>VDFB02252616.1:231337678-231965573 GCA_007258455.2 Sequoia sempervirens | reverse complement strand
TCTTAATTTTATCTAATGATCCTAGTAATCTAGTATATATTTGAGGATTTATGATATGCTTTAAAGTGTGTTAATTATGTGATTTTTATACTAATTTTTAAATAATGGTTTTATTTACATGAGGTGCTATAAATGTTTTCTTTCTTTTAAAAGGGATTTAATGTTTGGAATTTGTGATTGCAAGAGATATTGATTGTGATGCAAAGTTTGGGATGGACGGTTAGCCAAATTGTATTTGTGAACAAATTTGTTGATGTTGCCAGGTTCAACAATGCACTTTACAAGCTCATGTTGGAATAAAGTTCATTGTAAATAAGTACCAAATACCAAGATCTCGGGATGTTGGAGTTCAAGCATGTAGCACAAAAGTGTACTCATTCTAAGCGTGGTCCATTCGTGGATTGTTCAAATTGAGAAAGAACCTAAAATGTAGGGGTTAAACTTCCACCTGATCACTCCAATTTTATGGGAAGTGACTAATTTTTTTTTGAGTGGATCTATTTGATTCCAAAGGGAATCCTAACAAAGATGAAAAAGTAGAACCCAAAGAGATTCAATGTGTAATTGGAGTTGAATTCCATTGATTTCAATTACAATTCTCCTATTGGTCACTACATTCCACATGCCTTGACGAGATTGATCCCATAGATTTCCTCTCATGTAGTTGTCTTATCCTGTCTGATCCTTGTGTTCTATAAAAGGCGAGAGGATATTTATTTTTATTTTAATGTTTAGAATTTGTGGATGTCGGAGGAGCATAAAATTTTAAGTTTTGTTCTTTTCTCCTATTTTCTAAACCATTCCAGGGTAAAAATTTGTATGCACATAGACATTGATTAATATCAAAGCTTATTAGATAGCTACCTATCTCAATATCTTTTGTAGCTGGTTTTGTTAGTTCAACCAAACAAGACTGTATGCTACGCTGTTTAAGGGTGCATACAAAACCTACTTAGTGTCCAAAAATGAAACCCCTCTCTTTAAAATCTTGCACCATTTTATATGTAGTTGTGAAGCAATCCGGTGAAGTATAAAGTGGTTTACTCTATTTTAATTGATTCTGTGGGGCATCCATGGAGAATAACCAAAAGAAAATTTTAATTTATAGTATTTTTTATGCCTTGTTTTAGAATACATGTTTAATATTTTGAAAATATTTCAAAATTTAAATGAATTGAAGGAATTTTATTGAAAATATTTTGTTTCCGTAAAATTGTTGAATGCTTAATGCTAAATTTACTTAAGTGATAGCAAATAATTTGTGATGTTCATGAAATGTTATGGAAAATATTTTGGATTCATGATGCTTGAACTCATTGTTTCAATTTGGAATTTACACCTAAAATATTCAAGAAACAACCATAGTCCCTTTGAGTTTAACAATAATATCACATCAATACCCGAGAGTGACCCTAGTGCAACCATCAATTGGTTATCAGAGACTTGGGATTGAATGAAAGACAATCTTTGCCTTGTTAATGCAAAATTCCCCCTTAGGTTTTATTTGTTCCATATCTTTCAAGAAGGATAGGCTCTTTGCAATCTTTTCTGTGAAGAATTTATTCACCCTGTTTGCTACGAGTAAAATCATCTTCAATAGGAATTGGCGCTAGAAGGAGGGTATCTCTTTAATACTTTAGGTATCATTCCCTAGAATTGGATAATCGCATTTCAGAATATTATTTCTGATTTCGGTAAGGAGCTTGTAAGTAAGAAATTGAATGCAATTTGAATTTCAGTATGGAAGTTGAAAAACTTTGGAAAATATTTGACTAGAAATTGTATCCTTTGAGTTTATTTACTTTTGGAAGAGTCATCGAGTGTAGAATTCATGATACAACTGGTCACGGTGAACTTGAGTGTGAAATTTTTTTAACTAGGGTAAGTCTAGTCATAAGTAATTCTATAAACAGAGTAAGTTCTAACTGCTAAAAGAAAGGGATTGTTAACGAGAAAAATGTTTTGCCCAAGTGGAGTTGGAAATATTAAAAAAAAAAAGATTTACCAAAACAGTTGGAAAACTGCATTTATTATAAAGAAAATTGTAACATTTTGTAGGGAAATAGGCAAGAATGTCGAGATTCAGAGATATTTCATCATAAATGAGTAAACGACATTGATGAATCATCATTGATTATATATGTGGAAAACATAGATAATGAGAAAGAGCAAGAAAATTGAGCGGGAAACACGTGTATTTTACTCCAAGTTGAAAATTCACAAGCTATAAAAAGAAATTTTCCTAATTTTATGCAAGATACAGAATATCAAATTTTTACCTTTTTTCAATCTAATATCAATATAAATAGCGATTTATCTTGGTCTAAAAAAATGCAAAGTGAAGATAGGGCAGAGGACAAGGAGGTTTTTAGAGGAAGAGGAAGCAAAGAAATGGATACAACCATTCATGGAAATGGACTAGGGCTGAAAGAAGGTAGAGTATGGTCGCATCAAATGAAATGTGTGCAATCGATCTCTAATGAGTTCATTTTCATGCATATGAGTTGAATCATTGGTATGTACGCTTTTGAATTTATGATGTTTAAATGAAAAAAAATTAAGATTATTCATTATTATAGTAGAATATTAAAAATTTTGATGAGTGAATTCAAAGACAAACCTACTGTAATTCATACCAAAGCTGTAGAAGAAACAACCATAGAAATTGAAGTAAATTGCTTTATTAGAGTTAATATTTTGTCATGTTAGAGTTAGGGTAGTTAGGGTTAGTTTTCTTTTCGTGGGATTTTGTGTTTGTTTTGTTTTGTTCTTTTCTTTTGTTTGGCCTCTGCATTAGCAAATTCTGCTTAAACCCATCTTACACATGAGAGTTAATTCAAACATTTATAAAATTGAACTATGAAAAGTGAAATAATAAAACCATACATAGTAAAACACGCTTTAAAATGTACCAAAAGATATATATATATATATATATATATATCACATATATACATGGGGTATCAAAAATCCTTGTTGAAAAAGTCAAAAAAGTCAAGAAGAGTGAGCAAAGTTGCACATGATAGTAGCCATTCAGCCAATGTGGGATGCCTCTTCCATTTGGGATAAATACCCTATATAAGTGAGTTCCTGGTGAACTTCAAAGTCTTGGATATGGAGATCAGTAAGAAAAGGCTGAAGTCGAATCACTTCCCCGTGTTCCAGGAATCAAGGAATATCATCCATGGAGGGATTCCCAATGATTAGATGTGCAACAGATAAAATGGTATCCAGATTCTCTATGAATTCAGGCTTCACTATCAAGTTGGCAACAATTCGAACATCTTCAACAGGTAGCCCAATGTCTAGAAGTGACGTTACAAAGTGGGAAGCTATATTAGAATAGAAGTGAAAGTAGCAGCTAGACGCAACATAAATTTCCCCAAGGACCAAGCATAAGTTTGGCATAGTGAAACTGGAAGTCCTAATGAAGAAAACCTTTTCAAGCCTTTGTGATGTGATGCTCCCTAAGAAAACAATTTGTTAGTGAGAACAACCTAAGAAAATTGGAGTATCCATGGCCAAGCAACAAATGCAAATGCATAAAGCAGAATTACAGAAACAAGTCGAAAGAAAAGAGAGAAGTGTGAAGAATTTTAGAAGAAATGTAGAATTTATAGAGAGCCATAAGAAAGTTGTGGTACATAGTTTCCTTGAGTGAATTATTATTTTTGGAAACTACAAGCGAGGTGACAACTGGATACTTATCTTCAGAGTTAAAGGTTAAATCAAATTAATTCTTTACACATATCTGGTGTTAAATTGCTTCAAATTTGAGCAGTACAAAGACTATGAATCAAGCAAGTTGAATATTTTGAAATTAATAGTGGTCCTTTCAATTATTTTAAATAGTCGTATTAATTATGGAGGTGCTTATGTGTGCGGAATACAAAAGGAAATGAATCCGGCAAGGAAGTACATGTCATCACTCAAGTAATTTGAGAAGAAAATACATGCAAAATAAGGCGTGTGAATTTAATGCATAATAATGTGATCATGCCTCAAGGTAATCATGACATTTCCAATCCATTAATGGAGTACAATGCCGTGAAGTCGAAATAGCTAGCAATTTTTTTAGAAATTGCCATAAAATTTAATTGGAAGGGTGGTAACTAATGTTTCTAAATTTAGATTTAAATTTTGTGATTAAATTGTCTATTGCTAAATTTTAATTTATGCATATTTTTTAATCATATAGCATGCTACAGTTAGCTAGGATTTGGCATAAATTGGTAAAATTTAGCTGGAAACACACACGTATAGGGAATCATTTAAATGAGTTTTTGGGAAGTAGTGAATTGATGAAGGGATTTGCATTGAATGAAAAATCAAAAATTAACCTTTGCTACCACTGTAATTCCCAACCTAATAGCTATGCTTCATTGCTTGCAAGTTGATAAAAGGGCTATCATTGAAATATCAAAAGTGAAAAAATGAGCTATCATTGCTATATCTAAAAAAAAGAAAAGTTATCAACTCTTTAGGATATCCAAATAATTCTATCAGGGCTATGGATGCCTAACCGACAGTAGAGCTATGTTTGGAGGAATTACAGAGATAACCTTGTCAGGGCTATGGATGCTTGACTGGTAGTAATGCTCTATCCCTGGTTGGCTTTGGAGGATTATTATATTATGTAGTTCAATGTTAATGAAATGATTCTTTTTGCTAAGTTCCAAAAACTAGAATTAATCAAAGCACACATAGATGTTTTTGGTGGAGTTTTATTTCTTTATGTTAGAATCTAGGTAAACATAGAACTTTTTGTTTTAAAATATGCATAAATTTTAATTTACAACAGGTGATTTAATTTCAAGTTTGGTTTAAATTTTGTTTTATTGGTTGCAAGTTGTTGTGTGGTCTCACAACACACCCCAAGACTGAAAAAGACTTGGGGACCCAAGTGAAAAATAACTCTTATGGTAGGAGCTAGCAAATTGGAAGATCATCGGAAGTAAAAAGAAAAATCTTTGATAATAAAGTACTTCATAATGTAAGTGTTTCAGGCATCAGATACCAGGTACTAGAAACATGTGAAAGGTGAAAGGTAATGTGAGTTCGACTGGAAGGCTCTGGTCTGGTATGAAGGAGTCCAATATGAAGGAGTTTGGTATGATGGAGTTTTGGTATAACTGAGGTATGAGAAAGTAAGTGGGTAAAGATGAATACCGGGTACTGGGTACCAAGTTGTAATGTGAAGTGAAATGATAAAATCTTAAGTTTATCTAATGATCCCAGTAATCCAGTATATATGTGAGGATTTATGATATGCTTGAAAGCATATTAATTATGTGATTTTTGTACTAACTTTTAAATAATGGTTTTATTTACATGAAATGCTATAAATGTTTTCTTTCTTTTAAAATGGATTTAATGTATGTAATTTGTGATTGCAGGAGATATTGATTGTGATGCAAAGTTTGGGTATAGATGGTCAGGAAAATTGTATTTACAAAAAAATATGATGATGTTGTTAGGTTCAAGAATGCACTTTACAGGCTCATGGTAGAATAGAGTTTGTTGTAAAGAAGTGCCAGATACTGGGATCCTGGGATTCTGGAGTTCAAGAATGTAGCATAGAAGTGTACTCATTCTAGGGGTGGTCCATTCCTAGATTTTTCAAATCAAGAAAGAACCTAAAATTTAGGCACTAAACTTCCACTTGATTACTGCAATTTTACTGGAAGTGACTACATTTTGTTTGAATAGATCTATTTGATTCCAAAAGGAATCCTAACAAAGATGAAAAAGTAGAACCCAAAGAGCTTCAATGTGTAATTGGAGTTGACTTCCATTGACTTTGATTACAATTCTCCTATTGGTCACTACATTCCATGTGCCTTGATGAGGTTGGTCCCTTAGATTTCCTTTCATGTAGTTGTCTTATCCTGTTTGAGCCTTGTGTTCTATAAAAGGCCAGAGGACCTTTATTTTTATTTTTAAGTTTAGAATTTGTGGATGTTAGAGGAGCATAAAATTTTACGATTTGTTTTCTTTTTTCTTATTTTTTGAACCATTCCAGTGTAAAACTTTGTATGCATGTAGACATTGATGAATATTAGAGCTTATTAGATAGCCACCTATGACAGTATCTTTTGTAGCTGGTTTTGTTAGTTTAGCCGAACAATATTGTATGTTGTGTTGCTTAAGGGTGCATACAAAACCTACTCGATGTCCAGAAATGAAACCCTTCTCTTTAAAAGCTTGCACTATTTTATATGTAGTTGTGAAGCAATCTGGTGAAGTATAAAGTGGTTTGCTCTATTTTAGTTGATTCTTTGGGGCATCCATGGAGAATAACTAGGAATTTTTTTTAATTTATAGTATTTTTTATGCTTTGTTTTAGAATTGATGTTTAATATTTTGAAAATGTTCCAAAATTTAAATGAATGGAGGAATTTTAATGAAAATATTTTGTTTTCCATAAAATTGTTGAATTCTTAATGCTATATCTACTTAAGTGATAACAACGAATTTCTGATGTTCATGAAATATTATGGCAAATATTTTGGTTTGATGATGCTTGAATTCATTATTTCAATTTGGAATTTACACCTAAAATATTCAAGAAATGACCGTAGTTGCTTTTGAGATTAACAACAATATCGCATCAGTACCCGAGAGTGACCCTAGTGTAACCATGACCTGGTAATCAGAGACAGGATTGAATGAAAGCCAATTTTTCCCTATTAATGCAGAATTCCCCATTAGGTTATCTTTGTTCTATATATTTCAAGAAGGATAGGCTCTTTGCAGTCTTGTCTGTGAAGAATTTATTTTCCCTATTTGCTGCGAGTAAAATCATCATTAATAGTACCCTTCGATGAAGTAGGGGAAAAAATGCCCGAGGGTGGGGATGTAAGAAAATTTGACACTTAATATGAAGTTTAGACTTCTAACCAAGAACCTGAGGAGGAGCAGCTTGAAGAACACAAGGGAAAGGAGGAAAACCTAGAGGATCATCACTCTGATGAAGGGAAAATTGAAATAGATTTTGATGAAGATAAGAATGACGAGCCTCAAGAAACTTACCAAGATAGGGGCCTGCTACATGAAGAAGTACCTCCAGAGGAAAAGAAAGATAAAGAAGGAGAAGACATAGAATAAAAAGATGTTGAACTTGAGAAAAATGATGAAATTGAGCATGAAGAAGCTAGGGGGATAGCGCAAGAAGATACTACTAAAAATAATAAAGATGCTACCAAGCAAGATAGGGAGAAAAAGCTTACACCAGGGGATCATCAAAATGAAGAAGAAAATGTTGAAGATATCCCTAGGAATAAGGAGGAAGAACCTTCAAAAGAGAAAGGGGAAGGAGAAGGAAATGAGTTCATCACTACATCCTCAAACCACTAAACAAAAGTTCCTTCATGGCTAGAGCAACAACTAAAAAGACAAGCTCCAATGCTTGCAGATCCCAAGGCCTACCTAGAGGCAATACTAGCACACACATAGATAAAGAGCCTGAAAGAGAAGAAGCCTAAAGTCAGGTCGCATATCACAACTAATACTTCAAATTCTAGAGTATTGCAAGTGGCCAATCCTGTGCCTGACAAAGATGCAAACATCATACAGGACCACTATTATCGAATAACAACCATTAATTTTGGCATGACATCTAGAGCTCAAAATATTGACAAATTTCAAGGGTTTGTCTCCACCATTCTCCAACAGATGAATAAAAAATAGTCGACCAAGGAAGAGCTGAAAAAACAAGTGGCAAAACTAACTACCTATATATAGTAGTGGATGGCATTAGGAGAAGAAGCTCCAGTAGAAACGCTTGGCACCCACCTTGCTCTCGAAGGAGGAGGTTAATAAGATGGAGAAAATGTGGAATTGGGCCAATATACTTCTGACTGGTTCAAAAGGATCATTAATATGGGTGACCAGGGCACTCACTACATGGCCAAGATGCACAATGAATATAGTGTATTGCAGAAAGAAGTGGATGAGGTGATGGGGATTTGCAAAGAATTCCCTGAACTTTATCAAATCACATACCCCAAGTTGTAGAGCATTCTCAAGCTCTCCTAGAAAACCTAGGAAAAGGAGTTGGCATGCTTCCCAAAGAGAACCATTGGCTACTCAATTTTGAGTACAAAAAAGGAGTTTTGGAAAGGTCCTTAGTTGAATTGGAGGCCAATCATGAGCGCATCGTAGATAACCCGACATAATGTGATGATTTCTTGGATTTAATGACAAGTATTCGATGCATGTCCAACTCACTTTTTGTAATTTGTTGATGAAAAATTGTTGTGTAAAGTTACTCCGAGCTTCCTTTTCTACTATAGTTAAGTTCAATTGTATATTCATACTAAATAGGTGAATGCACAATATGAAAATCTATAAAGAGCCTCAAAAGATTGCACTAGTTTTGTGATACTGTAGGCTATACTTGGTTAAGAAAAACTCAATTTGGAAGTCTTTCTACTGCAACATCCTCCATTGTTATTGTTGATCATAGTTTCAAACTTAGGAAAAGCTCCTAAACCCTTCATCCTTTTGAATTTAATTTTAACTCTGAGTTGGACATAAGTTTTCAACATCATAGTAATTCCAAATCTGATGATCTAAAGAAGTTTCAGACTGCTATCCAAGCATTTGCTGTCACTTTTCATCCATTTTTATAATTTTGAAACATTGTAACAGACCCAAGAAACTCCATGCTTTGTGAACCATAAAGGCCCCTTGTGATTATGAGCAAATTACATCAAATAACTGAGCTATTTTTTGTATAGTCATGATCTAACACTTGAGAGACCTTGGGGTGATTTTTTGAAACTTAGTTGCAGATTTTCACCTTTCAAGAGAGGCACCACAGTTGTTTGTTGTCTATGTTGAGGAGTACAAAAACACCAATCAATAACTAGCTAGCATAAATTCTATTCAATCTATTATTCACCGCCCTATTTAAATGTTCCAAAATTGCAATGAAAATCTTTATATTGCTAACAAATATTTCCCTACCATGATTGTCACATTTTTCTTTGTAATCCCTTAGTTGTTCAAGCAACTCTTCTTTGCTAGCGCCTTCCTCTATCTGTGGGTCTTCTGATGTTTCTAGCTCCACAATTGAAATGGGTATGGTTCCCATATTATAAGGAACAATTTCCCATGAAGAACTTGCTGAAGGGGTGAAATCAATAGGTGTTGGGTCATGTGAAGCGGTAGGAGAAGTAGCATCAACATGCATTTGTTCTCTTGATTGAAATTTCTATAATTTCTATTTTAATAGTGCTAATTCTATTTGTAACTGCATTATTTGTCGTCAATTCTTTCCATAATCAACCAACAAGTCATTGTATTTTTTTTTGAATAGTACCTTTTCTGTAGTTACTGACTCCACTATTGCCTTTGTAAACTGAGCAACATTTACTGACATTGTTGTTGCTTCAATTGATGAAGTGTTAGATACCCTCTTTATTGTCAAACCTCTCTTGTAATCTACAACACACTCTACAATATCAGGCTTCTTTGTACTTGGGGCTAAGGCCCATATGGCTAGTTCATCCCACTTCTCAATAAATGTAGATCCTTGCAGTGCTATGTTAGCTTCCTCCTCATAATTGTACAAGGGTTTGTCACATCTTTTTATTGTATCAAAGGAAATTGCAGAGGCTAGGTCCCATTCTGGTAACAACAAGACACCACTCTTCCTTGCTAGCTCTCTACCTTCAGCTACAACCATCCCTTGGAATTTTTACTTCATCTCCTTTAAAACTTGTGCTTGAATAGTTGCATCAGGTAGCTCTGGGTGGAGGCTTATTTTCAATGCCACATTATTGAAAAACTCCTCCTTCTTAGCTCTATAAGCAAACTCCAAGAAAGCCTTAGATTCCACAAAGGATTCATCATCAAGGAACCTTGTGCATGCTTCCATTCTAAGGTTATCTTTTCTCAACCTCATACCCAACTATTGTGGCACAAGTACTACTGGTGTAGAAGGCATCCCTTGTTGCATTTCCGCTTCTGATACCCAAATTTCTTCATCAAATTCATCAACATCATAATCCACTAGACTTGTTGATTTGACCTTTTGTCTCTTCATTGGTGGCTCTTTTGGTGGTGATACATGTTGTGGTGGGAAATCAACATCAACAATTCTAGGTCTAGTTTACATTAGGGGAGACAGTGGTGGAATTTGTGGCACTGGAGATAGAGCTCTTTGCTCCTCTTGTTGAGAGGAAGCAATAGGTGCATCTTCTTTCTTTTCTTTGTTCTTCTCCTTATGAAAAACTCAATTTTTGTTCCTTAGGAGGCTAGTATGATTCCCTTTCCTCCATAACAGGAATTTCTCCTCCAGCCTATTCCTCTTCCATATGATCCTTCCCTTTATCATAAATCATCCTCTCACCTTCAAGGTGACCAACCACTATCTAAAAATTCCAGAAGATATGTTCCATTCTTTGCATTATATTGGGATTTCCATGAGAATAGTTAATTTAGGGTCCTTTTCCTTTATTTTCCTTTGCATTTTGTCAAATGCAATCCATTTTTCTTTTCTATCCTCCTACTTTAAATGATAAAAAATATTTCTTATTACATTTTCAGGATATTGGAAAATGTAGAAAAACTTGGAACTCTTATTCCTTATCTTTAGCCATGCTATAAAACCTTCAAGATCATGATGATCCCTCACTCTTGCTCTGCTAATGTTGAAATGCTTGAGTATATCATTTATATTATCCCAACCTCCTTTAATCATCAAAAAATTAGAGAAGCATGTGTATGGAGGGAAGAATGTTCCTTTTCCTTGATCTTTCAAGTGCTTGTTCTCCAAACTTCCCAATTGTTGTATCACTTCAAGAAAACCAATTATTTCTAGCACATACTTAGGCAACAAATGGGGTGAGACAAATGTACCATAAACTCTCAAAACAATATATGTGGGATAGGGGACAATATCTCCCCAATTTTGATCAACCCCTAGTTTAGGCCTGCTATCCTTGGGTCTTAAGAGATCATGTAGGGCCTTGGGAATCCTTGGCATATTCACAACTAGATCCCTCCTCAAGTTGGAGGCAAAAAAATTCTCAAAGGCCACATAGTCAAATTTTCTATCATCCTTGTTTAGGATAGTGGCTCAACACTAGACAGACAATTCCAAGTCACCTTTCACTAGTCTTTCTAGTGTCATATCTTTCCAAAAGTAAGTTGCACCTTTAAACAAAAACATGTTCATAAAAATCAAATACCAACTAAAATTTACTCCAACTTCTCCTTTCTTCAACCTTACCAAGCCTTCATGAATTTTTTCTACAAGAAACCCTCCATAATCATATGTTGTGTAGTAATATGGGTGTTGGATATGTGTCGCCATATATATCCATTCCATGGGCATACTTGTGACCAGGTTGTGGTAGATGGAATATAAAGTCTTTTGGAAATAGAGCACAAAATAATTAATTAGGTAGGTCTCTTTATCGAATAGACCCAATGTAAACCTTCGACCCTCAGTAGTTGCTAGATATTTTGGAAATATATGGGCTTTGAGTGAATGCTTAGTCTTCTCATACTCTGCTCTAAGTACTTTCTCATCAATCTGAACCATGTCCTCACGCCATTCAGTGAGCCTGAAAAACATGAGAAATATCCTCCCTAGTGACTTTAACCATGTCAACCCCATCAAAAGCCTTCGCAGTCCTTGTGACTGGATCATAATTGGTGGCTATTGCTTTTAATAAATCAATGTCTATGTATATATTGGGAACAAATAATTTTCCCAAATCTAGATTCCATGGGTTTCCCACTGGAACACCACAATTTCTATTCCCAAACCAACCACTGAACAATTCCCACCCAGTGTAAGAAAATTTGACATCTCTAATAGAACTAGGCTTGTCAATTAAGCCTTCTACAACTTGCACACCATGGAACAATGGTTGACCTTTTGGTTTCTCACAAGTGTAAAATTGGTAGCTGATCAATTAGGTTCTTACTCAAAGGTCTGACAAGAACTTTGGAACCAAAAGCTTCTACTTTTGATGAAGACACTTTCACTTTAGGAGCCATGACTCAAGGGTTTTTTGTAAAATAGGGTTTCTAGTTTCACAAAACAAAACCTATAGCTTGTCAACTAGTTGTTGTTGGTTGTATATGTTGAGGATATTGAGAAAATTGTAATGAAGGTATGTTTTACGTGTTCATTGGTTGCTCCAAGTTTTGGTTTGGATATAAGATGTTATATCCAGATTTTTGGTTGTTGATTTGTTGTACAATGCAAGTTGTGTTCACCAATTGTGAACTATAGTTTTATGTGTTTCTAGTTGAGGTCCGAGATAAATGTTGTTGGTCCAAAATTCTCTTTGATGAAGTCTTATGACTTTTGTTTCTAAATTTAAGTTGCCCTGATTGTATTGAAGATAATTTTGGCATTTGGAAAGTTTGTGTTGAATGGTTCTATGTGTTTTACACTAGTTTGGCCGACCGTGTGTGAAATACTACTTTCAACATTGATGAAGTGTTTGGGTCCCTATGAAGCATGTGTTTGGGTCACCCTCATTCTAATTCCACCCTATAATGTTTTGGCATCGACCTAATTTGAATTTGGATTTGGATGGTTGAATTTGGATATGTTTCAAACTTGAAGATGGTATAAATGCAAGATGAGTTAAGTGATAGAAAAAATACAAGAGCGAATAAGAAGAGAAATAATAGAAAAGGGAAAGAGCAGTTTGGTGTGACATTGATTCTATTCAATGAGTGTTTGTGTTGTGAGTGTGGAAGATTAGTGTGAAGCTTAATGTTGAGTTTCTAGATGCAATGAGAAAAGGTGAACTCTATCATTCATGCAAGTAGATCGAGTGATTGTGGTGGAATCCTCTATTGCATTGGGATTGTAGTCTCTCTGTAACAAGTCTTATTTTTATTCTTTATATCTATGTTGTAGTGATCCCTCCAAGTTGTTAACCCTTTTGGACAATGAATCCTAGTTCTGGACAGTGAGTCCTTGTTTTAGGAAGTGAGCCTTACTTTAGGTAGTGAGCATCTTGCAATCAGTTTTGATATTCTCTATAGTGTGAGTTAATCATCACCATGGTTTTTTCCCTCATTGGGTTTTCCACATAAATTTGGTGTCATTGTGTTTATGTATTGGATTTGAGTTTTTGCATTGGAATTTGATGATTAATCATTTAAGCAATATTATGTATTAGTTCTAGTGATTGAATTAAAGGTTTAATTTTGTGACAACTAATTCACCCCCCTCTCAGTTTTCCTATTCAACACCTTTACCGCATATTTTTACTACAATGGTGTCTCCCAAACTCACAAACCCTTCCTTGGATTTTCTAAGTTTGATAATTTTTCTCTTATCACTAGTCATATGTTTAGAGAAACCACTATCTATTATCCACAAATTTTTATTTTTGACATGAAGTATAGTTTTTACAATCACTGATTGTGGAGATTTGTACACTTTCTCCTTCTACACCTTTATGGATTTCTTTTATGACTTCTCTTATTTCTTTTCAGGCACATGTGAACCTTTGTTCACTTTAGAAGGCATACTTTTCTTTTTACTCTACACTTTTTTTCTTATAAATTTTGTTCTACATTTCTTATCTATGTGACCAAAATTATTGTAGTTATAACATATCACATTCATGTCTACAAAATGAAAAAATGAATTTCTACTCACAATTTTTTTTCCTTGTAGGCACAACTCTACATTCACTAGCCCTATGACCAAATTAATTACAAGTATAGTAATAACCATAGAAATATGAGGAGTACCTGGTCATAACATTTATTTGTGTAGGCTAAGAAGCTCTTATTTACTTTGAATTCTTCAAATCTCTCACCCTTGTGAAACCATCTACATCAGCCTCCTTCACATTTTTCTTCTTCTTCAAGTCTTCAAAAATAGACTTATTATTCTTCTTGTCTCTCGTAGGCTTCTTTTCTTCTTCAAATTTCTTCATCTCAGCATTGCTTTTGTCAAATATTTCATACTCAAGGACATTTATTTTGTCAAATATTTCATTCTCAGAGACATTATTTTTTCAATCTTTTTCATTCTTAGTTCTAGGCTTTTCCTCATCTTTAAACTTATCATATAAATTTGCAGATGCACTAGTAATAGGGCTCTTTCTTTTCTCAAAAACAAGGCCAAATTTTTCTTTTGAAGGATTTTGTGAGTTAAATAAAATATTCAAGAATCTCTAAGCCGCCTTTTAGCTTCAAACCTTATTCTATTTTTTCTCTAGCCTTTTCAAGGTCTTTCCTCGGAGCCATTATTTATGTTTCCAACTTCATGCATTCATTAGATTTAGACCATAGTTCAGATTTGACTACATCTTCTATTCTCTTAGCATCTTCAACTTGAGTCTTCAAGCTCACCACCATTTTATTAGATTCTTTGAGACTTTTTTTAGCTTTTGAACTTCTTTTTGTGCAAGCTTCTTCATCTTTTTGTTCTTCTTCCTTAAGTTATCAATATCATCTAGAGCATAGATGAGTTCACCCTCTAGATTAACTTTTCCTTCTTCTTCATCAAAAGCTTCAACTTCTCCATTTTATTGATCTATAGAGTCTTTTTCCATGAACAGGAATTCATTTCCCTCAACCAAAAAGGCATAGTCATGTTCATAAACTAAGCTATCACTAACATCAAATGAATCACCTTCTTCTTATGTGTACAAACTTTTTTTCTTCTTTAAAAATTTCTTCTTCTTGGGGAAGTAGGGTTTCTTCTTTTTACTATCCTATTCTTTCTTAGATTTATCCTTTTCATTATAGGGGCATTTAGTAGCAAAATTTCCTATTTTACCACAATTAAAGAATTTTAAGGGTGACTTACCTTTGTATTTTCCAGAGCCTCTTCTCAATATTATGAAAAAGTTAGCTTCTTCTTCATCAATCTCCTCTGATCCAAATGTAGATGTTCTACCTTTTCCTTTTCAAATTCTTTGAATACAACTTATCTCTTGGATGTTTCTGCATCTCCCATTCTCATCTCATAAGTAGTAAGGGTTTCATGCAACTCATCAACAGTGATTTTGTCCAAATCTCTTGCTTCCTCTATTGTAGAAATTTTTGAATATATAGATGGCAAGGATATTAGGACCTTCTAGATAATGAATGATTATTTCATCTCTTCTCCAAGGCCTCTAATTACATTAACTATTCCATCTACCCTGAGAAGGTAGTCTACAATCTTCTCGTCTTCACTCATCTTAAGAATTTCAAACTTTTATTTGTATGTTTGTATCTTGGCCTAATTTACCTTATCATAACCTTCATAGATTCTCTTCAACTTTTCCCAAACATCATGTGTAGTTTGACAGTGCATTACTTTGAAAAACTCAATGTTGGACAATCCACAAAGAATAACACTTTTTTCCTTGCCATTTTTCTCATATGATTTTTATCAACCTGATTAGTAGGTGGTGTAGGAGGAATTGTATATCCATTTACAATATACATCCATACATCAAACCACAATGAAGATAAATATGCTTCCATTCTAATGCTCCAAAACTCATAGTTCTTTTTTTGAGGAGGAACCTTCTTGACTAGCCATCTTGTGTTTACTATCCAAGATCTACCTAAAGTAATTAATCTTCTCCAAATGAACTAGAGATCGAATACCAATTATAGGAACACAACTATCTATTGAGAGGGGGGTGAATTAGTAGATCAATTAAAACTAGTTATTAAATACTCTTAAACCAAGATAAAAGTATATGAAGAAAGATAAGCATGCAAAGATCACACAAACACACATAGCACCAGATATATGTGGAAAACCCAATATGGGAAAAAACCATGATGAGAATAGCTGCTAGGATCTACTATCATAATCCAACCTCATAATAAAACCTCAATAGTTACAATGTTTAAGGGAAAAAACCCTAAGGAGACACCAATCCCTTGATTTAAGAGCACCCACTCCCTAACTGAGCACCCACTTAGCTTTCTGATGACACCAACCAATCAGATTTATAATGAAATTGTGGAGTAACAACTCTTGATTACAAATGATTCATGAATGAATCCAATTTCATGTGGCAAAATTATTCTACAACTGCTCAAACTCTACTTTATTTTTCTACAAGCATTCTCTCTGCTATTGTCACTTTGGAACACATAGCTCTACTCTAAAATTCTCTTTTTTCCTCTTTCTCTACTCTTTTTCATGCCTCTACTATTTTGAATGCATACCATAAATGATGATTTATATGTTGCAGTCTAGGTCTCTTTTCCCAACATTCAATTCCTCAGGTTCTCTACAACATTTCTTCCTTTCTTGATAGATTCATCTATTCTTATCATTACCAGCAAGCATTCTTGCCTCAAGCCATGCAACAACAACTTGATTGACTAAAATTTATATATTTAGCAACTATCAAACCCTAAATAAAATATAAATTAAATGCCTTTCTTGCATGATTGACTTGAATCTAATTTTGTAGCTAAGTATTCTTTGATGTTACTAACCATACCTTTCAATCACTAATTAAAATTATAGTTGAAGTGGTTATAATAATTAATTCCATTCTATGTATCGATTTGTAGTTGTTTTCACCATTTGCATAGAATTTTCACCACATAGCCATTGGAAGAATTCAATTTTAAATTTTGGCCATCAATCTTCAACTTTGTGCCATTGCCTAGTGGTTATAACTTGAACTCTCAACTTTAAAACATGGTTGTAAGATTAGATTCTCTTTAAATTTGTGTCATTGATTATCATCTCTTTGCTCTTTCTTAATGCAACTTTGTTTACACTTGAAGGAACAAAAAAATAATGCAAAGGGACTCTGCAATGCAATAATCATTTGCCACCTATTTCCTTAGGAATGCATCATCATTTTTCTTCATCGTTGTTCTTAAACATAGACCCACTAAGTCTTCTATGGAATAACGAACATCGTCTAATCTTCAATCTTCATTGTTCACCACCTGATCTCCATCACATGAAATATACTTATCACACTATACTTAGTGATTTCCAAATAATATTCATGATTTGAAGAACCTTGGTGATGTAATCACATTCTACCACTTGTCATCTTTTTGCATATTGTTGGAATTGTGTGTCTCAATCTCATAGGCTGAAACCTCTCAAAGAGCCAAGTTGGTGTGACATCTTTATTTTCAAGCAGACTAACAGTTGTGCAACTTTGTGAAATGTTTAGGTCGCTCAGACCTTGATGATGTCTTACCAACTAAAGCTATCGTTGTGACTTGTGGTGTTCGGTGTAACCCTCTGCTGAGTGGGTTGGTCTGGCCAACGGTTTGATTCCTAGTGGATGTCGGGGAGACTCTTGGCCGAAAGGTTTGATTTTGGTATGAAGTCTTAACAATGTGATATGTCTCACCGACAGTTATTCACTAGAAGACATCAGGGTGACGTGGAGACTTGACAAGGTCTCTTGCTAACAGTTGGTTCTCTCGCCGATAAGTATACATTTGAAGTCATTAGGGAGACCCTTGGCCGAAAGTCTTGCTTCAGTATGATGTCTCAATGAATAGCAGAAGTCTTGTCGATAGAGCTACATGTTTTTGTTATTAGGTGTCTTCGATGAGACTCCTGGCGATTGAAGTCATCGGCAAGAGGTGTGAACATTCGGTAAGAACTCTTAGCGATGGATGTGGTCTCGCTGATAGGTACGTTGCTTCGGTATGATCTCCTGGCAATAGCAATAGTCTCGCTGATGGGAATGCTGGTGTCTATGTGACCTTTGAACATCGGTATGACCTCTCACCAAATAGCGATTGTCTTGGTGAATAATGCTACATGTGATGATATTGGTATGATGTCTTGGTGATAAGGGGAAGTTTGAGCGACAACTTTTGAACTCAATGTAACCTCTTGCCGAAAGTGATGAGTCTGGCTGATATCGACAGTTGGGTCTTGTGGCATCAAGGAGACATAGATAGTGTCTCACCGACATGCGAATACAAGTTTGAACGCCTTGACCGATTGGAAGACTATCCTACGTGGTTTTTCTTCGACCAATCAAAGGAGTAGAATGGGAACCTCTAGCAGTTGGAATGTTGTGGCTTTTGCTGTGAGGAAGATCGACAGACAAGAACGACATGGATATACTCAGGAATTGAGGATGATGATCGGTTGAGTAACAGTTGGATGAACAGTTCGATGAGTGATCAATGTGAATTTAATTCTGAGAGTATTGTAACTTGAATGTTCTATACAAGGTTGATCAAGGATTATGCTATTGAAAATTTGACATCAGAAAGATAAGTTTGATCTCTGTATTTAATTTCCATTACGGTAATACAAAGGGGCTTTTCTTGGTGTGGTGGGTTTTTCTCTCGTAAGGTTTTTCCCACGTAAATTTGATGTTCATTTGTGTATGTTTGTTTCTCTGTTTCTGCTATTTCTTTCAAGTGTATCTTAATTAGACCATAATTGAAAATTTAAAAGAACCTCTGCATTCTTCCCTGAGGTTTTGATGTTAGGAGAGTTGTTTTCGCACCTTAGCTTTCCTTACAAGTGGTATCAGAGCCTGGCCAGTTGTGTTATCCTTGTGGGTACATTGGGTTATTTGTGTCAATTCTATTTAGTGGGAGTCTTGTAGAAGTTTGGTAATTCAAATTATAGGTTAAGATGGCAAGCACGTCAGGAAAGATTGAAACTGAGAAATTCAATGGCAGCAATTTTGAGTTGTGGAAACTTAAAATGGAAGATTTGTTGGTTGATCGTGATCTTTGGATTGTTGTGTCTGGAACGAAGCCTACAGGCATGAAGCAATAGGATTGGGACCTTGTAGATAGAAAATCAAAGGGGCTGATAAGGCTCTATTTAGCAGACTCTGTTCTTCTGAATGTTCATGAAGAAAAGACTGCATCTTCCTTGTGGAAAAGACTGGCAGCTATTTATCAGGGCAAGTCCTTGGTGAATAAATTGTTCTTGAGGAAGAAGTTGTAGTCTTTGAGAATGTAGGAAGGAGGGTCTGTTGCTGATCATTTAAACGCATTCAACATGTTGATTGCACAGTTAACATCTGTGGGTGTGAAGATTGATGAAGAAGATTGTTGTATGTTGTTATTATGTTCTTTGCTAGATTCTTGGGATCACTTGGTGATGGATATTGGGAGTACGAAATCCACTTTTAAGATGGAAGATGTTACTTCTTTGTTAGCATAAGAGATGAGAAGAAAATTTTCTGAGATGGCGAAGGAGGCTCTTGCTATTAGAGGAAAATCGAAAGAAAAAGGAAAGAAGAAGGACAAGAAGTCCAAATCCAAATCAGAAGGGAGATCAAAGTCTCCTGGCAAGAAGTCCAAGGTGAAGTGTTGGAATTGTGGGCAACCTGGTCATGTCTGAAAGGATTGTAAAGAGGAGAAAAAGAAGAAGAAGAAGAATTCTTTCGACAATGATTCTTCTCAGAGTGATGCAGATGCCTTCATTGCAGCCTTGGCTACATAGGGATCAGATGATGTCTGGATGATTGATTCTGAAGCATCTTTCCACATGAAATCTCATAGAGACTGGTTCATGAAGTATGAAAAATACGATGGTGGAAAGGTGTATTTGGCAAGTGATTCATCTTTGGAAATAGTTGGCTATGGAAGAGTCAGAATTCAATTCCTTGATGGAAGAGTGAAGGGAATCAATGATGTAATGCATATACCAGGTCTGGCTCAAAATTTACTTTCTGTTAGTAAGCTGAATGATATTGGAGTACAAGTCACATTCTCTGGAAATGGCTGCAAGATGACTAGAGGCTCTATGGTGCTAGCAAGGGGTGCTCGTATTGGTATCTTGTATAAGTTGGATGCACATGTTGTGCAATGCAATAGTGTCTCTGCAAAGTCTTAGAAAGCTACTCATGGAGAAAAGATGGTAAAAGTTCTTGATAGTGTAAACTCTATGGAAGTTAAACTTCCAATAGAAAATACTATGCTCTGGCATCATAGGCTAGGCCACATTGGAGAGAAAGGTTTAAAAACCTTGAGGAATAAAAACCTAGTTAAGGGGCTTGATGATTGTAACCTCGAATTCAAGTTTTGTGAACATTGTATATATGGTAAACAACACAGTGTTTCATTTTAATCCAATCCTCACAAATATTTTGGTTTGCTTGATTATATACATTCTGATGTTTTTGGTCCAGTGAATGTTCCTTCTTTGTCTAAGTCAAGGTATTATGTATCGTTCATTGATGATTATTCAAGAAGAGCATTTATCTATTTTTTGAAAGTAAATCAAAAGTGTTCAGTCAGTTTAAGGAATTTAAGAACCTTGTAGAAAATTAGAATGGAAGAAAATAAAAATTTTAAGGACTGATAATGGCGGTGAGTTTTGTTCTGATGATTTTGAGAGGTACTATAAAGATCATGGAATTAAAAGACATAAAACTACACCTTACACTCTGCAACAAAATGGAGTTGCAGAAAGGTTCAACAAGACTGTGATGGAAAGAGCACGAAGTATGTTGAGCAGTGCTAGCTTGGAGGAGAAGTTCTGGGCTGAGGTAGTTGCTACAACATGTTACTTGATAAACCATTCTCCCAATTCTGCTCTTGTTGAGAAAACACCTTTGGAAGCATGGTATAGAAAGAAGCCCTCTCTAAGACACATTCGAGTCTTTGGCTGTGAGGCATATGCACATGTACCGAATGAGAAAAGATCTAAATTGGAGAAAAAGGCTGTCAAATGTATTTTTATTAGTTATAGTGCTGGCATAAAAGGATACAATCTTTGGAATCCTGATACGAAGAAGGTTCTATACAATAGAAGTGTTATCTTTCATGAGCTGAAGCCTTCTACCTTGGATCTGTAGTCAGAGACAAAATTAGAAAACAAAAAGGATGTAGTTGAAATTCCTCCTACACTAGATAAAGAGGAATTGAAAATTCAAAATGTACCTGAAACTGAGGAGAGCTTAAGTAGTTTTGAGAGTTTTGATGAAGAACAACCTCAGCCTCAACAAGTGAGAAGGTCAACTTGTGAAAGAAAGCAACCTGATAGGTATGGGTTTTCTTTGATAGATTCTACTTGTGCCTATGATTTAATTTCTAGCACTGATGAGCCTAGGACTGTGAAAGAGGCATTTAGAATGTCTGATTCAAACTCTTGGTTGGAAGCCATGAATGAAGAAATGGAATCATTAGAAAAGAATGATACTTGGAGTTTGGTGCCCTTTCCTGAAGGCAGAAAAGTTGTGGGCTGCAAATGGGTATTTAAAAAGAAAATAGGTCTAGATGGAAGTGTGGAAAAATATAAGGCGAGGTTGGTTGTGAAGGGTTATTCCCAAGTAGAGGGCATTGATTATGGGGAAATTTTTTCTCCTATAGCTAAGCTGACATCCATTAGATTTCTTTTGTCACTTGCAGTGATGTATGACTTAGAGATTGAACAAATGGATGTGAAGACAACATTTCTTCATGGTGATCTTGAAGAAGAAATTTATATGTCCCCTGAGCACTTTGTGGAGAAAGGTAAAGAAAAACTGGTTTGCAAGTTGAAAAAATCTTTGTATGGGTTAAAACAGTTTCCTAGAATGTGGTACTAGAAGTTTGACACTTTTGTTTTGTCATTGGGATTTGTAAGATCAAAATCTGATCATTATGTGTATTACAAAGTTGAAAGTGATCAAGTTCTTATTATTGCTCTCTATGTTGATGATATGTTGTTCATAGGCAATAGTAAGTTAATTATTTCTGATCTTAAGTCTCATCGTTTGCAAAGTTTGAAATGAAAGATCTTGGTTAGCAAGGTATATTCTAGGAATGGAAATAACCAGGAAAGGAAGGTAGAAAACTTTGGCTTAGTCGAGTAAGTATATTAAGACTGTTCTAGAGAGATTTTGTATGATTGATTGCAAGCAGCTAGTTGTTCCAGTTTTGCAGGGAATGAAGCTATCTGTTGAAGACTGTCCAAAATCTCCTACTGAGATGGAGGACATGACCAGTGTGCCTTATACTAGTGTGGTTGGTAGTCTAATGTATGCAATGGTCTGTACAAGGCCAGACATTGCCCAAGCAGTGGGAGTACTTAGTCGGTTTATGGCTAATCCTGGAAGGACACATTGGGATGTTGTGAAAAGAGTATTCAGATATTTGAAGGGCACTTTAGAATATGCTTTGTGTTACCATGCAACTTGGTTGAATCACAGAACTCTCAGTATTCGAGGCTATGTGGATTCTGATTGAGTAGGGGACAATGATAGCAGAAGATCCACCAGTGGATATATCTTCATGATGAATGGTGGTGCAGTGAGTTGGATGAGTAAGCGACAAGTTGTAGTCGCTTTGTCCAGTACAGAGATAGAATACATAGCAGCTACACATGCCTGTAAAGAAGCAATTTGGTTAAAAAATTTGTGTTCTAACATTGGTTTTGATGCAGGGAAAATAACAATTTACTGTGACAGTCAGAGTGCTATTTGTTTGGCAAAGAATCCTACTTTCCATTCTAGGACGAAACATATAGATGTACAGTATCATTTTGTATGAGATATGGTGGAGGATGGAAAGGTCTCTTTAGAAAAATTGGATACTCTAGAGAATGTTACAGATGCATTGACGAAGCCAATGAACATAGACAGGTTCAAGTGGTGTGCCAGTTTGATGGGCCTCAATGCCCATCAATTTCAGTAGTTTTGTTGTGCTCTAGAGGAGCTTGTGTGATCTTCGTCAAGTGGGAGATTGTTGGAATTGTGTGTCTCAATATCACAGTTTGAAACCTCTAAAAGAGCCAAGTCGGTGTGACATCTTTATTGTATAGCCGACTAACAGTTGTGTAACCTTGTGAAATGTTTAGGTTGCTGAGACCTTGATGATGTCTTACCAAATGAAGCTATCGCTATGACTTGTGGTGTTCGGTGTAACCCTCTGTCGAGTGGGTTGGTCTAGCTGATGGTTTGATTCCTAGCCGATGTTGGGGAGACTCATGGTGACTGCAGTTATCGGGGAGACTCTTGGCCGAAAGGTTTGCTTTCGATATGAAGTCTTAACGATGTGATATGTCTCATTGATAGTTATTCACTAGAAGATATCAGGGTGACATGGAGACTCGGTAAGGTCTCTTGGTGACAGTCGGTTCTCTCACTGATAGGTATACACTCGAAGTCATCTGGGAGACCCTTGGCCAAAAGGCTTGCTTCGGTATGATGTCTCAATGAATAGCAGAAGTCTTTCTGATAGAGCTACATGTGTTTGTTATCAGGTGTCTTCGGTGAGACTCCTGGTGACTGAAGTCATTGGCGAGAGGTGTGAACATTCGGTAAGAACTCTTAGCGACGGATGTGGTCTTGCCAATAGGTATGTTGCTTCGATATGATCTCTTGGCGATAGCAATAGTCTCGCCGATGGGAATGCTGGTGTCTATGTGACCTTTGAACATTGGTATGACCTCTCACCGAATAGTGATTGTCTTGGTGAATAACGCTACATGTGATGATATCGGTATGATGTCTTGGCGACAAGGGGAAGTCTGAGTGACATCTTTTAAACTCAGTGTAACCTCTTGCCGAAGGTGATGAGTCTAGCTGATATCGACAATTGGGTCTTGTGGCATCAAGGAGACACGGTTAGTGTCTCACCGACATGCGAATACAAGTTTGAACGCCTTGACCAATTGGAAGAGTATCCTACATGGTTTGTCTTTGACCAATCAGAGGAGTAGAATGGGAACCGCTAGTAGTTGGACTATTGTGGTTGTTGTTGTGATGAAGATCAATAGATAGGAATGACATGGATATACTTAGGAATTGAAGATGATGATCGGTTGAGTAACAGTTGGATGTACAGTTCAATGAGTGATCAGTGTGAATTTAATTCTGAGAGTATTGTAACTTGAATGTTCTCTACAAGGTTGATCAAGGATTATGTTGTTGAAAATTTGACATCAGAAAGATAAGTCTGATCTCTGTATGTAATTTCCATTACTGTAATACAAAGGGGCTTTTCTTGGTGTGGTGGGTTTTTCTCCTGTAAGGGTTTTCCCACGTAAATCTAGTGTTCATATGTGTATGTTTGTTTCTATGTTTCTACTATTTCTTTCAAGTTTATCTTAATTGAACTATAATTGAAAATTAAAAGCACCTCTACATTCTTCCCTGAGGTTTTGACATTAGCAGAGTTGTTTCCGCACCTTAGGTTTCCTTACACATATCACAACTTCAACCTTGTTAGAGCCACCCTAAACTGCGACAACAAAACCATCGTTGATCCTTCTCTAATGCAACACTGACCATTGATATTCCTATGTAGAGTACTTTAAGCTTCATCCCATTGATACATGTGTCACATTTCTACACTTTCATAGACAACTATTGACAATACCTTAAGAGTAGTGTGGGTACAGGAGAGCTGCCCGATCATCAATTGTAGATCTCAATCATTGATAATGTTTGCTCAAATATTTTTCATTGAACTTAGGAAATATTAAAGTCCACATTATTCACTAAGTTGGTAATACCTCAGTCAATGGACTAATTTCTTCATGAAATCAAATGCTTAACTCATAACTTAAGCTACTGGTAACAACTGATATCTAGCCAACATCAAAATAGAAACTCTGTGGGGGTGCCATGACTAAAGCTTTTAGGGTTTCTCTACTAAATCCTAACCAGACTAGAGAGTAGAATTAAATCATTTTTGAGTTCCATTCTTATCCTTTGAACCAAAATGAGCACAAAAAACCCACATCAGATCTTCCATTAGTTTTCTTTGCAAACCACTATAAATAGCCTCTGGAAATACACGCCAATTTTGCATGAAAACATTGAATTTTTTTTAGAAACTTTGTAATATTTGCAAAAGATGTTATTCTCTCCATCATAATTTACCATTCTTCTAGAGATTGATCCACTATCATCAATGACATCCTATGATACCCTTTTGACATCAATCAACAATCTCTCCATATGGTATCACTAAGATATCCTTTTGTCATCAATGACAATCATATTGCCAACATTTGTAATGATGGGGAAAAAGGGAGAAGGTGTATGATAATTTTGTTGAGCTTCTCCATCCACATTGAGAACACACCTAAAAAACTATTGGAGGTGATACTGACTACATCACAAAATTCAAATAGATATAAACCTACAAAAATACCCACAAATAGTTGGATACTCCAAAATTCCATGTCATCATATTAGTTGGATGTTGCATTAGAAACTTGATGTTGTATTATATTTTTCTTACATCCTACATAAGTTCTTTCTAATGGCCATGGCAATTAAATTTCTTTGTCAAAATTGGAATTATACCCAAGATAACTTTCATCCAAGAGTGCTCTAGTATCTTTACAAAAAGTATCTAAACTGTGCTCCGAGGAAACAAACTTGTCTATAGTGGAATTAAGTAAATCTATGTCAACATTATCACTAGCACAGATGAAGGCTGCAAGGGTAGGGACCATTTTCCAAAGCCTAACCTCCATTGTTCTAAATATTTGAGTCCTCCATTTTCATATAGGATGGTAGGCATGACTTTCATTTCTATGCACTCAAATTAAATGAATTTGGTCTTTATTTGTTGCACCAATTGTGTCATGTATGCCTACATTTCCCCTACCAATTTGGACATATCCCATGTAGGCATAATTTTATTAGAAATATCATCACCAAATCTTCCTCCCTTGTATATTTCCTATAGATTGGAAATCCTAGGTATCTATTTATTCAATATATTCCTAAGATTCTCTTGATCTCATGAAATTTTAGCATAAGAATCCTTAAGATTTAAGTAAGCTTGATGAGAGTCTTCTAATTTCCCAAGGATTTTGGAAACTCTATACTTTATTACATCTTTCAATATACTATTAGTTTCCTTTTTCTATTCCCTCTAATAATTTTTCAATTGCTCTTCCAACTTCTTTATCTCTAATGTCAAGGTTTCTTTTTCTTTCATCAAAGTAGTTGAGAATCTTGAGGTTGAAGCACTTACCATTTTAGTACTAGCTATTCGTGATGTTGTTAGCTCCTGTATCTTCCACTTGTATTTTTTAGTAAGCTTAACATGATATTTCAAAAACTGATCATATTCTTCTTGTAGTCTCTTGGAAGTTACTTCACTGAACTTAGATATATGAATAACTAGTGAAGCTACTTGGGGAGTTGTAGTGTTTGATACTCTTTTGACAATCATAATCCCTTTAATTTCTTGTATAGTCTCTACCACTTGATGCTTGCCAATGTTTGGAGCTAAAGCCCATATGACTAAGGTTTCCCATTTAGGATTGAAACCTGATCTAGAGAATTCTTGATCTACCTACTCATTAGAAGAAAATATCTCTTCAGTTTGTCACCAACTAGTTTCCAAAGCCATTAAAAAAGCAATATCCCACTCTGGAAATAGTAGAATTCCACTCGCCCTCACCAATATTCTTCCCTCCTCTAGTGCTATATTATTGGTATCAAAGTCAATTTATTTCAACACAATCTATGTAATTTCTTCATATTTGGAGGGATGAGCTTCTCCCTTATCTCTGTTTAGATTTTCATGGAACTCCTCTCTTTTTATTTTGATTATAAAGACTTTGAATTCCTTAGAATTAACAAATTCATCATCAAAGATGAATTGAGTACATGTAAGCGTCCTCATTTCATTGGTCTTATCCTTCCCACTTCCAACATTTATTCCCATCCTACCTTGTGGCATTCTAGCTACATTTAATCTTGAAGGATAAGGCATTGCTTGAATAACCTCCTCCTTTGTGACCTCTACCTCCTCTTCTTCATCAAAACCTAGAGGATAATCAACCAAGGATGGTTGATCAACCCTCCTTTTCTTTTGAGATTTCTCTTGGGAGTTAGTAGTAGTAATAGGTGGTTCTTGAGGATGTGTGGCTATTCTAGGTTGTTGCTCCTTAGGGGATGGATTCTTCATTGATGATCCATTTCCTCTTCTAGCATATCCATACATAGATGAATTAACGTGTATCTAGTAGGAGGCTATTTCCTCAACCATTGGGGCTTTCTACATATGCTCTAGGATAATTAGCTATTTTCTTAGCCTTCTATTGTTATGATTTTTTTAAAGAAACCCATTTCTTTCTTCTCTCATTCACCTCCTTTTTAGTTAGGTAGTTCCTAATCATATCTTCACCAAAGACAAGTTGGTGTATAAAGGAGGATCTTCTAATGCTCATTCTTACTTGGTTGATAAAGCCTTTAGGATCAAATACTCTTGTACTCTCTTGGACCATCTTATATTTTTAGATAATTAGATATATGAGCTCTAGGCCCTCCCTAGTCATTGTGAAATATGAAAATAGTATAGAGAATGGTAAGCAAGAACCCTTCTTTTTCCCCTTTAGGTGGACCTTTTCAACTACATTTAGTTACCATATTATCTCTAGATATTCCAGTATGAAAGGAACATACCTTGGCATAATGTTAGGCCCCACAAGGAACCCATATACTCTTATCACCATTGAATCTAAATGGAGATACCAATCTACCCAATTTTTTTGCATGCATGAATCAAGGAATCTTTTCTCGTGTCTTAATAAATTCATAATTTCCTTTTGCAATCTACCTTCTTTCACTCCTACAAAACCTAAGACCTTGTAATGTTCAATGGTCCTAAAAAACACATAGTTTGAAGAATCACAATTCATGTCCCAAATATGAGTCCAAAACTTGACAGGGAGATACTTTCGAGCATCATCTCTCATTCTGATTTATATGGCTTGATCCCATTTTGTCCTTCCCTCATACATAAACATGTGATAGAGTAGGGAGTACCATCTAAAATTGACCATTTTATTGTTAGCATTTATCTCCATCAACTACTTATGAATTCCATTCAATATATAAGTGGGAAATTCAAATTCATTATTCACTAAAGGGTTTTAAGTTTTAGTTTCCATGTACATCAATGACACATAGATTTTGGTCTCAAAATCTCCACTAAATATTTGACAAAGTTAATGATAATTCTTGATAAAATAGTCCTCAAAAAGATCAATATTGAAGGAATCAACCTCACTTGCTATAATTTTGATAGATCTTCTGTCAAATCCATTCAACCTGTACCTTGGTAACCACATGACTCTATAACTATGTCTATCTTGTTGAAACTTCTACTTGAATAGGTCAAAATCTATAGTTTTGTTGGTACCTAGTTTTAATCCAAAAGCCTCAAATATGGAATCCTTATCAACTTATAATAGAACTCCACTATTAACAATCGTAATAATTCTATCATTTTCATCATAATTATTGGCCACATACCTAATGAATTCCAAATTCATGAATATTTTGGGGAAAATCAACTTTCCCAAGTCATATGTCCAGACTTTTGAAATAGGAACCTTAGATGCCCTCTTGTTGTACTAATGGGTGAAGAGGCCTCATCTAGTTATAGTGAGTTATCTATCCCTATATTTCCTATCATTATCTATCAAACCAATTGTAGAATTAATCCCATGGGAACGTATGAATTTTCTTGGTGATCTAAGAAATTGGACAATTAGGTCTTCATCAATTAAAGGAATTTTGTAATGAAGATGGTTTGATTTTTGGTTGGTTCATCATTACAATTTGATTTTTACCTAGGGTTTTTTGTGGAAGTGAATATTTTGGGTCTCTTTCAAATAATTCACTTTTTTTACAACTTCAATTACACACCCTAAATATTAGAAGCTTTGAGAAGTTTCAAACATGAGGTTAAGAATTATGAACTTGTTTTTTTCTTTGGGAACCCTAACTCATTGTAGAAGTCACAAATACTAAGAAATTTCTCTCTAAATTTGATGAAATGCATAATGATTTCCCTCATCGATCGAATTGTAATGCTTATGGAGAAAATCCTTTGAAAGACTGAGTAGAAATCTATCACTTCTACTATTACTATTCATTTGCGTGAGCCAAGAATATTCAAATACTCATTTCTTAGGTTTGAATGTGAATCAATTATTTTTGGAGGAAAGAAAAGATCAACGATCCAAGATATCCTTGAAATTTTTTTAATATATTGACAAGAGTTTGACATGCTCTAAGAAATATTGACTAGTAATAAAATTCCAATCCATTTCACTTTACACATCATCTATCTGGGTCCACTAAGAAGAACGCCTTAAAAATGAAACTGACATCATCCAAGAATCCATGTGGCTTCCTTCCCTATGGTTAGAAATGGGGCCTTCCTTGAAGAGCTTGTAGACTCACATAATCAATGAAATACATCTAGATGTCACACTCCTGCAATTCTGTACTTAGAAATTGGGTCTACTTTGAGGAGTTTGTAGATGTAGAACCATGCCAAATGATGCCAAGTGTCAATCTTTCTATGGTTCCACACCTTCAATTTTTCTTTAGTGATTAAGCTTCTATAGACATGCAAAAATGAATGAAAAAGAGGATATATGTCACTCTTATGCTATTCCGTAATCCTCAATTTCTTTAAAAATATAGAGCCCATGAACCTATGGTTCAACTAAGGGAAACATGACACATGGTAGGTAGTTTTTTTAGGAAAGGTATTAGCATGAAATCACATAAGTCATTTTCATTTGCACATGCAGTAATTTAGACAAGTAGTCACTAGGAAAGGAGAAAGGGGGCTAGTAACCTTATGAGATAAAATGGTTTCAAACATAACTTAAGGCATCGAAAACTAGCAAAACAAGTCAACAAAGAAAAATCCAAAAAGTGCAAGGTATAACTAGGGATTTTAGATTTTTTACAACCCTAATGCATCATAGAGAATTTTTTTCATAACCTTAGCAATAAAGCCAACAATTTACAACTTTTGAGCATAAAATGGGGTAGAGATCCAATTTTTTAATGATAAACTATCAATTTTTAACACTAGATATCTATTATATGAGTAATCCTTCTATCTACCTTCATCCCACATTATTCTAACATAAAATTGCCCTAATTTATTTACTTTTCTTCATTGAAATTACCAAAATTGTTAACCACCATCACATGCATACCATACACCTAGCCTATCACTTATCCATGCATTCCTTTCCTCACTTGGTCTTAACTAATGAATAGGGACACCTAAATTAACTCATTCATGGAGAAGACCCCTTAAATTTTCCCTATTTTTATACTGTGACACTCAAACCTCTACCCTTTCCTTGAATGTCCCTCAAACACATAACTAACCTCCTTTACCATGACCTCAAACATCCTAGATACCACCCCAAACCTATTTCACCTCCCATAATATATGAATATTATTTTCCTTAGATGGATAATTATCATACATGTTTAAAACTCACATGCTCAAAGCACACAATCTTCCTCAAAACACCATAACCAAATAAACCCACTCCCAACCCCAATAGAATAGCATGAACCTTGTATGAAACATCTTGTATATTAAATGTTCCCCTAGATAACATGCCACTAAATCAAGGCACCTAAGATACTATTCTTATTCCCCTACTTATGGCATCAAACTTAGTGAAACCTAATACATTTCCATTAGTTACCTAAGACCCACATAAAATACATCTCATGACCTTTATATGACCCAATATAATACACCTAAAGATCAAGATGAATCTTTATTAAAAATCACTAATATCCACCTTTAGTGGGACACATCACTTCATCAAATATTGCTATCATTAATCACTATCATGATCATCTACAACACTTGGCTTCTAATTCAAGAAAGCAAGAGGTATGTACATGTTTCTTTTTATAATTTTCTATTTTTTTCTTATCCTTAGTGTTCCATAATATACACCATTAATATCACTATAATCCATCATACTATGGTATGTATTGAAATATTCATTGGGGCATAATAATAGTAGATTTTTATCTATTTTGTGTCAACCCTTCAAGAAATTGGCACACTATCATCATGAATCATTATATCATAATGCATAAATCATGCTATATAACAAAGTTTTATTATTCACCATATGAAATTTTCTTCCCTTATCATACAATTTTCATCAAGAAAAAAATCCACATCATCATCTTATATGTTCCATAACCATATCTATATCATGAGCTTTTATTACATTATTATTTTCTAACTATCATCATTTTTTACTCTAGAGTAGGAGTGATTTCCAAACATAATTTATTAAATAATATTCTATTATTAAAAAAATTCCATAATAAAACCATAACCAAAAATGAGTTCAATCAATAATATTAAAGCCATGCTCAAATATGAGCATATATATCATAAACTCAAAATCATGTATCACATTAACATGTATAAGCATGGCATTGATAATCAACACTAAATCAAAATAACTAACACATGAAGAAAATTAAATAGAATCATCAAAAATAGTTCATATACATTAGAAATGGTATTATAATAATTTCTTGATGTCCAATATACATTATGGAACATGCCCTCATTAAAAATACATAATATCATCATGTCTCAAAAAATACATATATAATATAAAATTTAATGAGGATCTTGCTACTACCACCTTCACCTAGGCATCTTACATCTAGAACTCCTATGTACCCACATTCTCTCCACCACCCTCATAAACCTCCATCTTCTCAACTCTTCCACCCACCTCTTCTTTTTCCCCAACCTCCTCTCCTCCATCCCTACCACATCTCCACCATCCCACTGTCCTCTTTATGTCTCTCCTCCTATAAACCTCATATATATCCTCTCCCTAACTTTTTATTTCCTATAATAATGCACCACCTCCACTATACACTCACATAAAAATAATCCATGAGATAATAACATAGTCAACCTCTCTATTCATTTCCTCTCCCACCAATATTTGTATCCTACCATATTCCCTACATACACCATATCATATCTATGTACCCACAACACTATCACCTACCTTTTCCATCCATCTCCCACCACTCAATGCTCCACCTGAGGTCCCTAGAAAGGGATATCACATTTCACCCATGTGAATATGTGAGTACATGTTATGAGACCTTGATGGATACCACTTAATAATACATTTTCACCATCCTACTAGGTAACACTTTAATAATATCAAGCTCATGTATATACCCATGCCTATATCCCCCTATATGACTACCATAAAAATTCATGTTGTTTCAACTCATCTAGGACTCGCCTATAAAATAGTACATCTACATGATGCACTAGAATACCTCTTCCCCTTATCCATTACCCATATATAAATAGATCCTTTAGCTATCTCACCTCTTAAGCTTCATTTGGTTAGCCAACAAAAATATGATCTCATTACCATATTCATATAAATTTCATGGATTTTATGTTATTCCCATCTTATAGCCACCAAGTGAAGATCCCTATACATCGATAAAAAAAAAGTATCCCACACAAAAATGAACTCATCCTCTAGAATATTTTCCAAAAAAAAAAAAAATCTAAAAAAATATCAATCTTATCAAGAAGCAAGACACCATCAAGATCATCCATCAAAAATAGAAATACATACTATTATTTACCCCTCTAGATTCATATCTAAGCCTAGTCTAATACCCCATAGTAGGTTATCTATTCACCCACTATGTCGCCACTATTATGAGGTCACATGAATGTCAATCCAATACACCATCACCCTCTTAATCAAGATTCATAGGATATATGGTACATCCTTAAATCATATTCATCTTCCCTATGCTTATATGTAAGTTACTCATCTCTAATTTCTATTTATCTCCTAATATCATGACCATTGCATGATCTACTTGGATATCAAGCATCCATTCTACATCTAGCAGCCTTATCATTACTAAAAAAAATTTCTCCTTGTCATAAAAAATTCTCAATAAATCGATCACCCCATATCACATTCCACACATCACCAATGATAATCACTCCTACAATAATAAAAAATCATTCAATTTCCATTTCTTATAACTAACTATTCTTTATTTTTCCCTCAACATAGACACTAATTACACCAGCATAGGTGATTATCTCTTGGTACAAACATTTCAAATCTATGTTTGAATGCCTCACTAAATTTCCTATGAATATACATTTCTCTAAGTATCATAAACACTTCCCTATCCAACAAGTATTCTCATAAAATCTAGATGATTAAATAGATAGGAAATATTCTCCCCTTATATGTGGAAATATTTTGGATTTGATATAGATATTTATCCATTAGAATATAATGAATATTCCACTTTATAATGTGTAGATACTATGGGGAATCATATAAATCATGTAAACTCCAACACAAAATCCCATAAGGTAAGAACCCCTTTAAGCTCTACATTTTATCCTTTTGTATAAGAGTGAATTTTCACCCTCTATACAAATTCACTTTTTTCTTTTATCCACCTTAGAAAACCAAGTTCTAAGGCTTAATTACACATAAGCCCAATGCTTGCATCCCACTTGGTGCCTATTTTGAGTGTCAGCAGAGGAGTTTCTGTCAGGGACGCCCATGCGGTATGCAGGCGTCAGTATGACACACTTACATCCTTGGTAGATTCCTGCGGTTGAACCTATAGACGCATTACACTTCTCATTGGGAGTCAAGTTGTAATGCCCTCTTAAGATGACTAACTAGAATATGGTCATTTTATTCAACCTTTCCTTCAAATTCATTCATGCAACAAGCTTTTCATCTTCTACAATCTTCAAGAATTCAAGCTAGCACTTCAAGTAGCATTTCAAGCACTCCATTGCAGCAATAACTTCACTCCATCACTTTGATAGAGAAATTTGGGGACAAAACCATTGTAGAAAAGGCTCAAGTACTCTCATTTTCTCCCCCAAGCAGCCTTGAGTGCTCTTAGTAGAGGTGGTAAGCTTCCCTTTCCTCTCCTCTATCACTTGGTTGAGTAAGCACACTTACTATTTTTTAGTGTTTTGGTATTCTCTTTTATAGTTCTTTCTTTATCATACCTATTTTCTTGGCTATCCGTGGAGGTGGAAATTCCAAAATAGGGTCTGACTAAGGTAGGCCCCTATACAGACACCCAAAATTTTCCTCCTCTTTGTGTGTAGGTGAACGTGTTCTCAAGGAGCTAGCTGGTGAAAGAGTTTCTTTGTGAGATCCTTCTTTTCACCCTAACTCTTGCATTTTTACTTTATCACATTAGGGACTATTTCATTTACTTAATCATGTTATTTTGGCCCTTTAGTAGTAGTTAGCTAGGCCATTAGCTTATTTTCCTAGGTTTGACCTTGTCTCTTCTATTGTATGGTCATACGGATGCCAACACACTTTAGAGACGGAAATGCATTGCGCTGTCATCCAAAGACCATGCTATCATCCTCGGGCAGAGAGCTTCCTGAGGCATAGTGTTGAACCTAAAAACCAACTCGCCTAGCCCTGTTCTCTATTTCGGGTCTGTAGAGTGATTGAAGGACCTTATAGTCCTCATCATTCTCATCCTGCATATCTTAACACCCTATTAAGTTGAGGTAAGTTAGGGAAACATCTTGGCCCTCCATAACCTAGGGCCTTGCATGTGGTGGTCCCCCTCTGTTACATTTTTGGTGAACCAGACGTGAACCAATGTTTGTTCATCTATTGGTGTTGAGACCTCTCTCATGTACCTCATGAGTGTTGTGAAGGTTTATGAGCATCAAAACCTAGTCTACAACTTCCAAGTATATCGTTAGGAGAAGTATACGACACCTCTTGATGGAAAGGAAAAAGGTCTCTACTAGTTTCACTACAAGCCTTTTCTCTGGTCCTGCCATTGGTCTAGCTATGTATGAGTAGTTGTTGAGGAATCAGATGGGATTCGCTAATGAAACCAATCACATTACCACTCTCCTTGTGTCTCCTACACCATTTTTAGTAAACGAGCATGAGGTTGTTCAAATTCCTATAGAATATGTCTCCACCCTCGCTAAAGGATTGGGTGACTTAGAAAATCACTTGGAAAGAAATCTGAAGATGGCTAGAGCTGGTTGGGTTGTTAGCGAATTAAAACATGTGATGGATAAAGATTGAACATGCATAGAGATTTTGACTAGCCTCCTCAGTCTCATCGAAGCGTGTTCTCCTTTGAACAATCCTAGCTTTGTACAAGGAGCCACTTTCGAAGAGTGTGAACAATAGTTAGGAGTATCGATGCCTCCCACATCAGTTTACATGACTGACACAATCCCCTCTATCAATATTCCTTTTCTCTATGAACAACTGGAAACTATCAAAGTAAATAGGGTCCCCTTAGGATTTAGCTTCACCCCTCTATTACCTATAGTACTAGAGGCTTTAGCAGGATGAGTGGGGGCTTTGGTAGCGGTGGTGGATTCGGTAGTGGAGGTAGTTCTGGTGGAGTTCATGGTGCTTCGATGGAGGCCTTGTCGGTGATGGTGGCTCTGGTAGTGGTTATGGCGAAGGTCACATCGGTGGCAATTTTGGAGGTGTCTTTGGTGGTGGTTCTAGAGGAGGTTCCTCTGGCCCTCTATCTTCTAATGACCCCATTCTGAACACCCTTCTTTAGAATATGGGTAAGATGTAGAGCCAGTTAGCGAGTCTTTCCCAAGCCTTAGCCTAGCCTATCTTCTATCCCTTCTTCCAGCACAACCCATTATTAGTTGTGATCTTGAACACTCCCTTCCCCCAAGGAATAGAGATCCCTAAATTTGAAAAGTATTGCGGTAAAGGAGATCCACAGACACACGTGTCCACCTTTAACACCTTATGCATGAACTTATTCCATCATGATGCATTGATGCCCAAACTGTTTCTCTGATCTCTCAAGGATACAGTGCTCAAGTGGTACTATTCCTTGCTTGAAAACTCTGTCTTCTCATTTGACCAACTTGTAAATCAATTCCTTAGACAATTTCAAGAAAACATCAGGCTGAAGATAACCTTTTTGGATCTCATCCAATCTAAACAAGGAGATAATGAAAAAATAACTAATTTCATAGCATGCTACCAAGTGCTCCTTTCACAAATCTTGTATTAACTGCCTGATTCTGACGTACCAATAGATGGTTGTTTAGTTTGGGGAACCCTCCTCACGCTGCCATACTAAAGGAAAGTCCATCATATCAATCTATGGGAAAGGTAAGGCCATTACGAATGTAGTTGCCACTATTGACAACAAAGGTCTCAGGAACAGTTAAAAATTCACAAAGTTATCAGAATCTTATTCTTCTATTTTGCTAAATCTATTGAAGGATAAGATCGTAAGCTTGTCGAATCCTAAGCCTATTAAGGAACCTTACCCTGATTGGTATGATGGGAGCACTTATTGTTAGTACCATCAAGTTAATGGACATGATACTAAATTTTTCTTTGCAACTACGTCATGAGATACAAGACTGCATCGAGGACGGTACCATTCATCTCAATGGGAGTAAACAAAATGCTAACAAATCAGTGACGAAAGCTAATAGTGAATTACAGATATACACGAACCCGTTTCTGTTGCACTATGCTAACATGATTATTGATTCCACTGATTTTGTTACTCAACCCAAAGCCTGTGTTAACATGGTCATGATGACTTCTACTACTCTACCTACACCTAGTTTGCTAGACATTACATTCACATCACAAGATTTTCCCTGAAACAATAAACCCTCGCCTCTCTATATTACTATTTGTGTCAATGGTAACATTGTGACAGGAGTCTTGGTAGAACCCACGAGCCGTGTGAATGTTATCATAGAAGAAAAATTAGTGTTAAATTCATTACAAAGGGAAGAATATGAAGAAAAAGAATCTACCATCTATATGTATGATGGTATGTGTCTCAAACCTTACAGCTCGATAACTTTGTCCATCCTGGTTGGACCCAGGGCTATTGACATAGTTTTTGATGTTATCCTAGAGTTGGATTTGTTCAAGTTGAAGCTAGGAATACCTTGGCTAGCTTCCATGAATGGAATCACCTTCGTTATTCACAAGTGTTTAAAATTCTCTCATGAAGGTGTCGTGCATGTAGTGCATGACACAGGATATCAGCCCTTGGTGTCCCATGGTGGATATCTATTGGATCACTTTTGGCCCTCCCCAGTTGGTTTGCGTCCTTTGAGAATGGACCTACTTTACAAGAATTATGTGAATTATAAAACTGGGGACCAGGGATAGCCAAAATTGACCCTTCCCATGGTAAATCAATCAGTTTCCACCTCTTCCCAAGAGGAGAAGGAGAATCCTGTACCGACTACTCCCTCTTCCCAAAAAGGAAGGGAGAAGTCCATGGCTCCCTCTCCCTCCCGTAAAGGTAAAGAGAAGTTGCTTTCTCCTGGACTGCCTCATCCTCTCCCCTTTCTTGGGAAGATTATTGGATGAGTTATCTCGATGGCTATCCGCTAAGTCTAATGATTCCTCCTTGGCGTAGGCCCAAGTTCAAGATCTCGGATCTCCCTAATGAATACCTTAGACCATGGTACTACTTATACAACAAAAAGAAAGGTTCCCAAAGGGAATTCAATTTGCAACCTCCTACTGCTCCTACTCCTAAAGTAGTGAATGGGAAGAGGCTCGCTACCAAGGCTCTTGAACCAACTCCCCTTGTTGCTTCTCAACCTATTCCTACTATTTCTGTTTAGGAATTTTTTCCTCTACCAGAAACGGTTGTAGTGGACATCCCCATGGTTGAGTAGGAGCCCTCTATTCCTTTGTAGTCTCTGGCCTCTAGCTCAAAGAGTTGTAGAAACCACCTTGCGCATGAGTGCAAGTGTCAACCAAAGGCTCTCTTGGCTGAGTAGGTTGCCTCGCAAAAGAAGGGGGGAGAAACGACCGCCCCTACTTTAGGGCCTCCTACAACGTCTTCCTCTCCCCTTCTGCTTCTCTTTATTCTAGTTTCACATTGCTTCTGACTTCTATTGCGAGTATGAATGCACCTAACCCCAAGGGGGTATAGGTGTTCATCACTCCTTTGGTGGAGATACCTTTGTTGATGTTCGTTCCAAATATCCAATCTTTCTTGAGACCCATGGATATGATTAATACCTCAGTTGTGTATGTTGCGCTTCTTTCCTCCTCTTAACATCCCACCACTGCAAGCTCATCCTCCTTCCCCCTATGATGACCTAGAGTGGGAAGCAGATGACCTCTTGGTTGACCAGTGTTAGGAGGAGACCTCTTCTTGATCTTTTGTGTGTGTGTATGTTTTGTGATGTGTTCCTCCATGATCATGCTATGTGTTCCTGGATGACCGTTGTCACCCTTGTTGGTGCTTGGATACAGGTGTGGTTTTTTGTGTCATACACCTTCTTCTATTTGTATCATCATTCTTCCATGTTTGTGCTTGATTTTTGACAAATTGGGGACAATGCAAAGCATTGGGGGCATTTAGGCTTCCCTTCCATGTTGACCCAATTTTTTATTTTTACTTTTTTTTGGGTGCATTCTTCCTAATTTGATTGGGGATTGATGATCTTTCACCTTGCAGTGTGATTACCTATTATGAGCTTGGATAGATCTAACCCCACTAAACCAAATCCCCTTGTGCCCTTCATTTGTCTTTTTCTTTTTTTCTTGAGTTGTCCCTCTCATGTGTGACAACGCTTTTCTTCAACATTTCAATCTTCATCATGGGTTTGTAAAGAAAGGACTTGGAAGCCTTCCTTCGAAGCAGAAACAACTTTGACCTTCCCCTCGCGTGGGGGCATATTCTTCCTTTCAAATTCCTTGATGATGTGAACATCTTTCAAAAGGATCCCTTGATGATGGATCGCTGTGAGAAAGAAAACATCTACTTTTGAATTGTGCATCCCTTGAGTGGACCACCTTCCTCATGACAGGTTACCAAGGGATCCCCTTTGAAAGATCTTATCTTGAGTGAAATCATTCGTGTCTAGCTTGGGGGCAGCTTGACCAAACCTCACTTTTCAAATAGTGTGACCCTTGATTGGACCCCTCTTCTTTTGAAGGGTTCACATGGGACCCCTTTGAAAGACTTCCAAAATTATTGACATTCCATGTGACTGTCCATTTACTTTCCTACATGGTCGCTTCTTGACTCTGCAGAGTCTGCTTTCTTAGGTTTCATCCATGCAAGAGATCATGGGGGATACTTCCCTATAGGATTGAGAGCCTATAGGGTGCTCCTTTAGGTTTCCTCCATGCTAGAGTTCTTAGGGGACACCTTCCTTCTAGGTCTGCAGACTTGTAAGGTGCTTACTCCATGGGGTATCCTCCATGCTAGAGTTTTTAGGGGACACCTTCCTTGTAGGTCTATGGACCTGTAAGATGCTTTCTTTCTTTAACTTCATAGTTCTAATAATCTATGGAGTCCTTCGCTTTCCCTGCACCTTCAGGTTCACTAGATCATGATCTACTTCCTCAATAGTTCAAGTATACATTTCTAACCTTACTCCTTCCTTGATCTACTTTACCTAGCACTCATCAGTACTCATGCTCGCTAAAGTGGGGGAAAAATGTATAAGAGTGAATCTACACCCTTTATGAAAATTCCCTTTTTTCTTTTAACCACCTTAGAAAACCAAGTTTGAAGGCTTAATTACACATAAGCCTACTACTTGCATCCCACTTGGTGCCTATTTTGAGTGTTGGTGGAGGTGTTTCTATTGGGGACACTCGTACGGTGTGCTTACATCCCTAGAATATTCCTTCAGTTGAACCTGCAGAGGCATTACACTTCTCATTTGGAGTCAAGTTGTAACACCCTCTTTAGCCGATTGACCCAAATATGGTCGTTTTCTTCACCCTTTCCCTCAAACTCATTCATGCAACAAGCTTTTCATCTTCTACAATCTTCAAGCATTCAATCTAGTAGTTCAAGTAGCATTTCAAGTACTCCATTGCAGTAGAGGCTCGAGTCCTCTCATTTTCTTCCCTAAGCATCCTTAAGTGCTCTTAGTGGAGGGGGTAAGCTTCCCTTTCCTCTCCTCTATCACTTGGTTGAGTAAGCACACTTACTATTTTGTAGTGTTTTGGTATTCTCTTTTATAGTACATTCTTTATCATACTTTCTTTCTTGGCTGTCCGTGGAGGTGGAAACACCAAAACGTGGTCTAACTAAGGCATGCCCCTATATAGCCACCCAACATTTTCCTCCTCTTTATGTGTATGTGAATGTGTTCTCAAGGAGCTAGCTGGCGGAGGAGTTTCTTTGTGCGATCCCTCTTGCCACCCTAACTCTTGCATTTTTACTTTATCACATTAGGGAGTATTTCATTTACTTAATCACATTATTTTGGCCCTTTAGTAGTAGTTAGCTAGGTTGTTACCTTTTTTTCCTAGGTTTGACCTTGTCTCTTATGTTGTTTGGCCATATAGACGCTAGCGCACTTTAGAGATACCAACATGCCGCATTGTCTTCCAAAGACCGTGCTTTCATCCTCAAGCAGAGAGCTTCCTGAGGTGTAGTGTTGAACCTGAAAACTGGCTCACCTAGCCCTATTTTGTATTTCAGATCTATAGAGTCATTGAAGGACCTTATAGTCCTCACCATTTTCTTCCCACATATCCTAACACCTCGTTAAGCTGAGGTACATTAGGGCATCCTTCAGCATCTTGGTCCTCCATGACCTGGGGCCTTGCATCTGGTGGTCCCCCTCTCTTACACCTTCCTTCCTACCTTAATAAATGCACTTCAACAACCAAGTTTAGCTTTTAAATTTGTGCTGAAAGAACACCAATACACTGAGAGGGGGGGTGAATCAATGTATAAATTTCTTTAACACATTAAAATAGTAGACAATATTAAAGATCCAACAAAAAAACACACACATAAGAAGGCACTAGATATATGTGGAAAACTCTAGATGGGAAAAACCATGGTGAGAAAAGTTACTTGAGTCTACTACTCAAATCCAACCTCATAATCAAAGATATTACATATGTTTTGTAAGCACCCACTTATAGTTATATTGACACCCAAGACAATTTTTTGAGGAACCAATCTCTTGGTACACTGCACACCAAAGACAATGTTTTGAGGCCCCAACCTCAAGTTACACTACACAGCTGATTGAGAACTAGCACAATCTTTCTAAGGCCCAAACCTCTTACCAAATTATAAGTTCATACGTGCAAAATACTAGTTCTACTTTAACCTAAGAATGCACCTTTTTCACACCTCTATTCTACAACACACACACACACACTTAGTCATTCAACTATTCTTGCATAGCTTCTCCAACAAGCCAAATCTCCTCAAGCCAAAAAAAAACCAACATCATTCAAATAAATTTCTATTTTTGGCATCTACCAATCTTAGGTTTTGATCTACATTTAATTTAATACTCCTATATGCTTGATCTCATTCTAGATACATAGCCACTTGAACATTAATGGCATCACTTATTCGACCAATCCTTTGCCAGAATGTAGATGGAGCAGTTACTTCATTTTCTATGCAAACTTCTCATTCATTCAGTCTACAATCCATCGATCATGAAACTCATACCATGATCTACAAATCACCAGCCACCCATTATTATATTTAAAATCCAATTGTTTATTTTATTGGTTTAAACATGGGCCATAGATATTGTCAAAATGATTCACAACAATGATGTGAATTAGCCCATCTAATAGTTTTCTACCACATGTCACTATTTCTCCAAATCACATGATAAATAAAGTCAACCTGAGCATCCTATGGAAATAATCATTTAATTTTGGTGACTTTTCATTTCATTTCCTTTGGGGGTTAGGAGTTGCTCATCCTTCATATCACTTACCTATTGTTGAGGACATGTGTCATCTCCTCACAAGTCCACACTGACCATCACTGGGTCCCACAAACCTTTAATGAAATGGTAAGAATGCACCACCTATTCTATTATTTCAAGTTTTGGCCATCGACCTTACCCTTTTCCACCTTCATACCATTTGTGGACCATCATACCGAAACATCAAACTCCAAAATTCCTTTGAGATGTTAGAAGTCAACATTTGGGGTTCCTTCATACCCCTTCCATCTCTTTGCATTTAGTTAAGGTGTAAGCCTTAACTTTGACCCATGAAGCCCGAAACAATTTTCGGGGTCAAAGTTTGGGGTTTCTTCATACCCCTTACATCACTTTTAGTTAAGGCATAAGCCTTAACTCTGACCAGCGAAACACTAAAACCTTTTTGGGGTTCATAGTTTGGGGTTCGAGTATTCCACATACTCTTTTCTTCAAACATAAAGGTAAGGCATAAGCCAATAGTTTGAACCCCAATGTCTAAATCCTTTCAGATTTAATTTAATTTGATATTCCTTTCCTTTGTGCACATGGTAAAGGGTACACTCAAAATCCAAAGTCTGAAAAATTTCAGACTTAGCTCAAAACAACTAACTCCTTCCTCCTTTAGCAAGTGATATAAGGTAAGCCCAAGGCTCGAAGCCTGGACTTCTTCAAATCCTTAAGGATTGCACAGATGACACCATAAGGTTAATGAATCTTTATTTTTTATCCTTATGAAGCTATTTTTACATAAATGAGCAACTCCTCATCTGATATTACTTAGATACCCCTTTGATATCAATGACAATAAATTTGCCAACAATCTCCCCCTATGTCATTGATGGAAAAACTAAATGCTCATAATATAACAACTTTTTCATAGTTGAAAGACACTTATCTTTATCCTCAACTTGTAAATGTTCCACTTTTGTAGTTGGTTTCAATGTTCTAAGAGGATTTTCCATTCCAACTTTAGTTAATAAACAATTTTTAGATTTTGGATTAGCTTTTATCATGTAAACCTTATTGTTGTGATATTTCTACTAGGATTCAACCATGTAGTTTTTATGAGTCAAACTCATTGAACCATTTCAAGATTAGTGGTTCACAAGAACCTATCTCTCACGATAATGAATGGTCCACTTAACACTCATTGCATCTAGGTGATGCTCGTAGAGGTGAAGCATTGGGCCTTCCCGGGAGGTCACCCATCCCAGTAATACTCCAGCTCAAGTGTGCTTAACCACAAAGTTTTCCCAAAGGTTAGGCCCAATGCTTCACCTCTGCGAGCATCACCTAGATGCAATGGGTGCTAAGTGGACCATTCATTATCATGAGAGATAGGTTCTTGTGAACCACTACTCATGAAATGGGTCAATGATTTTGACTCATAAAAACTACATGGTTGAATCATGATAGCAATATCATAATTTGACACACTATGGAAAAAACCTTTTACTTATCAACCTTATTGTTGTATATGTACTTCATTGAATGATGAATCTTTGAAGAAACTCCATTCATTTTATGAATCCATGGTCTACCCAGAGAATATTGTATGAAAGATCATAAGGCATGACATGGATAGGAGTTTCTAACATAACCCTACCAACTTTGATAGGTAACATTATCACACCAAGTGTCTTGCTTTCCATGTTATCAAAATTTTTGATTGATAAATCAATGGGTTGAATTAAAGTTTTGTTCACTTTAATTTTATATAAAAGATATACACTACAAACATTAATACCTAAACCATTTTCTATAAAGGTATGTATAATCCCAAACATGTTAATAACAATTAATATCATCAAAGCATCAATTATTTTTTGTGTTTCCAAAGAGGGTAACTCATTTTGTTGAAATGCAATGTCCAAATTAGGTGAATTTATATTGTCAATCAAGGCTACCACATCATCAGGTTACCCACTATGAGGGATACATTTTTTTTGCAAAGAACTTTGAATCATGCCATGGTAAGTAGGTGATGTTTGAATCAAATCCCAAAAGGATATCTCAACAAGAGTGTTAAAAAGTTGCTCAACAAGATCAAATTATTTACCACTCTACTATGGGATATTAGGTGTGGGTGGGAGATATGGTTGAGGCAATGAGATATAAGTTGGAGTTTTTTTTGGTTGATTTTTTTTCATAGTGTTATATGTGTGAGCTACAATATGATAACCTGGTTGTTGTGACACATGGTTACTAGTAAGTTTCTTTACAAACTTTAGGATATAATCTAGAGGTTTATGAGGTCCTATAATGAGAAAACTCTTAGGATGTCCAAAAGGAGTTTTAGGAGGTCCAATTTTTTTTAATTGGTCCAATAATAAAAGGATATCTAATAGTCAACTGTGTGTTTATAACCTCAACAAATTTAGCTTCTTGTTGACCATCTTCTATTGGGGAGATCTAAGGTGACCTTAATATTTTCATCTAAGCAATCCCTCTTAATATATTTTGAAAGGAATGTATCAATTATGTCATATTATTGTGCCATTATATCTTCCAAAGTGGGAGAAGCATAAGGAGAGACAAAAACATTATTCTCATGACTCTCAATGATTGGATATTCTAACACCAATATACCTTCATCACAATTAGGAGAGGTATTAGGAGAAGAACAACAATGATTGTCATGATTTTCTATGATTTCTTCCTCTTGTCAAAAATATCTTCCCAAGTAGGAGAGGTGGGGGAAGAGGAAAAAATAGGATTCTTATGATGCCCATTAATTAGATCCTCTAACACCAAAATACCTTCTTCATAAGAAGGCGAGGTATCAAGAAAAGAACAACTATGATTTTCATGAGTGTCCATGATTGTATCTTCTTGCAACAAAACATTCTCACAAGTGGGAGAGATATTCAAAGATAAATGAATACTAGGAAAAGTTATATTAAGAAATGTGTCAGTGATTTCATTCTCTTGTTCCAAGATACTCTCATATTTAGGAGAGATTTTGGGAGAATGAATATCATGCTTATCAATGATTTAATTTTTCTTCCTTAGATTATTCTCATAAGCAGGGAGATTATAATCGTACAAGACATGCATTACCCTATGAAAACCACATCTTTAAAAAAGGAAACATGTTGCTACTTGTCTTATGCATCAAATGATAAAATCATCTAGTTTTGTAAATAAAATTGAAAAATAGACATCAAATCTAGATAGAGGACCCTGAGAGAGATCTTCCATGGAAATTTAAGCCAAAAATAGTAGGATAGAGGTTCCCAAATAGGACATAGACACCCAAGGGAATCTTAATCATAGATAAGGGTTTTGAAAATTCAAAAGTTGATTGTGTAAAGTATTACTGAATGATTCTACTTGGAAAAAGGTTTAAAAGTTGATATTTTTCAGATTTTTGCTCAATTTAAGACAATGTACTTCAAAATGCAAGTGTATAACAAAGTTTAAGATTTTTTGACAAGTTTTGAATGAAAATTTTGTTAGAACACAATGATCTATTGAGAGGGGGGTGAATCAATAGATATTACAAGTTTTAGTGCTCAATAAATATTTTGCAGATTCAAACTTAACACTCAAAAGTGCAGATTAAAACATAAACCAATATATCAAACACATAACACTAGATGTATGTGGAAAACCCTAAATGGGAAAAATCACACTGAGAAATGTTACTAGGATCTACTGTCCTAATCCAACCTCATAAGCAATGAAGTTCAATCACAATTTTAAGAGCTCCAACTCTAAGGAAGCATCAAATCCCTATTTTAGAAGCTACAACTTCAAGGATTCTACAACACCTTGATTTAGGAGCTACAACTCCAAGGAGATTACAATCCCCTAATCTAAGCTACAACTTAGTATAATGAGGCTACAACCTCTACAAATTTACAAATTTAGATATACAAAAGCTAGTTCCACACAATCTATAATGCATCAATTCAATACATAACTTGTATCTCTCAGTTCAGTCTCACACTATTGCAAACAACTTCAAATATGCATTCAGATAAGTCACAATTTGTTACAATATCACACTTCACTCACTGACTGTGTACACTCTTTTCTCACTCAACCAAACTGTTCATATTATTGAGCTACTATATATAAAATTATGTCTTCTTCAAGAAGCAACTCACAACACATTGTAACCCTAATTGTAGTTCAAAATTGAACTAATTCATTTTTGGTGGGCTGTTTCTAGGGTTGGCAAGCCATTTCACCATTTTCCTGTGCATTGAATTCAATTTCAAACTATGTATTCTTCTTTTCCTTAGAATTGGAATCATCATCCAATAACTTAGCAAAATCCTTGTTGGATGTCAACCTAATAATCTGTGCAAGAGATTTTATTTGATTAAACTCCTTCTTGGATCGATCTCATCCCTTGTTCAATGTAAGAATTTGTGCTACTCATTTTTCCATTTGATTGATCTCATTCACAATTGTATTCATTTACATAAGAAATTGTGCCAACACCTGTGTCTTCCTGCACCATGAGTTCATGCCCTATAAATGTTGTTTTTCATTTGTTAGTTCAATAGGGTTACACAGTAGATCACCATAATCAATTATTTCATTTGATTGAATTGTTTTTTTGCAACAAGGATGCAAAAATAACAAATGATCAATTTCCAAGTGTCATCATTCGATTTTCCTTCCATATACATGTCATCAGTCAACATTTTGTTACATTTGATATCACCATATCATTGAAAAGTTAGCTAATCCAAATTCACTTTATCAATGTAGCGATCATCACTATATCACTACTTCGATAAGACTTTATCTTCTACTTCAGTGATGTCCACTTTCCATTGCATATCGCTATAACATCTTGAGCTTCCCATTTATTACTACAATGCACAATAGTCACCATTACCATTGGGACCCATTGTCATGTTTTGTCCATCATGGAATATTTTCCACCAATCCCCGCTTCCTCATGAGACTCACACAAGTCCCACTAAATTCTTAGTGGGTGAGCAGGCTATTTCCATGTATACACATCTAACATGACTGATAGTCTACCAAATTTGTTGACTTCACTTATCACCAGATCAAGGGGACAACCATAAAACTCCCTTTGAAATGCCTAAGTCACTTCGATGAGATTATGTTTCTCCTTATCTCTCCATCAAATAGAGTCCTTCCAGACTCCTACTGAAATACCAGTGTCTCACCGATGAGATGCTCATCGGATTGTTAAAGGGAATCCAATACAAGTCCCACCAAAAGGCACTAGTCATGCTAATCTATCCAACTCACACCGAACCATTTCCAAATAGTATGATCGGAGAGATGATTAAGTGAATTTCTTTGAAACAACTATGTCATCTCGACACACCTCCAAGACACTGCCAACCTAGGTGATGGGGTTGGTCACCAACATGATATTAATAACATAAGTTGTCACTTAAGGTAACCTATAACCTATTATAGTAAGTCAACGAGGAAATATAACACTATAATCAGATTCACCATGATTGTATTTTCCTTTTATTTGCATGATTTTCACTACTCATTATTGCACCTTTAACATCAATGACCACATTTTTCCAACACCAACAGTCTCCTTTTGACATTAATGACAACATTTTCCAACAAATTTTAGGTCTAAAATGCAATAACTATCTGATTCTAAGATACCACAATCTAAATGTGATGATTTTGATACAATTTTTAAATCAAATAATGAAATGTTTTTCACTTTTTGAACTATATGAAAGATTCCTAAATGAATGCAATTATGAATTCCAATTTAAAAATTCTAAAACAAAAACAAAATGAGTAGAAAAAGACAAAAAATTATGAAAAAGTTCCCAATGTTAGGGTACAAGGACAAAGGCACCCAAGGGCATTTGAGTCCTTGATAGGAGTTCTAGAAATTCAAAAGTTGAATGTTTATGTTGTTGTTTCTACCTGCAAATAGGTTTTGACAGCGACTATTTTTCTAGAATTTCTTTAACTCAAGATAATGTGATTCAAATGCAAGTATACAACAATAAAAAATAATTTGAAATGCAATTTTTAGATCTAGTATGCAATAATTGATAGATTTAAAGATGCAAAATTCTAAGAATGATGATTTGATGCAATTTTGACACAAAACTATGTAATATTTTTTCACCTTTTTGATTTAAATGAAATATACCTAAATGAATGCAATTTGAATGTATACCTAATTTAAATGATCAAAATAAACCCTAATGCAACCTATTATACAATATATTATGTAAATTTTTTTTATTTTTTATTTTTTATGATGCAAAAATGAAACCCTAAATGAGAAATGCAAGCAATGCAATACAAATCCTTGATCTAGGGTTTGAAAGACTTCCAATTGTAGAAATTTATGATGTCAAATGTTAGGTTCACCTAAATGAAACATAGAAAAAGGGTGATCCTATGTCCTAAGTGTTTAGAACCATAGGATATAAGGAAATTTCCTAGGGTTTCATTAAGATGGAGATCAACAAGGTGTATAGATTAACTTTCAACCATGAAGGAGATCCAATCAAACAGAGATATCCATCAATTAGGGGATTGGAATGATTTGGAATTTTTTTTCCTTCACTAACCTAATTAGACTATGTACCCTAATACTAAAATTGGAAGAATTTGATAACTGACAAACATAAACAATCAATTGTAGGAAGATCTAGGAAGTACAAAGGGTTGTGTACCTATCACTAGAAGTTGGAAATGATGTGATTCAAATTAAGACCAATAAAATTCCTAAAGGTTTGGTGGCCTTGGAAATAATGATTGATATTCTAATAAGTGCAATGTCAAGAAAAATTATATACATGAGCAAGATCTAGAGGAAAACAATTTGGGGAGTGATTATCCACCCAAAAGGGTGTACATTAGTAAAAAAACTCAATCCTAAAATTAGAATAATGCTTATTTCCTTAAGAAATACAATCATGTCTTTTCTTGGTCATATGATGACTTAAAGGCTTATAGAGAAGACTTATTTTAGCATGAAATTCCCTTGAAGTTAGATGCCAACCCTTTTAGGAAAAAGAAAATACCAATAAACCCTATAGTAGCACCTAAAATGCAACAAGAACTAATAAAAGTTAGGGATGGTGGAATCATAAAGCCTATCAGACATTCTACTTGGCTTTAAAATTTGGTTCCAGTAAGGAAGAAGAATGGAGTTATCAGATTATGTGTGGATTTTAGGAATCTAAACATATCTTCATTGAAAGATAGTTTCCCATTGCCTAACATGGAGGCAATGTTACATAGGGTTATTTGTTCTGAATTACTATCTATGATGGATGTGTTTTCATGTTACAACTAGGTAAAATAAAGGAATAAGATCAGTACAAAATTGATTTCACCACACCATGGGGCACATATTTCTATGTGAGAATTCCTTTTGGTTTGATTTTATTTCTTTAGAAAATCATTTCAAGTAGAAGAATTAAAGTATGATATTATAGAAAAGAAGGCCTATGTTGTTGTAAAAGTTGTAAAGAATTTAAGGTCTTATTTAGTGGTTGCAAAAATAATGGCTTATGTGCCTAATGCTAGAGTTAAGGACATATTTACTCAACAATAATTTACAAGAAGAAGGTGTAGGAGGATCAATAAGATCCGAGAGTTTGACATTGATATCCAAATAACTAAACTTGTTAAAGGATAAGGCCTAGCCAATAATGGTTGAATCAAACCTTGAGGCTAGTCATTTCAAACAAATACAATAAGATACACTTTTAAAAGAATGTGATGTGTAGTCTTTTCCTTGGTATAAGGATATCTTGTATTACTAGAAAAGAATGTTTTTCCTAGACCACATGAGTGATAACTAGAAAAGAAATTTGAAACTACAAGCTGTAAAGTATGTTATGATTCAATATTGTTTATACTAGAGAGACAAAGCTAGTGTTATGCTTAGGTGTTTTGATGAAGAGAAAGCTACAAGAATCCTTAAAGAAATGCATAGTGGAGTTTATGTAGGACACTACATGGCTAGGATAACTACTCACAAGATTGTAAAATTTTGATATACATAAGATGATAAATGAATGTGATGCTTGCAAAAACCTTTTTGGTAAGCTAAAATTGGTGCTCTACCTCTCAGGACATTGAATATAGAAGCCCCTTTGCAATGATGGGGCATAGACTTCATTGGTGAATTAAATAAAAATTTAGTGGTGTCCATAGTTGGATATTGGTAGCTAAAGACTATTTCACCAAGAGGGTGGAAGCAATCCCAACAAGGAAGGAAACTAGCAAGGTTGTCATTAATTTTATCATGGAAAGTATTTTGATTCAGTTTGGGAATGGATAATGCAATGTGATTTAGATTACAAGAGTTTACATATTTCTATGACAATTATGGAATCAGTATATCATATTCTTACCCTTACCATCCTTAAGGAAATGGACAAGCTAAGTCTAGTAACAAGAGTCTTATGAAAATCATGAATAGTAATTGGAAAGAACAAAGATCTCGGGACTATAAATTGGTGTAGGCATTACAAATTGATAGAACAACAATAAAATAGGCTATAGAAAATTCCCCCTATGAGTTAATATATGGATTGGATGTTAGACTACCAATAAATAATTTGTTGGTAGTGTACAATTTCATCAAGGAATATGAGGAAGATATAGATGATATCATGATGATCAAAATCAATCAACCTAGAGAGTTGGATGAATCAAGGAGGAAGGCACAAGGCACCAATCTTAAAAAATAATTGTAGGCCAAATTCCCATTTGACAAAAAGGCATCAGACAAGAAGTTCTCATTTGGATATCTAGTCTTGATGTGGAATTCTAGAGTTGAAGATAAGGGAAAGCATGGTAATTTTGAAGCCCTCTAGATTGGACCTTATGCTATATGCATTAACCATGGTGAAAATTCATATTTCTTGCAAAATATGAATGTAGAAATGTTGGAATTGTTAGTGTGTGGACAATTCCTTAAACCCTACTTCTCATAGGAAGGGAATATCCATGCAGATTGTATCATAATATAAAAAATTTATAGTTTCCCTTGGTTTTTGTTTTTGGTTAATCCCTTGCTCTAATCTCCTATATTTTTTTGGATCCTCACTATATTTTTGATAAACAGAAATCCCCAACTAGAGCCATTGGTGGTACTTGAAATTTTTTCATCTTTGTGGCATTTTTGGTCTTTTGAAAAATTGAAAATATTTAATTGTGCAAGCAAGATTATGAAAATCATGTACTAGGGCTTATTAAACCATATTCTCTATTCAAAACCCTAGTATATGTTTAAAAACCTTGTAATTATATTTTTTTTTGTTGACCAATTATCGGGGTCACCTGCTTCTTAAGTTAACTAGACTGCTATGTTAAGAAATTGAGCAATACATATTTTGAAAATATTTTAATATATCGCTCTATGTTTTAAGTCTTTCAAGGCTGCACAAGACATGTGTCATCATATTGCACAACTTATCCAATTCAAGGAGGCCTTTATTTTTTCATTTTCTCCCTTTGTGAGTCCTCACAATTGTGACACACATCTCAGTCTTAATAAAAAAATAAAGGGCTACTATTTTCTTTTCTTTCATTAAGCCCTTTCTCATCACTCATGACTAGTCTCCTCAGTTCCTAGTAACCTTAAGTTGTTCTTATGACATGTGCTTAAAATTATTATATATTGTGGGAGCTCTTCACTTCACAAATCATTTTTCTCTAACACATACATTCCCGTGAGTTAGTGAAAAGTTGACACATATTTAAAGCACATGTGAATTATTATCATTGAATCTTAAGCCTTCGTAGTCTTGTAACTTACTTCTCTCCTCAAAACCTCAAAATTTTGTAGAGTGTCATCAATTTTTTGTTTTGTGAAGATTTCTACTATCGAGGAAGCTTTATTTTGTCATATCTTTCTCCTACAAGTCCCCAAAATGGTGATGCATTTCCACATAAAAACAAAAGAGGAGGTTCATTTCATAAAGGGGATTTTGAAATTCAATGATCATTGTCGATCTTGAGATCGATGGTCCACATTCAAATTTAATCAATAACTACCATTAGTAACATATTTAAGCATGTGAAGGTACTAATGGAAGATGGAATTGCTATCTAACAAATTCTCATGAATTTGGGTTAAGTATTGGAGTGCAATTCTGAGTTTTCAAGGAAAATAAGGGTTTTCTCTGTAATTTTAGGGCATCCTATGCATTGCAACCAATTAAGTATAATGGAACATAAATCTATGAATTTTAAGGGAAAATGGTGTGGATTGTATGGTGTTCAATGTTCAAGTTGAAATTTAGATTTTTTGGGGGTATATGTTGTTGAAATGTTTTAGAAGTCTTCCATAAGTAATTTTTTTGTAAAAACCCTAGTTTTCCTTTTGTGAAACCCTACATTGAGAAAATGGTTGGAACATCAAGAGGAAACAAATAGGGGTTACACAAATATATTATTACACAACTTATAGGATCATAGAAGAGGTGAAGAATGGCTCAAGGGTTGGGGATTCATGTAGACATGGTGTTTGATAGAGATGAGAATTTTTGGGACCCCATAATCCTCATTTATGAGTATGCATTGCTCAAACATGCATACGAAAGACTTTTGTAGATAGGCCTATTTTTAATATTTGGAATCTTAGATTAGGAAAAATAGTTTTTCCCAATGTTTTTGTTAATGTATATTGTATAAGAAAAATTTCTAGGGCCTATAACCTAGACAAGAGGGAATTTTACACAATGGATGTAAACATTCAACCAATTTATGCCACCTAATATGGACACATCAATAGGATAGAGTGAAGATGAAGAGAAGGATAGTTTTGCAACTTGATATGTGTTTTAATCAGTCTTCACCAACTAATTTTAACTATTGCATGGGATTTTCATGCAAGTAATATCAGAAGTGTCATGTAATTTATGAGGAGGAATTTTGAGAAGATCACTCCCATGTACGCTAACATCAATGCTCCAAAATATCTCCAACTAACTTTTTGAGTGGTTACTACTTTTGTAATTATATTTTTATCCTATGTAACTAGTGTCACCGCTTGAATTTTGTTTTCTAGCGACTTAATCAGTGGAATGAGGATTTTTTCTTATTTCTTCCCTTGTGTCTATAAAAGGGAATTTTGATCATTTCAAGGGTTTTGAATCTTAGGAGTCCTTAGTCTTTATATAAAGTTAGGTTTTGTACAAATAAATCCTTTGAAATTTAAAGAAGAAATATTGTAATTTTTTTTGTAATAACAATAGATGACTCAAATACTTATTGTATTCTCTTAAATATTGTGTTAATCTATTGTGCTCTCTATGTTGTATTAAATTCTCTTTTGAATCAATAAAATCAAGTATTTTTATCTGATTCTGTAATGCCCTCCCCAAGATTAAGCTAATATAATACTATAAGGTAACTAAATAAGAAAAGTAAATAATAAAATAGAGTAATTAAAGATAAACTACTCAATTTATAACTTGTCTAATGATAGAAATAATGATGAAGTCTTGCATGATCCAAAAGAATATTTTTTTCAAACTAGATACTTTCTTTTCTAATCCAACAATTATATTTACAAGAGGGAATAATAATAAATAATAATGATATTGTCACTAAGGAATTTCAAAATCATTATTTTATGATGATTCTGATAATGTACACACCCAATGTTAATATAAACAAAGTGAATGAATTTTCTCTTTTGTTTTGAAATCAAACATTGTTATTCCAACTTTACACTAATTGTCAACATCATTTATATTCATTTAAACTACACATAAACATGGAACATATTTTGATATGGTTAGTATTAAATCTCCACAATAACATTAACTTATCCCCCCAAAGATATTATTACCATTAAATAAAAATTGAATAGGACATCTAAAACTTTTAGTGAAGGTAAAATAAAGATTACATAAAGGCTGAGATATGTAATCGAATCAAATACTAAAGATGCATCGTAATTTTTGAACCAACATCAATCTATTTACCTTTCCAAGTGAGCTATTTAATTCCTAATCATTAGAAATGAAGACAATAATTTAAACAATACTTTAAACCAATATTACAAGCATAATCATACATGAAATAAGCTAACAAGAACTATACCATCCAATATTGAACACCTTATCATTAAAGGACTAATAACTCAACAACTTGAGATTGATTATGTATATTTGTAGTATACATGTACAACTAAATATATATACATAATTCATGACTATTTAGTTTATTAAAGTTTGTTAATAACTAAAATTTAATAGATTTAGAAGCTTTAACGTTATATTTCACAAATTAAACCATATTTCTTTACTTCATAACTCTACCCAAAAATTCCTAGGTGATTTCAATTACCAACTTTGCTTACTATACCTAAACTCTTCCATGGTAAGTTGTTTGAATCACTTTGTGATAAATTAAAATATTCTTATTCTTGGATTAAATGGAGATATTTTTCATCCAATAGTAGATAAAATAAATAATTAAACTATCTAACAAGAACACAATCCTGAAAATAAGAGGATAAATAAAATCAACAATTTGGAACCAATATTTCTAAGCACTATACTATTAAGGCTCTTAATGGATAACTACAAACTAATTTTTAAAAACTAACTTAAGAATCCATGTAAGAGTTTTCTTTTCTCATGTTTCTCTCTTTCTCATTGAATATTTCCTTCAGATATTTCTCTTTCCTGCATGATACCCTAACTTGGTTTCACTCAATTTATTTTGGTTTTCTATTTACTATTTTAGTTTCAAAGTAGGAGACGGTAATGTTTTAATCATAAATTCTATTTGGTTTATTGGATTTCTCTTATTTTTGGATTTGTTTTACAAATATTGGATTCCTAGAAACCTTTTAAATTTTATCATCTAACTCTTTGTTTTTCATTTTGTGTGAGCATATTTTTAGGACTGTTTTATGACAGATTTTTATTGTGAATAAAGATGTCAATGTTTTCTTAATAAATCATAATTGGTGATTTGGTTAATGAAATTTTTGAATATGTTTTTTTGAGATTAATAATATAAAAACCCATTCAATTATATGACTCAATATCATTTTTATCAATTTTTTTGATCAAATACGTGAAACTACTTTTAAACAAATTATTGTTTGGCATAGGGGCAACAATAATGTCACCTCAAAAAAACCATCTTGTTTCTCTCTTGAAATCCATTGACTAAAAGTCCCAAGATATTATTTCTTATTCAACACATATGCCTAAAATACAAAGATACACAAAGAATAAAAAATAATATGGGCCAATGGGCTCTCCACCCAACCATAGGATTGAGATTCAATCCACCCCTGAGCTAGGGTCACATAACACTTCCACAGAATGCTTCCCACATAGGATCCACAATCCAAAGTGTAACATAAAACATCCACATTAAAGCCACTAATCACAAGGGCTCCTAGAAAATCTTATACTTTATATACTTTGCACATCACAACATCTTGCATTCATATTTCTTTATTTTAGCACACAAAAGGGTATAAATGGAAAATAAACTAAAAAAGGTGCAAGATTCGACCAATGCAAACCTAAACACACTACTTGCAACAACACAAGAAATAAAACATAAAATTCCACATACATTTTGTTATAAGAAAGACTAATATGAAAAAAAAAGCCTCATTACAAATCAACAAAGATAGATAACTAAAAGGTTAGACCTAACCAAGAAAGTTTTCTATCCAACTTGAGGAAAAATCCCTCCAAGAACTCTTCCATTACTCCTTCACAAACATGGAAATAATTCAAAATTAAGAATGAAGAAACAAAAAATGAACTCAAGAACAATCCAAAAATCCAAAAGAGAGAAAACCCCCTCCCCCTCATAAATGGAGAGAATAAATGGAAGGGGAAAAGGAAACCTCCTTTTCAACTTCCCAACAACCCTTTCAACTCCAATTTTTGTCACTTCTCATAAGTGAGTAATTAGAGTGGGTTTTGGACTTTATAAAAGGGATTTTATGAAATAAAATACCTCTAACCCATAAACCTATCACCTAGGAAACATTTTAAACAATTAAGACCACATAAGGACTTCATAAAACATAAATTAAGTGACCATTTAATAAAATGAATCAAGAGACTAATAAAAAAACTCTCACATGTACACAACCTGACCCACACAAAACAAGGTTAAATCACATGCCCATGACAAGACTAATATTTCACAAGTATGAAATAATGAAAGTAGCTATGTGTCCCCCTTATCAACATTGGCCAATTTTTACCTGTTTACTCAACCAAGAATGTGTATCAGTATTACTCATAATTAATGATAATTAAAACAAATGACATACGAATTAAAAATTACAAGCATATTAATCAACTATGAAATTAGATCCACTAATCTACAAAGTAACATACAATTTAACACTCTTGACTCACATGATACCTGTTATGGAGTCAAGGAACAATTGAGTGAATACTATCTATTATCAAAATATCACCACTTATGTCAATAAAATATTTAACTTATAATGCATACTACTATAAGTAATATTGAATATCAATAATTGTCTTCATATTCACACCTACCCACATCTATGATATGTAATCACCTAAAATAATGTAATCCACTTAATATACATAGTAATATTACCAATAAACGAACATATTGATCATTACATAATTAGGTAGAAAAAGAATGAAACTCATTTGACTATGACAAGAATTCACAACAATCATTAGATAGGATTAGTCAAGAATATGAACATCTTCATGGTGTAGCAAAAATCGTCACTCATGTGTACTATCAACATGAAATAACATATAAATCATCGAAAACTAATAGGATCAATAAGGTCACAAGGAACGGGGTCTTACATATTCTCATATCACATTTACTATTATGGATGCTTGAATTGTTAGCTTCTATTCAAGGAATGGATTAAAATATATCTCAATTTGTTTATGAAATATTATGTGATTGCAATAAGGATTTATAAGTAGTGTAATAATATTGTATTTTTGTTGGTTTCTCATTGTAAAACAGTGAGGTTATAAGAAGCCAAAGATTTGGTCTATTTTAGGAGGTTTTATTTCATTTCTCAACTTTGAAAAGTGGATAAGGTATTGGCCAAAATGATTCACGGAGTTTAGGGCCAAGGAAAAAAAATAAAAATATTATTTATTGGAAGAATGTCATTGATGTTGTTGTTGGAAACATGAGCATGAGGGACAATCAAAGGTATATAATGATGTGTTGTAGTGTTGTCATTGATTTCAATATTGTACCTTATGTGAAGACTTTGGTTGTGAATAATTTTGGTTAGTTATAATAGGTTTTTGAGTGTTTTTGGAAGAAATTTTTGCAAGATGGTTTGATCCAGAAAAGTCATTTGTGTTGGAAATTGACTAAGTGCCAATTTTGCTAATTTGGGTTAATAGACCATTCATTTTTTGGTCCACACTACTCCACAAATGAACGTTTCATTTTGTGCTTCTAAAATTATTTTTCTTGATGTTAGATGTATTTGATTCGAAGTTTTCATCATGTTTTGGCTATTAGATCAAAAGATATGAGTAACAAAATTTAGTCTGGAAAACTATAGTTATGCTTTGTACAATACATATGTATGGGAAAGTGCACAACTCTCCACAAATAAGTTTTTGGATTTGTGGATTTGAGGAGATGTTGATAGTTCGCAGTAGCATGTGAATTTGAGTTGGAATCAAGTTTTTAGGTCAACATATCTGAATGTGGATACATAGTTGAAGGATCTTGTTATTAGGTCTTATGTTATGCCGACCTAACAAGTTTAAAGATATGTTAAGGTTAAATAAGTATTTTAGTCTTATGTGGGATCTATTATAGGTCCACGCTGAACTATTTTAAGTTATTTTGAGGACTAAATCTTCTTGGCACAATATATGTATGAAATTTTTGGAGCTAACAATTTACATTTTGAATATTACATCTAATTAGGCTGACCTAATTAATTTTATGCTAGAAGCAAATAATATGTTAGATATTTTTAGTGTTTTGACAATGGTATGAACATGAGTGTGTGTAATGAAAATATCCTACATGCAAATATTATCAAAGCAATGCGAATTCAAGTTTTGAATGTTGAGTAGAATATTGAAGCAATGTGAATGTAGAGGAAAGCGGAGTGTTAGATCATAATCATATGGAATGTGGAAAGTTAGTTTATTAAGCTTCATTGGAGCTATATTTCATGCAAATGAAAGATGCAATTGTAATACTTCAAAATAGGTTGTGAGACACCATCTCTCTTCTATATTTTTCTCTATGGGCAGTGATTCCACTTCAACTATGAGTCCACTTGTAGTGAGCACTTGTGTAAATATACTGTAACTAGTTATAATATATTGTGAGCTAATCCTCACCTTAGTTTTTTCTATTTTGTGTTTTCCATGTAAAAATATTGGTGTTCTTGTGTTATGTGTGTTAAATTGTGTAGGACAACTGAGAAGGGGGGGTGAATCAGTTATCACACAAATTCAAATTTAAAACTTCAACACTTATCAATTCCACAATCACACTATTTTGTTATTAAGTATGAGCATGAAACACAAATAGCATAAAGTAAAATCAACACAATGAACACTAGATTTTTATGTGGAAAACCCAATGAGGGAAAAACCATGGTGAGGATTAACTCACAATATAAAGAGATTATAAAACTAGATACATAGGCTCACTGCCCAGAAGAGGACTCACTGTCCAAATACAAAGGCTCACTGCCTATAGAAAGGACTCACTGTCCAACAGGGAGGCTCACTATCTACAGATACAAAAGAGAACAAAAGATACACCACAACAATTAACACACATCTGCAACCTTGATCAGAAGATTGTAGAAACCTTTAGCTCATTGCCTTCAAGAATCTGACACAATGAAGAACTGCTGCCTCAACTCACTCACACACACTTCTGCTCTTATGATTTGTGGCTTACTTCATCACTTTTCATCACACCTCTACAAATCTTCACAATTCAACTTGCATTTATACCATCTTCAACCTTCGAAACTTTCTCCAAGGTCAACCACAAAATAATTCATTTCATAAATTTACATTTGGTCAACAAATCAACATTCCCGTGGTGGAAAAGAATGAGAGTGGACCAAAAAAAATTTAACCAAGACCAAAAATAAAATGTCTCAAATCAACCACACGCTTCCTTAATTAAATTTTAATTCTCCAAAATGAAGTGTAAGCACCAGGTCAACCAAACCTAATGAAAACACAAATGAACATTGATGTACATGCTTCCCAATAAGAAGATGACATGCAGATGAAACAAACCACTTCATTATGCACAAGAACACATCTTAGATTACTTTAGATACATCTGCAACAAGTGAAACAATCTTCAAACACCGAACTTCTTCCATCAATCCATCTAGACTATGCAAATACATACAACAACTCAGAAACATGACTTCCAGATCACCAATTCACATGCATCTTTACCAAAACCAAGATAACACCATTACAAGACATATACTAGATCTGCAAGGTTTGAAACAGAACAACAAAGAATTGTGGAGCAGAAACATTTCTCCCTGTCTATAAAAGACCAACTCTGCCAAAATAGTTCACACACTGGTGAACGTAACTTTCTCATACCATCAAATAAAAGCTAAAAATTAGGATATATCACCACTATATCACCATTAGCAACCCTTCAGATATGTACAAGCATAAGATCAACACATGAGAAAAACAGAGCACATACCGGAGCATATTCTAAACACATTAATCATTCTGACTTTTCTTTATTAATTTTATCAAAATAATTTAGAAACTCATCAAACCATCACATCTGCAACACCATAAAGATAGTTCCATGTACTCACAACATCTCAGAAGCATCTCAACTATACATGTACAATCTGCAACATATTGAACTATGTTGACATCAATGACAACGACACCAAACTTGCTCAAACTTTCAAGAATATCCCCCTTTGTCATTGATGGCAACACATGATGTGAAAAAAAATCAAAGACAACATCCTTCACAATATTCTGGGAGAACACCTTCTCTTCCTCTGCAATAGTTTTTCACATGACTTTCTCTCCCCCTTTGACATCAATGGAAAAGATCAAAAACTCTGATCACTTCCCCTTAGGAGTGTACTCATTCAACTCATACTATAAGAGTGAAAACCTTTTCTACTCCCCCTGTAGAGTACACCCATTCATCAATTGAGATAAATGAAGAATCTATTGATTCAATGGACCGATGCACCTTCATGTGCACCTAGTTCAGAGGGCCAATGACCCCCAACCTCTCCCTCAGATGCTCAAAAGTATCCTTTGGAAGATTCTTAGTAAATATATCTATAATTTGTTTCTTTGTTGTCACATACTCCAATCTGACTTCATTCTCCAACACCTTTTCTCTCAAGAAATTATATTTGGTAGATATGTGTTTAGTTCTTGAATGCATAACCAAATTCTTTGAAATATTTATTTCACTTGTGATGTCACAGAAAATAGGGATATGCTCATCACATATCACTCTAATGTCTTTTAGAGTTTTCTTCATCCACAAAACCTATGTGTAGCAGGATGCTACAACAATATATTCTACTTATGCAGTGGATAACGAAACTGAGTCTTGTTTCTTACTCAACCAAGAAACCAATCTACTACCAAGAAATAAAGAACCTCCACTGGTACTCTCCCGGTCATCCACATAACCAACTTTATTTGCATCGGTATAAGCACTCAAGATGAAATCAGCACCCTTAGGATACCATAAGCCATAATCTGATGTACCTTTAAGATATCTAAATATCCTCTTTACAACTATAACATGTGCCTCTTTAGGATCTACTTGAAATTTGGCAACTAGACATACTGCATGCATAATATCTAGTCTAGTAGAAGTAAGATACAACAGTCCACCAATCATAGATCTGTATTTTCTCTAATAAATTTTAGTAGATTCATCATCATTACTTAGCTTACATCTGGTTACCATAGGAGTACTAACTAGTTTGGAGTCATCCATTCCAAACTTCTTCAACAACTCTTTTACATACTTAGATTGTGAAATGAATATCCCTTTATTAGTTTGATTCACTTGAAGACCAAGAAAGAAATTCAACTCACCAATCATGGAAATATCAAGTTCTTTTTTCATTTCTATAGTAAATGTTTTACACATTCCTTCATTTCCACTAAAGATGATATCATCAAAATATGCAACTACTATCAACATTTCGTTACCTTTCACTTTGAAGTAAAGATTGTTGTCAGCAGAGTCTTTATTGAATCCTTGCTTTGTCAGGTATCTATCCAATCTTGCATACCAAGCTCTAGGAGCTTTCTTCAGCCCATACAATGCCTTCTTCAACTTACAAGCCATGTCCAGTTTGTCAGATAGCTGAAACCCTTCAGGTTATTCCATGTACACTTCTTCCTCCAATTCACCATTCAAAAATGCTGACTTGACATCCATCTCATACACTTTGAAATCCTTGTGGACATCAAATTCCAAAAACATTCTAATAGCTTCCATTCTAGCTAGAGGGGAAAATGTTTCTTCAAAGTCCATGCCTTCAACTTGTGAATATCCTTTGCATACAAGTCTTGCCTTATTCCTTACAACTTCTCCATTTTCATTCAACTTATTCTGGAACACCCATATTGAACCAATTACATTCTTATTCACAGGTCTAAGAACTAATTCCCATGTTTGATTATTTTCTATTTTCTGCAACTCTTCTTTCATAGCTTTCATCTAACTCTCATCTTCACATGCTTCACTTACAGAGTTAGGTTCAATTTTAGAAATTAAACACAAATTTACCTCTACTGTGACTTTACTTCTTGTCTTCAAACCTTCACTCTTATCTCCAATTATCTATTCCTCTGGATGATTTTTCTGTACATACTTAGGAGTCTTAACAACAAGTTCTGGTTCATTTTCTTCTTCTTCTTTAGTCTCTTTTTCTTTCTCTTCTTCTTCCTTCTCCTTATTCTCCTTAGGTACTTGTCCACATATGGGATCATCAAATTCAACTTCACTTATCTCAATAGGTCTTCATATGTCTTCATCAACTTTCACATTAGCACTTTCAATAATCTTCCTCAATCTTTTATTGAAGCATCTATATGCTTTGTTAGTAGTAGAGTACCCAAGAAAAATTCCTTCATCACATCTAGCATCAAAATTTCCAAGATTTTCATCATCTCTTTTAATGTAACATCTACTTCCAAATACCTTGAAGTAATTCATAGTAGGAGTCTTACCAGTCCATAACTCTAAAGAAGTCTTTGTGTTGTTGCTTCTTATCTAAACTCTATTAAGAACATAAACAATAGTATGTATTGCTTCTCTCTAGTATATATCCAATACATTTGATTCTTTCATCATGGTTCTTGTAGCTTCCCATACTGTCCTGTTTTTACTCTCAACTACCCCATTCTACTGAGGGGTTCTCAAAGCAGAAAATTGTCTCTTTATGCCATATTGTTTACATACAAAATGTATTAAACTCACTAGAAGTGAATTCTCCACCTCTATCAAATCTCAAACATTTAATTTTTAGACTTCATTTTCCACTCTTGCTTTGAACACCTTAAACCTATCCAGAGCCTAAGTATTTTCTCCAAGAAAAGTAACCCATGTCATTCAAGAATAATCATCAATAAGGAGGATGAAATACTTGTCACCATTCAGGCTTTCAGTTCTAGTCAGACCACAAAGATCAGTGTGAACTAACTCCAACATTCTGGTAGTAGAGTGCTCTTTTCCCTTAAAGTTGCATCTTGTTTGTTTCCTCAACTAGCAACTTCTGCAAATAGTATTAGTAGGCCTTGTGATTTTAGGCAGACCTCAAACAATTTATTTTGAACTAATTTTAACTAGATTATCAAAATTTACATGTCCCATTCTCTGGTGCCATAACCAACTTTCACTGACTTGAGATACAAGGCATTGAAAATCAACTCCCTTAAGTTGATGGATGTTTCCATGAGTTCTCCTTCTAGCAGCAACCATATCTCCATTTCTAGATCCTTTTCTGATTTCATAAGTATTATTCTAAAACACGAGTTTAAAAGCATTGTTACACATATTTCCAACACTCAACAGGTTATGCCTCAGACCCTTAACATAATATACATCATTAGTGTTGTGCACTCCATCAAAACTAATTGAACCTTTCCCACAAATCTTAGCTCCTAAATCATCACCAAACATGACTAAACCACCATGATAATTTTCAAGTTTAGTGAACTTATTTTTATCTCTGGTCATGTGATTAGAACATCCACTGCTAATTTCCTAGTAGTCTTCATCCTATCTTGCACAAAAGGTGATGACCAAAGTACCTTCCATCTTATTATTTTTGTTCTCCAAAGCTTTCTTGCTTGCATATTTTCAAGGGTTAGCAGATACAATTTTTTTTTCCAAAGCTAAAAACAAGCATTCACTATCATCAACCTCATTTTCAGATTCATCATTAGATATTCTAGCTTCTTCTTTAACATAATACAACTTGTATTTCTTATGCTTTCTATCCTTATCTTTATAATCTTTGTTCTTCTTATGTACAACTCTATTCAAAAATATTGAAGCATAATGACCAATATTACCACAACTAAAACATTTAAAGGGAAACATACCTTTATACTTTCTAGTACCCTTCATCAACTTCCTAGTGAAGTTCACTTCCAACTCTTCAGAACCATCACTCTCTGGATCATCTTCAATCTTCATTGCTTTAAATTTTATCTTTTTCTTTTCTTATTTCTTGAACTTTCTCATCTCAAATGCTTGCAAGGTGCCAAACAATTGTTTTTTAGTATACTTCGTAGGATCATACATCTCTTCAATAACTAAGATCTTATCACTATAGAAATTTGGTATAGTGATTAGGATCTTCTCAATAATATATTCATCAGTTAGCTTTCCTCCTTGATTCTTAACTTCATTTGTTGCCATCTCAACCCTTTAGAAATAGCTTGTAAACTCTTCATCTTCTTCCATTTTCAAATTCTCAATTTTCACTTTGCTGCAAGCTTCTTTGTCAACTTTACTCTTTCATTTCCTTCATACAGTTCTTCCAACTTCTTCCAGACATAATAAGTAGTATCTAAAGAAAGAACCTTAGTTCGCTTAGTTTTAGATAAAGCATTGTAAATAACATACCTTGATTTCTCATTCTCCTCATAAGAAGAAACCTCATCTGTAGTAGTAGGACCATTCGCAAAAGGTGTATACTTCATCTCAATAGCCTTCCGAGTCTTGTAACCAAGAGAAACAATATATCCTCCCATCTGAACTTTCCAATTGTTAATGTAATCAGATCCATCGAACATAGGGATCACCAACTTGTGTGCCATCAGATATTCCTTAAGCGGTTAAGCTCTACACCAAGGAACCAAAGCTTTGATACTAATTCTTAAATGGTGTAGGACAAATAAGAGGGGGGGTGAATCAGTTGTCACAAAAATTCAAATTTAAAACTTCAACACTTATCAATTCCACAATCACACTATTCTATTATTAAGTATGAGCATGAAACACAAATAACAAAAAGTAAAATCAACACAATGAACACCAGATTTTTACGTGGAAAACCCGATGAGGGAAAAACAATGGCGAGGATTAACTCACAATATAAAGAGATTATAAAACTAAATATAGAGGCTCACTACCCAGAAGAGGGCTCACTATCCAAATAAAAAGGCTTACTGCCTACAAAAAGGATTCACTGTCCAATAGGGAGGCTCACTGCCTATAGATACAAAAGAGAACAAAAGATCCACCACAAAAATTAACACACATTTGTAGCCTTGATCAAAAGATTATAGAAAACTTCAGCTCACTACCTTCAAGAATTTGACACAATGAAGAACTAATGCCTCAACTCACACACACACACTTTTTCTCTTATGATTTGTGGCTTACTCCATCACTTTGCATCACACCTCTACAACTCTTTGCAATTTAGCTTTCATTTATACCATCTTCAACCTTAGAAACTTTCTCTAAGGTCGACCACAAAAACTTCATTTCATAAATTCACATTAGGTTAGAAACTCAACATTCCCATGGTGGAAAAGAATGAGAGTGGATCAAAAAAAACTTAACCAAGACCAAAAATAAAATGTCTCAACGCTTCCTTAATTCAAAATGAAGTGTAAACACCAGGTCGACCAAACCTAATGAAAAAACAAATGAACATTGATGTACACACTTCCCAACAAGAAGATGACACATGGATGACACAACATGCTTCATTATGCACAAGGACAAATCTCAGATTAATTTAGATACATCCACAACAAGTGAAACAATCTTCAAACACTAAACTTCTTCCATCAATCCATTCGAACTATGTAAACACATACAACTCAAAAACATGACTTCTAGATCACCAATTAACACACATATTTTCCAAAACCAAGATAACACCATTACATGACATATGCCAGATCCACAAGGTTTGAAATAGAACAATGAAGAACTATAGAGAAAAAACATTTCTCCCAGTCCATAGAATACCAACTCTACTAGAACAGTTCACACACCGGTGAACATAAATTTCTCATACCATCAAACCAAAAGCTAAAACTCAAGATATATCACCACTAGATCACCATTAGCAACCCTTTAGATCCACACAAGCATAGGATCAACATGGGAGAAACATGGAGCACATATTGGAGTACTTTCTAAACACATTCATCACTTTGACTTCTCTTCTTTACTAATTTTCTCAAAAGAACTTGGAAACTCATCAAACCATCACATCTGCAAAACCATAAAGATAGCTCCATGTACTCAAGACATCTCAAATATACATGTACAATCTACAACATATTGAACTATGTTGACATCAATGACAACATTAATGACAACACCACCAAACTTGCTCAAACTTGCAACAATGTGGTGTTGTTTATGTTTCATTCTTTCTTTCTTTATTATAGTTGAATATGCTTTAGTGATTGGATATTTAATGTTTGAATGGTTTAAGAGAATACTGATTTACCCCCCCTCTCAATATTCTAGGTGTTCAACAATTGGTATCAGATCTTGGCTCCTTGGAAGGAGCTTAACTACTTGGGGAAGGCATTGGAGGTTGAACACATGGCTGATAGAAAACTTTGTACTCCTTTAGAAGAGATTCATGTTGTTGGAATTATAGAATAATATTGTATGCTTGAAAAATATGGAGAAATCAAAGTTTCCCTTGAATATCTTGAAAATAATAAAGATGAAAATAGAGATCTAAAAGAAAATATCAAAGAAGCAAATAAATGCATCTAAAATTTGAGAGAGAAAATCAAGAAGTTTAGAGAAAGGTGTAAGAAATTCAGTGAGCGATTGAAGCAAGCAAATGAATCCATCATTGGTCTAAAAGAGCAAGTTTAAGAAAAGAAAATAATTGAGGAATTTTTGAATTCAATAGTGAAAAGAAAATTAGAGGAATGTACAAGGCTTGAACAAGAATTTGTGAATCTATCAGATATGGAGAAAGCAAGGAGTCATGAAGATAAATTCAAGATGAGTGCTACAAATCTTGATGAAATTATTGAAAATTAGAAAGGCTCTAAAGATAAAGAAGGTTTAGTATTTGAAAAGGGAGAAAGTTCAAATATAGAAAAAAATATCAATAGACCAAAGAATACTAAAGATAAGAAGAAGAATGGAAAGTAGATCTAGAATCAAAGAAGACCATTGGTTAGACAACCAAATGCACAAAATTATCCATATTTTAATGGTTCTTGTTATTTTTGTAATAAATTTGGACATAAGACAATGGAATGTAGAAGAAGAATGAATCAAAATGTGCCATCCTTTACTGGTCAATGCTTTACATGCAATAAATTTAGTCATAGAGCTAGTGAATGCATAATTCAAATGATGAATGGGTATAACAATGGTAGAATGATTCAATCTTTCAAAGGATATTGTTATACATGTTATGGATTTTTCCATAAAGCTAATCAATGAAGATCCAAAATGAATGGAAGGAATACTGTTCAGAAGAATTTCACTTGTTACAATTGTAATTGGCTTGGACACATTGCTAAGTTTTGTAGAAGAAAAAATATAAGGATAATCCGGTAAAATGGAATGAACCAGTAAAAAATGGTTGATCCTATAGAAACAAAGAAGGAGATGGAAAAGATTTGGAGAATGGAGGAAGAGACAAAATTAAAAGATGAATCTATACCACCATCTGATGTAGATGTTTCCCTCAAAAACTAAGTTGAGAACTATGGCTTAGGGGGGGCTTTAATGAACATCTTATATCCTTTGCCAAAAAAAAGGTGTTGATGCCTCAACACAGAGATATATGATTCAGATCAACATGGTTGATCTATTGGTGAAGATTGTGGAAGAGAACATCTTAATGCAGAAGTTTGAAAAGCTTTAGAAGTTGACTGTGCAAACAATTAAAAGTTTTGAAAACTTTATTGGTTGAAGCATTTAATACAAAATTAGGTCAGATCAAATGATTATAAGTGTTTTCACTAAGGAAAATTCATTCACAAAATAATTCAAGAAGGAGCAGAGTAGCGAAAAGGTGATTTGAGATTTGGTGCATCAAAACCCTAGTTTGGCAAGCAAAGAAAAAGGTATTTACAAATATTGTTTACCCTAGTTTTCAGAAAATATTGTTTGAAAGTAGTTTGAATATATATTTAAATGGCTACATCGAGGATTATAGAAGTTACAAAAAAACTAGAACCAAAATTCAAGAGATATCCTACAAAATCTATTGAAGATGACCCGTCAGGTGCTTTTTTCACATGTTCCATATGGGGTTTGTTGACTAAGCATATTAGGATCTATATTCATGGGAAAATGAATGAATATGATCACAAAAAGCTAGGATATCTATGGAAAAATGAGTTAACTAGAGATGATTTTTCCCTAAAACCCAAATAGAAAAACCTAGCTGTGAAGAAACTGAATATAAGGCAATGGTTTCCAAATTTTATCCATGAGGATAAGTGGATTAGAATGACACTTAGTAGAATTCATGATAAATTTATTTGGACTGACATGAATGGTATGATAAAAAAGGATGTAATAAGAGATGTTATAGGTATATGCTCCTTCAGACCTGTTCCAATGTTGAAATTTGTTAAGAATGAAGTGGTTATGGAACATACAGGTGCAACCTAGGATAAGAGAGCTCTAACAGCTAAAATAATTAGAAACCCAGTTGTGAGGTATGTTGCAATGGTAATTAGTTACAAGATCTATTTTATAAATAGGAAAAATTTAGTTTTTTCCACCATAATTAATGTGGCATATAAGATGGTTAAAAAATCTATGTATTATGATCTTTATGAGTGGCTAAGGAAATAACTAATAGAAAATTTGAATCAAACCAAAGAGAAGAAATACACATTTAAATATGATACTTTGGTTGTATTTTTTCTCTTTCATTTCTTGAAGGAGCTTCCTGGAACAAAAGGTATAACTTGATTGAAAGGAAGAATAGTTTCCCATCAGATTATAAACTTTATGAGGATTCTTGGTGACATAAATGCTCAAGATGAGGCACCTACAACTTTATTTTCAATTTTCTAGAAGAAGATGCAAGCCAAAGATAGAACCCCAAGGAATCTGGTAAAAAGATATGAGAATGACATCACATTTATGGTTTCAATAGACCAATGCATTGTGGAAATAGTAGAACCAAGGTCTATGTGGATCCCTAAATTGGGATATGAAGTAACTGAGGAAGATGTTATTGGTTTGGATGGTTTGCTAAAGATTCCTAAGTATACATCAAAGGAAAGGTATGGAACATATGCAAAGAAATCCATGGAGGTACACATGGAGCACAAGAAACTAGTAATTCAAAATAAGGTTAGGAAGATGGTTGAAGAAATTGTAGAGGAAATGGGAGTATCAAAGGAACAAATTATTTTCTCAATGGTTTTTCTCATTTTGGGTTTTCCACATAAAAAGCCTAGTGTTCTTGTGTTATGTGGTGTTGTTGATGTTTCATGCTTTCTTTCTTTATTATAGTTGAATATTCTTTGGTTTTTATATGTTTAATGTTTGAATGGTTTAAGATAATAGTGATTCACCCCCTCTCAGTATTCTTGGTGTTCAACATTATTTTCATTGCATTTTACAATTTTATGCTCAAATCCACACTAACAAGAAATACAAATAATATAGAGGGTTTTGAAGATGATTTAACTAGTCAAGCTTTCCTTCCATTAAATTAGTGTGAAGAATTTATTTCAAAGACATCATTATTAGTACTATTATATGTTAAGTGATGTTATAGGGGAACCCACCTTGGTTTTATAGAGCCTAAAGTGTAGAGGATAAAATATAAAATCTATCTCTTGTTCATTGGCCACTAACCAAGGGTTTTCGATAAGAAGATCTAGCTAACCATTAGAAAATCCTAGACAATCAATTGGAAACACCAACAGTTTGTTTATTCCAATACTTAAATATTTTTTTCAATTTTTCAATTCAATTTATTTTTTGTGTTAATAAGGATAAATTTTTAATATGGAAGGTTCTCTTTCTAAGAATTAGGAGTTTAAATTATTTTATTTTATTATTTTTATAATATTTTTAGTGTATTCAACTATCCTATCATGTTTATATTTAGTCAAGAATAAGTGTTCTTCTTCCTCATCATCATCCTCATTCTCTATGTCATATATTGACTATTTTAGTTATGTGGTGTCTATTTTATGTCTTATCACTATCAAAACCTTGTTTTTACCTTTATATTATACTAGGTCTTTTTTTAATATTTTATTTTCTGACCTAGTACTCATTTTCTAGGGTTTCATCTTCATCAAATGTTTCGAAATTATCTTTTTCTTATTTTTAACATCTGATTGCCCCTTATAATATATTTTTTGGGGACTTTTAACATAATTTTGGTGTCTCTAGTGGCATTGGGTCTTGCTAGTTCATCACTCTTTGACTATGGTGACATTTTATTAAAATACTTCTAGGCTCTTTCACATGAAAATAGGTCATGGTTTGAGTTTCTACAAAATGCACATTGTTTCTTCCTATCTGACCAATATTTATTTGTGTAATGCACCTTCTTATCACATTTATAATATCTAAAATCTTCTCTCCTTTCAATACTCCTACATCTTCCTCTTCGACCTTAATATTTTCTAAAGTATCTTATATCCTCATTTTGGATTTGTAGAGGTGTTTTTTGGAGAGAATTATTGTTTCACTAGTTTCTCCAACTTGGTTCCCTATATCCATTTACTAATTATATAGGGGTATTAATGTCAGCCCTTTAACATATATCACTTTATAATCCATCATTATTTTTTTCTTGTGATGTTGGATACAACATGGATCATGCTCTTATCCTTCTCTTCCTTTGGTACTAAAAAGTAAGGAGAAGAAATCACCTATTTTGTCATCATCCAACTCTCTAAAAAGCCACAATATATTGTTTAGTTCTTTCTTCGAACTACTTTCAAATACACCCTTAATTTGGAGTCCCTTTTTCACCTTTCATAACTAGGAATTAATTCCTTACATGTCCTTCCTTCATTAAATAAGTACACAAGATGTTTTTCTTCTTCTTTTGCAGACTAATGTCTTGATTATAAAATATCTCCTATTTAAGTTTCAATTTCTCTAGTTACAACTTTAATCTTTATATTTCTTTTTTCTCATTATCCATTTCATTTCTTCTCCAATTTTGTGATTATATGTAGTGTGCTCCCATTACTACTTCTAAATATGTTTGAAATATTCTTCCATATAAATATGTTATGCTCTCAAGCGTTAGTCCTAGAATGAACCACTATATGTATTATTTCTTTATAAGAAGATATATTAGCTTCCTAGATATTTCTTTGAACCACTTGTCATAATATTTTATTTATTATCCTTTATCCTATACCAATTCGCTCATTTAAATAAGAATTTCTATTGGGACTTCCAAAGATTCAAAGTTCGATAGGAATTATTCCTTTACTATATTTCATTATTTATCATTTTGTGAGTAGGTCTTCTTATACTAATTTAGTGCATCATTCCATAATTTTCCCATAAAATAAAATAACTAAGCTTAATTTCTAATGTGTATTTTCTCTATCAAATTGATTTTAAGAAAAAAAAAATTTGTGATGCTTTCGTAGTACCTTTTCCAAACATTGGTAGTTTGATTGGGGATTCCGTTTTATTCTTAGGCTTTTCTTATTATTTGTCATTGGTTTTGTTCCATAATTAACCCTTCTTTCAAAGAATTAGTCTATAGGTTTCTTCTCTCTACCCTTATCTCTCAATAGTTTAATGTAAAAGCATTATTTTATTAATATGCTATCACAATATTGTATAAACTATTTTTTTGGATCTAATTCTTGGTTTAATTCTTAATTTGTACTTTGTAATTAAGACCTCCTTAATTTATACAACATAGGGGATTACTCTTGATCTAAGGGGTGTAACTCCTAAATGTGGTGCTTGGTCTTAGGGGATAAGTTTTTCTAATGGAATTTGATTAGTTATTGAGGAAAATTAATTTTATAAATTGAACATATTCTTATTTTCTTCACATAATTTATCTTTCTTTAATTTTCTTGCACTTTTATTAACCAATTGATCTAGATAATCCACATCAAATATTAAAGGTTTTAAATTTTATAAGGGATTCAATAATTTTTCAAATCTATCATCAAGTATAATTTTGATATTAGATAAATCAAGTTTCATATATGGTGATCAATTTAACATTGAAAATCTCCCACAAATTTCTTCTAAATTCCTTCTGGATACCCCTATAAGCAATAATTCAAAAATTAAAATGGAACAAAATCAAAATCAAAATAGTCCTATTATAAAATATCACAAACCTCTAGATAGATCTCATAAAACATATCAAAATAATACAATAGCATCAAAATAAACTTAACATGTTATCCATGACTCCATTGTGTTTTGATTTTCTCCTTGAATAGTTCATATGTGGATGGTCCTTTCATTGAAGACTACCTATTTTGACAAATGTAACTAGAATAAAGTTGATGACACATTGAATGAAGGAAAGAGTGCATGAATTGATATAATTTTTGAAGGCATGATGAATGGTTGAGATCAATAGTGGAGGAGTCTTGAGAGGATTTTCATCTGATCATGGGTAGGATGGAGAGTTGAGATGGAGGTTTTTGGATTGTGAATGTATAGGATGACCATGAGAGAGATAAGGGACATGTGCATCTGAAAAGCTATATTATTGGGATGGGTTTAGAGAATAATCAAACCATAAGAACAAGTGTTCTTAGGTGTGCTTTATTATTAGAACATATTGAAGGAATATAGGAATAATTAAATAATAATATTATATAATTAATTTTACCATGTGTGAGATATAATATAGGTAGAATAGGTAATTATTTATTTATTATGAGGTGAGATGGAAAAAGTGATTAATTTATTATTTAATTAAGTGAGTATATTAGGTGAAGTGGACTTGTCTAGGTGATGATATTGGTCAATTAATATTATGTGATGGGGACCAAGCCTAGGTAAAGGATTGATTAGGTGATGAAAATGATCAATTAGTGCTAAGGACACTAGGGAAATATATAGGTGTCTACATTTTCCCCTCTTTGATACAATTTTGTAACTAAGTTGAATTATGCCAAAAAATAATTAAAATTAGGGTGGAAGTGAATCTTCGATGGAAAGATTCCCTAATTGTTTAGGGATGATGATGGAATTGATTCCCCCTCAAGTGAGTCATTAGGTGAGATGGAACCCAAGAGGTCTCTTGAAAAGAAAAAATATAACAAAAATATGTACCATAAAGAATACAAATATGAAATATAGAAATCGTGTTGGGATGATCTACATGCCATAGATATAGGGTTTATAATGGATGAGGATTGGACATATTTATGGATGCCACTAAGATAATTGGATGATGTGAGACTAGATTGCATGGACATAGATTTTAGATGATAAAATATCAAAAGAATGTAATGTGTAATAAACCCCAATAGGTTCATTAAATAAAAACACCAATTTATTTTTTAAAATAATATAATTGAAAACATCACATAAATATAGAATTTTCCTAAAAATCAATTTCATGCTTCATGAAACAATACATCAGAGTTGAAATGAATAATTAGATTAATTCTATTTTTTATTCAATCATGTATATAAGATTATAATGTCTACAATAATCTAGATAAACTTACTAATCCATAGTAAGGATCCTAAATATAATTGCATATGTCATCTTCACTTGATGAGAGAATCATGATATAAAAATAATACATCAATAAGGATCACAAAGTCTATTTCTAATAATCCATCTCTTCTATATTTGATTGTAAGAGGGAGATTATCATCTAAGTGCTTTACTTCACACCTATAACCAACACTCCCTCACACATCTTCCTTTTGAAAGCGGACCTACCCTTCATGAGAATAGAAGATCTAGGTAAAATCGTGATTATCAATCCATCTAAGATCTAGGGTTGTGTTTCTAATGCATCTAATATATCAATAATTCCTTTGTATTACCTATAGTCATTCATAATATTTCTAATTTTCTTCCTTCATCTATTTTCTTATACTCCTCTTTCCCTCCATCTCTCTACCATTTTTTGCATGTCCCTTTGCTCCATCTTTCTCTCCTCTCTTTCCTCACCATGTTGTAGGTCACCAAGACCCTTGTTCCTCTATCTTCTTAAAGTAAAGAACATTAGTTGTTTCCTTTAATTCCCTTTCATACTCTAGTCCTACAATGCAATTTTCCATTTAATGCATGGAAGTTCATGGATTTTTCCATGCATTTTAAATAAATTGCAATGCAAAAATAATCTCTTAACTATAATTTAGGAAAAGTGAAACCCTAGGGTTTAACTAATATTAGCTACTTTTCACTACAAAACATTAGAATCTAGATTGGAAAGGGTATGAGATTAAATTTTAACCTAAAAGGTGAGTCAATCAACCTTGGATTTAAATTATTTTGGGGGTTTGAAATGTATTTTTAATGAATTTCAATGATGCAACTAGTTAACTATGAAACTACAATAATCTATCATGAATTATGACATACTAGGAATTGATACAAAAATTTAATGACCAAAAATAGATAGATTAGACATAGAGGTACATACCCTATGAATTTGAGGTCGATTTTTCTAGACAAGGGTGCTTAGAGTGCCCTTTTTTGGAGATCTAAAACTATGATCTACTCTCACAGTCCTTGGGTTCCTACTATAAGGCTTCTTCCTTCAAGATCTTGTTGTTAGATAAAGAGAGATTATCATTTTAAGTAATGGAAGCTAAATAGAAATGGATTAATGATTCAACAAATTTCTACAACTTGCCACTCAGATATAATCTCCTTGAAGGACTAAATTCATGCACATCACCTCAAGGATTGATTGCAATTTGGCTTGAATTGATTTGAAGACCTACAAGTGTTAGTACTCACAAAAGAAATGGTCACAAAACATGAATCAACTTACATAAAACATGATGAAGGATTGACATGATGCTTGACTGAAAATAATTCTATAATAATGTTGATAAGTCTACTCTTGATTGTCTTTGATTGATTTTAGGATATTAAATTCACCCAAAAATTTCTCCTAGGATTAAAAAGGTGAAAATACTATGTATTTATATGCAATTCATCAAATTTGATGGAACCCTTGAGTTTTATTCTGGTTCCATTTATTATCCTGCAAAATTTTACTTGTTCCATCCTTAGGGCTTGGGGTTTTGTTTCTCATCACTGTTGTAGGGTTTTGTGTTACTTGTGACCCTTCTTAAATAATCCTTAAGCTTTCATCTATGCCAGGGTTCTAATTTGTCGTTGACCTCCTGCTACCTATTTTTAGTCATGTTAAAAAATCTTGTCATCTAATTCCATGGAGTAACTAGTCCCTTGAGCCTAAGTATGTTTTTCTTGTATTTTATAAGGTTGATCAATTGACTTTATTTGGCCTTTACATCCTTTGAAATAATATGTTATGAGTCTTTTGAGGCCTTTTATATGGTGTCCTAGGTGGTCCCTCTCTTAAAAACAACTTGCAAGCACATGCTAAATTGTTTTCACTTAAAGTCCCATCCATCACTTCCCTTTATCACTCATTGCAATTATTGTTTGAAATGTAAATGTAAATTGGCGATGAGCGATGAGCAGTGTTTCCTTGGTTTTGCACATTACAGATGGCTTTGAGAACTTTTGATTTGTATTAGCGATGGGCGATGACCTCTGGGATTTTATTTTTATTTCTCATCATGAATGGGTTTGTGGCAATCTTGTTCAAATTGGTGATGAGCAATGAGAAGTATTCACTTTTGTTTCATGTATCATGGATGGCTTTTGAATTTTGAGTTCTAAGTTAGCGATGCGTGATGCAAGTGTTCTATGTGTTATGGTTGGCTTCCTTTTCATCGCTAATTTCTTAAAGGTTTTATGATGAGAATTGGCAATGTGTGATGACCATTGGCACTCTTCATATTCTCTCCTATCACTCATCACGAATTCATTCCAAGATTTGAGTTTGAAAATAGCGATGAGAGATGAAGTTATTTTGTTCAATCTTTCTTTCGTTGATTTGAATTGCTCTTGTGAGCGATGTCTTTTATGCATTTGATTTTCAAATGGGTGCATGTGCTTTAGTCTTGTTCCATCACCTTATCTCTCATCACTAATGAGATCTAGAGTTTGAAGCATGAATTTGTGATATGCAATGGGTGATGATCATGATCAAGGATGGGCAGTAAATTCAAAGGCTAAGATTTCATCACACAAATGCTAGCGTCGTTGATAGGACTTGTGAAAGGTGAAGTGTGTTAGTGATGAGAGATGGCTATAGAAAAAAGGACAACATGGTGACATCCTGAGGACATCGTTTAAAGCAAGAAATAAAGTAGCAAGCTGAAAGGGTAGCCATTGATGCAGTTTTAAAATGAAATAATCAGTGGCCAGGGTTTGAATATGAATGGCTAAATATCAGCTCACTCGCGTAAGCTTTTTATTGAACATTAATGGTGATACGTTCCATTTTCCAACCATAATGAAGGTAGCTAGCTTGTTTTTCACACATTTGGAACTGCTCAAGATTGGAGAAGAAAGTTAGAAGTTGAAGAATCACTGTGGAAAGCTCCAACAAGCAACTAGAACAATAATTGTATTGGTTAGTCACTCGAGTAAGAAAATTATTTTAACTCTTCCTATCCAAAATTCTCATTTATGCTATTATAAAAGGGAAGTAGGGAGTTTGGGAGGTAATTGTCTTACATTTTATTTAATTATCTTCAATAAGGGTGATAAGTATTCTGTAAAGTCTGGGAATACTCTGTTCTAAAAGTTGTCTTAATCTTTCATATCGGGGTAGGTCTTTTCAATTGAGACAATTATAAACCCTTGTCCTACCACTTTTCAATTATGAGTGAGCCAAAACCAAGTGAATTCAGCATTAGACTTGAGAGGAAACTAAAGCATAAAATGGTTAAAAGGCTTAAAACCTAGGATGTCTCATTCACAATTAAGCTAGAGCCACTGGCAGCATCTAACCCTACGCTAAGTACCCTTGTGGTGTCTACTAAGTCCAAAAATGCAAGGAAAGAAAAAAAAAAGGTTCATGGAAGGGGCCTTTGGAGAAGTAAAGGGGGGAAGGTCATGAATTGACAAGAGACCTACAACTTAGGTTGTCATGACGACCAGACTAATTGACTATGCTAGTGAAATTAGAGAGTTGGCCTAGCCTCAGAGTGGATAGTAATTATTCTTATATGCTTTTAACAGATATAATTCAAAGAAGCTAGCATGTTACTTATGGGGGATCAACCTCAGGAAGCTAGTGGTACCCAATGTGTTTGTAGGAGTGGATGTGATGATGGAGTTGGCTAGGCACTATAGTCTCGTTGATAGAACAATCAAGAGTGAAAATGAAGATGTAATCCTAGAGGTGACAAAGGATAGGGTTGTGGAGATATTTGCATTGAATCCTAATTATACTATAAAAGTTAAGTGAACAGATCTATATGGTAAATATGAGTATAAAAAAATTGCATATAGGAATAGATTCTTGTTCGGCATATAAGGAGCAAGGGGAGATTTATCCCTAAGGATATTGAGCCTTTTGAATGTCAAGAGTTTGTGGATTATTTTAAGAACACCTATTATTGCCTAAATCAATTGTTGGATTCAAATTTTGAGGCAAGGATAGCCCCTAACCTATTGGTCATGATAGTGGATATACAAGCTCATAATCAGAACACTAGTTTTGATTATGCTGCCTATGTTATTAAACAAATGCGTTGGGATTTCATTAATCTAAAGATGGAGGTTTTCCCTCTACATTTCCCACATTATTATCTTTTGATGCATATGCTACTATATGAGGGTGATTATAACTAGAAAAGAAAGCTTAAATTGAGATTGAGGTACAATGAGAATAATGTTTTGTTGGTTGAAATGTGGACACATATTTGGGACTAGGATTGTCCCAATTCTAACTACTTCATGTTTACTAAACTCATAAGGTTTGGTATCCTAGAAATTTTGGGTGTGGCATCTATTCACAAGCTCTCTCTAGCAATCAGAAATATCATGCAAACAATGGATATGGAGGGATCAATTGCAAAGCATAATTGGGTAGATTGGTTTATGCACTTAGAGTATACTATGATCAAGGCTTATGGATCTAAGGTGGCACCACATTGCTTGCCCTTATATGCTTATGACCAATTGGATTTTATGGAACTAATGTGGCAAGTTGATTTTATGGATTATGAATTGTTCAGAAAGCCTAAGAAAGGTACTATGGTGAGTCCCCAATGTTCTTTTGCTTGCTTTGAAATTACTGCCTCTGAAGGGTATGAGAAATTTGGAATCATGGTGAAAAATCTCAAGTTTCCTTTTAATGAGGTTAGGAGTTTTGACCCTAAAATATTTGTGCGTGCAAAGAGAAGAGAGAAAAACTTATTAGGAATATATCATGAGTTCTTGTATACAGATGATGTATTGAGAAACTTGACAAGTGATGAGGACATTAAATCTAGAAAGGAGGAATGGATAGCCATAATGGACATTGAAGAGAGCATCATAAGGAGGAATGCTTTCTATGAGAGCCCCTATGATTTAATTGAGGATCCTTTTGAAAGAGATTTTACAAAGCTAAGAGATTACCAAAATGGTGATTTCAAGGTAAAGGTGAAAGAAGTTGTTGAGAGAGCACAGACTCTCCTAGAACAACAATCGCAAGCTATGGATATTCTAGAGTAGCCTGTAGATGTTCAAGAAGTTAGGGAGGAAAAAATGGTAGAACATGTGCCCAATGATGAGAAGGTGGATAAGAAATTCCCTCCCCCTCGTAGACACATAAAAATGACCTAGGCCTGCAAGCTCTGTTTTACCACTTTCGTCCTAGCATAATTATGATATTTTAATTATGTCCTTGGTCCACATTTGACTATTAATTAAATAATTTATATTTATTTAATTAATTCATATCTCTTTTATTCTTCATGATTATTAAATAAATAAATTTTATTTATTTATTCAATACGTCACTAAGGGTCTATTGTCCTCTTACAATTAAATGATTTTTTTAATTTTTTTAATTACCTTTATTCATTTGTGTCTTCTCGATTATTAAATAAATGAATTTTATTTATTTATTTAATATGTCACTAATTCTCATAATTAAATGAATTTATTAATTTATTTAATTATTGGTCATAATCCTCTAAATTAAATAATTATGTTTAATTATTTAATTACCTAATTTAACATTTCTCTCATTTTAAATAAATTAATTATTTAAAATGATCTCACATTATTAACTGTCACTTCATTTTAGTAAATAATCTAAAAATCAATTATTTACTATCACACAAAATCCATATTTTGAATTAATTTAATTCAAAATGGTAATCTTCTTCCAAAAATCAAGTAATTGAGCAAATTCTTGATTTTCCAAATTTGCTTTTCAGTTCAACTTTATCCTCTCGATTTTTCGAATCTGACAAATCAAATAGTCTTTATCTTCTTGATTTTTGAAAATCTTAATCTTTTTAGCTAATTATCACATTTATTCTCGACCGTTGATTCGATTTTCTCAAATGACATCTCGACCACTCATTTAATGATTTTTCCCTAACCCTGATTAGAGATTGTCACATGAAATCTCGTCCACTGATTTTAGGTTTCCGTCAACTTTTAATCTCGTTCGTCCATCCAAAATTTCATTTTCTATAAAATTCCAATTTTTCTCACATTTTTTACTTACACTTCGTAGGCTTACAATTTCTTGATATTTCATTTTGGCATAATTGTTGAATCTTAGGCAATCTTACATTCTTGTCATAGACTTTATTTTGGCATAGGCATAGTCATTATTTGTCATTTTCAAATCCTTCAAAGCTTGTTTAAGACAATGTCATAGTCAAATTGCTCACACACTCGATCTGAGGGCAATAATTACATTTGCAGCAAGTTAGAAGGTGTAATGGAGATCAATCATGGAGTTTGAAGAACATTGGTGAGATTGTTCATTTTTTTATGTTTTTCATTAATTTTCCCTTGCACTTCATTACTTAATGTTGGATTTTATGATTTATGCTCTAATCGGCTAACCCATAAAATTACATCATTACATTGGTGAACCTGACATTTTTCTTGCAGATTTTTGTATGGTTTTCGGTCTCTCTTTTTTGTTTTTGCGTGTACAGGTATGGAATGCCGCATTTGTTGGAAATTTTATGTCTCCCCTCAACTTCCAAACTTTCACATTAACTTTATTTTTATTAATTTAGATTAATTTAGATTAATCTAGTTCTCATTAACTTTAGTTTAATTAATTTAGATTAATTTAGAGTTAGATGTAAATTTAAATTTAAGATTTTTTAATTTTTCTAAGTTATTTTAAATTTAGCTTTTTAGATCTTAGATTTTTAGTTAAATTATATTTTTAGATTTTTTTTAATTAGCCTTTTTAATTAGATTTTTTAGATTTTTAAATTAGTTTTTAATTAGATTTTTAGATTTTTAAATTAGTTTTAGTTAATTTTTTTTAGATTTTTAAATAGTTTTTAATTATATATATTTTTTAAAAAAATTAGCTTTTAGTTAGATTTTTTTAGATTTTTCAATTAGATTTTTAGTTATTTTAAATTATATTTTTAGATCTTTAAATTAGCTTTTAGTTAGATCTTAGATTAGATTTTAGATTTTAGATTTTAGATTAGATTTTAAATTAGATTTTATGAGATTTTAGATTAGATTGTTAATTTATTTATTTTTTAAAACTTTTTAATTTAGTTTAGATTTCTAATTTCTAATTTAATTTAGATTTTTTACTTTTTACTTTAGTTTAGCTTTTTAATTTTTAATTTAGTTTAGGATTTTAACAAATTGCATGTTTTAGATTAGAGATTTTTGGTTACTAATCCTTGTTGGCAGCATGTGCCATTTACATTTTGTGGGTCCAAGACAACTTGATCAAACTTCTAACTTGTGATTTTGCAAGTTCAAGTGTCCAAGACTATCACTTCTAACATTGTGCTTGTTATTTTTTTAGATTAAATCACATTTTTTTTGGTGCATTTAAAATTAACATGTCTTCCATATTGTTTGATTGTGTTTGAAAGTGATAGGTGAATATGCTCTCACCCTGTGCAAACTAGGTGATCAGAAACCCAAACCCACTTTATTTCTGTGTAACCTTGATGCAATAACCAAAGTATCCTCTCCCCTTGCGTAGTCATGCGATCCTGGGTGTAAGAGAAATGATTATTGCCTCTAGAAATTGGGTCTTCTAGGGGATTCCATCACCTCTAGGCGACTCAAACCGGCAACAGAGCTAAAGCCAAGCTACCCTCGACCGGTATATAAATGTGAATCTTAAGGGGAAACCTAAGATTACGAGTGCAGATGTGTCATACGGACCAAGTAGTACTCCCCAAAACCCTGTTAATCTTAACCTCTTTAGGCTGGAGTGCCTCCTAAACGGAGATTAATCTTGTGCCCCATGTATGGCCACTCAAACGGGGGTCCCAAATTAAACACCATTGTTTAGTAGCCAAAAACCTTTTATTTGCTAGTGCAGCACTAGTCGGTGTGAAGACATCCACATCTTCACAGTCTGTAGTAGAGGTGATCAATCTACCATGGGAGTTTCATGGGGGTTGGAAGCTTGGTTGGCCTAAGAAGAGAGTGCAATGTAAGGGGGAGCCCGTGTAGCCAAGCTTCTGAATTCATACATTTCTTATATGTGGCTAGGGAAACCCACGTGGAATCTAGCGAATATTGTCCTGGCTTAACCATAGGATTGTACTTATTCTCTTTTGTGTTTGGTTACTGTTGGAACTATAAAAATCTGATGATTTCTGCATATCTTTCATTCCCCTGAGTCTCCTCATGAGTCCTACTTTAGACACATTTTCCTCATTTCATAATATTTTCACCCATATTTTGGCTATGTAGCCCCGTAGAATCTATCGTGTCATGCATTTTTCATGTTGTGATCCATATCGGCATAGGTCTATCCGGGTCTACCTGACCCATGTTGCTTATGTATTAACATATGTTTGTTGCAAGCATATCGACAAGACCTTTTCATTGTTACAGCGATCGACATTCACCTATGGGTATCTATCGGCATGACATTCACGTGGTTTCGGAGACCATGGAGGAACCTATCAGTGGGAGTTTGGTCTTCGGTATATCGTCTCACCGAGTGCCTTATGTCTCGCCGACCGATATATGGAGATGCATCGGTGAGAGTTTTTCCTTCGATGAAACGTCTTGGCGAGTGACCTTCGGTCTCGCTGATATTACACATGAGGCTCGTCAGTGAGAGACTTTTTCTTCAGAGTAAGTCATAGCGACTTCACATTGTCTCACCAACTAGTGGCGGGAGGATTCATATCGGTAAGAGTTGGAGCTATAGATGAAAGGTCTTGGAGAAGTCGAATTGTTACACCGACCAACAACATAAGGGGATGTTATATCGATATGAGTTAAGATTCTCAATAAGAGGTCTCAGCAAGTGACCTTCGGTCTCGCCAATGGAAAATAATGAATGACCTTGTCGGCGAGAGTGTGATCTTGTCTCAGTCACTCAGAATGGATAAAGACTTTCGGTGAAACAAAATGAAATCTACATGAGGTCTCTTCGATACCATTAAGTTATAGTGACAGTGAATGAAAACAAAAGTGCATCTCGGTGAGAAGTTTCCATATGTCTCAGCGAATGAATAATATACTATGAGAAGCATATCGATGAAACATAATGTTGGTTGTATGACATCTCCCTGACTCTGATGTGTCACGGCGAAAGCGAATAGAACCAAGGGGACGACTAGCGATTGAATTTCCTTCAGCATAACTATTTGGGTGTCTTGGCGAATGATTAATAAGAATTCAAATACTGAGGCCGACATGTAAATTGCTAAAATACCGTTGTTGGCCGACATAATTTGAGCCTGAATTTTGTGGAAGGCCGACATGGGATTTCAATATGATATGTTTTTCTCATGCTGGTGTATAAATAGGCATTTTGTAATTGTAAAATATCATCAGCTATCAGTTATTCAATCTAAAGTAGGAAAATTATATGGATACAGTACAATATATTTATCAAATCAGAGACTATGGTGTATATTTTTAGAATGGAGGTATTTATGAAAGTCAATTGATGTTGCTGCACATTTCTGGTGTCAATTATCTGTTGAATTTAATAAAAGCATCGCTAAGCTGTCTCCAAGATGGATTCTTTCTGATTGTTTAAATTGATATAACAAGTTTGTACTCAATTCATCAGTGCACATTTGATGTATTTGTGTGGTTAATTGATTGGTTCTTTTAAGAAAAGATTAAATCCTTTTAGTTGATCATAGTAATCAGAGATTCATTTGGATTGTTAAAGTAAAGCTTAGTAATCACAATCTTGCATGTTTATACAAGTTGTAAATAGAATGTATGCCAAATAGTTTGAGTTTTCTCCAGAGGTGTTGTTCATCTTGATTTCATTTGACTCCACATACCCAATAAGGTACTAGTCTCTGCACTTAATCATTTTGAATACATTTAGTTTCTTTAAATCTGTTAATTGAGCATTTTAGGATTTAAATTAGAAGATTGCTATTTCTATCAAGTTTGATTTCATTTGTTCACTTCCATCTGCTATTGTGGACAAATCACTGCAAGAAAGATAATCATAAGTACATAAAGTCTACTTCATTCAGTTAGGTATACCCGCCTAGGTCTTGCAGCACCTAAAGAGTAGAAGGTTGAAAGCTTTTGACCTTGTTTGTTACCCCAAAGCGTATCAAGAGATTGGCAGCCTCTTGAGGCACTCTGCCTGTGTTTTTGAGAGCTAACAAATTGGTGACTTTGCTGGGGAAATACATTCAGAATCAAGGCCTTAATCATAGAGTCAGGAACTTTCTACAGACTCTGCTGGGAATAAGAAGCATTAAGTATTTTCTCACTTTTGATAAAAAGTGAGTGGCGACTCTGACAAAAATTTTGTAGTTGTTCAAACATGAACGTAAGAAGATCTCAATACAGGGGAGGTCATACTGGAGCTCCTGCTGGTAGCAGTAAGTGGACACACAAAGATGCCAAGGTTGATAAGGGAAAAGGGATAAGCGAAGATATGTGCCTAACAGATAAAGATAAAGCATCAAGAGCACATTGTGAAACATATGATTGCTATGATACTTGGAAACATGATTTGAGTGTAGAGCCTTGTACTCCAGATGATCAAAGGAATCCTTTCTCTTTTCTCAATCCTCAGAAACAGGCTGAGTTTCAAGCTGCATTTGAGGCTGAAAGAATTAGAATTCAACAAGAATATGATTAGAAGATGGAGGGTAATCAAAATGTATTTATTGATCATGAGATTCCTAAGGAAGTAAAAACACAGTTTGAATCAGAGAGGAAGGAGATAGAGGAACTAAAGGCTGCATTGTTGAAAGTCCAAATTACTTCTTAGATAGCTAATCCCCCCTGAAGTATGTACCACCTCATAAGCAGGGTAATCATGGTGCAGAGCCTTCAAATCCACCAGTGTCTCCTCACCATCAGATAGGAAATCACTATAATCAGCCAAATCATCCACTTCATGTTCCCACACAGCGTACAAATATGCATCCACCTCCTGGTCAGCATTACATCCCACAGCATAATACACAATACAATAATCCTATGCACCAATGTCAATACCCACCTTTTCCTCCCCCTCACCAGTATATAGCAATGATCAGACAGTTTGATTTGACAGGGTTTCATCTATACCCTTACCCTATGGATGGTAGCTAGAGAGGTCTGGTACCTAAGTTTATAGGGAGTAATGATGTTACTGCTAAAGAACATTTGAGGAATTTCAATGTGTTCATCCAAGACATGGGTGTGCCATATGAAGATTTACATATGAGGCTATTTATGATGTCACTTCTTGAAGATGCTAGGGATTGGTTCAACAGTTTGCAAACATCCTCAATTAATTCTCTCCAAATATTCCAAGACAGATTCCTAGAGCAGTATGGGAATCTAAATGCACCAGATGCAGCTCTTCATGAATTGATACGAATTCAGAAAAATCAGAATGATTCAATTTATGATTTCAACTGAAGATTCAACAAGTTGTAGACTAAGGTACCTCCTGGATCAAGGCTGCTAGATTCTATAGCTTTGAGTGTTTATTTGAATGCATTTGATCCTAAAATAGGATATGAACTGAGAAATAGGTTCCCAAGAGATCTGGTTGAAGCTCAAAAGATAGCACTGACAATTGAAAACAATAGGAAGGCTACAGGTATAATCAATAAAAGAGATAACCCTAGGGCTCCTTAGCAAAGCAACAATTACCAGTACAGATAGGAGAACACATACAAAAATGAAAGGCCGAGGTTGCATGACATGCCTTATAATATAGACTGGAAGGATGGAAAACCTATAATAGCTAAGCCTAGAAACAAAGAGACTCTTGATCCATTGAGCAAGAAGGGAACTTATATGGTGAGTAACAATTACTTCTGTGAAGCTTGTGATAAACCACATTCCCCAGATTATTGTGTTGTAGCCCAAAGGATGCAAGAAGAGGGAATGTTGATGGAAAACAATGAAGAAGATCACATAGTGTATTTAACTTCAAATACATCTCATCATGTTTAGGAGAGGTACTCATCTTCAGAGGATGAAGGATATGAGTATGATGTTTCAAATCAAAAGTATAATGTCCATATGGTTGAACAACATGTCTTTTATGATTCTGAGGAAGATTACACAGAGCCACATTCTGTTGAGGTGCCTGCTCCATGCAGTATGAGGAGACTCACTAAAGATGAAATAGAAAGAATAATTGTTGCTACAGTTGAGAAAGCAAGGAGTAAATATTGGTTGAGAAACATAAAAGTGAATGAGATGGAAGGCATCCCTGGGGGAATTTTCATGAAGGATCAGAAGGCAACACAAGGGACTATGAAGAAGTCAGAAAAGAGACTGCCTGATAAAGATGAACAGAAGCTTGTCCAAAAATAGGAAGTTAAGGAAGAAGTGAAGGAATTACATAAAAGGATAAAAACGCCTGACTAGCCTAGTAAAAAAGAAAAAGAAGAAAACAAAGGAGAAACATTGGAGCAGAAGAAGATTGTTAAGGTGGAGGGCTCTTCTTTTGACTTCACTCAGGCGTTATCCCAGGTAAAAATGTTTGTCCCACTACTTGAAATGATGAAAATAAAAGAATATAGGGACACTGTTGTTCAATTGATAACAAGTGGAAATGGAAAACATGTGAATTCTGAGAATAGTGTAGCTATTAAAGCAGTCAATAGGCAGGAGAAAGTAAATATCCCAGAGGTCTGTTTGGGTGATGTATTAACAACTCCCCCTCAAGTTGATCCTTTTTTCACTACATTGCTTATAAACAACAAACTGTTGAGGAATTGCATGATAGACTCTGGTGCTGCTATAAATATCATGCCAGTAGGAGTCATGAAGCAACTTGGCATGTGGGTTGATACATGTGAAGGAAAGTGCTATGCAATGGATAACAGACATGTTCCTGTGGTAGGCATTATGAGAGGTGTTGAAGTCAAAATGGCTACTTATCCACAGGTGGCATATAATATAGATATAATAGTGATTGATCCTCCTCAGTTTGGGATGCTTCTATCAAGACAGTGGACAGCAACAGTTGGGGGAAATGTCTAGTTTGATTTATCTTATGCAACTATTCCAGTGAATGGTCAAGAAGTGGAATTGTATAGGGAGCCAAGAATGAACTAGCTTGTTGACTGTGTACCTCAAGATCAGATCAATTGTTTTTGTGATGTTGATCTTGGAATTTTTAAGATTGAATCAGCCTAGCCAAAATTAACCAATAGTGATCCAATTGAAAATCATGTGGCACAAAGTTGCAATGAAGTGTGTAAGATGTATTTTGATGGAGCATGCAACCAAGAAGGTAATGGCGCTGGGATTGTTTTTGTTTCGCCTGATGGTATTACATTTAAATATTCATTCCTGTTATCATTTGAATGTACAAACAATGTGACAAAATATGAAGCTTTATTGACAGGATTGAACATAGCTATGAAACATAAAATCAAGCTGCTTGCAGTTTTGGGTGATTCTGAGTTGGTTGTTTCACAAATCAAGTCAAAATATGCAGCAAAGCACAAAAGATTGAAGCAATATAGGAATGTTGTATGGGACACAGTTGAGTTGTTTGATGTATTTTCAATTGAGTGGATTGATAGATCAAAGAACATAATGGCTGATTTCTTAGCAAATGTGGTGTTGAAAAGAGATGATATCACATTGGCTGGGGTATCACAGATTGAATTCAAGACAAGGCCTGCCATTCCCAATAACATTTATAGTTGGCAGGTCTTCAATGATGATACTAACCTTTTGAAATTCCTCCACTGTATAGATTAGTATGAAGCCCAAGAAATTGATTTCAATGCTTTTGTTGAAGATGTGGATGGGAAGCAAATAGTGTTTGGAAAGGAGATCTTGCAGCTCAAAACAAATAAGCTTCCTAAGGTCTTGGTGGTATTAGAGAGGCTGTACGATGGAAACAATCGGTCCCTCATGAAGCAAACAACAATCAGAAGAGAAGATATTGAAGAAGTTAACTTGGGGACTGAGATAGCACCAAGAAAAGTGTACATAGGCAAGAAGATAAGCCCTACAATTAGAAGAATGTTGATAGAGTTGCTGAGAAAATATAAACATGTGTTTGCTTGGTCTTATGAAGATCTGAAAGCATACAAGGAAGATTTGTTTTAGCATGAAATACCATTGAAGCCAGATGCTAAGCCATTCAGACAAAAGAAAATACCCATAAATCCAATACTGGAGCCTAAAATGCAAGAAGAATTTACAAAGCTCAGAGATGGAGGAATCATCAAACCAATAAGGAATTCAACGCGGGTCTCAAATTTTCTCCCTGTGAGGAAGAAGAATGGAGATATCAGATTATGTGTGGACTTCAGGAATCTAAACATGGCATCTCTCAAGGACAATTATCCTCTACCCAATATGGAGGCTATATTGCATAAGGTGACAGGGTGTGAGCTGTTGTCTATGATGGATGGATTTTCAGGGTATAATTAGGTTAAAGTCAAAGAATCTGAGCAATATAAGACAACATTTACAACTCCTTGGGGAATGTATGTATACATAAGAATTCCATTTGGTCTCACTAATGTAGGAGTGACTTTCCAAAGAGCTATGGACGTGACATTTATGGATTTAATCAATGCTATCATTGTGGTGTACTAGGATGACCTGACTGCTTATTCGAAGAAGGCTGAAGATCATGTACAACATCTGGAGAAGGTATTTATCAAATCCCTAGAGTATGGTATTAGCTTAAACCCACAGAAGTGTCATTTTGCAGTCACAGAAGGTAAGCTTTTAGGACATATTGTTTCAAGAGAAGGGATTAGGATAGATCCTGAGAGGGTTGATGCTATTGACAAAATTCCTATTCCCAAAAATGTTAAGGCTATACAATCATTCTTTGGACAGATTAATTTTGTTAGGAGATTTGTTTCTAAGTTTGCTGAGATCATTAAGCCTATATCAAAAATATTGAAGAAAGGAAAAAAAATGGAATGGACTGCAGAAGCCTTGAAAGCTTTTATATCCATCAAAAGGGCCATCAAAGAGGCTCCTATTCTTAGATCTCCAGATTTTGCAAAGCCTTTTTAGATATTTTCTTTTGCTTCAATGCACATAATTGCTGATGTTATGCTACAAAAGAATGAGGATGGTAATGAACAGCCTGTGTCTTTCTTCAGTAAGTCATTACAAGGGTCTGAATTGAAGTATTATTTAATGGAAAAGTAGGCATTTGCATTAGTGAAGGCTACAAAGGCATTCAGACCATATCTTGTTGGAGCAAAGGTGATTGCTTATGTCCCTCATGCTGTTGTCAAGGATATTCTGACACAATCTGAAGTGGCAGGAAAAAGATGCAAATGGATTAACAAGATCCAAGAGTTTGATATGGAGATACATATTACTAAGTTGGTGAGAGGTCAAGGTTTGGCTAGGTTGATGGCAGAATCGAATATTAAAGCAAATCAAGTTTGCAATGTAGATAAAGGGACTGCAATTGTAAGCATTAAGCACACTCCTTGGTATACTGGTATCATGCATTACCTTAAATACATGAAGTGCCTAGAGGGATTGAGTGACAGCCAGAAAAGAACTTTGAAGTTGCAGACCTCAAAATATGTTTTCATGGATGGAGATCTATTTTGGAAGAACAGGGATGGTATACTGTTGTTGTGTCTAGATGAGTCACAGGCCAAGCATGTATTAAGAGAAATGCATGAAGGAGTTTATGGAGGACATTATTCAGCAAAGACAACTACACACAAAATTCTTAGGGCGGGTTACTACTGGCCTAAGGTTTTTAATGATTCTTTCACACATGTAAGAAAATGTGAAGCTTGCCAGAAGTTCTATGGAAAACTGAAGTATCAAGGAGCTTTGCCACTTTGACCCTCGCAGGTTGATGCTTCTTTTCATCAGTGGGGAATTGATTTCATTGGAGAGATACAAAACAAATCAAGTGGAGGATACAAGTGGATACTCGTTGCCACTAATTATTTTACCAAATGGGTAGAAGCAATCCCAACTAGACAGGCTACAAGTAAGGTGGTAACTAATTTCCTGATGGACAACATTATCACCAGATTTGGTACACCACGAAGGTTAATCACAGGCAATGGGATGTGTTTCAGGTCAGATGATTTCAGAAGCTTTTGTGACACATATGGCATTACCATTTCTTATGTAGCTCCTTACCATCCACAAGCTAACGGTCAAGCAAAATCTAGCAATAAGAGTCTTTTGAAGATTATAAGGAGGATGTTGGGTCAAAACAAGAAGGCTTGGGATTCAAAATAAAGGCTGGTTGTGTGGGCTGATAAGATTACTGTGAAAAAGGAAATTGGAAAGTCCCCATTTGAATTTGTGTATGGAGCACAAACCAGGATGCCTTTGCAGAATTTGTTACCAGTTTGCAAGTTTGTCCTTCAGGAAGATTTGGATATTCCTAAACCTATGGAGGAAAGAATGGAGCAACTGGCTGAACTTGATGAAATAAGGAGAGTGGCCCAAAATCAAAACATGAAGTTACAGACATAGATGAAGTATTTATTTGACAAGAAGGCAAAGGATAGAAAGTTTGAAGAAAATGACTTGGTGTTGATGTGAACGCAAGGTGTCGGGAGAAAGGCAAGCATGGTAAGTTTGAAGCTTTGTGGCTGGGACCTTTTGTTGTGTTGGAAAGAAGGGTGATGACTCATACTATCTATAGAATATGGCTGGTGAAGATCAAGAATTTCCTGTTCATGGGAAATTCTTGAAGCTTTTTTTCTCTTGAGCAACACAGAGGATTAAGGGTTGCTGTAAGTCATAGTGACTTCACATTTTCTCACCGATCGGTGGCGGGAGGATTCATATTGGTAAGAGTTGGAGCTATCGATGAAAGGTCTTGGTGAAGTCGAATTGTTACATCGACCGGCAACATAAGGGGATGTTATATCGATATGAGTTAAGATTCTAGATAAGAGGTCTTGGCGAGTGACCTTCAGTCTCGCTGATGGAAAACAATGAAGGACATTGTCGGTGAGAGTGTGATCTTGTCTCAGTGACTCAGAATGGATAAAGAATTTTAGTGAAACAAATGAAATCTGCATGAGGTCTCTCTAATACCATTAAGTTACAGCGACAGTGAATGAAAACAAAAGTGCATCTCGGTGAGAATTTTCCCTATGTCTCAGCGAATGAATAATATACTATGAGAAGCATATCGATGAAACATAATGTTGGCTATATGACATCTCCCCTACTCTGATGTGTCACGGCGAAAGTGAATAGAACCAAGGGGATGACTAGCGATTGAATTGCCTTCGGTATAACTATTTGGGTGTCTTGGCGAATGATTAATAAGAATTCAAATACTGAGGCCGACATGTAAATTGCTAAAATACCATTGCTGGCCGACATAATTTGAGCCCGAATTATGTGGAAGGCCGACATGGGATTTCAATATGATATGTTTTTCTCATGCTGGTGTATAAATAGGCATTTTTTAATTGTAAAATATCATCAACTATTAGTTATTTGATCTACAGTAGGAAAATTATATGGATACAGTACAATAGATTTATCAAATCATAGACTATGGTGCATATTTTCAGAATGGAGGTATTTATTAAAGTCAATTGATGTTGCTGCACATTTCTGGTGTCAATTATCTATTGAATTTAATAAAAGCATCACTAAGCTGTCTCCAAGATGGATTATTTCTGATTGTTTAAATTGATATAACAAGTTTGTACTTAATTCATCAGTGCACATTTGTTGTATCTGTGTGGTTAATTGATTGGTTCTTTTAAGCAAAGATTAAATCCTTTTAGTTGATCACAGTAATCAGAGAGATTCATTTGGATTGTTAAAGTAGAGCTTAGTAATCACAATCTTTCATGTTTATACAAGTTGTAAACATAATGTATGCTAGATAATTTGAGTTTGCTCCAGAGAGGTGTTGTTCATCTTGATTTCATTTGACTCTGCATACCCAATAAGGCACTAGTCTCTACACTTAATCATTTTGAATACATTCAGTTTCTTTATATCTGTTAATTGAGCATTTTAGGATTTAGATCATAAGATTGCTATTGATATCAAGTTTGATTTCATTTGTTCACTTCTATCTGCCATTGTCGACAAATCACTACAAGAAAGATAATCATAAGTACATAAAGTCTGCTTCATTTAGTTAGGTATACCTGCCTAGATCTTGCAGCACCTGAAGAGTAGAAGGTTGAAAGCTTTTGACCTTGTCTGTTACCCTAAAGTGTATCAAGAGATTAGCAGCCTCTTGAGGTACTCTTCCTGCATTTTTGAGAGCTAACAGTTACATTGAAAATATCGTGCTTTCTAAGTGTTTTTTGGATACTAAAATGAAACAAACAACATTCAAACATCGTGAAACAAACAGTCAAAGTTTAAACAATTCATGTTTTTTACCACAAGCATTAGAAATTTGACTTTTTGCATTCTACAACGCATCTATTAAACCACATTCGCTCTGTCGCAACGTATCTGATCTGCTAAAACACATTTGTTGCTCCAAACACCACATTTTCCTGTCTTGAAATGCATTTTCCATCTGCAAAGCCACATTTGCAACTATGCACCGCATTTGACACCTGTAAAGTTGCATTTGCAACACGAAACCACATTTGCAATTTATAGCACCGCATTTGATAACTGCAATGCATTTGTTGCCTGTAACAATGCAGTCACCTGATAGAAAACCAAACACTGTCCTAGACCAGAATCTCAGTCCAAACATTTTAGCCTACTGTCAAATATCCTTTTCAAAAGTCTCTATCAGAAACCAAAACTGAAATTGCTCAAAATGTCCATTGGATTAGGCTAACTCACCACACTTTGCAAAACAATTGTTTCAAAACTAGGTTATCTTGGGACTTTGTCATCATTCCTCTTTTCAGTCATTTTCCTTTTTATGAGAACCTTGAACTCAACAGTCTAGTTAGGAAAGCTCACTCATCATTTCGACCTTGTCATTTAGTCCCCTTAGCAAGTCCTTTGATAACCAAAATTGAGACATAAGTTAGGCTTAGATTGGTTAGACAAACTTTTCTCCAAATATTATCCATCTTAGTCCTCATTTTACACCTAGACTTTGCATCATAGTCCTCATTTGGCATCTAGACTTGGCATTGTTCATTTTCCTTAGTCAACATTTTCATATTAGTCTTCATTGTCACCTTGGCATTTGGCATCCTTTCTTGACAATTTTATCACCTTGCATTAGTCATTTCCCTTAGACAAATGCCATTATCACTCCACATTTAACAACATCATGACATCCACCACCTTGTCTTCCCTTCAACAAAATATTGATAGGCTTTCTAGTAAAGTTGAATTCCAATTACTCTATAGAGGTCAATACCAACAAGCCTTCGACTTTAAGAGAAAATTCCTCCAAACCGAAAATCAATGTCCTTCATACAAACAATCCATGAGTCCTATTCCTCTGTCTATCTACCATCACTACCAAAAGTCACTTAACACCATATATGACATTAGTCCACAACAAACATCTATTAATCAGCCTTATCCTAACTTTGACAAGGGAAACCAACTGTCCACTAGTCCATTTCAAGTCTCCACATCATATGTTAGTGATTCACCTATCAATCCCATCCAAGTCTACATGCCTTATCAACCATCTACCAACTCATGTCACATCCCCACATCATACCATATCGATGCGGTCCAAGTTTCCATGTCCCATTTTAGTCAACCTTACACCAATCTAGTCCAAATCCCCATTTCATATCCTATGATGTCACGAACTAATCCAGTCCAAGTCCCCATGTCATATCCTATGATGTCACAAACTAATCTAGTCCAAGTCCCCATGTCATATCCTATGATGTCACGAACCAGTCTAGTCCAAGTCTCTATGTCATATCCTATGTCGTCACATACTATTCCAATACAAGTCTCTATGTCCTATCCTAGTCCTTCACACACCAATCTAGTCTAGGTCTCCATGTCATATCCTAGTCCTTCACATACTAGTCCAGTCCAAGTCTCCATGTCCTATCCTATTCCTTCATCCATTAATCCTTTTCAAGTCACTCACTCACAAGCCACATTTAGTCATGAAAATTCTATCATTACTCAAAGCCACATCCCATTTTCTAAACTTGAGAATACATGTCAAAATGAAAGCCCAAAGCAAGACATCATAATGTCACCTTCATGTCAGGATCAAGGTAGTCCATCCCATGACCCTATCTTAAAGTCCATTTAAGAAGTCCTTCAAGACAATCATGACATTCAAAACACACCTATCCTTAACAAAAATTATATTTCCGATGATATCATCCATGACAACCCCATCTTTGACCAAGACCCTACCATTGACCAAGAAGTCCAAATCCATGACAACCCCATCTTTGACCAAGACCCTATCATTGACCAATAAATCCAAAATGATACACTCCTTGACCTTTATGCCATTTATGATCAAACACTTGATGACCCTATTTAGGCCCCGACTATCGACACTTTCCAAGATGAGATACTTGCCTCCATTGGACCCATAGACGATCTTCCTCCAGAAAAAGAGTCTTCCACTATAGACATATTTGAAAATGATGAAGCTATAGCTAACTTCATGGGACTATATGATAATGACCATCAAGATGATTTTAACATTGATTTGGAATCACCAATAGAATAAACTAAACCTGACATGTCACAAGATCAGACCAAAGATATCAGTCAAAAATATGTCCAACATGACAATAAAGCTAAGACACTTTATCAACTAGGGTCATATTTCTTTATTAGAGCAGACTTTCTCACAGATGAGAACATTACAAGTGACAGTGTCCACATATACCATGATGGGTTAGCATTTTGCTTTCAAAACAACAAATACCCCATCGCAAATAGAATTTGTCAAAGCATGCATTATCAAGGAAAAGGGCTAGGCATACATGAGCAAGGCATTCAAGAACCAATACAGCTTCAGGAAAATTATAGACATCAAGGTCTTGGCTATTCCTCAAACAACAAATCTAATGATGTCAGTGGAACCTCCTCAATACTGGGGGCAACCTTGTCAGATACAAATGTCAAAATGGAGTCCATGAGAAATCCTTGTCATAAGATTGTTGCCAACACTCCCTCCTTCCACACCACAAACTGCCATTCTATAATGAATAAACCTCCCCTTTGGGACCAACAAAAATAAAATTCTTACAAGTCACAAGATCAAAATCAAATGTCAAAGGCCATTGAATCAAACAAAAAGTCAAGCAGACCAATGCAGTTAAAATGGATCCCAAAGCAAAGTGGATCAAGCAAGTCAAATACAAAAGTCAATAAAAATGTGGAGCCAAAAGACAAGAGGAATTCCACATATAACACATGTCCACCTCCTTCAAAATTTTCATCAATCAAGGCATCTAAAGGTGTTGGTTCCAAACGCCATCCCTCCAAAATCTGTCATTCACCATACCAAGTTTGGAAAATAAAAATTGATTCATCCAAATGTCCAAACAACCTTTCCACATCTACCATCATTTGTCATAATCCTACATCTCATCTAAAGTCCAAAGATACCATGTCACAAATCCATCACATCATGGCAGCAACTCTTTATCACAAGGACCCTCATAGCACTCTATCGTGATATGTGTATTCTGATAAGGCTAGCTCTAGTGTTGACAAGGATCACAATGACATCAATTAGTTGTATACAAGCGCTATGATCTTGACATGACAATTGCCTTAGAAAGGTCATTATTGGAATATCATGACCCAGGTCTCTACATCAACACCATCAGTGGATTTAGAATAGTCAATGGTCATCTAAAGCACCAAGGCTATCCAAAAATATCAAAAGAAATGAAAAATCAAAAAATTGTCACACTGATGAAAACCTAGCAAACAGGCGTCTTGGTGACACCAAAAAAAAAAAAGTCAAGAAAATAGTAAAGAGAAAAATTTTGTCCAATGGTGAAAACCTGACAAATAGGCACCCTGGATAAGTACCATGATGAAAACCTAGCAAACATGCGTCATGTGTAAAATCATCTATGTGGACTCTTACATTTGGGGGAAAGTCATCTCATCTCCTAGGCCTTCCTCTTGACATTTACACCCATCCATTTCATTCATATCATTTCCATTCATCTGCCCACCTACCTTGGTCTTGACAGAAAACTGGCATACATAAATCATGCTTTGGGAAAATTATTGACATGTCTATCCTTCACTCATATACGATTCATGAAATGTCGTCATTACTTTCACAACCTCATTATCCTTATGCGACATAGTCCTTGAAAATCATATGACAATTCATTTAGTCTCATGTCTCTTGTCCTTTACCAAGGCCACCTATCATCCCTTCATGTTTGTCAACTACCTTGGCTTTCCCTTGTCAAATAGTCTAAGGATACTCCATCATCCCATTCAGTTGAAAAGACGTCATTCCAAATGCAATAAGTCTAACCCAGATAATCTTGGTCGACATCCTATTGCATCATCCAAAACATTCCTTTACTTTGTTCCTGGCTTGGCTGCAAACCTTAATCCTTTCGTCACATTTTCATCATCCTCACGTTGTTTCGAGATGTCTCCTTCCCATGTCAAACAATGTTGTCATTACCTATCAATTGGTATTCAGCTTGACTAGGGGCACAATCATGTTTGTCCTTGGATTCTCATGCATAGGCATCATTCATATGCATTTGTCATGATCCTCGTAAAACGTCAAAATCCAAAAAAAATGACAAACATCATAAAATGTCCTGAAAAAATGACAAAAAAATCACAAAAATTCCTGAAAAAAGACAAAAACATCATAAAATGTCCTAAAAAAATGAAAAAAACATCACAAAATGTCCTGAAGAAAGACCAAAAACATTATAAAGTGTCCTAAAAAAGGACCTAAAAATTGAAAAGCATCCTGAAGAAACCACAACAAATGTCAAATTGTCTCAAAAATGCAAAACAAAGTCATTCCTTGTCAAGCCCGTCAAATCAATCAGTCTTTTGTCATTTTTCTGAACTACGTTGTCTCTATGCATTTTCTATGTAAGCAAGGCCATCAGTCAATGAGTCCCCAAGACATTTAGGTCAGTCCTTTTAGGTTGTCAAAATAAAATCATGACTTAATCATTGGTCATCAAGACAAATTCGTTGGTCATGTTGAACTACGAGGTCTCTAAGTGTATGACGTAGACAAGGCCATCTGTCGATGAGCCCTCGAGGCCGCACTAGGCCAGTCCATTAGGGTTCATGACATTACACTGGCACACATGTCAAAATTCTTCAAGTAAAAACAAATCATTTTCCAAATGGGAAAACTTCTAAAACAAATTATGGCAACCATTTATTCAAATGTGACAATTACACCAACATGACAAACATCGACATGTAGTCGAAACAAGTCAATTCAGTTAACTTCAATCAAATTTGGTCAAAACAAGTTACATTATCATAACCAATCAAACTATCAACTCTTGGTTATCTTTCAGATGTGTCCTTCTAAAGAATAGTCTCTGTCATTTATGCCTTAGGATGCGTCCTTCCTATGTATCATCACTATCATCCAACATTTTTGAGGGATCCTCTTGACATTTAAGGATCAACCTTCTCAGCATCAACATCTTTCAAATGTGTCCTTCTGAAGAATAGCCTTTATCATTTATGCCTTAGGATGTGTCCTTCCTAGGCATTACCATTGTCATCCAACATTTTTGAGGGATTTTCTTGACATTTAAGGATCACCCTTCTCGACATTGGTATCTTTCAGATGTGTCCTTCTGAAGAAAAAATTCTGTCATTTATGCCTTAGGATGTGTCCTTCCTAGGCATCGTCACTATCACTAGCATTTCGAGGGATCCCTTTTGACATTTAGGGATCAATCCTCTTAACATCCACATTATTCAGGATGTGTCCTTCTTGAATTTGGCAATCTTCGACATTTCATCATCTTAGCATCGTCAAAACCTTGACACCCTGGCATCTCAACATCATCAAACTTGACATCTTGACATTAAAACACTTGGCATCCAGACACACTTGGCAAACACTTGGCACTTATCTTTGGCTTTTTCATCATGTTACTAGTTTTTCAGCGAGATCCCGACAATAGGATTTAGAGAAGCAGTGACATATCATGACATTTGTCTTGTCTTTTGATACTCCTATTACTAGTTTCTTAGCAATGTCCTGACTATGGGATTTAGAAAAACAATGACGTACCATGATAATGGATTTATTTTGTCCTTTTGGCAATCATGTTGCTAGTTTCTCAAGGATGTCCTGGAAATAGGATTTAGAGAAGCAACGACGTTTCATGACTTGTCTTTTTATGCTTGTGGTTGGTTATGAAAAAAATATTGGGGCAATTGCACTCTTAGTATGAGTCATGATCATCCTCGTTATGACTGATTGTTTTATAGGTGATGGTAAGACCTTGCACACCTTGATCTATGTCATATCATGGTGTTTGTTGGCCATTACAATAATCTGCCCAATGATGATTAAGAGCAATAAATATTAAAGTCCTATGGTAATGTTTTGAAGGATTTGGTCTAGGAACTAACATGCATCTTCTTATGTCTTGTCATCTTCTCTTGCCCATCTCATATAGGCATTGCATCCATCTCATCATCCATATCTTTTACACTAACATTTCTTTGTCTCTTCATATTCTAGTCTTCTCATCAATTTTGAGAGCACATCCATGTTCTTGGAACCTTTCTGTCCTCTCGAGGGGGCATACCACTACCCTCCTCGTCATTCTTCCTCATCTTATTTTGCACTGGGGCATATTTTTGACTTATTTTCTTTGTCACAATGCGACATGCTACATTATGACAAAGAGGGGAAAAATGTAGACACATAAAAATGACCTAGGCCTGCAAGCTTTGTTTTACCACTTTCGTCCTAGCATAATTATGATATTTTAATTATGTCCTTGGTCCACATTCGACTATTAATTAAATAATTTATAATTGTTTAATTAATTCATATCTCTTTTATTCTTCATTATTATTAAATAAATAAATTTTATTTATTTATTCAATATGTCACTAAGGGTCTATTGTTCTCTTACAATTAAATAATTTATTTAATTTATTTAATTACCTTTATTCATTTATGTCTTCTCGATTATTAAATAAATGAATTTTATTTATTTATTTAATATGCCACTAATTCTCATAATTAAATGAATTTATTAATTTATTTAATTATCGGTCATAATCCTCTAAATTAAATAATTATGTTTAATTATTTAATTTTCTAATTTAACATTTCTCTCATTTTAAATAAATTAATTATTTAAAATGATCTCACATTATTAACTGTCACTTCATTTTAGGAAATAATCTGAAAATTGATTATTAACTATCACACAAAATCCATATTTTGAATTAATTTAATTCAAAATGGTAATCTTCTTCCAAAAATCAAGTAATTGAGCAAATTCTTGATTTTCCAAATCTGCTTTTCAGTTCAACTTTATCCTCCCGATTTTTTGAATCTTACAAATTAAGCAGTCTTTATCTTTTTGATTTTCGAAAATCTTAATCTTTTTAGCTAATTATCACATTTATTCTCGACCGCTGATTCGATTTTCTCAAATGACATCTCGACCACTCATTTAATGATTTTTCCATAACCCTGATTAGGGATTGTCACATGAAATCTCATCCACTGATTTTAGGTTTCTGTCAACTTTTAATCTCATCTGTCCATCCAAAATTGCATTTTCTATAAAATGCCAATTTTGCTATCATTTTTGACTTACACTTCGTAGGCTTACAATTTCTTGATATTTCTTTTTGGCATAATTGTTGAATCTTAGGAAATCTTACATTCTTTTCATAGACTTTATTTTGGCATAGGCATAGTCATTATTTGTCATTTTCAAATCCTTCAAAGCTTGTTTAGGACATTGTCATAGTCAAATTGCTCACACACTCGATCTGAGGGCAATAATTACATTTGCAGCAAGTTAGAAGGTGTAATGGAGACCAGTCATGGAGTTTGAAGAACATTGGTGAGATTTTTCATGTTTTTATGTTTTTCATTAATTTTCCCTTGCACTTCATTACTTAATGTTGGATTTTATGATTTATACTCTAATCGGCTAACCCATAAAATTGCATCATTACACCCCTAATATTTAATAAACTCTTGATTCAGAGGTTCCCCTAGAAAAAATTATTCAATTTCAATATGATGAAAAAAATGATGATGATCCCAGGATCAAGGATTGTGATGATTTCCTTGCAATGATAAGTTTGTACAATCTAAGGAATTCAAGCATTTTATGGTTCAATAGAGGATCAAAGAGATAAAAGAAAGGCTTGAAAAAGGAAGGGCTAGTGTTGAACCTTCTCAATAGGAAGAGGCAGAGAAGGTAGAGGAAGAAAAGATCAAGGCTAAGATTGCAACAATCACTCCTGCTAAAGCTAGGAAAATTGTCAAAGATAGTGGATTCATGTTATTGCTAGGATACATTATCACCTCAACCATTGCATATGATGTAGTAAGAAGAGACCCTCAAGCTTCAATATCAAAGGAGTATTTTGAAGACAAGGTGTTTGGATCTGGATATAGTCTGAAGTTGCATACTCTTACAATCTGGTCTACGACACCCATGTTGTGCAGTTTTGCACACACGCCCCACTTGGAGTAGGGACCCTCTTTTTGGATGTCTTTCGACCTTTGGTTTTATTGGATTTACCTTTTTTAAGGTCTTGACATGTTAGTCTTGCTGGCTTTGATCCCTCCCTTTGGCTTAATTTGGTTAAAATGGGCTTTCAGTGAAAATCCGGGTCTTGACCTGAATCCGGGATTTTCCAGCTCCAGCGGATTTTCCCAGGCTCTGGTTCGTTGTATGGTCATTGCTAGATTTTCCGAATCCGGGTTTCTACTTGACTCTGGGATTTTCTGGCTCTGGCGGATTTTCCCAGACTGCGTCAAAATCCCAAACTTTGTTAAAATCCCAGTTTCTGCTATTTCCGCAGAATTCGTGTTTATCCGGATTTTCTGCGTATTTGGGGATTTTCCAAAATTCCGTCCTGGGCTCGGGTTTCTGGATTTTTTCAGATACGTCTTGTCGTTCATTAATGACCAAGGTACCTTTGCTCAGACGCATATGGGGATGGATTTAAAATCGTTTGGGCATCATTTTAACTTCATTATTCACTTGTTTGCTGCTGGGACGTCTGAGTGCATTCCTTGCTCAAGCTTTGATCATCGATTTTGAGCTGTTTGCGTGTGAATTGGTGGAATGTAGATTAAGGTCTCCTTTGCTAGGGCATCCTCGTCTCGCAGTCGCTCCTTCAAGTTTGAGTTTCATCCACGCCGATCCATGGTAGGTTATCGTTGGCCCTTTTGTCTGTTTGCATGATGTTTGAACTGTTCTTCGTTGATTTGTGGTCATTTTGGGTCGGCCCATGTTTAGTCACGATTTTTTGAATTAGGGTAGGACCTATCTCAAAACCTCACCACCCGTGCCAGGTGTATTTGTATTTACTCATTAGATGTTAGATGGGTCAGTGTTGATGGACGTTCGGGGTAGGATTTTGTTTCTAGATGCGCCATTCATCATTTTTGGCGAGATTAGGGTTTTGGGTGTTTTGCTCGAAACTGCTAATAATGGTTAAACCATCATAATTTTATATCTTGTGCTGAGATTTAACTGGCCCCTGCCTTGTGAGGATTCAGAGTGCCTTGGATTGACCTTTGCAGTTGGTATTTTAGACCCCGAGCTTACACTGTTTTCCATGGCGGAAGTCTGGTCATCAAATTAGGGCATCGTTGTTTTTTCATGGAGAGTGGTCATTTGAGAGCCCTGAGAGCTTGAATTCATTTACATCCTAAATTTTGCTGGTTGGCGTCGACTTTGAAATCATTAGAACCTAAGTGAGGAATCTTACATAATCGTTCAGTCGCTGGTTCGCGTGTTGTCTTTCATCGGGTTTCCGGGGTGTCCGCGGAATTCCTGCGCACCCGGATTTTCCCAGTTTCGGCCAATTCCGTGGAGTGTAGCGATTTCCAGAGTTCCTCAAACTGTCCGTGGAAATCCATCCCATCTGGATTTTTCCAGTTTTCCTGTCTGGTTGCACTTCTTTCGATTTTTTGAGGATAGGATTCATGGAGTAAATGCTAAATGCTTATTTCTTGTTGCTAATAACTGAATTTCATGTTAATCTTATGATATTTGGTCCATACTAATGATTTATTTGGCTAATGATGTCTTGGCAACAGGAATCCGTCTGGGTCGGATTTCTCTAAAATTTCGCCCCGACTGGATTTTCTCGGTTTACAGTGTTTTCCTGGACTGCTTTATTTTTCTGAATTTTCAAAAGATTGGCATTTGTCATAGTTTTTAAATTGCCTTATATGATTTTATGCTAATCCTTTGGTTGGAATATGTTCAATGATTGAATACTCACGATGATCTTTTGTGAGTGCAGGCTGAATCAAGCAAGGCTGCAGCAGGAAAGTCCAAAGGTGACATGGAGGGGTCATCCATCTCAGAGGCAGAAAGACTAAGGTTGGATACTAAGAGTCAGTTCCCTGAAAGCAAGATATCTTCCTTATGGTCCGAGGTGTCTGATACTAATGTTGGAGCTTGGAGATACGAAGAGTTTAAACAGAGGACAGCTGAGAAGAATCTGTCAGTCCTAAGGAATGGAATGATGAAGTCTGGACTGGTGCATGGGGCGGGGTTTCCTCCTACAATCCAATGCTATGAGTTGATTTTAGAGTGTGCCCGGCAGTATGATTTTGAAACACAAAGGGTTGTTAGTACTGAAGGGAGAGTATTGGCTAATTTCAGTCCTGTCTCTATTGCTCAAGCCTTTGACATGCCGGATCTGCCTTCTGTGTGTGCTTTAAACATGGACATGGCCAGGACATATTATGAGAATGAGCCAACCAAGGCTCAATAGATGATCAATGCTTGTTTGGAAAAGCCAAAATCACATCACTCAAAACTGCCCAAGCAATTGCATAGGATCAAATTCAGATCAGATATCTATGATGTCGTAACATTTCTAAGTAGGGTGGCAGGATTGAAGAGTGCTGGAGTATTAGAGAGTTGGATGGTCCATGTGATCACCAAGATTGAATAGGGAACCAACTACAATTGGGTAGGGCTTATCAGCACCATAATTGACAAGCAGCTGAGAGATGTCCTGGAGACCAAGAGGTTCACCATGTCCTCTTATGTGGTGTATGTACTAGCCAGATTCTACCCATATAGGGGTTTGAATCCACAAGGGACATTCGGACAAGACATAGTTTATGAGGTATACCCGGAGTTGCACCTAGGACACAAGGACTACAGAAGGGCTAACGATGCATTCACAATGCATATCACTAGGATGCTTCAGAATGCCGAGCATGTGAGACTATCAGATGGAGCAAAAGGGTTGATAAAGAATTATGGGGCCTGGTTCATCCAATTTCCCACCTTCACCTACATTAGAATTGATGGATGCCCGGCTGCTCCATATAGGTTACCTCGGTATCCTACTGATCACATTGTGTTATTAGAGATTGTGAGGCAAATAGGTGAGTTTGATGCCATAGTCAAAAAGGAGAAGCATAAAACAGGCTTTGGTGGGGATTTCCCTCTGGGAATTGGCGTGGCAGAAGTGTGCCCTTCTATCCAATCAGCGCACTTAGCAGGAGAAGAATTGGCAGCATATGGTCTCTCCTTCCACTCCAAGAGAACAAACTTTGATATCACCGGGGAGGCACAAAAGAAGGCTACCAAGGAGTATCGCCATAAAGATGACCTAGAAGACTATTGGGCCAACATTAAGGATGATCTTGAAGCAAGAAAGAAGAGGTATTCTAGGCTCCTAGTTGATGTGATCAGACAGTATAATGTCAAGCTAATCCCAGACCAACTGGAAGACGATGGAAACCTAGTGCAAGATCATGCCTATGAAGCTATTAAGGATAGGTCAATCGGAGAAATCGACTGGAATGAGGATGAGGTCACAGAGTTGGAGGACCTAATGGCCCTGGTTATAAAATTCACCACTTCTTGGTTGAAGCATAAGGTTTGGGAGCTTGAGAGCGAGAAGGTAGCCTGTACCTTCAATTTAATGGGAAATCTCAACCCAATGTCTACTTCAGAAGAATTCGGGGATGATGACCCCAAAGGTAAAACCAAAAAGAGCTCACCTTTCAAGATAAAGATTAGAGGCCCTAAGGAAAGTGAGCCGGAACCAAAAAGAAAGCCAAAAGGAAAGAAAAGAAGTCGGGCTTTGAAGATTGGCAGATCCTCTAATGAGGAAGGGTTGGAAAAAGCAGAAGAAGAAAGTGCTCCTCCACCACCGAAGAAGACAAGAGCAACCAGGGCTTCAAAGAAGAAGGTTTAGGATACATCAAAAGATGAGCCTCCAATCGTTGATGTGGAGAGTTTGGGAGAGAAGACTAAAGTTTATATGAGGAGATCCAGGACTCCCTCTCCAAAAGACACTGTGCAAAAGATGGAGCCTCCACCGAAATCACCAGTCATAGAGCCACCTAAGGTTGCTTCTCCTCCAAGCGTGCATGAGCAAGAGACTCTTGAGGAACATGAGACTAGCGGAGAAGCAGAGCCATTCAAGGAAGGGGCACTCTTTGGTGAGGCAGCTAAGCTTGAGGTTGAAGAGGTAGAAAAGCATCCTTCTCCTCTAGTGATGCATGAGGATTCTCCAGAAAATGGCAGAGGAAACTGATCGCCTGAGCAGGAGGAGAATATCTCTGTTAGAACTCCATCACCAGTTCAAGAAGAGGAAGTTGAGGAAGGTGATCAAGGTGAGCAGCTACCTGAAAAGGAAGAGGAGAAAATGCCGGAACAGCAGGAAGAAGCAAGAATAGAGGAAATCCGGGTAGAACCTGCTGTCCTAGATTGGCTTGAAAAAGAGATCACCAGAAAGAAGCAGGTAGTTGTTGAGGACACTCCCTTGGATTGGGATGAAATGTTATCCAAGATCGAAAAAGGAAAGAAGAAGAAGGCAGCTAAAGTAGTTTCAAGGATAGAAAGGGATGAAGCAAATAACAAAGTTATCCACATTGCTATCCCTGCTGCAGACTAGACAAGAGAAGATGTCACTGGTGAAGATTACAATGTGCAGACCATTAATCTTGGGTCAACCTCCATGGAATAGGACATTGATGAATATGAAGGCTCTAGTGCGGTAATCATTGGGAGGTTAAGAAAGGAAGCTCAGACCAAGCATGAGCTTAGAAAAGAAAATGAAAGGCCTAGGAAGTGCTTGGAGGATGTAATGAAGCCTCTGCAATCTCTCCACCCCTCTTCCTCTGCCACTCCTGGTCGCTTACCCAAGGAAACTATTTCTGAGATTGAGAAAATGAAAGCCTCTGCTCAAACTACAACAGATTGGTTGAGGGATGTGCAGGTAAAAGGAGATAGTGCAATCAAGGATATCCTGTCAGTTGGGAAGGATGCGGTCAGAGCCAAGGAGTTATTGGAGCATGTGCTATCCCAGGACAAGGAAGACATTGATCTTCTATTACAAAAATCCAAGGTCATCATGGGATATGGTAGGGATCAATTGGCTACAGATGGGATTCTTCCTTCTTCTAGGTTAAATGAACCTTGGGAGTGGTTTGAGGCTCTGCAGATTCGGCATAAGGCCATGAAGAAGATTCAGAAACGTAAGAAACAAATAGATGATGATCTTACTGGAGTATATGAAGGGTGCATTGCATTATTTGAAGTCATGACTGGAAGGAGAAAGATTGCTCCTAAATACCTAAGTCTGGAACAGCTAAGAGAATGGTGGCATGAAGTTTATACCCCTGATTATGAGAATGTTATAACTGGCCACCAGTTAGATGATGCAGCCACATATCTGGCAGTAATGGATAAGTATCATGCCAACAAGGATGATTGGGATAAGATGGTTAAACAGTCAAGGGAGCAGATTGGCTCCATAGAGTGTCGGCTTAGGATATTGCCTTTGCCACCTGTCACCGAATTGGATGGAACATTTTTTAGGGTTCAAGGATCATTGGCCCAAAGCGAGGATAAGGGAGGCGGCAGTTAATGCCTATTTTGAGATTTGTGCTTCCCTATTATTATAGGGCATGTATTGATCTGGGCTGCATTGGGGACCGTGTCTAGGCTGACCTTGATGATGTATCGGCATTTAATGTGTGCCTTATTTTGAATTCCTAAGGCCAACTTATTTTGGCAGTTGTTTTGTTTTGTAAATGTTTGGCTGGGCCGACATATCTTGTGAATTTGCTATAAAGGGCATTCTTGCCTCATTGTAAGGGGTTAGCTAGAAAATATAGAGAAGAGATAATAGAGTCAAGTAGGGGTTAGAGCATTTTGTGAATTTCTTGAAGCAAGTATTGTAAACAAACAGTGGAATTGTTGCAGCATTTTGGTGATCTAATACAATTGAAGACATTGTGGTTTTCCTGGTGCAATCTCGTGTGTTATTTCATCTTGCATGGTTCTTGTTGTTTTATTTTCCAGATTGCTTAAAGATTTAGGGTTTAGTGTTTAGAATTAAATTAGTTGTAGTTTGGTGAATGGTGTTTATGATTTCATATTTGGAATGTTTGTAGCAATCTCTGGTCTATACTCCCAGTAACTATCTGATTGTAGTAGGCTGGTGAAGTCAACCTGGACCATATATTTACATGTGCTTAATTTTGATTGTGGATGAATGCCTATGATTTGAAAATCTATATACCTTAGAAGATTGCACTGTTCTTGTGATATTGCATTGTGGGTTAAGCAAGAATTGGTTATTTGAGGTTGGTCCATTCCAGATATCTATCATTTGCATTACTCATTCTAGGAATAGTTTAGATTTCATCATATTCTTGCACCCTTATCTTTTGTTGTTTCTTTATTATCTGGTTAGATTTAGGATTTGAGATCGTCATATTGTAAAATCTAATAATCGAAAAGATACAATTTGCTTGTAGTAAGGTCCGATTGTGATTACCAGCATTTCACATTTTATCTGAGTTGTTTATGCATTGTCATGACCTGACACCCGAGAGACCTTGGGGTGATTTTCAGTAATTCATTGTTGAAAATAACCTTTCAAGAGAGATAGAATATCATTTTCTGTCTGAGTTGTTGCTGTGCAGAAAACACCATCAACAACCCAATACTTGAAAGCATGAGGTTTCTAGGCATATTGAAGAGGTTATGGGTTCCTTGGTGGTGAAGAGAGCCATAGATATAACACCTATCTAGGAAACTAAGTTAACTGCTCATGCTACAATGCTCAGTGTGGACACAACTCAAATTTCTCAAAAGAAATATGATTCTTTGGTGAAAGTGTATAATAAGGCCTTGGATGAGATAAACAAGATGAGAGCCACCGTTCAGGCTATCCAGTTAGTGATGACACTATCTTTGTCATATTATTTTTCTTTAGAATTGTCTACATAGGACAAGGAGACCTTGGCCTTGAGAATCATTGATTTGAATAGTCAGTTAAAGGCAGAAAAGGAAAATGTTAGGAAGGCTAAATTTGAAACTGTTAAGGTGGAAAATAACATTTTTGAGGATGTATTGAAACATAGGGTGACCAAGTTGGTCAATAGAGCTGATAGTGTATGGGTTGACTATAAGAGCATTCATGAAGCAAACATAAAGTATTTGCAAATCTAGGAAGCCTTCAAGAATAAATGGAGCAAGTGGAGTACTAGGGTAGGTGCTCTAAAAGAAATGATGCCTAAAATGAAGGAGGATCTTGAGGCACCTACGAATATCCCTGAAATATCACAAGCTATGGACTTGGTAAATGAGATAACAAAATTTCATGGAAATCTTGGTATGCAATTCCAAGGTAAGCTAAAAATATTTGAAGAGATGGAGGAGTGTGGTATGCCTCTGATATTGAATCACAAGAATGAGTTACAACCATTTGACACATGGAGGAATGATTTGGGAGGGAATCTTGCATTAGATAAGATGGGATTGACTATGACTGATTACATCCAACTAAATTCAAATGTTGACATGATGATGGAGATTGAAACAAAAATGGATACTTTTGTCAAGGAAGCTCGCGTTTATTGCATTTCAAGTGGCCCATTAAGGAGGAATATACCACCTGGTTGGAGAAGTATATAGAGTAAGCTTGTCAGGGTATAATAACTTATATGATGAGTAACATATAGGAGAGAAACAATGCATATCCTGAAAATAATACAGATTAGGCTTTTGATAAAGTATTGTAAAAAATATTGTTCTCTCCTCAATATAAAATGAGTGGCATAAAATGTTGATGTGGAAAAATTAGTATTTCTTTCTTTATTTTCTTTTCATGCTTTTTAAATTTTTCTAACTAGGATTTCCCGTGGTGGACACTTTTTGAGTGCAAGGAGAATATTTTGAAGTTGTTGTAACAAAAAAATGATGCCTTTTTAAGGTGGGACCAAATCTTGGCAATGAATGAAGGTCATTTTTGCCTCATGTTTACTCCCACCATTTGAGAGCTTGAGTGTAACTAAAAAAGGAATATTTGTTACAATAGTCCAATAGTGTTGTGACATGTGTGATTTCTAGCCTTAGGCTTTTTTTCTCTTTCATTTCTATAAGAAAGAATTCAGGGCCAAAAGTATGAGGTTCATTGAAATGTAATTGAAATAGTGAATTATGTAGGGAATACAAAGCATATTTAGAGTTTTGTCTTAAGTTATGAGTCTATAACTATGTATGTAAAATTGATAATAGGATAGCAAATATAATACAGAATGATGCAAATTTCATGACCATTATCTCTCCTTTGTAATTGTTCTACGAGTTATAAATGAATATAATCAAGTGTTGTGTTGATTCTTCTCCATTGCTTTATAGTGGCTGTGAAATTTCATTCATTCTTATTAATTCAATGAATTAATGTAATTTCTTGAATGAGATTATTGACTCATATGAATTATGTGCTAGGATATCTTCAAGTAGTGGTCGAGAATATCATGAAGAGGTGATGTAATGTTGTGTTTCTTAAGCTATAGGTTGCTATTGTTGAATTGTTATCAAATTACATGGTTAAGATTGACTCCATGTTTAGGATAAGGCACTAGTTTTTGTGGGTTACTCACAATTCAGTTCCTAGGTCAATTTATCAGCAAATCACTTTTTATTTACAAATCTTTCAAATGAATTGTCATTGTAGTCATGCTAGGATGAATGTAATTTTTCTCATACTCCAAGTGTAGGGTGTTGTTTAAGAGAATTGCCAACTCTTTTGATACTTTGCATTGTTGAGTAACTATATGAGAATTATCTATTGTTTACAATGTATTTAAATGGTAGTCACATGTAATCTTGAATATACATTGTGGGATTACCCTCCAGGGTTTCATAGAACCCAAAGTGTAGGAGTAGAAGTTTTGCAGCTTTTACTTGTTCATTGGCCAATCCCTTTAGAGTACTAAGTATTGGAAATGGAAAAGTCCATAGATATTTCTGAATATTAGTTTGGTTCTTAAAAAAATAACTAATAGATTGATGACCCTACTGGGGATTTGCTAAGTCCAAAGTCTCTAGTCCAGATCTAGTATAGTCAGAGTCAAGTATTATATTATTCTTCATTGTTGAAGAATAATTGGTTAAAAAATGTAGCACATAAGCCACGTCTGATCTTATGTGTCAAGTCCTTGTTAATTTTGTCACAATGTGCCAAGTTATGTTTGAAGCTAATGAAGATGCCCCTGAAGAGTGTGAAAAGTCAAATGAGGATGATATTGATGTAAACATGATTATGGATGGTTCTGACTTAGCTGACAGTGAGTGCTCATTTGATATGGAGTCTCATGAAATGGATGTAGATGATCAAAGAAATATTGTTAGTACATATTGTATGTGCATAAAATTGGCCATGTCTAATTAATCCTAACATTTAATTAAATATTTATTATTTAATTAATTTATCTAAAGTCTTCTACATGTAATTAAATTTAATTAATTTAATTATATTGTTCATTCATTTTATTCTGCCACCATAATTGAATAAATTTATTTTATTTAATTATTTCGCATGTCTACTTGATTAATTAAATAAATACATTTTATTTATTTAAATTAATTATCATCTTTTGAATTTAATTAAATCTTTTGTTTTAATTAAATTTAAATATTTCTTTTCTTCTATTTAAAAATTTCTTCTAATTAATTAAATATTTTATTTAATTAATTTCATACACATGTCATTTCTTCAAATTTAATTAAATATTTTATTTAATTAAAGATCTTCTGCTTTCTTCAAATCATAATTAAATATTTCATTTAATTATGAAATCTTCTGATTTCCTCAAAATCTTAATTAATATTTATTTAATTAAGAAAAATCTACATGCACCCCTAAATAAATAATTGAATTTGATAATTCATTATTTATCTTCTCAATATCTTTCCATTATCTTCTAAAAAAGATGATTTTTTATCATCTCATCTTATCTCTTCCATGAAAATGGAAAAATCCTGCTTTATTTGTTTTCTTCTATTTTTCTCTCCAGTTTCATTCATCTTCGACTGTTCGATCTATCAGGAATTATCACAACTGTTGATCAACTCAGCCAATCAAAATCCTTGAAAAACTCTATAAATACATGTGCGAATCCAAACATTGGTTACACACACACGCAATTACACTTACGTATTTGCATCTTTAGCATTCTATCAATAATCATATCTTGGCAATAATCTTATCATAGCATAGCATAATCTTGCATCTTAGTATAGTATGCAATTTAGTTTAAATCTCATTCTCTCGTAGTCCATCTCGTTGAGCTTGGCATACTAAATCTGAGAGCAACTTGAACCAATGAAACGCTGGAGATAGGGAGCAATAAAATGACTTTGAAGAAGCTGCACTAAAGATTTTGTTTATTTTTCTTTAAGCTTCTTTGATATAAAGTTTTATTGAATGTGTTTTGAATTCATTATGAAAGGAATATTTTCATACACACATAAAATGGCTCCCACCGTGGGGCCTATGTGCTGATTTTGACCTTTTTTGGTAGAGCATTCTGGCAGGTTTCCGCGTTCTGGAGTTTGGCTTTTGAAAAAAAAATTGGCGTTTCAGCGCATTTGATACTTTCTGCAGCGCATCTGGGAATTTAATGCTTCTATTTTTGTAGGTATTTCAGTGCATCTGGGGACTACTTCGGTGCTTCTAAGAGTTAATTTAGCACATCTGAGAGATAGAATAGCACATATAGTCTCATTACATTTAGAGTTAAATCTGCATTTAATTAAAGTAGCGCATTTAAGAGTTAAGTTAGCACATTTAAGAGTTAAATTAGTGCATTTAAGGTAGATTTTAGAGCATTAACTATTGTGTCATTTAGAGATTTAAATCTGAATTTAATTAAAGTAGTGCATTTAAGAACTGTTTTAGCGCATTTATAATTTTCTGTAGCACATTTAGGGTTTGTTCCTGTGCATCTGGAATCTGTTTCTGCGCATCTGGGTTGTAACACAAAAATAGGATTCTGAGTCTGATGCATTCCGCAGATAGGATTTTTTTAGGTTTAAAATGAATCAATCTAGGATAGTCACCACACTTTGATCATGCAGTTAAAATGAACCCCATGTCGGTTGTGAAGCAATATCTTCACTTAGCTTAAATCATTGTCATTTGGTGCATTAAAATGAATATGTTTACTCTACTTGATTGTGCTTGAAAGTGGTAGGTGACTATGCTCTCACCCTGTGCAAACTAGGTGATCAAAAAGCCAGACCCACTTTATCCCTGTGTAACCCTGATGCAATAACCGAAGTATCATGTCCCCTTGCGCAGTGATGTGATCCTGGGTGTAAGAGAAATGATTATTGCCTCTAGAAATTGGGCCTGCCTGGGGATTTTATCACCCCAACACGACTCAAACCGGCAATGGTGCTAAAGCCAAACTACCCCTGACCGGTATACAAATGTAAATCTTAAGGGAAAACCTAAGATTACGAGTGTGGATGTGTCATATGGACCAAATTGTACTCCCCAAAACCCTGTTGAGCTTAACCTCTTCAAGCTGGAGTGCCTCCTAAATAGAACTTAATCTTGCACCCCATTTATGGCCATTCGAATGGGGGTCCTGAATTAAACACCATTGTTTAGTAAACCAAAAACCTTCTATTTGCTAGCACAACACCGGTCGGTGTGAAGGAATCCACACCTTCACAGTATGTAGTAGAGGTGATCAATTTGCCATGGGAGTTTCATGGGGGTTGGAAGCTTGGTTGGCCTGAGAAGAGAGTGCATTGTAAGGGGGAACCTGTGTAGCCAAGCTTCTAAATTCACATGCTACTGATATGCGGCTGGGGAAACCCGTGTGGAATCTAGCGGATATTGTCCTAGCTTTACCATAGGATGTGCTTTCTTTATCTGTGTTTGGTTCCATTCCATTTAATTCAGAGTGATTGTTGTGTTTTCATTCACATTAATTTAGATAAAAGATCATCCGAAATGAACATGAAAAACAACAACTGAAATCATTCAAAAATTGTTCGCATCTTTAGTTGAGTGACATTCTAATATTTCTCTCATGCTTAGAGAGTGTAAATCAACAAAAAATTTCAAGAAATCAGTTTCCAATAGGATCAAGAAACCCAAGAAACATTTAGGGTACAAGAAAACATTGCAAAGAAGGAATTTTTTGTACAAAAGTTGACACGTCTTACTTCATTACCGCAGATTTCTTCATAGATACCAAGACTTTGGTAGGGGATTCACTGACGAGTACACTGTAGAGCCTTTGGATTCTCGAGCTTATTATCAAAGATTAGCTCTATCTCAACGACATAATCTTAATCAACCTCTTGAGTTTGATAATATACCACAACCTTCTATTGAATATCCATCACATCCTAGTCAAATCCTTCAGTGATCTTAAAACCTTTCTTCGAGAACAAAGATCAAATCTTTAAGAGTGCACCTTTCAAAAAAAAATTGATTATTGATTCAACTTCCCCAACAGGATTCTGACATCCTTCATCATTGGAAGCCACAATAAAAAATTAGGAACATCTTTGATCATATCATAGGATTCACATCTTATCATATCAAGATATCATCATTGTCACACTTATCAGAACTATGATCTAAGTTTAGAAGAACTCTTCAAAATCATATGCCTATCTTTACAAGATCTCAATACAATAAATTGAGGGACGAAATCCAACTAGAAGGTCATACCTAAAACACTCAAGAAGAAGGTGAAAGTTGTAATCCTCTTTACAGTATAAGTTGTAATCCATTTTTCAACAACGACATGGATAACAGAGAAGAAAATTCATTCCACCAATACAGAGACATGAGAAAAACCCATATAGATAGTGACGATGAACGAGATGAAGAATGTCTTAGAGAGGCTGAGCAAGATCCCAAATTTCACAAATCCATAGAAAATATCTTGCTACACGATAAAGAAAAATATTTCCTCTATCTAGCTGACCAAGGAGCTAAATTGCCTCATGACTTTGATACCGAGAATTTGAAGAGCAAACCTGAAGAAACACCCCTATCTAATCTTAGTGTTTTGACTCAACAAATTAAGGAACTTCAAGGACAAATTAAAGAGCTACAAGGGGGAACCACAACAAAGAAATATACTCTTGAGGACATTTGTCCTTATCTTTTCGATCGAAGTCTCAACATGATTCCATTTCCCAAACATTGTGAAATTCCAAGATTTGATCGTTATAATGGGAAATCAGATCCAATCGATCATGTTAGAGACTTCTGAAACATGACTTTAGAGTTCGCTCATGAGGACACTTACTTGATGTGTTTGTTTCCTAGGAGTCTTGGAGCTCAATCTACGGAATGGCTATAAAAAATCACACCTCCTGTCAAGACATTTGAGGAATTAATCAATCTGTTTATATTACAATATTCCTATAACATCCAACACCAAATCACTATGATAGATCTCTGCAAAGTTGCACAAAAACTTGGTGAACATTTTATTACTTTTCTTTAGAGATGGAGAAGAATGTTTGCTAGATATCCACATCCTATTCCTAAAAAGGAAAATATGGTCACCTTCATTAGCAACTTGAATTCATAAATGAGCTATCGTTTGAATTTACATTGTCCTCCCTCTTTTGAGAAATTGATTGAAGATGCTATAACCATTGAAAGTGCTTTGGTCAAAAGAGGAATAATAAAACTTGACAAGGACAATCCTAGCTCATCCAATCATCACAACAATCAAGACAAGTCTAAATTTTGGACTCGCAACAAGAACATGGTGAATGATGGTGTTGTTGATGCGAATCATGTCTCGACTAAGCCATTTGTTCTTAGTACTCCAAGTGCTCCTCACAACAACAACTATAACAATGTCAACTCGGTTACAAATCAAGGAAATAATCCTCCTCCTCCAAGGAATAATGTGAATCAACATTCTACTCCCAATCAAGGGACTGCCAACAATCAAGGTTACCGGGAAACCACTAACAATAACAACTCCTTAGGGAATACCTTGAACACAAATCCACAATGATTTTCATTCTTCTTTAGTAGAAGAACCTACACTCCACTACGTCAATCTTTGGAATCTGCATTCAAAGAATTGATGGCTAAAAATGTCATCACCTTGCCACCTCAATGAAACTATGAACCCAGTGTGAAGCCTCCATCATGGAATGAGGCATACTATTGTGACTATCATCGATGCAAAGGTCATCGCACAAATAACTATCAAGCCTTGAAGAATGCCATTCAAGACTTAATCAAAAATGGCACCATCACAAGGACATCAACAATCAAATGAAGACCACCAAGCTTTTCGCAACCCTTTTCCCAACTATCAAAAAGGTGAGTCTTCTAGAAAAAGTGTGAATCATATTGATGATCCGATAATCAATCATATCTACAATGACGATGAATAGGTCAATGTTATTAAAGTCAACGAGAAGGTGGAATATAGAGAAGTCAACACAATAAGGGCGCAAGCTAAAGTTATCTTAAAGGGTTCCTCTTCAAAATCCACTGGGCCTCCACCTCAACATCAATATGACTTAGTCAACCAACTTCAAAAAACTCCTGCTCATATTTCTATCTTAGAACTCTTGAAGATTTCCCCAGCACATAAGGAAATTCTTGAAAAGGACCTCATTGAAAAACCAGTATCCACTGATTTGGATGTGGACCAATTTCAAGCCATGGTAGGACACTTGTCTTCACCCACATGTCTCTCATTTTCTAAAAAATATGACGCTTCCATGACTCATCCCCACAATTCATCATTATACTTAGAAGTCATGATCCACAAGTTTCGTGTCAGACACGTCCTAATAGATGTAGCGGATGGTTTGAACATATGTACCATGAAGTTAGTTTAGGCTTTAGGATTTTCTGAGGACTCCATTGATCCCAGAAGAAAGATTATTATTAAAGCCTATGATGATGAGGAAAGAGCATCCAAGGGTTTAATCATGCTACCAATCAGAGCGGGACCTGTTATCAAAAATAATTTCTGTCAAGTATTAGACTATGATCTTGCATACAACATCTTGTTGGGTCATCCTTGGATCCATGACATGCAAGCTATCCCATCCACATATCATCAATGTCTTAAGTTTCCTTATGATGGACAGGAAATCACGATACCAACTGATAATTCAAATATTCAAACTTGTGCCAATATCAAAGCTAGTCAAGATAGTTTGGTTCCTAACAATCGAGAAGCTCTTGCTAGTACTTCTCTCAAGATTCATACACAAATTAGTCAGTTAACCAATAGTTTTGACAAGAAATTGAAATTCAAGGACCATGGAGTCGGGGAGTACTCTCTTTGTCTTGCTAATTTACCTACATCACCTCGATCACATGGAAAACCTTCTATCACACAACATCAATGCAACCACCAACAAAGCCAAGCACAAAGTTTAATGGATGATTCATCAAAGAAAAATTCCCCATGGAAGATCTTGAGGATAGTGAAATTCTAAATTGGCTCTATAAAGATGAAGATGAAACAGTTTTTAATGTCAAATTACCAACATATAGATATGGAAAAGGGTATTCAATCATGCAGAAGATGGGCTATGATAAGGGTCCTATCGAAAAAAGAAAAGGAGTAGTTGAGCCTATTCACCTTCCAGGACTTACTGCAAAAGAGAAAACCAGATTAGGCTATGATACTAACTCAAAAGAAAGAACATCCAAACAACTACATGACACTATCTTCACATTGCAAGAAGGTTTAGATTCAAGAGAAGCATGTTTGGCAACAATTCAAAATTTTGTGGGTAATAACTCTGACACAAACTCTGCTGAATATGAATGGGACACCATTTACAATGATGAGTTCTGGAGGGACAAAAAGGTTGATGTAATACACAAGTATACCCCAAATCTAATCGAAGGTGAAGGGTTAGGGTCCCAAACATGAGAAACTAAACTACAAAGTGACTATGATTCTAGTGATACTAAGTTAGATTTAAATGAACAAGACTATCATGAGAATAGTATCATCATTGATCCACCTCATACCTTCAATCCTCCAAAAAACTCAGTTATGACCATAACCATAGCTGACTTCACGCAACCTAATGACTCACTACCACTTATTCATCCGGATCTCATTAACTAGAATCTATCTAAACCTATCGATATACCCATATTCCCAAATGACGAAGCTATCGTAAAATTCCTTTCTGCAAATGACACAAATGATTGTTCCACTAGCAATTTTTGGCATAGAGTCTCTAATCAGGAGAGTGTCAAGTCTCCTAGCTACAAAAGTAAAAATCAAAAAGAAAGATCTAATGGTGAAAACCAAAATCTGGCAGTGTTAGATCAAACAAAAAATAAAATAAAGAGCGTATCAGATGGTGAAAACCTTTTTAAGGCACCAGATGATGGGAATCTTGACACTCTCCTGGAGCACTACCATGAGCGATCGCCTATTTTGATTGAGCCTACAAAAGTCGTCAATCTTGAAACTTCAGAAAAAACAAGGATTTTACAGTTAGTTGCATCAATGACAAAGAAAGAAGTACCAAATTTCATATAATTTCTAAGAGAAAATCAAGTCAACTTTGCTTGGTCTTATGCGGACATGCCAGTCTTGATCCTAATCTTATCATGCATCACTTGCCTATCAAACTAGGGGTTAAGCCTATGAAGAAAAAACTCAGAAAGATGCACCCTCATGTTGCATTATTGGTTAAGGAAGAACTGAGAAAACTTCTTGATGCGGGCTTCATAAGATCAATCGACTACGCAGAATGGATCTCCAACATTGTTCTTGTATCCAAGCGAGATAAAAGTGTCAGAGTGTGCACAAATTTTAGAGATCTTAATAAAGCATGTCCTAAGGATGACTTCCCACTTCCAAACATCGACACTATAGTTGATCTAACAGCTGGCCATGCCATGTATTCATTAATGGATGGTTTTTCTGGTTACAACCAAATCAAGATTGCACCCGACGACCAGGAGAAAACAACTCACATGTCCATGGGGAACTTACTATTGGAACATCATGCCTTTCGGTCTAAAGAATGTTGGGGCTACTTACCAAAGAGCCATGACTACAATCTTTCATGACATGATGCACACATTCATGGAAGATTATGTAGATGACATATTGCAAAGTCATACACCAGAGAAGGACATCTGGAAATATTGTCCAAAATATTTGCAAGATTGGAGAAATTCAAAGTTCGCCTCAATCCCAAGAAATGTGTTTTTGGGGTCACATCTGGAAAAATCTTAGGATACATAGTATCAGGAAAAGGAATTGAAGTAGATCTTGCCAAAGTACAGGAAATTATGGAAATGCCTCCACCAAGGAATATTAGTCAGTTGAGATCATTAAAGGGATGACTTCAATCTATACAAATTTTCATTGCACAACTAGCCGACAAAAGTCTACCTTTCACACATCTACTGCATAAGAATGTTCCTTTCAAGAGGGATGATAAGTGTGAAGTGGCTTTTCAACAAATCAAACAATACTAAATGACTCCACCAGTTCTAGTACCACCAAATCTAGACAAACCATTGATCTTGTATATTGTCGCAACAGAGACATCCTTGGATGCATTGCTAGCGCAAAAAGACCATACAGGGAAAGAACATGCAATTTATTACATCAGCATAACACTAAAAAGTCATGAACTCAACTACACTTCCATCGAGAAGGTTTGTCTAGCAATAGTATTTGCTTCACATAAATTTTGGCATTATATGTTAACTCATACAATCAATCTCATTTCAAAGATTGATCCACTCAAGTATCTGTTAAGCAAAGCATCATTGACAGGAAGGTTACAAAAATGGGTAATGATTCTAAGTGAGTTTGACATCCATTATGTTGATCGCAAGGCAATCAAAGGACAAGTTAACGCTGATCAACTAGCTGAAGCACCACTGCAAGCAGACCATCCCCTGCACATTGAATTTCCAGATGTTGATGTCTTTACTGCAGAATCCAAACAACCATGGTCCTTATATTTCGATGGTTCTTTCACTCAACATGGATTAGGGGTAGGCATACTTTTTGTCACTCCCCAAGGACACACCATTCCTTGATCATATAGGCTGATGTTTCCATGCACCAACAACATAGCCGAATATGAAGCATTAATCACTGGACTTAAAATAGCATTGTAATGGAGGATTACAAAATTACAAGTGTATGGTGACTCACAGTTAGTCATTAATCAGATCAATTATGATTATCAGACCAAAGATGACAAATTATTGCCATATAAAATGTTGGTTGACGATTTCAAGAAGTACTTTGTGGACATCAAATTCACACAAATTCCAAGGCTTGATAATAAACCAGCCAATACCATGGCTACGATCGCATCATTGTTACAACTCCCAAAAAATTAGGCTCGCTATGAATTTTTGGTGGCACAATCATTTACACCTGCCTATTACACAACGGAAAGCCAAATCATTTGCTACTTGGTAGGATCTAATTCACCTTGGTATGGCAAGATTTATGCCTACCTAAAGGATGACATTTTACCACCTACCTTATCTCATAACCAAAAACGTAATTTTATCCACCAAACCTCTTGCTATTCTCTTATCGCCGACACCCTTTATCACCGTGGTCTTGATAGTACTCTACTTCGATGTCTTGAACGTGACGAATTTGACAAAGCTTTACAAGAAGTTCATGGTGGCATTTGTGGTACTCATTCAAGTGGACTGACCTTATCCAAGAAATTGATTAGAATGGGTTACTACTAGCCTACAATGGAGAGGGAATCATTCGCTTTTGTGAAAACATGCTCAAAATGCCAAATTCATGGGAATCTTATTCATGCTCCTACACAGGAACTTCAACCATTTATGCCAACATGGCCATTCTCTCAATGGGGGTTAGATCTAGTAGGCAAGATTCATCCTTCATCATTGAATAGGAATAAGTTCATCACAACCACATAGTACTTTACCAAGTGGATTGAGGCAGTACCTCTTACTAAAGTTACTAGAAAACAAATATCATCGTTCATACTCAACTATATTATTTGTCGGTATGGCATTCCTAACTCCATTATTATAGATAATGGACGACCTTTCAAGAATGAAGATGTTGATGAACTTTGTGAGAAATTTCATATTCAACACAGATATTCAACACCTTACTATCCACAAGGGAATGGCCAAGCAGAGGCCTCAAATAGGACTATACTAAAAATTTTAAAGAAGACTGTGAATGATTCAAGGAAAGATTGGCATGTTCAACTCAATCCCACCTTATGGGCCTACAGAACCAGTGTCCGCACACCAACAGGAGCAACACCGTATGCTCTTGTCTATGGAGTAGAAGCCATATTACCTTTAGAAGTTGAAATACCCTCACTTAGTATCACTAAAAGGTCTCACAACAGATGATGATTACAGAGTTTCCCGACTGCAAGAGCTATAACTCCTAGATGAAAAGAGACAAAGAGCAGTTGACCATTTGAAAGCATAACAATAAATTATGTCTCGCAACTATAATCACAAAGTAAAGCCACGTACCTTTCAGGTGGGTGATCTGGTTTTGAAAGAAAATCCACGAAATCAGCAAGACAGAGAAAAGAAAGGAAAGTTTGAACCAAATTGGCTAGGTCCTTATGTGGTTATCGCAGTCTATAGTTCAGGAGCCTACAAGCTATCGATGCCAAAAGGGGACCTATTTGACGAACCCATCAACAACATGCACCTGAAGAAATATTATGTTTAAGTCAGCTATCATCATCCATAAATGTCCTGAAGAAATACAAAAAAAAAAAATAGAAAATCTCTTGAAGAAATACAAAAAAATCAGAAAATGTCCTAAAAAAAAATAAAAAAAAATCATCATGGGGTGAAAACTTGGCAACAAGCAGTCTATTGACAAGAAAAATGCAATAAAAATAAATAGTGAAAATCTGGCAAACAGACGCTATTTGTAGCTCTCCATCTATTAGTTCATGTTCTACACTTGGCTTCTCATCCTTCATTTCATGCATCTTTCCATCATCTTAGGGCCATACCAGCATCATGCTGCCATCATTTTCCTAGAGTAATAATGTCTTACCATGGCTTGATTATTGTACATATTCATTTCAGCAAGTTATGTTAATACTGGGGGAAAACACTGACATACTAGGGGCAACCAACTTTCAGGTTTTACAGAAACAACTAGACAATGACATAAAATCCAATCATGCGAACAAACAATCAAATCACATGAACACCTATCCAATCATTGATCTATATCACAACAGTTTCAACAAATATCATATCATGACTCATATATGGATGATCTATAATCTGAATAATGTTTGGAATAGCAGTATTACATTTTGAACAATGGTTGTTTGATTTTCGATATCATCTCTCTAGAGCTCACTCAATGATGTACTGAACTAGAGTGACGAGGAAAGAGAATGATTTTTCTTTGTCTGTTGTCTTAAGATTAACTATCAATCTAGTGCAAATATGTTGCGAGACATGATTTCCAAAGCAATATCATTGATGACAGTTCCACATTTGCATCAAAAAGTGGTTAATCTTTGTCTGTTTATGCAAGAAATGCTCAGGGCATCTTGGTTCAATTATACCTCGATGCTTGTGTTCGCTTGCTATATTAAAAATCATGAAAGTTGTACTCAGGTCATCATTGGTGTTAATTTCCCCTCTGATGCTTGTACATACTTCCAACATTTTAAAAGGCTTTATGATGATTCAAGAAAGCTAACAAAAGGCTCAATAAATGGTTTGTTTCATTTAGTTTCATTTCATTTTAGATCATTGTATATGACTGCATAATGGATTCACATCAGAGTTCTAAATGGCTGAAAATGTCAACAGTTGCCATATATCTTTGGACTCTCTATAGAGGACAGTTGGACATTTGTTTCATTATTATCTTTCATCTCCATCATTTCATCTAGGTTTCATACATGCCATATGGTTCATTTTTCTATCATTTCATTTCATTATCACCTATCATTTCATTTCATTTTATCATCTATCATTTCATTTCATTTTATCATCTATCATTTCATTTCATTTTATCATAATCATCTATCATTTTATTTCATTTTATCATTATCATCTATCATTTCATTTCATTATAATCTATCATTTCATTTCATTTTATCATTATCATTTTTCGTATCATCGTCATTTACCATTTCATATCATTTTATCATTATAGCATTATCATTTATCATTTATCATTTATTATCTTCTTATCATTATTATTATCATTTCATTAATATATCATTACATTATCATTTCTAAACATCTCATTTCCGCTAGTTATCACTTATCATTTTCACTGCATCACATTGCAATACATATCATTTATCATTTCATCATACCTTTCATCATTATTAATCCCATCCATTCATTATGATTTGCATATCACATCTTTAATCATCTACCATATCATCCTACCATTTTACAAATTCATGATGCATTTCACAAACACAACATTCATTTTTCGTCATTATTTCACTTGCATTTGAAAAATCCAAAAAAATATACATGTCATACATACATTATCACATCATTAGAAAAATCATTGCATTTTCATAAATCCCCATCCTAGGTCATCCACCTGCACGACATCATTAGTATATAGCATAACTCACCATCATATCATAAATCATCCCGCATCACAAAATTAGTTCTCAAAATATTAAATGCATATCAAAATTCATCTCATAACATATACGAACAAATGCATATCCATCATCATCATCAAAAATCATCGCCACTGCATATCATCGCTCATCATAAATGATACAAATGTCCAATGTCCAATGAAACTAAAAAGTCCAAAGAGTGATACATGGAATATGATCAAAAATAAAATATACATGCTCCAAAAATGATATACATGTGGGAAATACATCTACATCACAACATCATAAACTAGTTGGTCGATGCCCCTGATGGAGCTAGTCTGGAAGAAGGTGGCCTACCACTAGTACCTACGTCTGGATCTTGTCGAGGCCCAATAATCCCCATGCTATGTGTGGTTGTCTGTGACCTACTCCTGGTCCTACTAGGAGATCATGGGAATGGCTCCCTGCACTCAAGAGGACACAACTCCTCATATCTGAAACGGTAGTACTTTTCCTCCCTCGCCATCTCCATGCCCTTTTCAATAGCCACTCGCAAGGATGCACTCTCTATAGTGCCCATTAGCCTCTGAGCAACACCCTCAGCCTCCACGGCCCTCCATCTCAATGCATCCCTCTCTATAATCAACTAGGCTATCTGTGGGTCTGGGGCAGGCTGAGATACCTGTGCCTATGCCTGTGCAAGTTGTTCCTATAACTATGCTATCAAACTCTACGCCTGACCTAGCTGACCCTAAATAGTATACACCTGGGCCTGCAGCATGTCTATTTGTGCCTGCTATGAAGAGGAGGAAACCCTGATAATGGTTCGTGGTCTGCCACTAGATCTAGGCCGTCATACAATCTAAGCACTGACTAGGCTATCTAACCTTTGCCTCACTGCCCTCTCCTCCTCCCCTCCACCATCTCCCCCATCATCCCCATCATCTGAGCTATCCTCATCTCTACCTCCCTCCTCGTCTCCGCTCTCCTCCACCCACCGCCTACTCTTCGCTAGCCACATCCTTTTATCTCTCCACCCCTGGCTGTTGTGCTACTGTAATGGGTCCTGGATCATTTGGGCATGTAAATCGTGGGAATTGATGTGTGTGGAAATACGCTAAGTAATCATCTGACATACCTACATTTATCACCTCTGGCCCGTATGCCCATCCCTCTGGCTATAAGCTAGAGTACTCTATATATGCCACCTGGTATGTAATACATTGTCCCCATCCAGGATCATCCTTGCACTGCCCATAGTGAGCAATGCCCTGTGGCATCCCCTGCATGTATTCGTACTATCTCTAAACTCTCAAGGCCAAAAATCTCTCAATAATGTATGGGGTCCATCCTATCAGATATCGAGGCAGATAGACAAATGGCATCTCCAAATGATCTATGTCCCAGGGCTCTCAATCTATATATGGCCTCCATATAACTACATCCACATCATCTAACAAGCACCGCTAGTACTCCAACTTGCCCAGCTTGGGATGGACAAGTGCACCTGAATATGCATATACATAAAGCCTACCTGGTGGCCTAGCCCTGACACACTCTGGCCTTGTAATCGCAATATACTCCCATGCCCAGATCTAGAGTAGAGTCACACCACTAGCCAAACTAGTCGATCCTCGGTATACCACCTGATGTAGATCATGATACAAATGAGCCAAAATGCAGCTCCCCCAGGCATACCTTTGTGGCTGAGTCACCATCCACTCTAGCATCCTACCCCAACCAACTGAAAATCCCTTCGACCGATGGTTCGGTCCAAGGAAGCCTCCAATGAATGCACCCAACACAACAACTAGGATTGGATATCTACTAAAATCTGCCCATGAAACCCAATATCCTGCTATCGACATATCACCGCATATCCTCCTCAGTGCTTCGGTCCCTCCAACCACAAGGGCACCTACCACAGGAATCCCTAGAATCTTGTACACATCCTCGGGTGTCATGGTCATCTCACCTATTGGCAAATGAAAGGTGTTATGATCGGAGTGCCACCTCTCTGCCAATGCAATCAATAGTCCCCTATTGACTCAAATCCCTCGTAGGATAGTCAACAAAGATCCCAACCCACAATCAACTATCCACTGTATCTCTGCTGGAGTCAGCTCTCCTACCCGATCCCAACATATCGGGAAACGCTCTCTAACCTGGAGGTTGTCAAAAACTTCCTATTTTTTTGGTCATCACAAGGACAATTAATCAGACTCATACCAATGACTCATATCATGTGCTCTATCTATCAAGTGAACTATATCAGTGACCCATATCAAATTAATCAATGAATCATATCAACGCATCATATCAGTGACCCATATCATGCAATCACGACTGCATCTATCTATCTGAATATCAAATTAATCTACTCTATCATCATTATACTATTTGTTTTTATTTTTCAAGAAAGCAAATTTATCAACAATCCCATCATTTTTTCCATTTGTACTTCAGTCATGAATGCAAATATGTTTGAATCCCATCATCTACTATTTGGTTTCTATCAAAGCAAAGTTATCAGACATTTACTCTTTGTTTTTCATTCATGAGAAGCAAAGTTATCAAAAAATTAATCAATCAATCAATCAATCTACTCTTTTTTTTCATTTTTGGGAAACAAAGTTATCAGCTATCTACTCTTTGTTTTCTATTCGGGGAAGCAAAGTTATTAGTTAATCATAAGCTTTTCTATCATTTCTATCCATATCAGCATGATGGCAAGATAATTTATCTATCTATTGACCAAGGAAGCAATGTATACACCATCATTTTTCATCACAATCGCATTCTGCCAAAAATTTCCTCTATGCGCTAATCTGTGCCTCTGATGCGCTGAAACTCGAAAGCGCTACAGTTTACCTTGAAAGCACTAAAACTCATTATGCACACTTTTTCACCTTATAAGCGCTAAAGTTTTCCCTATAAGCGCTAAAACCCTATATGCACTAAGATACCCCGTGGATGCGCTATTTCATCATCTAGACGTGCTAAAACCTAAAAGCGCTACTTCATATCCTAGATGCGCTAATCCACCTCTATTGTAGCCAATCCCTAAATGGGTGACTCTGTTCCCTAGATGCGCTAAAGTTTTCTAGCCGGACATAACTCCTATAAGAGCTAATCTACACTTCGTATGTGCTAGACAACCTAATTTTACCCTACACCTATATGCGCTAAAGAACATCCTAGATGCGCTATGGAAATTTTCAAATGTGCTAAAACAGATAGGCAGATGCGCTAAAACTTTATTTTTTTCCCTAAATCCATGTCAAAAAGTTTCAAAATTGCTCAAAAACAAAAAAAAAATTGACTCATAAAGGGTTCAATCAACTCACCGGTGGTCCATATGCGGCAAGTCTCTGGTATCGGCGGGCCCGCTCGAATCTATGCCTGTGAAATGGAATCTACATCTCGCTAAGTCACTGTTAGAGCATAAAAATCACTATAGTAAAAGGGTGAAATGACTTCCACTTTTACCCCTTTTACCTTATATGGGTCAATTATGGTGGGTTTTTGGTGGCATTTACTTAATTTTTCTCACCAGGGGCATCTTTTACACCAATTATTGGGAGCTAAATCACTAAATCCCCAGCAGAATTTCATCATCCAATCAAGTTTTTTTATCACATTTTTCAAAACTCATATCTTCATCCGTGATTTACCTCCTGAGGGGGTACCATCAGCATTAGCATCAAAAACATATCAGGGGAAAAATAATTTTATTTTCTTTGAAACAATGTGTTTCACACATCACTTCAAAGAGGGGAAAAATGAATGTGCATAAAATTGGCCATGTCTAATTAATCCTGACATTTAATTAAATATTTATTATTTATTTAATTTCTCTAAAGTCTTCTACATGTAATTAAATTTAATTAATTTAATTATATTATTCATTCATTTTATTCTCCCACCATAATTGAATAAATTTATTTTATTTAATTATTCCGCATGTCTACTTGATTAATTAAATAAATACATTTTATTTATTTAAATTAATTATCATCTTTTGAATTTAATTAAATCTTTTGTTTTAATTAAATTTAAATATTTTTTTTCTTCTATTTAAAACTTTATTCTAATTAATTAAATATTTTATTTAATTAATTTCATACACATGCCATTTCTTCAAATTTAATTAAATATTTTATTTAATTAAAGATCTTCTGCTTTCTTCAAATCATAATTAAATATTTCATTTAATTATGAAATCTTCTAATTTCCTCAAAATCTTAATTAAATATTTATTTAATTAAGAAAAATCTACATGCACCCCTAAATAAATAATTGAATTTGATAATTCATTATTTATCTTCTCAATATCTTTCCATTATCTTCTAAAAAAGATGATTTTTTATCATCTCATCTTATCTCTTCCATGAAAATGGAAAAATCTTGCTTTATTCGTTTTCTTATATTTTTCTCTCTAGTTTCATCCATCTTCGACCGTTTGATCTGTCAGGAATTATCACAACCATTGATCAACTCAGCCAATCAAAATCCTTGAAAAACTCTATAAATACATGTGCGAATCCAAACATTGGTTACACACACACGCAATTACACTTACATATTTGCATCTTTAGCATTCTATCAATAATCATATCTTGGCAATAATCTTATCATAGCATAGCATAATCTTGCATCTTAGTATAGTATGCATTTTAGTTTAAATCTCATTCTCTAGTAGTCCATTTCGTTGAGCTTGGCATACTAAATCTGAGGGCAACTTGAACCAATGAAACACTGGAGATAGGGAGCAATAAAATGACTTTGAAGAAATTGCACTAAAGAGTTTGTTTATTTTTTTTAAGCTTCTTTGATATAAAGTTTTATTGAATGTGTTTTGAATTAATTATGACAGGAATATTTTCATACACACACATATCACTAGTAGGTTCTTTCAAATGAGGATGCTAACAGTGATACTGAAGTATACAATCTAGAAGCAATTGAAGATGGTATGTCCCTGAGAATACCTTTAAATTAAGAGATTGCAAGATATACTGTGGCTTTGGCTGCCCAAGCTAGAAGCTAATTGATGCAATAAGGGGGAGGCCTACAACACATCGAACACAATTCCAAACTAGAAAAACTACTATCAAAACACAATCTGATCAAAACCCTTCATATCATCAAATCTACACTTTCCCTTGTAGCACTGGGAAACCACTCAAACAAGTATCTTTCCACAATCACACCCTTTTATACCACAACTTAACTCACATAAAGGACCCATTTTAGAGCATAACAACATATCAAACAATCACCAATGGTTAGTTTGTAATAATTTTCTCAAAACATGGATTTTACACCTTTTAGGGTTCAAATTAGCCCTCTTTTCCAAAGAGACCACCTTCAAAACTTGTCCAAAACTCTTGAAACCTTGGGGAAGCACTTAATACCTATCAAAACATCAAATTCCACCATTATATCTCAGAGTCACAATCATTTACTAGCCAAACCATAAAACCCTCTCTAAAAGCCTAAAAACCCTAGGGCTTATTGAAAGTAACATTTCCCAATCACTCCAAAATGTAAAAATTTCTCAAACAAGTCTAAAATCAACTACTCATGCTTAATTCAACATAAAACCACATTTCCCAAGACAAATTTTTAATTTGATTCACTAAAACCTCACTTTTTTCTCATGAAAACATAATATTTCAAATAGGGCTTCACACCCAACTTCTTTTCCAAACCTCCCCTACACAAATAAACCATTCTCACACCTTCCTCTAATGGATTATACCCATTCCACCAATAAAAAGTCCAAATAGAAAGGTAAAATGGGTTAACTACATGTTTAAAACTTCAAAACCCCAAATACCTTATTTTCTGGCTGCTCTAAGAAAAATAGAGATTAAATGCTCAAAACTTAATGTGGTGTCTTCAAAATGGATTCAAAATAATGAAGAAAAAATATAAACTAAAAGACAACACAAATTTAAATCAATAGACTATTGTATAGATTATACAAACTGTTATTACAATAGGAAACACAAAAAAATGGAGAAAAATCAGACCTTTATTCAATCTTCAATCTTCAAAATAGTTTTCAAACACCTCTCATTCAAGTTCAACAAGGTATTTAAACTATTTCCCACCAAATAAAAATTTCTTCAACTTCCCAAACTAACATTTGAATGAGATGATTGTTGGTCTTTCTCTTTAGTGCACTTTTACAACCTTTCATTATTTCAATTCGACAACTTAGCACTTTTTTTGTACTCCTTGAAAACTCTACCACCTAGACACCTAAGTATTATCACAAATTACCTATTACATCCTTAAATGGTCTTAATGACCTTATTCTAATACAAAACTCCTAATTTATAAAGTCTAGATCTCAAAACCTTAAATGGAAAAAACTCATTTAATGATGCTCCTGCACTATACACCCTAGCTTGAAGCTTTTCCAAGTCTCTTGGAAAGATGAATGTCACATGTCCTCCTTTGTATTCTTCATGTTTCAATCCTCCATGCTTTTCTTCATCACATTTTTTGTGTCCTTGATCATCACTGCCCTTAGCATCCTTCTTGAGTTCACCTTCACTTGTTTTATGTTCCAACTGTCGTTCCTGTGTTGTGGGGTGTTTTCCTACTTTTCCATCTTTAAATCTTGATGTCACATTTACATTTCCATCTGTATTCTTCCCTCCATCATTTTCCACCCCTTTCTTTTGTTCCTCACACTTTATCCCCTATCCTTTAGTCTTCTTATCTGCATTTTTATCACTGTCAAACTAAGAAACTTTTGTTTCATCAATTATCTCTATCAAATCTGCACTTTCATCTTTATCAACTATTCCATCTGACATTATTACATCTGTCAAACCTGTACCTACTCTATTCACTATCCAAACATCATTACTCGCCTTTATTTTCCTATCCTCTACCTTTTCAATCTTATAATTCCCTATACCAACAGCCTCTGTCTTATCATCATGACTATCTTTTGTTCTCTTGTTTACTATCTTTTCCTTCTGATAGACCACTCTCCTCTTGCTTACCATCTCATCATTTTCACAAAGCTCTATCCTAGCACCTCTTGACTATCTTTTCACCTAATTCAACATCACAGGGCACTTGAATTTCCCTACTAACACATTATCACTCTCTTCTTTCCTTTCCAAAGGTTTTCCACCCTTATATTGCACTATGGTAATCTGAGACACACTACTACTCATTTTCTTTTGCCACACAATAGTATTTTTCCTCATGACTAATTGCATATCACCTTCATGCCTTGTGTTTACTATCCTATCTTTTTCATGCTTTACTTTGGCTTCTAAACTCTTGTTCTTACTTTCCTCTACATTCACACACTCTTTTCTCCCAAACATGATAACCTCACCATATTCTTCTAGACCCTCAACTAATGGAGTTAAAACAAACTATTTCCCATCTTTTTCTATGGTGTATGTGTTTTGTCTACCATTATGCAAGACTAACCTGTCAAACTGCCAGGGCCTTACTAACAAAAAATGACAACTCATGGGAAATATATCACAAAGAACTTCATCTCTATATGGACCTATCTAAAATTCAACTCTTGCTTGTTCACTCACCATCAAAAACTAATTTTCACTAACCCATGACACCCTATATGGCCTTTTCCTAGGTACTCTTTGCAACTGCAATTTTTCTACCATCTCATGAGACACAATGTTATCTATACAACAAAACTCAACAATCACTTTGCATACCTTGTCTCTACATCTATAGGCTATCCTGAACAAATCTTTTCTTTGAATTATCTCTTCCTCCTTTGTGGTCTTCAAGATTTGTTTCTTCATCATCAGTATCTCTCCAACCTTAGCCCTTGCAATCAATTTGTTTGAACTTGAACTACTTTCAGCTTCATCTTCTTGAATTATTTGATCTCTTCTATCTAGTTTTATTTCTCCTCCACTTGTTGATGAACTAGCCTTCTCAAGGCACTTCCAAGTAGGATTTCCTTATTCTTGACAATGATAACATCCACCTGCAAAAGTGTTAGAGTTTCTTCCATCTCCAAATTTTCCCCTTGTGCCTTTGTATCCACCTCTAAAGTTTGCAACTTGTTCATATCTTTTTCTTGGTTCTTCTTGTTGATTTTTAGTTGCTTGCCTTGGAGTAGAGAAAGTTCCTCTTACTCTCATGGTGTTGCCTCTTCCTCTTACTATTTTCTCTTGTCTTCTTTTTACCTTCTCTTCAGCCTTCAATGCCATTTTGTAACATTCCTCTATGTTTCTAGGATTATTCAAAGCCAACTCATCCTTTATATTCATTCTTAAGCCACCCAAGTACCTAGCTACTTTCCCATATTCATTTTCATTGTGGCTAGACCTCATACTCAATCTATAAAATTCTTTAGTGTATGATTTTACATCCATTTCCTTCTATCTCAAATTTTGCAACTTCTTAAAAGTTTGAATTGAATAATCTGAAGGGAGAAACTTACCTTTTAACTTAGCCACCATCTTGTCCCAATCCAAAATCTTAGACTTTCCTTGTTTCCTTCTCTCCGACTGTAGATAATCCCACCATACAAGTGCATGACCCTTAAGCTTTGTTTTGGCAATCTTTACTCTTTGTTCTTCAGGAATCTCTTCACATTCAAAATAGTTATCCAAAGAAGCTATCCAATCTAAGAATTCCTCTCATTCAAATTTCCACCAAACTTTTGCACATCAATTTTTACCTTGTATTTTTCACCTTTTACTTCCTTTATCAGCTTGTCCATTCTCTGATATTTTGGATCAATTTCTTCTTCAACATCTTCAAATTCTTCATCATCTTCTTCCTTCGATTCACTGCTCTCAACTGCTTCTCTTCTCTTATTGGTTTTTAAGGCTTCCAATCTCTCTTTTAGTTATCTAAACTCTTTAATGTACTAGTTCTTCAAATCATTCATCTCCTTTCCTATTTTCTTTCCTTTTGGAGGCATCTTCACAATCTTGCCTCTTAACCTTCCAATCTTTCTCTCACAATCTGCAACTTTCTTCTACAAAAATTTGGTACCTTTGATCTGATACCAATTTGATACAATAAGGGGGAGGCCTACAACACACCAAACACAATTCCAAAATAGAACAACTTTCAAAACACAATCTGATCAAAACCCTTCATATCATCAAATCTACACTTTCCCTTGTAGCACTGGGAAACCACTAAAACAGGTATCTTTCCACAACCACACCCTTTTAGACCACAACTTAACTTACATAAAGGACCCATTTTAGAGCATAAAAACATATCAAACAATCACCAATGGTCATTTTGTAACAATTTTCTCAAAACAAGGATTTTACACCTTTTAGGGCTTAAATTATCCCTCTTTTCCAAATAAACCACCTTCAAAACTTTTCTAAAACTCTTGAAACATTGGAGCAGAACTTAATACCTATCAAAACCTCATATTCCACCATTAGATCTCAGAGACACAATCATTTACTTGCCAACCCATAAAACCCTCTCTAAAAGCCTAGAAACCCTAGGGCTTATTGAAAGTAACACTTCCCAATCACTCCAGAACCTAAAAATTGCTTAAAATTTTCTAAAAGCATCTTCTCAAGCTTAATTCAACATAAAAACATGCTTCCCAAGAAAATTTTTCAATTTGACTCACTAAAACCTCACTTTTTCTCATGAAAACACAATATTTCAACTAGGGCTTCACACCCAACTTCTTTTATAGGCCTCCCCTACACAAATCAACCATTCTAAAACCTTCCTCTAATGGATTATACCCATTCCACCAAGAAAAAATCCAAACATAAAGTGGAATGGGTTCACTACATGTTTAAAACTTCAAAACCCCAAATACCTTGTTTTCTGGCCACTCTAAGAAAAATAGAGATTAAATGCTCAAAACTTAATGTGGTGTCTTCAAAATGGATTCAAAATAATGAAGAAAAAATATAAACTACAATCCAACACAAATTTTAATCAATAGACTATTGTATGTATCATACAAACTGCTGTTACAAAAGGAAACACAAAAAAATGGAGAAAAATCAAACTTTTATTCGATCTTCAAAATAGTTTTCAACCACCTCTCATTCGAGTTCAACAAGGTATTTAAACTATTTCCCACCAAATAAAAACTTTTGAACTTCCCAAACTAACATTTGAATGAGATGACCATTGGTCTTCCTCTTTAGTGCACTTTTACAACCTTTCATTATTTCAATTTGACAACTTAGCACTTTTTTCGCACTCCTTGAAAACTCTACCACCTTGATACCTAAGTATTATCACAAATGACCTATTACATCCTCAAATGGTATTAATGAACTTATTATAATACAAAAACTCCTAATTTCTAAAGTCTAGATCTCAAAACCTTAAATGGAAAAAACTCATTTAATGGTGCTCCTGCACCACTCATATCATCTAAGAAATACAATAGTCGGTAGTGAACAAGGCAGACCTGCTGGTCTTTTCTTTAAGGGTCATAATGCTAAAAGTAAAGATCATAAATCTGATGGGAAAGTAGAAGTAGTTAAATCTAAGGAGAACCAGGGAGATCAAATTTTGGCTAAGAAAGTAGATAAGCCAAAATCTAATGGAGAATCTGAGAACCATGTTGCAAAAATGAAGACATAGAAGCAAAATCATGAAGTTTCAAGGAAGGATGCAAAGCCTAGAGCTAAGACATCTAAGAAACAATAGAAGGAGAGTAACACAGAGCAAGGTATGATCCCAATAGATTTTCTAAAGTACATTCCTATTGATATGTTTCAATTACTTAGCCATGCAAAAGTCTATGTTCCCTTTCTTGAAATGATGAGAATAGACGACCATAAGCAGAAGGCAGTAGCCCTTATCAATGGTGCTACTATATCCTGTAATGAATTAGTGGTTCCCACTCCACCCAAAGTGAGTGATAAGGATAAGAAAGAAAAGGAGATTGAGGGAGTAATCACTAAGATCCCTCATATCTTCCTAGGAAATTCAGTGACTGCTTGTCCTGGGAAGATTAATCCATTTTTCCTCACGTTGATTGTTGAGGAAAATTTTATAAAAGAATGCATTATTGATTCTAGAGCATCCAATAATATCATGCTAGCCAAAATCATGGAGGCATTGGGACTAAAAGTTGACAACACTCATGGTAAGTGTTATTCTATGGATTCAAGGGAATTCCCTATTATTAGTGTGATCAATGAACTTCCTTACATATTAGTAGTATATCTAGAAAATGAGTTTAAGATGAGTGTGGTGGTAGTTGATATCCCACCCAATTATGGAATGTTTCTATCCAAAAAATGGAGTGCATCCATGTGAGGTAGTATGTAGTGTGACATGTCATATTCCACTTTCCATATTGATGGAAAGGATGTGCAAGTGGTATGAGACCCAAAGGTTCCACATATGTTGGAGCACATTCCTGAAGATGATACAATCCTTTTCATTGACACTGATATCAATGATTTTAAGATTGAGGAAGATCAAGAGAAGTTGGTAAGTGACCTTCACCTATAGAAAATGAGGTTGTAAGATTATCTGACAAGGATGTACTCTAGAAAATGTACTTTGATGGTGCAAGTTCCAAGGAGGGGTCAGGTGCAAGGATATTGTTGGTGTCACCAAATGGTAGTACATACAAATTATCTTTCACTTTATCTTTTCTGTGAATGAATAATGTGGTAGAATATGAGGCATTGTTACTGGGATTAAGATTAGCTGAGAAGAATGGAATAAAAAAGTTGATGGTAATTGGAGATTATGTTCTTGTGATATCTCAAGTAAGGGCCAAGTATGCTTGCAAGAACAACAAAATGAAACAGTATAGAAATGTTGTTTGGGATTCCATTGAGTAGTTTGATGATTTTAGAATTGACTGGATGGAAAGAGGACATAACAAAGTAGCTGAATTACTTGCTAACATTGTGTTAAGACTAGATGACATAACTTTTGTAGGTATCTCTAAGGTTGAGGTATAGTCAAGGCCTTCCATTCCTGACAATATACACAACTAGCAGATTTTCAATTATGATGAGGATATTCTTAGGAGATCAATTTTAGGGCATTTGTTGAAAATGTAGATGGAAAGGACATAGTATTTGGGAATGAGGTCATCTAGATAAAGACAAAAAAATCCCCAAAGGCCTTGTAGCACTTGAAAGGGTCTTTGACAACCAAGATAAAAGAAAGATTAAGACAACTGCTACTCATCCAGAGGACCTAGAGGAAGTAAATTTGGGGATTGAAAATGCCCCTAAGAAAGTGTATGTAGGAAAGAAGATGAAACAAAAGGTTAAAGAAATGTTGATTGCCTTGCCGAGAAAGTATACACATGTATTTGCTTGGTCATATGATGACTTGAAAGCCTATAGGGAGGAATTTTTTCAGCATGAGATTCCTTTGATGGAAAATGCTAAGCCTTTTAGGCAGAAGAAAAGACCAATTAATCCTACTTTAGCTCCCAAGATGCAAGAGGAGCTGGTAAAGTTAAGAGATGTTGGCATCATAAGGCCCATCATAAATTCTTCATGGGTATCCAATCTAGTGCCAATCAGAATAAATAATGGAGATATAAGGTTGTGTGTTGACTTTAGGAATTTGAATATATCCTCATTGAAGGACAATTATCCATTGCCGAACATGGAATCTATGTTATAGAAGGTGACCAGTTGTGAGCAGATTTCAATGATGGATGGATTTTCTGGTTATAACCAAGTTGAAGTAAAGGAATGTGAGTAGTATAATACTACATTCACTACTCCATGGGGCACTTATGTATATGTAAGGATTCCATTTGGTTTGAAAAATGTAGGTGCCTCTTTTCAGAGGGCTTTGGATGTATATTTTTTTGATTTTTCTGATTTATTTATGGCTATCTACCAAGATGACTTGATAACTTACTCCAAGAAGGAGGAGGATCACTACACACAATTGGAGAAGATATTTATCAGAGCTCTAGAGTATGGGATCTCACTAAATCTAAAGAAATTTTCCTTTGGGGTCATTGAAGGTAAACTACTAGGGCACATTGTGTCTAAAGAAGGAGTGAGGATTGATCCTAGAAGGGTGGTAGCCATAGATAAGATCCCTCAACCAAAGAATTTCAAGAGAATTTAGTTATTCTTTGGGAAGATAAATTTTTTGAGAAGGTTTGTGACTAACTTTGCATAAATCACAAGACCTTTCTCTAGGATGTTGAAGAAAGGAGAAAAGGTGATATGGAGTGAAGAGATGAGTCATGCATTCAAGAGCATCAAACAATCCATCAAGGAGGCTCTGGTTCTAAAGTCTCCTCATTTCTCTAAGCCAATGCACATTTTATCTTTTGCATCTTTTCATACTATTGTTTTTGTTTTACTATAAAAAATGAGGAGGGATTTAAGCATCCCATTGCATTCTTTAGAAAATAGGTATAGGCTATAGAGCTCAAATATGACATGATTGAAAAATAGTAATATGCTCTGGTTAAGGCTATGAAGAATTTTAGAACTTACCTAGTGAGAGCTACTGTCGTAGCTATTGTACCAAGTGCTGCTACAAAAGATATTTTCACTCAGCAAGAGACTATAGGTAGAAGGTGTAGATGGATCAACACGATCCAAGAATTTAACATTGATTTCCAAATTACCAAACTACCTAGGGGGCAAGGCCTAGCCAAATTAATGATGAAAAATAATTTGGAAGCTAATCAGATCAATCAATCAAAGACTATTGATGTTGCACCTATCTATGATATGCAAAAATGTGGATGGTACAGAAGGATTGTCCAATACTTACAAAATTTGTAGTTTCTTGCAAATATGGCTGACAATGATAAAAGGACATTAAAATTGCATGCCATTAAGTATGTGATGATTAATAATGAGATGTGGTGGAGAAACCTGGATGGTGTACTGCTTAAATGTTTGGATGGAAAGAAGGCATTAGAACTCTTGCAGGAAATGCATAATGGAGTGTGTGGTGGTCATTATATGGAAATGACCACTGCTCATAAAATTTTAAGAGCAGGATTTTGGTGGCCTATTGTATTCAAGGATGCCCATAATTTTGTTAAAACTTGTTATGTTTGTCAAAGATTTGCAGGAAAGATAATTTTTTTGGGAAGCTTGCCACTTAGGCCTATTGTTGTTCAAGCCCCTTTCCTATAATAGGGAATTGACTTCATTGGAGAGATACTAGAAAACTATAGTGGAGGACATTCATGGATCCTTGTTGCCACTGAATATTTCACAAAATTGGTAGAGGAAATACCCACAAAAAGGGAAATGAGCAAAGTGGTGGTGGAATTCCTATTGAATAATATTATGATCAGGTTTGGAGTTCTAGAGAAAATCATTTCAAATAATGCCATGTCTTTTAGATCTGAGGAATTCAAATACTTCTGTGATAAATATGGCATACAAATTTCTTATTCTTCACCTTACCATCCTCAAGGAAATGGTTAGGCTTACTCTAGCAATAAAATATTAATAAAAATCATCAAAAGGGTGATGGAGAAGAACAAGAAAGCTTGGGACTCAAAGCTGAAGTTGATACTTTGGGCAGATAGAGTGACTACGAAAAAGGCTACTAGTTATTCACTATTTGGCTTGGTATATGGTCTAGATGCTAGGTTACCAAAAAATAACTTGCTAAAGATGTGTAAGTTTGTGTAAGAATATGACGATGATATTTGTGATGATATGCAACACATAATTGATAATCTGGTGCAATTAGATGAAACTAGAAGAGAAGCTCAAGCCAAAAATGCAAAACTCTAGCTGTAAGTCAAGCATTTGCATGACAAGAGAGCTTCTCCCAAAAAAATTGAAGTGAATAGTATGGTACTAGCTTGGAATGCAAGGGCTCAAGACAAGGGTAAACACAAAATTTTTGAAACATTATGGCTAGGGCCTTATCTGATAACCAACACACATGGGGAGGATTCTTATTTCCTCTAAAGCTTGACATGTGAACTTTTTGAACTGCCAGTACATGGATAGTTCTTAAAGCCATAGTTCTCCTAAGCATGTTATGATTCTATTAAATAGGTGTAGAAAAACTGAGAGGGGGGGTGAATCAGTTGTCACACAAGTTCAAACTTAAAACCCAACACTTATTAATTCCACAACCACACCATTTTGTTATTAAGTTATAGCATGAAAAAAAAAAAAATAAAGCAAATCAACACAATGAACACCAAATTTTTACGTGGAAAACCCAATGAGGGAAAAACCACGGTGATGGTTAACTCACAATATAAATGATTATAAACTAAATACAAAGGCTCATTGCCCAAAAGAGGACTCACTGTCCAAGTACAAAAGGCTCACTACCTACAAAGGACTCACTTTCCAACATGGAGGCTCATTTCCTATAGATACAAAGGATAAAAAAAGATCCACCACAACATTTAACACATTCGTAGGATTATAGAAACCCTTATCTCACTACCTTCAACACAATGGAGAACTGCTATCACAACTCACACACACACAGACTTTTGCTCTTATGATTTGTGGCTTACTTCTGTCGCATTGCATCACACTGTCATAGAAATCTTCACAACTCGACTTACTTTTATACCATCCTTAGCCTTAGAAACTTTCTCCAAGGTTGGCCACAATACATCATTTCATAAATTCAAATTAGGTCAGCAACTCAAAATTCCCACAGTGGAAAGGAATAAGAGTGGACCAATAACATTCTCAAATCAATCACATGCTTCCTTAATGAATTTTTTTTTAATTCTTAGAGTGAAGTGTAAACAGTAGGTCATCCAAACCTAATTAAAACAAAAATGAACAATGATGCACATGCTTCCCAACATGAAGATGCCATGTGGATACCTCAACATGCTTCATTATTAATGAGACTTCATCTCAAACTTCTTCATATATGTTCATAGCAAAAAAATATACTTCATAAACTGAATAATTTTCACCAGGTCATCTAAACCATGCAAACCTATACTGGAATATAGAAACATGACTTTGAGATTATCAAACTTCAACCTTCTTTTCCAAAACATAGAGAGCACCATCATAAGACAAATCCTAGATCCACAAGATCTAAAACAAACCAACGAAGGACTACAGAGCATAAGCATTTCTCCCAATCCATAGAAGATCAACTCTTCTTGTAGAACACACATATTGGTGGACACAACTTTCACATAAAATCTTACTATAAACTGAAACTCAGAATATATCACCATCAGATCACCGTTATGAAAACTTCAAAACTGCATAGGCATAGGATCAACACATGAGAAACATGAAGCACATACCAGAGAACAATTTGAACACATTCATCACTCTGACTTCTCTTCTTTATTAATTTTATCAAAAGCACTTGGAAAATCAACACAACACATTTGCAACCATATAAGATAGCTCCATGTAATCACATCATCTTAGCAGCATCTCAACTATACATGTATAGTTTGCAACATACTGAACAGTGTTGACATCAATGAAAACATCAATGACAACACCACTAGACTAGCCCATACTTGCAAAAATCTCCCCCTTTGTCATTGATGGCAACACATGGTGTGAAAAATCATCAAAGACAACAACCTACAGAATATTCTGAGAGAATATCTTCTCTTCTATTGCAACTATTTTTCACATGACTTTCTCTCCCCCTTTGACATCAATGGCAAAGAGAAACTGCTCTGATTAATCCCCCTTAGGAGTACACCCATTCTGCAACAATAAAAACCTTTTCTACTCCCCCTACAGAGTAGACCCATCTATCAATCTAGATAAATGAAGAATCTGTGAATTCACTGGACTGATGCACTTTCATGTGCACCTAGTTAGGAGGGCCAATGACCCCCAACCTCTCCCTAAGATGCTCAAAAGTATCCTTCGGAAGAGCCTTAGTAAATGTTTCTGCAATTTGTTTCTTTGTTGTCACATACTCCAGTCTAACTTCATTCTCTAGCTCTTTTTCTCTTAGAAAATGATATTTGATAGATATGTTCTTTGTTTTTTAATGCATAATTGGGTTCTTTGAAATATTTATTACACTTGTGTTATCACAGAAAATAGAAATAGGCTCATCACATACCACTCCAATTTCCTTCAGAGTTTGCTTCATCCATAGGACCTGTGTGTAGCAAGATCCTGCAACAATATATTCTGCCTATGTAGTGTATAAAGAAACCAAGTCTTGCTTTTTACTCAACCATGAAACTAATATTCCACCAAGAAAGAAAGCACCACCACTGGTACTCTTTCGGACATCTACACATTCGTCCCAATCAACATCTGTGTACAAACTTAGAGTAAAATCATCACTCTTAGGATACCATAATCCATATTCTAGTGTACCTTTAAGATATCTAAATATCATTTTTATAGCTATAAGATGTGCTTCTCTAGGATCTGCTTGAAATCTAGCAACTAAACACACTACATGCATAATACTTGGTCTGGTAGTAGTAAGATATAGTAGTCCACCAATCATCGATCTATATTTGCTTTGATCAGTCTTAGCAGATTCATCATCTTTGCTTAGTTTGCATCTAGTTACCATAGGAGTACAAACTAGTTTAGAATCCTCCATCCCAAACTTCTTCAACAATTATTTTACATACTTAGATTGTAAAATGAATATCCCTTTGTCAGTTTGATTCACTTGTAAAAAAAGAAAGAAATTCAATTCACCAATCATAGACCTCTTAAATTCTTTCTGCATTTCTTCAACAAACTTTTTACACATGCCATTATTTCCACCAAAAATGATATCAACATACACAACTACTATTAACATTTTGTTACCTTGTACTTTAAAGTAGAGATTGTTGTCAGCAAAACCCTTGTTGAATCCTTGTTTTATCAGATATCTATCCAATATTGCATACCAAGCTCTAGGAGCTTGCTTCAATCCATACTATTCTTTCTTCAACTTACAAACCGTGTCTAGTTTGTTACACAACTAAAACCCTTCAGGTTGCTCCATATACACTTCCTCCTCCAACTCACCATTCATAAATGTTGACTTAACATCCATCTGATATACTTTGAAGTCCTTGTGTGCAAAAAATGCCAAAAACATTCTGATAGCTTCCATTCTAGCCACAAGGGAAAATATTTCTTCAAAATCTATTCCTTCAACTTGTGAATATCCTTTGTACACCAGTCTTGCCTTATTCATTAGGGACTATTTCCCATGTCTGATTATTTTCTATCTAATGCAATTCCTCTTTCATAGCTCTCATCCAACTTTCATCTTCACATGCTTCTTTTATAGATTTAGGTTCTATTTTAGAAAGTAAACACAAATTTACCTCAGATGCAACTCTACTTCTTGTCTTCACACCTTCACTCTTGTCTCCAATTATCTGATCTTCTGGATGATTCTTTTGTATATATTTAGGAGTCCTAGCAACAAGTTCCATTTCATTCTCTTCTTCTTCTTCCACATGTTCTTCTTTCTCTTCTTCTTCCTTCTCCTTATTTTCTTTAGGTATATCTCCATAGATAGGATCATTAGGTTCAACTTCACTTATCTCAATAGTTCTGCATATGTCTTCATCAACTTTCACATTAGCACTTTCAATAATATTTCTCAATATTTTGTTAAAACATCCGTATGCCTTGCTAGTAGTAGAGTATCCAAGAAATATTCCTTCATCACATTTAGCATCAAAATTTTCAAGACTTTCATCATCTCTTTTAATATAACATCTCCTTCCAAATACCTTAAAATATTTCATTGTAGGAGTCTTACCATTCCATAACTCAAAAGGTGTCTTTGTGTTGCTGTGTCTGATATGAACTCTATTAAGAACATAAACAATAGTATGTATCACTTCTCTCCAATATACATTTGGTACATTTGATTCTTTCATCATGCTTCTAGAAGCTTCTTGTATAGTCCTATTTTTCCTTTCAACTACTCCATTCTGTTGTGGGGTTCTCAAAGAAGAAAATTATCTTTTTTATGCCATGCTTCTCATAGAATGCATTAAATTCACCAGAAGTGAATTCACCACCTCTATCAGATCTCAAACACTTTTCAGATTTACTTCATTCTCCATTCTTGCTTTGAATACCTTAAACCTATCTAGAGTTTGAGTATTTTCTTTAAGAAAAGCAACCCATGCCATTCGAGTATAATCATCAATAAGCAACATGAAATATCTATCACCATTCAGGCTTCCAGTTCTTGTCAGACCACAAATATTAGTATGTACCAAATCCAACATGTTGGTAGTAGAATTCTCTTTTCCCTTAAAGTTGCATCTTGTTTGTTTGCCTAATTGACAACTTCTACATATAGAATTGGTAGGTCTTGTTATTTTAGGCAGCCCTCAAACAATCTCCTTTGCACTGATATTGATGAGGTTATCAAAATTTACATGTCCCATTCTCCGGTGCCATAACCAACTTTCACTTAATTGAGATACTAGACAATGACCATCAACTCCCTTCAACTAATAGATTTTTCCATGATTTCTTCTTCTAGCTGCAACCATATCTCCAATTTTGGATCCTTTCCTAATTTCACAAATATTTTTCTAAAACACAAGTTTAAAGCCAGTGCTACACATCTAACCAACACTTAGAAGGTTATACCTCAAACCCTTCACATAATACACATCATCAGTACTATGCACTCCATCAAAACTAATTGAAACTTTCCCACATATCTTAGCTCTTGAATCATCACCAAACATAACTAAACCACCATCATATTTTTCAAGTTTAGTGAACTTACTCTTATCTTTGGTCATGTGATTTGAACATCCACTATCAATTACCCAGTAGTCTTTATCCTCTCTTGCATGAAAAGTGGTAACCAAAGTGCCTTCCATCAAATTCTTCTTAACCTCTGGAGCCTTCTTACTTACACATTTTCTAGAGTTAGTGGATATATATTTGTTTTCCAAAGCTAAGAATAATCATTCACTATCATCAACCTCATTGTCAAATTCATCATCAGAAATACCAGCCTCTTCCTCAACATAGTACAACTTCTTATACTTCTTATCCTTTCTATCATTATCCTTATAATCCTTTTCTCTTTTATGTGTAGCCCTATTTAGACATCTTGAAGCATAATTACCAATGTTATCACAACTAAAACATTTAAAGGGTAACATTCCTTTGTACTTTCCGATGCCTTTCTTCAACTTTCTAGTGAAGTTTGCTTCCAACTCTTCATCATCACTATCCGGTTCTTCAATCTTCAAATCCTTAAATGTAGTTTTTGTCTTCTCTTCTATCTTTCCATCTTTCTAGAACTTCCTTATCTCAAATGCTTCCAAGGTTCTAAAGAATGCATCTAGAGTGTACTTCTTAGGATCATACATTTCTTCACTAACAAAGATCTTGTTGTTGTAACATTCTGATAAGGTGATCAGGATCTTCTTGATTATATCTTCATCTTGTTGATGGCTAATTTAACACAACAATGTTAATCAAAATATTTCTACCCTATTTCTCATGAAAAAGAAAAATAACCTAAAGCAATCTATCTTCCAAGGTCCTTGTACTTGGTTCTCAATTGTGCTGATGTGATTCAGTGGCCAATACAACTGTAATATTCAAGGAGCCTGCTAGTAAAAAGAATAAAAACTGCATCATACCAACTAATCTACATTTGGGGCTGGTGTAAATAAACAAAAAAAGATAGAACAAGGCTTTAGAACAGAAAAATATGAATATAAATCTCTTTACATCTAGACATGTATCTTAACAATGAGTGTTTCCTCAACTAACCAAAACTACAAAATGATGCAATCACTAGCATGACCTATATTGTTGCATACATTCATAGTGAAAATTAAATAACCATAACCATTCATCAAAGCTTCATTTCAAAATACAAACACATCACCAATTCATTGCTAAAATTAACAGATCAATAGACATAAGTAAATTCCATTCATAGATAACTCAATGAAATAGTCTCAAATCCATATTCTTCTATAGATTTGCATCAAATAAGAAACAATTATGCACAACAAAACTCTCTGGTATACAAATGAATATGATTCATTAACATTATCACTTAACTCCTAAACTTTTGAAAATGACTTAATTGCATGAACTGTAAACAAAGTATCTCAAAGTTTCTTGCTTGAAAACTTGTAAAATCTTAAAACTATGACAACACTATCTATTATCTCTCTTCAAGTGGCTAATCCTTCTTTAATCAGTCGACCTTTACAAAATGGAGAGCCAAATTACATATAGACAAGCTTTGCATTAATTCCTCTTAATAAAAAATTGAGATCCACCAATTAAGGAACAAATGCAACTTCATGAAATGACTACTCTCGCTGATCTTCAGTTTGCTTGTTGATGACTCAGTTTTCAAAATATGATGCACCAAAAGGGAAGGTAGAACTGTTGGGGATCTCTGGTTGAAGTGATGTCAAGATCCTAAAAAATAGGAGAGAAAAAGAGAGAGGTGTCCATCAGGAATAGAACTTTCCACTGCCACTTCATTCTTGCATATTTTTCTCAAGAAGGTACTCATCATAGTTGGTGAACACTTGTTGGAGTATGTCTACATTAGACCAATCTACCCAATCATCTTCAAATTTGATTCCTTTCAATTATGTAACTTCCAAACTCTTGCATATCTTTCAATTTAATTAACTCCCTCCTAGAAACTTTCACTTCATCCTTGATATCCATGAGTCTATCAAGCAACAAGTCATCATCATCCTCCTCTTTCTACATCACCTCCTCAAACCTATTAGTCCACTTTTCCTTTAATTTTTCAAGAGAAAGACCTTCCTTCATAGGGATATCTAGATTAACAAAAATGGCAATCACTGCTTCCAATTCATCAATCTACTCATTCGTATCTTTACTAGCTTGTTGAACTTCATTTCTATTTTGATAGATGAATGAGGATTTGAACCTGATAATTTTGATTGTATTTTCAACGAATTCCACATTATCCTCATTGAGGATAGACTGTTACAAGAGAGTTTTCTTTGGAAATTTGTTGATATCTTTCAGCTTCTTTGTATGTTCTCTATACTCATGCTCTTGTTTCCCCAAGACTTTAGCATGTGAATTCATTCCTTCAACCAACTACAATGCACCCTCATGTGCCCTATAACTATCAACAAGAAAATCATCCACCTCTTGGTTGAACCAATCTATCCATCTATCATGTATTCCAACCTTACTTCTCATTTGTACATGATCATCAAACTCCTTCTTACTCAACAAAATTGGTGTTTTCAGAGCAATAGATTGAGAGGAAACAGGGGTAGATACATCCTTCAGGAACCTATGCAGTTGGTCCAATTGAGCCTTAAGCTCATCTTTTGTTTGTTTTTCCTTTATAATCCTAGATTTGGTGGAGGATGCCACTATGTCAATAAGGTTCATCTGTTGATTTCTTGTTGGTTTTCCCAAATTAACCATACCCAACTGATAATCAGTCAATTACATATCTTTCTTATCCTTTTCCATCATTGGAATGGTACATTCAACTATGATTTCACCTGTATCTATTAGCTTTGTGGAATGAAGGACCCTAGCCTTTCTCTTGGGCCTCTCTTTCTATATTTCCTTCATCATGTCTTCCCAATTCAAGGGATCAGGTTGGACTATTAGTTTCCTATCTTGGTGGAGTTTCAATCATGTTGGAGTAGCAAGAGGAGTTATCACTTGTATGGAAGAAGAAGTAGCAGGAGAAATAGGTTTCCAAACTACTGCCCTAGTTTGAGAGTCAACCTCTTGTTTCTCCTTCTCTACTCTTAGCCAATCTTTTAGCCTCAGCTTTGTCTTTTTGGTCTTGCACCCTTTTAGCTTATGGCTCCTTTAGCAAAATTTCTTCTTCTAACCTCTTCTTCTCTAACATTTCATCCCTTTGTCTTTCAAGATCTTTAACTCTATCCCATGATTTCTTAGACTCTTTCTCATGTTTAGAGAGTGCTTCTGCCTCCTTTTCTCTCAACAGGAATTCTTCCTCTTGTCTCCTCCTATGAACTTCCTCAACTACTCTAAATTTTCCCTCAAGGGCCTCTCTATTTCTCCTTTGTTGAGCTTTCTCTTCCTCAAGCTCATGAATTTTCTGTAACATAGCTAACTTATCCCTTTCTTCTTTAGTCTTCAATTCTTGTTCTTTTTGTTGCTGCAACAAATCTTCCTTTTCCTTTTGTTTACCTACTAGCTCTTCTTCTTTAGCTTTAGCTTTAGATTCTTGTTTCCTAGAAATTTCCTTAGCTTGTGCTTTGGCATCTGCTTCCTTCTTAGCATCCTTGAAGAGTTTCCATTGATCCTTCGGGGTGAGGACATGCTCAGTCCCCACATCTTCAGTCTCTTCACTCAGTGCAGTCAGAAGAGTTTCCTCATTTGATTGGGTAGCCTATGAGTTAGTATCAATATCATGGATCTCAACCTCATGTTCTTTCCCTTTTAAAGATTTAGCTTCCTTATGAGGGCTTCTAGTGGGCATCTCCTCAATAAGTTTCTCTGTAAGGGGAGGTTGAGTTGAGTTTTTACCTCTAGTAGTTGTTGAAGCTCTAGGTTGAGATGAAGTCTCTTTTTCAACAATTGAGGTCTTGAGGTGAGATGAGGTTTCTTCTACAATAGTTGTAGTTCCTGCATCTTGTGATTCAAGGATATCCTGAGCTGGTACTGCTGGATGAGGCTCCTCCCAAGAGTTAGGAGGGAGAAACTCCAATGGATCTTTAGGATTTTTCCTCCTCTTCGTTCTTTTGTACCCTTGGGCACCTGTAGCTTTCCACTTTTTAGAATTTTGAGCCACTGGGTCCTTGATCCTCATCACCACCCACTAGATACTTTGATCCATCACTGTCCTTGCAATTTTCCTAATATCAATGGATTCTCTCTCATCCTATTTTACTAGATCTAAATCCTTGGTACTTATGTTTTTAGCCTCATTCTGGGGATCCAAGGTTACACCATCATCTGATAATGTATTAGGAATATATTCTTTCACCCCATACTCAATCATTAATGGGATGGGAAACCTTTCATAGTTCCTCCTTCATACATCATATTCATCTTGTAGATGAATCCAAAAATATTCTAACAAATTGAAATGTTTCTCAAAGATAGTGGGGAGAAAACCATTCATCTTATGCTTGGGATCAAAATGCTTCTCGCATATATATAAACCCAATTTCAAATAAATCAATTCATCAAAAATTTCCTTAGCAGCCACATTATGTGTGCAACTATACTCTCCTAACTTCATGGAAAATTTATGGCAACCAGTCTTATGCTTCCTAGAAAATTTAAGATTGACTCCTATGGCTTGATAGATGAACTCCATAAGGACAATTCTGTTACAACAACATCTTGGAAGTAGATGAGGATGGCCATCAAAACCTTCCAACCTAAATTAAGTAAACTTGGGGTATTGGATGTACCAATTTCCCCATTCTGCAATGAACGCCATGGCTTCCTTGCTTAATCTATACCCTACATCACCTATCAACCGATTAATGATAACATACAAGAATGCATCATTAACCCTTCTATAGTGCAACTCTGATTTGGCAAAGTTAGTTGATCATAATGATCCCACACTTTCTTCTATCCAAGGGCTTCTCCCAATACTCCAACTGCATTCAAACTAGGGAAAATGCCCCTCCTTGTAGCTACATACACTACATAAGAGGTCATGAAGAAACTCTCTTTTTTTCCCACTCTATGCATCTGATTATGTAGGCTCTCTAACAAAATAATTGGCCAATCAATTTTTTTTTGCCACCCAAAATGGTTTGAAAGAATGGAAACATCCATTCCTTAAAATTTGAAGAATCTCTCTTCCCGAACACTTTGGAAAGCATCATGATTATGTCACCAATCTCCTTATTGAAATCTGCTCTCTTTGGCTCATCAGGAAGCTTGATCAAGGATTTCTTTTCCACCCTCATCCATTTCTTGTTTATGTGTGTCTTGTTAGCTTCCTTGTGGTTTCTATACAATTGTTATGCCTCTGCTTCATTGAGTTGTTTGGAGTTTTGTGGTGTAGGTGCATCAAACATGAACCTTATCATCTATGGAGTGAGATCAATGATGATACTCGCTTGTGGGTCCACACATTTCCTTCTTGTTAGGCTATAAGCTCCTACTACAATAATTATGAGCTTTGGACATTGAACTAATAAGGGAAAGAGGGCAACAGGTGCCAATCCGGATTGAACAATTCTTTCTATTCTCCCTATCACATCCTTTGTGAAAGTTTCTTCAACCAACTCCTCATAGTTGAATGGCCCTAAGTTTGTGTCAGTGATATCAATCCAATCAGAATCCACCTTGTTGGCAATAAGAATGGGACTCTTATGCTTGTATCTCAAGATGTAAGGGAGTTGCTCCACCTCTATCCTCTTAGGCTTTGTTGGCCTTGAACTTTCTACAACCTAACTCCCTCTTTGAGAAGCTTCTTTGGATGCTCCTGACATTTTTCAATCCTACAAAATAGTCCTATAGTAGATCAACAAAGACTTGGAAACCATTACATTGATATTACGTTTCATATCATCCTCTATTCATCCAAGGAAACTCTACATACTTAGTAAAATTTTTCACTTACCTAAAGTGGAGTCAAAAGAGAAATAGGAACATAAATCCTTTTAACATAAGCAAGATCGAGATTGGAACTAGGATCAAAATAGAAACTGGACCCAAAACTAGCTAATGGTTCCAAGTTTGTTTCCAACTCCACTTTCGCTTCTGCCAAAAGAATAAGGGTGTAGACTCGAATCAACATTCATAGGAAGCAAGATCATTTTGGGAATTGATTCATATGCAAACACTTATGGGATGAATTCATTCCCAGATCTGCTTCTACCAGTTTATCATTCAAGTGAAGCACATTTTAAACACACAGTCACACCGACTTTAGACTTAGGTCACATGAAACCATAAGGAGAGTTTAAATAAGGGGCTTAACATCACCCTTAACAAGACAAAACCAGATTTGAACTTTTTAGGACACGATATTGTAAAGGTCAATGCAAAAACCCTAGTTTGCATGACTTTTCGACTTATATAAATTAGGGCATCAAAACCATGACATTAAAACCATTAACTCGACACAATAATAGGATCAAAGGGGTGTAAAATAGATTCAAACACTTTTAAAGCACAGAAGATCCCTAAAAATGAAACCCTAGTTAAAACTAGGGCACGACAAAATGGACATGCCACCAAAATGAAGAAAATGACAATAGAATGACAAAAAAAAGATAAAAGTTGAAAAGGAAAAACCTAAAATAGGAGGAAAACTAGAAACAAAAAGCAAAAAAAACACAAAAACAAGAAATATCTGAGAAAGAAAGTTTCGTGAACGCGTGAAAACACAATAAATGACAGAAAAAGGAAAACACAAATAGAATGGGAAAACCACCTACTTTGAAACCCCTCTAAGAAAGGTTGAAACTTTGATAAGAATCTGCTCACCAACGCATGCCCGCAACCAAATCATGCTCCTCTCAAAGTTACTTAGGCTTTGGCTCACAAAAAATGTTTTAGATAATGATTATGAGCTGAAATAACCTTGATTAAAGTTTAAAAGCCATTTCGAGTGTGTGAGGAGGCTGTAATTAATGCAGTTGGTCAGGCACGAAATTAGAATGGGAACAACTACACAACCAATGTGCAAATTGAAGGAAAGGCAGACACAGAAGTGGAGTTGGAATAGAACAAGAAACTTTACCCAAGTCTTATCTAATTATGAATCTAGTTCCTATCTCGCGGCAGGGAAAAAAAAACAAAGCGAACGAGGATGGAATCGGAACAAAAACTAGACCTAGAACCTTTACAAAGTTCCAAGTTCGGTTCCAATTCTGGTTCCACTCCTGACAAAGGAACAAACAATGACACAAGGAAAATGAAAAAAAAAATGAAAGGAAGTAGGAATAAAACAAAAACCAGACCTAGAAAAGACACCAAACGAGGAAAAAACTCAAAGGAGACAAGTGAGAGTGGGATCGAAACCAAAACCTAATCCAAAATTTTGCAAAGTTCCAAGTTCGGTTCCATTTCTGGTTCTGCTTCCGCTAGGGAGAAAACAAAACACAAGCAAAGAAAAGACAACTCAAGGGAGAAGCAGACCCAAGAGTGCAAGGAAAACCAAAAAGACAAAGAAAACCAAAATGGCAAGGGTGGGGCTAGGACCAGAACCGAATCCAAACTTGGAACCTTCACAAAGTTCTGAGTCTAGTTTCCATTTCAGCTCCACTTTCGCTAGACAAAAGGAACAAGGATTAGGAGGAAAAAGAACAACTCCTGAGGCCCAGACAAAAACACCAAGGACAAACAAACACAAGGGGGATCCATTTTCACCAAAAAAAAAATAGGGTGGTTATGCAAGGCATAACAAATGGCGACTCAACTAGGAAAATGGTTTACCCATTTTTAAGACACTAAAGAATTCAGTCACCCAAAACCTTTGGTTTATGAACATTCTAACTCAAGTAGGATTAGATATATTGAGCAAGGTTGATCTTGAATCTTAGATGTAAATCAACATGAAATACTTTGAATCTGAGTGTGTGTATGTATGGTGCATCTTTCTCCATAAAAACATTATTTACCCCTAAACGACTATACCTAAGTTTTGAAGCCACATTATTTACAATAGAAAGAAAACAAAGGAAAACAAGCAAACAACACACCAAAAAAAAAGGAAAACTAATTACATATATACAACCAACATAAAATTAGACCTTCACGGGCCAAAATAATGTTTGAGAAACTGATCATTGATAGGCAATGGAACAGGTTCTCTTGTTAAAGTGCTCAAACAAAATGCATTCTCACCCAAGATTTCAGCTATTTGATATGGACCCAACCAAAGTCGGTCAAAATTTTGGTGGTCCCCTTTCTTTTCCCTAGGCAAGTATCCCATAATAGTACTGTTACCAATTTTTAGCGTCTTGCTTAAAATTAGTAATCATAAAAGCAATTATTTGCTAGGGTACAAAAAAAATTATTACAAGTCATCAAATGAAATTTTTGTTCTTAGAATGAAGGTTTGTTTACAAATGATTTGTAAAATCATTCAACAGTTTAGACTAAACTGATTGAACAGTTCAACAAAGCAGAAAATAAACAAATTCCATTGAAGAAAACAATATTCAGACTAAATCATTCAACTGAAGCAATTGTTTTGTATAAGGTATTACAGATTTAACAACAAAAATAAATCTCTTATTGATCACACAATATGTGTTTTAAGTAGTTGCAATGTATTTCAGATTATGCAAATGATGGATTCAAGGAAAACACATAACTCATTACATATTTTTGAACATTGATTTATTGAAAAATGATTTGTAATCCCACACAAGCCATGGGAGTAGCCTATTTTGATTCTTTATCAAATGATGAATGAAAGAAAACATGCATTACACAACTGGAAGTAATGTAACAATAAGGTGAGAAGGTGATTCGTCATTGCCTGGAATGACGAATCATTGTCATAGTTGCATTGATCTTTTTCAGCTCCAACATCAATTTCAACTCCAGCTCCAAAGTTTACTTGCAAAATTGTGAGGGATGATGTTAGAGCAATGAGGAATCACATTTCATCTTATCCCTATATTACCAACAAAAAAGGAATGAACGTTTTATCAATCATTCACCAGTTAAAAAAAATGTTAGATTCAATCATTAGGGAATCATTCGATCCAATGTTTTTACAAGCTTGTTTGTTTCATGTGCAGAAACATGAAAAGTAATGTTGTTGAATTCATCAAATTTCAATATGAGTGGTGTAAAATGTGGCTCCCACAAGGGTTGAGCCCAGCTCAGTCAAATACCTTTGTGCATTATAGAACAAAAAAGATCAACATTGTGCCTAGTTACTTTAATGAGTCATTCATAACAGTTTCAAATGGAGTTAGTGTCTACAATCAGCAAGAACAGCCAAAATAAAAATAGCTGAATGAGCTATAATTAGTAGGGCAGACATGTTATTAATCGCCAAAACCCATGAATACAATGTACAAGTTCATGAAAATAGAGTTTTCAGCAGTCAATAATAATAGCTTGCTTTGACAGAATAGTAAAAAAAAATAGATAACAGTCCTATATATCTGGAAAGCAGCAATCAACTTGATAAAACATAGTCTTATCACACTGATAATCAAGAGATATCATCAAAAGAGCACATAATAGAAAAATCATTATCAAACAATGATGAACAACTATGATTATTTCACAGTCAAGATGCTGAAACATATACAATAACAAGTATTATGTGATGGGAAACAGTCATTACAGTCTTCACAGAGCATAGACTTTCATAAAAGCATAGAAGATGATTTAGTCTAAAAGAAGTGTTTTGTTACAACCACTAATGATTTTCAAAGAAGTAAAATCAATAGAGCATGGAAATCTGGAATCAAATTTAGTGAAGGAAAATACCAAATTTTAAATCACTAAATATCATACATTGTCTGAATTCAGGCTTTTACCAATCATTATTTTATCATCTGCTGCAATTGCTAGGAGATATTACATAATTACATGTGGAGAATCAAATCAGTTTAGCAATCAAAAGCAAAAAAGAATGCATTGCTTTCAGTTTCCAGAAGACAACATTATTCATTTATAGAATCTTTGTAATATGCTGTTAAGACTCAGAGATGAAGGAAGGAATTGCTCAGCAACAAATGAAGTTTCTTCTCTGAGTGTGAACAAAAGCTACATGATGATCATGAAAGAATATTTATTGTCTTATTCTTTTTCAAAAATAAGTGCACTATACAGAGAAGTCCAGAAAAGTAACATGACAGCTTGAGAGTTAATTTATGTTCTTTTAGTCACAAGTTTATGAGGGTTTCTCTACATATATTGTAGAATCTAATGAAAAATGAATACCTATATTCAGCAGAACAACTTTTTTTCATGGCGGCCTCTCTGTCAGAAAATGCTTCTTCAAGTTTTAAAAACAGAGTTTTGGCAGCCAACGGAAAAAGGAAAAAATGGAGTTAAATATAAAAATGACGTCCCAGCAAAGCAAGCTCAAAATACAGAAGATTCATGGTAGTGAAGCAAGAATTACAAAGAATGCATAAGAAAAACACAGAGGATGCAACAAGTTAAGCTTTCAAAAGCTTTTAAAATACAACTTTTTTCCAGATTTCTAAAAATAAATCCACTTACCTTCATTTTTCTGCCTTTAATCTTCCAAAAAATTCTCTAGATTTAAACATAAGTCTATTTTCCTTCGTATTTCTACCATAAATCTTCCAGAATCTTCAAAAAATGGCTCGAAATATGGTGGAAACCAGCAAAAACGTGGCTAGGGTTTGTGCATGGCAGCTCCTCTCCAGAAGTTTCCAGAATATGAAAAGCAAAATAATATCAAATGAATGTCTTTACATTCATTTTAGGGTTATGAATACCCTAAAGAATATTCGATGAAGTCAAGGCATTTTATTTGCCTAAGGAAACTTCTTTCAATTTCTTCAAAGACTTTATCATCTAAGTCTTTTCATTTGTTTGATTTAATTTCTTTTTGCATCCATTAAATGTAAATATTTATTTTAAGTGATTAGTTATAAATCACTTTTAAATAAATATTATCTTCCAATGCAAAAATAAAATGCCTATAATACATATTTTAATGGATGAAGTCTTTTTTATTTGCATTATATTTATAAATTGTAATCTTTATTTAAAAATGATAAATTATAAATCATTTATAAATAAATGATATTATGAAGTGCAAATGAAAAGTAATATGAATGTAATTTCAAATTATTGGATTTGGTCAAAGGAGTGAGCCTTAAAGCTTTGCTTAAATCATGGTGATGATTCAAAAAAATATGCCAACATGTTGAGAAGATCAAGGATTTTTGACCACTAAATCAGGAATTTGACTTCAGTTATGAATTCTTTTTGACTTGACATGAGTCAAGGAGTGTTTTGAGGTACAAACACCTTTGTTACTTTCAGTTATGATCCTGATTTGGAGGGATTTTCATTTGTATACGACCCACAAAGTTGTTCAAACTTTGACAACTCTTGTTGGAGTTGGTTGGCAATTGCATGCCTTATTTGGAGGAAAGGATTGACAACACATCAACTTTTGGAGCCAAAATTCAATTTCAAATTTTAAGACTCTTTCTATAATTCTTTCTCTTCTTTCATTATTGGAGTTAGTTCTTGGTTTGGAGATTGCTGAGGCATATTATTCTCACTTTGTAACTCATGATTTCTTGAGATTTGTAATGCAAATATCCTAGATTTTTTCAATAAAAAAGCTTGTCATTCCTTCTCAGATCTGTCTTGTGCATGTATTGTGAGTAAGTCTTTGGATTAATAGTTTTTGATTTCCATCAAATCCTTATTTTAATCTTATTGCCTCAATGTCTTGTTTAGATTTAGTATGTTATAGTGCAAGTCATTGATTGTGTTTCATAGATTTGTTGAATGCTTGTTATGAAAACATCATTGTTTTCTTTCAAACAAGCTTCGATCATAGAATCCTTTCAAATGAATCATTTATGCAGAACATGCTAGATTGAGTAGTGAATTCTCTTTTAGTTTCATTTGTTAAAATATCTTGAGAGGTTTTAAAGCAGATTCAAGTCATCTTTACATATTGGTGAATCACCTTTTTTTAAGTTTTATCTTTCATAATAGTCCTTCTATCCCTTTACTCCTGTCATTTAAAAAATGCCAGTTTTACAAGAAAATCCAAAGGGGACCAGCCCAAAACCTAGAGGTCTATTCTCACCATAGGATACCCACAGCCTGAGAATAGTCCCATGTGCATAGGATTTATCGAGTTTTTCAGCTTAACTTCGGGTGCAAATCCTTGTGTTAACAAGTACAAGGTCTGATATTCTAAAGTCTTTAATTTTTTCTCTTTTTTCAAACCAACGTTTGACAACAACTTGATGTTTAGAGAACTGTTATAAAGCAACATCTCTTTATTCTTCCATATTTAATAAATTGGCCAGCATAAATTCTATCCTATCATCTCTTGAATAGAATTCTTGCATGAACCTTAGGATAGGTATCTATAGATGTATAGGAAAGACCGGATCTTGTCCATAGACCAACCTGAATGGTGAATTCCCTAAGGTGGCTTTAATGCAAATTCTATCTACCCATAAGGGAAATATCAGTTGGGTATGCCAATCCCTAGGATTTCTTTCTAACAACTTCTCAATCACTTCCAACAAATTTTTGTTTGTAGACTCAACTACTCCATTCCCCTGTGGGTAGCAATTAGAAGAATATTTTAATACTATCTTATGTTCATATGCCCATTGAATGAAATCTGCAGAATAAAAAGTAGGGCCATTGTCACATACCAGGGAAAATGGTACTCCAAACTTGGTAATGATGCATTCATTGAGAAATTTGATGACCACGTTAGTGGTGCTAATTTTATAGGGTTGAGCCTCAATCCAACACATGCAATAATCCATCGCTATCAAAATAAATCTATGCCGTACAAATGAATTTGGATTAATGACTCCTACAAAATTTAATGCCCATTGGGAAAATGGTTTTTACCTCATACACCAGCTATAGGGGCATCACTAGATTGCATTCCCTGGATACAGAAGTTTGGCATGTATGACATGTCCTCACATGTTGGTGTGCATCTTGGAACAGATAAGGCCAATAGTAGCCCGATCTTAGGATTTGATGTGCGATGGAATCAACTAATCCATGTCTAGTACCATGTTTTCCATGGAACTCTGTAATGGCATGTTTTTCTTCCTGCTGATCAAGGTAGCATAGATAGACACCCTCTAAATTTCTTATGTACAGAGCTCCTCCTTTAAGCATGTAATGTGAAATATTTAGCCTTAGTGCTCTCCTCTAAGTGGCATTCATTCCATCTAGGAACTTGTTATTCAACAACAAAAAAATCAAATCTAAGTACCAAGGATCACATGTATATGATTGTACTGTGTATTGCTGATAGGTGATCTTAGTATCAACATTCGCCATCATTTTGGATAAATCTTGGCCTTAGACTAGCTTCATTGGATGAATCTCAAGATCATACTCCTATAGAATGGCCATCCATTTTCCTCGCCTCTCCCCCAATTTGCTCTGCATGAGGAGGGACTTCACAATAGGATCAGGAACTATGGCAATGACCTGACTATGAAGGATATAGTGTATGAGCTTTTTGACTACTTGTACAAGTGCAAAGGATTGCTTTTCAAGAGGTGGATATCTAACTTCTATGTTCTTAAATGGGGAACTCATAAAAGCAATAGGCCTTTCATCTCCCTCACCTTTTTGTTGTGTCAAAACAACACATGAATGATCAAATGCAAAATAATAGATATAAAATGGCTTTAAGTAGTCAAGGTTGGTTAGAACCGGTGCCTCTGAAATTGACTATTTAATCTATGAAAAAGTAGATTTAGCTTCATTACTCCAATCTATCTTTTCATCCGTTTTCATCATTTCATTTAGAGTTTTGACAATCTCTGCAAACCCAGTTATAATTTTCCTTACAAAATTGATCTTTCCAAAGAAATATCTCATTTCCATCTTGCTCCTTGGCATTGTCAGCTTTAGGATGGACTCAAATCTATTGGGATCTATGGATATCCCCTTTTCTGATATTATGTGACCCAAGAGTTTCCCTTCAGAAACTTTGAACACACACTTTTTAGGGTTGAGAGACACACCATAACTTAAACATCTTTTAAGAACTTTTGCTAAATCTACAACATGGTCTTCTCTATTATTAGAAAACACAGTTAAGTCATCCATATAAATAATGATACATTTACCTATTAAGTCTTTGAATGCCACATCCATTGTGTGTTGAAAGGTTGCACCAGCGTTAATAAGACCAAATGGCATCCTCCGATAAGCAAATGTCCCACACTTGGTAGTGAAGGTAGCTTTCATTCTATCTTCATAACTGACAAGAACTTGATTATATCCCGAATAGCCATCCAAAAATGGCATCATCTGGGATCCATTAATAGTTTGCAACACCTCATCAAGAGAAGGAAGTGGGTAATTATCCTTCTCTGAGGCCTTATTTATGTTTTTAAAATCAACACACAATCTAATCTCACCATTTTTCTTGCAAATAGGAACCAAGTTAGCAACCCAAGTGGAATGTCATACTGGAAAGATTATCCTTGCAGGAAAAAAATTTTTTACTTCCTTGAAAATTAAGGGTTCAATTAAGGCATTGACTGGATGTTGTTTTTGGTGAAAGGGCTTTGCTTCTATCTTCAAGGGTATGGTATGTGTGATCACTGAAGTATCAAAGGTCTTCAAATCCTTGTATCCCCAAGCAATTACTGCAATTTCTTCTTTCAACACCTTAATCATTTTGTCTCTAATTTTCTCGGGGCAGGTTTTTCCTATATACACATTCTTTTCTGGACCTAAATCAGCCAATTTGATAGATTCATACTTCCCTCCATCACTTTCTGTTGGAACCCTTTCACAAGCTCGAGGGTCTTAGTCAAAGATCCTTTCCAAGGCTACCATCCCCTTGGGAATGTTGTTTCTTTTCAAGTTGAGTATCCCTTCGGTATCACAATTCTCAGGATCCCAATCTCCCTGGTCTCTTTCTGATTCATGAATTATTTGTCCCTCAAAGACATCTGAACTTGCCAGGAAGGCAAGTATATTCTAGTCATCATCAAAGACCTAAAAATTGTGAACATTATCTGGGATGGTTGGGATTGAGATTAACTCCATCGAGAATCTCTTCAACTTGGAGTCCTACATAGTTTCCAAAGTGCTAGTAGCAATAGCAAGGGCATCCACAATCTGATTGTCCTCTCTAGGGATCAACTTGATGCCAAAAGCATCAAAATATTCTATCAAGTTCCAAAATTGGTTCTTATATGCAGCCAGTCTCTTATTGTGGCATGTGTATTGACTATAGATCTGCTTGACAATGACCTCAAAATCTCCCATAACTATGAGAGTTGTAACCTTCTTCTAGTGAGAAAACATCAATCCTCTAGCCAACGCTTTGTATTTTGCCAAATTGTTTGTGTAGCCAAACTACAACATGTAAGAAGAAAAATATATTTTCCCTTTTGGGTTGGTTAGTTTAACTCAAGCTCCACTCCCTGATTTAGATTTAGAGCCATCAAATTTAAAACTCCACAATTGATCCAAAGCTAGGATTTATTTCTTTTTGGGGACTACAGGTGATTGCTTGCTAGAAGTGAGTGGCAGATCAGACTGGTTTTGGCTATCTAGATTTAAAGATTGTTGTGAACAATGTTTATTAGAAGATTCACCTAGATTCAAAACCTATTCAGAAACTACTTCCTAAACTTCTTCTTGGATCACTTCACAATTTTGTATTTTTTCAATAATGCCTTAGGAATTGGAAGGTCATCTAGGGCAGGTGTAATAGACAAAGACTAAGATTCCTCAATCTTATTTTGGAGATCAAAATATAGAACCTGATTCTACTCAAGTTGAGAAGGATCTCCCTCTTGAGTGAGACTGGTTCATGTCAGGATGGTGGCATCCCTAGCTTCAAATGGAAATTGATTGGTGGGTGTTTCAAGTTGGTATTCACAAGTTTCCTTAGCCTGACAAACATGGTTCAAAATATGTACACAAGGTTGACATGTCAACTCATAATGACTTTGGTAATGAATCCTACACCAATTAGGGAATAGTAAACTCCATATATCATCCTCTTCTCCCAGAATTAGCCTATCTTGTTGCAACTTTCTAATTAGGACTTGCTAATTGACTGTGGTCATTGGGTCACTATGTTCTAAAGGTTCTAGATCATCAGGATTGAGCATTAAAAAGGTCAAGATTTCTTCTCTTTTATATACTCCCATCTTGGTTTCAAAGTAAGCTACCTCATTGGGAGTCGTACTTAGTGATCATATGTTTGAGACGAGGCTCACTTTCAATCCTAATTTGCATTGCTACCCCTTTCCATGGTAGCCACATGTGTGAAAATTATAAGGATAGATAACCCCCAATGCTTTTCATTAGGTCTCAACATAGAAGCATGTCATATGTCTCAGGGATATAATCCACCTGAATATCCATATAAGTTTGGATCCATGGGTCAGATTCAACCTATACATGAATATATTTTAATTCCCCTACCACATTAACCTCAGTTTAATTTTATTGAATTACCTTCTTGTGAGTCTGAAGCGAATTCAAACCTAACTTTTTACAAATGGAAAATGGCATGACATTACCTGATGCTCTAGAATCCAAGAGGAAGTTGTGTAGATTCTTTCTGAAGATTCTCAAGCTTAGGAGGAATGGTGGGGTCCCTGTCTTACCTTTGTATAGGGTTGCATTCATTTCATTTGTTGGAGTCACCTTATTCTTTCCTTTTGACTAATCTACCTCTTCTAGAGCTCTCAACACAATGTATCGTTGGGAAGGGAACCATTTCATAATGTCAAAGAAGGGAAGTGAAGTATTTTGTTTCTACATCTTTAAAATAAAATCAAACTCAATGTCATTTTTCACCTGGTATTTGTGAAAAAAAGATGAGTTACCTTTATTTTGAGATTCAGGTGGGCCTTTTGGTGGAGGGAGGTTGTTCTCTTAATTCTAATTGGGTGGAACCATGGTATTTGGAGGGGAAGATGTGGTGAATGGCCCTTTATTCTGACTCCTCGGGAAATGACCTCCTTTGGATTGGAAGGCCTGAGCATCATATACATCTTCTACTAGTTCATTTTCTTCTTGGTTGGGGAATGGAAGTTCCTCATCAAAGATGTCATAAGCCATGGAAGTATTCATGGATCCACCAGACTTCTTGGGAGCACCTTGCAAAGGAGCATCATCCTATGCAATCTTCACCATCTTCTCCATTTCTGGGTAGTTAACCATAGAATGTGTTGCAGTGTCATGCAACCTACCCCAATTTTCCATAAAATTGAGATCTGAAACATTTGCAGTGTGTTGTTTGTCATCACCATCTTGATAATCATAGGAAACTCCCCCATTGTTTGGCCTAGTATTCCATTTTATATTGTTGTTTGACCTTTGGTTTTATCCCCTATTTTGGTTTTGGTAATTTTGATTAGGGGAATTCTAGTTTTGGAAGTTCCTCTAGTTCTGATTGGTGTTCTGATTGGAATAACTACCCTGATTGTTATACCCTCCCTGATTTTGGTAGTTTTGATTTTAGTTCTGAGGGGGGTTGAATTTGAGTTGTACAATCTCATTAGTGACCTGAGACAATGTTTTCTTAAGGGTCTCCAACACTGTTGTCAGGTGAGCAATATGCTCACTTTCTGCAGTGGTTGTAGTTGACATATGTGTCATGTGGTTAGATCCTCCAACTTGATTATGAGAGTTTTGAACTTGCTATAATGGGTCAGGAGTTGGGCCACTAAAGAATAATTGCTAAGATGGGGATTCTAACTTAGATAAGGGCCCATATGAAGAATGAGACATCCCTGGAACTGTATTAAATAGTGGGGTAGGATTAGGTACTTGGGAGTATCCTAGAGGAGGGAAAACTCCTCCTAGACCTCCTGATTGTGAACAAATCTATTGAAGTTTAATAGAAAGGTGGTAAGATTTGGAAAGAGAATTAATGTCATTTGCATTGTATGTTCTTTGCAAAAATAGGCCAATCAGGGGATCTATTGCCTTCAGGTAAGCTTGGATAGCAATATTTTCAGCCACCAGATATGGATCTTGCAACCTCCTGTACATCCTTTGAAATTTGGTATTAAATAGGGGTAACGGTTCATGTGGCTCTTTCTTGATAGTAGAAAATTAGTGATATAATATTGTAGGATCTACATAGACCCTGAATTGGTTAATGAATGCATCCTCTAAGTTTTCCCAATGTAGGATGGATCCAGTAGGCAGATTTAGATACCAGTTATAAGCCATGCCTCCTAATGAATAAGGAAACAACCTACATGCAACATTATGGTGGGAAATCACAGTGTGGGTACATGCATCTTTGAATGCATGTATGTGCTCTTCAGCACTTCTTGATTCACCATGAGCGTACCTAGGGTAGAATTTCTCTGGGTTATTTGGCATTTCGTGTATGCCACCAAGAATGACTCCCAGTGGTGAAGGAATGTTGGCAAAGAATTCCATAGGTGGTGGTGGTGATGGATTTGGTTGTCCCACTTGTGGTATTGGTGGAAACCTGGGTGGAGTAAGTGGTGGTGACAGTGGTGGCATAAAAAATCTATAGGATTTGGGTCTAACAGGGGTTCAGAGTTCAACTAACGGTTTTGGATTCGTAGTAGATCTAAGAACTCTTCCAAACCTTGCTAGTGAGAATGGCTCAATTTGAACCAGTTTGTTCCTTTAGGCCCTCCTAGCACCAGATCTATTGATGGTCAATTTAACATAGCAACATTAAATAGAATAATTCTACCCTATTTCTCTTGAAAATGAAAGATAACCTAAATCAATCTATCTTCCAAGGTCCTTGTAGTTGGTTCTCAACTACGCGGATGTGATTCAATGGCCAATGCAACTATAATATTCAAGGGGCCTGCTGGTAAAAAGAATACAAACTGCATCATACCAATTAATCTATGTCTAGGGGGGGTGTAAATAAACTGAAAAATGATAGAACAAGGCTTTAGAACAACAAAATATGAATATAAATCTCTTTACATCTAGACACATATCTTAACAGTGAGTGTTTCCTCAACTAACCAAAACTACAAAATAATGCAATCCATAGCATGATCTATACTATTGCATACATTCATAGTGAAAATTAAATAACCATAACCATTCATCAAATCTTCATTGCAAAATCAAAACACATCACCAACTCATTGCTAAAATTAATAGATCAATAGAAATAAATAAATTTCATTCATAGATAACTCAATGAAATAGTCTCAAATTCAAATTCTTCTATTGATTTTCATCAAATAAGAAACAATTATGCACAACAAAACTCATTGGCATACAAATGACTATGATTCATTAACATTACCACTTAACACCTAAACTTTTGAAAATGACTTAATTGCATGAACTGTAAACAAAGTATATCAAAGTTTCTTGCTTGAAAACTCGTAAAATCTTAAAACTATGACAACACTATCTGCTATCTCTCTTCAGGTGGCTAATCCTTCTTCAATCATCTGACCTTTACAAAATGGAGAGCCAAATTACATATAGACAAGCTTTGCATTAGTTCCTCTCAATCAAAAATTGAGATCCACCAATTAAGGAACAACTGGAACTTCATGAAATGACTACGCTGGTTGATCTTCAGTTTTCTTGTTGATGACTCAATTGTCAAAATCCAATGCACCAAAAGGGAAGGTAGAACTGTTGGGGATCTATAGTTGAAGTGATGTCAAGATCCTACAAAATAGGAGAGAAAAAGAGAGAGGTGTCCATCAGGAATAGAACGTTCCACTACCACTTCATTCCTACATATTTTTCTCAAGAAGGTACTCATCATAGTTGGTGAACACTTGTTGGAGTATGTCTGCATCAGACCCATCTACCCAATCACCTTCAAATTTGATTCCTTTTAATTATGCAAAGGAAAACTCTTGCATATCTTTCAATTTAATTAACTCCCTCCTAGCAACCTTCACTTCCTCCTTGATATCCATGAGTCTATCAAGAAACAAGTCATCACCATCCTCCTCTTTCTACATCACCTCCTCAAACCTATTATTCCACTTTTCCTTTAATTTTTCAAGAGAAAGACCTTCCTTCATAGGGATATCTAGATTAACCAAAATGGAAATCACTGCTTCCAATTCATCAATCTGCTCATTCAAATCTTTACTAGCTTGTTGAACTTCATTTCTATGTTGATAAATGAATGTGGATTTGAACCTGATAATAAAAAATGTCTTTTCAATGAAGTCCACATTATCCTCATCGAGGATAGACTATTCCAATAGAGTTTGATTTGGAAACTTGTTAATATCTTTTAGCTTCTTTGTATTCTCTCTATACTCATCCTCTTCTTTCCCCAAAACTTCAGCATGTGAATTCATGTCTTCAACCAACTCCAATGCACCCTCATGTTCCCTATAACTATTAAAAAGAAGCTCATCCACCTCTTGGTTCAACTGATCTATCCATCTATCAAGTATTCTGACCTTACTTCTCATTTGTACAAGATCATCAACCTCCTTCTTACTCAACAAAATAGGTGTTTCCATAGCAGCAAATTGAGAGGAAATAGGGGTAGATACATCCTTCAGGAACCTATGCAGTTGGTCCAATTGAGCCTTAAGGTCATCTTTTCTTTGTTTGTCCTTTATCATCCTAGATTTGGTGGAGGATGCCTCTATGTCAATAAGGTTCATTTGCTGATTTCTTGTTGGTTTCCCTAAATTAACCATACCCAACTGATAATCAGTCAATTGCATATCTTGCTTATCCTTTTCCATCATTGGAATAGCACATTTAGCTCTGATTTCACCTATATCTATTAGCATTTTGGAATGAAGGACCCTAGGCTTTTTCTTGGGCCTCTCTTTCTCTATTTCCTTCATCATATCTTCCAAATTAAAGGGCTGAGGTTGGACTATTTGTTTCCTTTCTAGGTTGACTTTCAACCATGTTGGAGTAGTAGGAGGAGTTATCACTTGTGTGGAAGAAGTAGTAGGAGAAATAGATTGCAAAACTGCTGCCCTAGGCTGAGAGTCAACCTCTTTTTGTTTCTCCTTCTGTACTCTTTCCTTAGCCAATCTTTCAGCCTCAACTTTTTCTTTTTAATCTTGCACCCTTTTAGCTTCTGGTGCTTTTGTAAAAATTCTTCTAACCTATTCTTCTCTAACATTTCATCCCTTTTTCTTTCAAGATCTTTAACTCTATCCCATGCTTTCTTAGACTCTTGCTCATGTTTAGTGAGTGCTTTTGCCTCCTTTTCTCTCAATAGGTGTTCTTCCTCTTGCCTCCTCTTGTGAGCTTCCTCAACAGCTCTAAATTTGGCCTCAAGGGCCTCTTTTTCTCTCCTTTGTTGAGCTTTCTCTTCCTCAAGCTCATGAATCTTTTGTAACATAGCCAACTTATCCCTTTCTTCTTTAGTATTCAATTCGTGTTCTTTTTTCTACTATAACAAATCTTCCTTTTCCTTTTGTTTCCTTGAAGAGTCTCCATTGATCCTCGAGGGCGAGGACATGCTTAGTCCCCAAATCTTCAATCTCTTCATTGGGTGCAGTCACAAGAGTTTCCTAATTTGATTGGGTAGCCTTTGAATCAATATCGATATCATGGATCTCAACCTCATGCTCTTTCCCTTTTAAAGATTCATCCTCCTTATGAAGGATTCCAATGGGGATCTCCTCAATAGGTTTCTATGTAAGGTGAGGTTGAGTTGAGGTTTTACCTCCAGCAGTTGTTGAAGCTCTAGGTTGAGATGAACCCTCTTTTTCAGCAATTGAGGTCCCGGGGTGAGATGAGGTTTCTTTTGTAGCAGTTATAGTTCCTTCATCTTGTGATTCAGGGATATCCTAAGCTGGTACTACTGAATGAGGCTCCTCCCCAAAGTTAGGAGGGAGAAAATCCAATGGCTCCTTAGGAGTTGTCCTCCTCTTCATTCTTTTGTACCCTTGGGTACCTGCAACTTTCCTCTTTTTAGAATTTTGAGCCTCTGGCTCCTTGATCCTCATCACCACCCACTGGATACTTTGATCCATCACTATCCTTGCAATTTTCCTAATATCAATGGATTCTTCCTCATCCTAGTTTACTATATCTAAATCCTTGGTACCTATGTTTTCAACCTCATACTAGGGATCCAAGGTTACACCATCATCTGATAATGCATCAGGAATATCTTCTTTCATCCCATACTCAATCATTAATGGGATGGGAAACCTTTCATAGTCCCTCCTTCTTACATTATATTCATCTTGTAGATCAATCCAAAAATCTTCTAACAAATTGAAATGTTTCTCAAAGACAGTGGGGAGCAAACCATTCATCTTATGCTTGGGATCAAAATGCTTCCAAGATGTATATAAACCCAATTTCAAATAAATCAATTCATCACAAATTGCCTTAGCAGCCACATTATGTGCACAACTATGTACTCTCCTAATTTCTTGGAAAATTTATGGCAACCAATCTTATGCTTGCTAGGAAATTTAAGATTGACTCTTATGGCCTGATAGATGAACTCCATAAGGAAAATTCTATTACTGCAGTATCTTGGAAGCAGATGAGGATAGCCATCAAAACCTGCCAACCTAAAGTAAGTAAACTTGGGGTATTGGATGTACCAATCTCCCCATTCTGCAATGAATGTCATGGCTTCCCTGCTTAATCTATACCTTGCATCACCTATCAACTGATTAATGATAACATACAAGAATTCCTCATTAACCCTTCTATAAGTGCAACTCTAATGTTTGCAAATTTAGTTTATCATAATGATCCCACACTTTCTTCTGTCCAATGGCTTCTCCCAATACTCCAACCTCATTCAAACCAAGGAAAATTCCCCTCCTTGCAGCTGTATACACTACATAAGAAGTCATGAAGAAACTCTTTGTTTTCCCCACTCTAAGCATATGTTTATGTAGGCTCTCTAACAAAATAATTGGCCAATCAAATTGTTGCTTTCCATCCAAAATGGTTTGAATGAATGGAAACATCCATTCCTTAAAGTGTGAAGAATCTCTCTTCTTGAACACTCTAGAAAGCATCATGATTATGTCACCAATCTCCTTACTTAAATTTTCTCTCTTTGGATAATCAGGAAGCTTAGTCAAGCATTTATTTTCCACCCTCATCCATTTCTTGTTCATGTGGGTCCTGTTGATGGTGTTTTCTGCATAGCAACAACTCAGACATAAAATGATATTCTATCTCTCTTGAAAGATAATCTTCAACAATAAATTGTTGAAAATCACCCCAAGGTCTCTCGGGTGTTAGGTCATGACAATGCATAAACAACTCAGATAATATGTGAAAATGCTGGTAATCACAATCGAACCTTACTACAAGCAAACTGTATCTTTCCAATTTATCAAATCTTGCAATATGATGATCTTGAATCCTAAATCTAACTAGATAATAAAGAAATAGCAAAAGATGAGGGTGCAAGAAATATAACGAAATCTAAACTATTTCTAAGATGAACAATGTAAATGACAAATACCTGAAATGGACAAATCTCAAATAACCAATCTCTGCTTAACCCACAATGCAATATCACAAGAAAGGTGTAATCTTCTAAGGCTTATAGATTTTCAAATCATAGACATTCATCCACAATCGAACTAAGCATAAATAAATGTATGGTCCAGGTTGACTTCACCAGCCTACTACAATCAGATAGTTACTGGGAGTATAGACCAGAGATTGCTACAAACATTCCAAGCATTAAATCATGAACATTATTCACCAAACTAATCTAATTTTGAATCTAACATTAATCCAATATCTTTAAGCAATTTCAAAAGATGGAACAACAAGAGCCATGCAAGATAAACTAACACAAAAGAGTTCACTAGAGAAACAACAATGCTTTCAATTGTATTAGATCACCAATATGTAGCAACAATAATATTGTTTTGTGTTACAGCACTTGCTCACGAGAACTAACTACTACTTCTATTACAAAATTCTCTAGCTCTTCTCTTCAATCTAGCTTGTCTAATTTCTATTATCTATCTGCCCCTTTACAAATGAGGCAAGAACGCCAATTTAAAGAAGACCCCAAAACATGTCGGCCCAGCCAGACATTTACAAAATAAAATAGCCAAAACAAGTCGGCCTCAGGAAATTCAAAATAAGGCACACATTAAATGCCGGTACATCATCAAGGTCAGCCACAATACATCTCCCCAATGCAACCCGGATCAATACATGCCCTATAATAATAGGGAAGCACAAATAATGAAGAAGCATGGTATTAACTACCACCTCCCTTATCCTTATTTTGATCCAGCAATTCATGAACTTTCAAAAGTACCCTATCCAACTCAGCAACAGGTGGCAAGGGTAGGATTTTGAGCCAACTTTCAGTTGAGTCAATCTCTTCCCTTGACTGCTTAACCATTTTATCCCAATCACCCTTGTACACAAGGTACTTATCCATCACAACCAGATAAGTAGCCGCATCATCTAATTGGTGTCCTATCATAGAATCCTCAATATCAGTGGCATAGACATCATGCCACCATTTCTTCAATTGTTCGAAACTTAAGTACTTAGGGACGATCTTTCTCCTGCCAGCCATTATTTCAAAAAAGGTTATGCATCCATCATAAGCATTAGTTAAATTACCATCAATTTGATTCTTTTGTTTGTAGATCTTCCTGATGATCTTCTGTCAGATTTGTAGGGCTTCAAACCACTCCCAAGGCTCATTAACCCTAGATGAGGAGAGAATTCCATCAACCACCAACTGATCCTTACTATATTCCATGATTGTCCTAGTTTTATGTAGTAAGAGATCAGTGTCCTCCTTATCCTGAGATAAAACATGACTTAGCCAATCCTTAGCTCTCATTGCATCCTTTCCAGTTGAAAGGATCTCTTTTATTGCATCATCTCCCTTAGCCTGTACTTCCTGCAACCAATTCATTGTAGCATGAGTGGAAGCTTTCATTTTTTCTAATTCAGAGATGGTCTCTTTCGGCAAGAAACCAGCAGCAACAGAAGAAGATGGGTGAAAAGATTGTAAGGGTTTCATCAAATCTTCAAGACATTTCCTAAGATTTTTTATTTTCTTTCTTTAGTTCATGTTTGGACTGTGTCTCCTTCCTCAATCTCCCAATAATCACTGCACTGGATCCCTCATACTCTTCAATATCTTGCTCCATAGAAGTGGGTCCAAGATTGATGGTCTGTACATCATAATCCTCCCTAGTGACCTCATCTCCACTTTTACCTGTAGTAGGGGTGGCAATGTGAATAACTCTATTACTAGCTTCATCCCTTTCGATCTTGGAAACCACCTTGGCCATCTTTTTCTTTTTACCCTTTCCAATCTTGGCCAACATTTCATCCTAATTGAGAGGAGTGTCCTCAACAATGACCTGTTTCCTTTTAATTTCCTTGTCTAGCCAATCCGGAACAACAGGATTCACCTAGGTTTCACCTTCCTTAACCTCTTCATGCTGATCTACTATCTCATCCTTTTCCTTTTCCGGAGATTGATCACCTTTGTTTCCCACTTCCGGCTCTTCTTCATGCAGGGGTGATAGAGTCTTAACAAGAACATCCTCTTTCTAAGGAGATTTACTATTCTTACTACTTGTAGGAGAATTCTCATATTGTACCAAAGGGGAATGATGCATTTCCACATCTCCTACCTCAAACTCAGCAGCTGCACTATCCTCTTTCTCCTTAGCTCTCCACATCAACCACAGGGGGGTTTTCCTTATCCTTAGAAGTTTCCTGATCCTTCTTTTTAGATGCCCTCGTTATCCTTGTCCTTTTTGGCTCTGGAGGAGTGTCTTCCTTATCGGCCTTCTCAAGTTCCTCCTCTTCTGTAGACTTACCTATTTTCAAAGTACGACTCCTCTTCTTTCCCTTGGGTTTTTTTTTTAGTTCAGGTTCACCCTCCTTAGGGCCTCTGATTTTAATCTTAAAAGGTGAATTTACCTTGGTTTTTCCTTTAGAATCATCCTCACCTGATTCCTCTGAGGTAGAAAGAGCATTTAGATTTCCCATCAAATTAAAAGTGCAAGGTACCTTCTCACTTTCCAGTTCCCATACTTTATGTTTCAGCCATGACTTGGTAGATTTCATGATAGGAGCCATCAGCTCCTCCAACTTGGTTATCTCACTTTCTGACCAGTTTATCTCTCTAATGGGTCTGTCCTTGACTCATTCATATGCATGATCCTGGACTAGATTCCCATCATCCTCCAACTGATCAGGAATCAACTTGACATTGTACATCCTGATTACATCAACTAGAAGCCTAGAATACCTTTTCTTTCTCACCTCAAATTCATCCTTATTGTTTGCCCAGTAGTCTTCTAAATCATCCTTGTGGTGATAATCTTTGGTAGCCCTCTTATGTGCTTCGCCAGTGATGTCAAAACCTGCCCTCTTAGAATGGAAAGAGAAGCCAAAAGTACTCAAATCTTCCCCTGATGCATGAGCCAAATTGATTGAAGGGTAGACTTCACTAGTACCAATTCTCAAGGGAAAATCTCCACCAAACCCTATCTTATGTTTCTCATTTTTAACGACAGCATCAAAATCACATATCTACCTGGTAACCTCCAAGAGTATGATGTGGTTAGTAGGATATCTTGGCAATCTGTATGGAGTAGTCAGGCATCCATCAATTCTGATATAGGAGAAGGTGGGGAATTGTATAAAGCAGGCTCCATATCTATTAATCAGTTCCTTGGCTCCATCAGAAATTCTCACATGCTCTGCATTCTGAAGCAACCTAGTAATATGCATAGTGAATGCATCATTCACTCTTCGGTCATTCGAACTCCCTAGGTGCAACTCAAGGTACACCTCATAGATGACATCTTGCCCTAATGTTCCATTTGGACTCAATCCCCTGTATGGATGAAATCTGGCAAGAATATATACCACATAAGATGTCATGGTGAATTTCTTTGACTCCAGCACATCTCTCATCTATCTCTCAATCACTGTAGTGATAATCCCTACCCAGTGGTAATTGAGACCCTGCTCAATCTTGTTAATGACATGCACCATCCAGTTCTCCAATGTCCTGGCACTTTTCAAGCCTTCCACCCTGCTCAACAGTGTGATTGCATCATATATATCTTGTCGAAACTTGACCCTGTGTAGCTATTTAGGCATCTTAGAGAAATGAGATTTTGGCTTCTCCAGCTAGGAGTTGATCATCTGTTGAGCTTTGATAGGTTCATCATCATAGTAAGTCCAAGCCAAGTCCATATCTAAGGCAGACACACATGGTAAGTCCGGCATGTCAAATGCTTGGGCAATGGAGATCGGATTAAGATTTGCCAACACTCTCCCATCAGGACTAATTATCCTCTATGTACCAAGGACATAGTGTCAGGCACATTCCAATATTAACTCGTAGCACTAAACTGCATGAGGAAATCCTGCCACATGAGCCAGTCCGGAATTCACCATCCCCTTTGTCAAAGATGATAGATCCTTCTGAGCCATCCTTCCTTTGAACTCCTCATATCTCCAAGCTCCAAAATTTGTATCAGAGACCTCTGACCAAATTGAGATCAACTTACTATCTGGCAACTGGTTCTTCAGATCCAACTTTATCCTTTCCATATCCGTAATTGAAGTTCCTTTTGTATCTCCTTTGGACTTCCCTACCACTACCTTACTCGATTCAGCCTGCATTCATAAAAGAGCCTCATGAAAATTCAATTATCATCCATATTTCAATCAAAGGTTAGTCCCAAAACCCAATGAAATCACTTAAAATAAATCTTTGAACATCAAACTGAAATTCTAGGAAAATGGGGTAATCTGGGAAAATCCAATTGGGGCGGAATTTCGGAGAAATCTGACCCAGACAGACTCTCGTAGTCAAAACATCATTTTATCAAATAAATCATCAATACGGACAAAAGAGATGCATTATTATCATAAGATTCATCTATTAAGCAACAAGAAATCATCAACCAACATTTAGTTCCTTAATTCAATCTCGAAAACCAAACTCAAGTGAAACCAAATAGAAAACTGAAAAAATCCGGGTGGGACAGGTTTCCGCGGGCAATAGAAATCCTGGGAATTCTCCATGCTTCGGAAAATGGCAAAACCGGGGAAAATCTGGATGCGCGGAAATTCCGCGGACATCTCAGAAACCCGATGACCATTCTACGCATAGAAAATTCGTGGAGTGATCATACAAAGCCTCCTATCCGGATCTAATGGACATGAAAGCAATCCCAATAAGCCAAATTTCAATCATAGTTGGATTCAAACTCCCTAGATTCTCAAATGGTGGATCCCCGCAATGAAATAGTGATGCCCTAAATTCGACAACTAGACTTCTGCCATGAAAGCTAGGGTAAGCTCAAAGTTTTCAAACATTATCCCTCAAAATGATAAAACTAGGGCACACCAGGGTCTCAGACGTTATGAACAAGGTCGAGCTAGACACAGGACGCAAGGATCACAATGAATCCAATAAACTTAACAACCCTGAGCGGACATAATGAAACCCTACCCTCACAAATTAAACCAGATTACGCACAAACAAGGTGCGACCCCAAAAGAACGCCCAGGCACACCCGTACACCCGAAATTCGATCGACAAAATGAAAGGATGCGCAGTGCAGGCTTTGAAAACTCGTGAAAAGGTGGACCAAACCCTAACTCAATAAATATGAAATCACGAAAAAATGAGCAAAGGCCAACCCGTATAATCATCAATGAACTTTAAAGATTCAATCATAAAGCACAAAATGAAGGGAGAGGTCAATGACGACTTACCATGAATCAAATCCGATCGGACCCTACCCAAGGAAATCACTACAAACCAGGGTGCCCTAGTGGCGACAAATCAACACGAATGCCCAAGGAATCATATGTGAGCAGACCAAATCCAACAACCAGAGCTCAAGAATGAACAGAATCAAGCGCAGGAGCAAATAGGAAATGAACAATGAAATCAGGAGGAGCGCTAAAAGACCTTAAATTCGCCCACACTCGTGCCAGAGAAGAGATACCCTAAGCATTAATGGCTGACAAGACGCATTGAGAAAATCCAGAAACCCAAGGTCGAAATGGAATTTCAGGAAAATTCGAGTCAATTGGATTATCCCGGTGGGCATGAATTTCATGGAAAGCGCACCCCCGGGACTCCGAAGGAATCCGGGAAAATCCGCGTGAGCTGGAAAATCCCGGATTTGACCAGAAACCTGGACCTCATTAAAACACAAGTTCCACTGATTCAATCTTTAGAATAAAACCAAGATAAGTAAGACCAACATCCCGGGACCTCAAAAGGAAAAATCCAATAAAAACCAAAGGTCAAAGAGACATCAGAAGTAAAAAATCAGAGGGTCCCTACTCCAAGTGGGGCGTGTGTGCAAAACTACACAACAAATGGTGACTCCGCTGGGGAAATGCTCTAGAGCATTTCGAGGAAAAACTGTAATCAAGAACCCAGAACTCATGGTTTCAATTCATCCATCCGGTCACTACTTACGGTTAAACCATAGAACCCGCAAGTCATCAAAACTTTTTCTACACTAGGGTCGAAGTGTGTGCACATGCATTCATTATCCCCCTTAGCTACAAAAGGAACTAAACTTGGTTGGAACAAGCTACATAAAGATTCATACTCTAAAAGTAACCTGGATAGAGCCTCGCTGCCAGTCAGGCATCCATAGCCCCGACGAGGTTATCGCTGTGATTCTCCTGAACATAGCTCTACTACCAGCCAGGTGTTCATATCCCTGGTAGAGATATCTAGATCCCCTTGATGAGTTGAATTTGGTCTCTTAATTTTCAATATTATCTCTTTTTTTTGTGATATTGCTTGTCTTTTCACTTCTTTCTCTTTTTTTTTTATACTTCAATATGTGAATAGTGAAGTTCACACTCAGGGATGAGAACCACAGTGGCACTAGAGCAGAGAAGGATTTTTCACCTGTGCAAACTTCATAAGGACCTTCTGCAACTTCAGGTATCTTTAATATTCAAAAAAAATGTGAGACCCTAATGTATTCCTGTTCAATCTGACTAGAGAACTCTTTGGCTTAAACACAAGGATATGTGACATTGGGTAGAGAATTCATACCATGATATCCTGAAAAGATGATTAAAGTTTGTAAAGGAAATACTAAGAACACCACACCTACCTTGTCACCACTGCCATACAAATGCAACAGGAGATCCCAGAAAGAGTAGGAACCAAGAGCAAGAGCAACACAAACCAAAGAAAAATAGGCCAAAACAAACCTACTCTAACCAAAGCAAACAAGAAAAACTGAAAAGGAACCTATTTTAACCAAAGCAGAACAAAAAAGCAACCTAAACTAACTATATACAAAAGAAGAGAGCTGAAAACAGCTCAGGATTGGAAATAATGTTTCAAATACTGCCCATTAACAGGCAGTGGAATGTCTTCTCCCGTGAGTCTTTAGACGGAATACATTATCTCCAAGTATTTCAGCAATCTGATATGGACCGAGCCACAGTTTATCAAACTTCCCATGGTCCCCTTTTCGATCGTGAGGTTTATCCCAGTACAACACAAGGTCAGAAATTCGAAAGGCTTTGGCCTTAGCCCTTTTGTCAAACCACCTCTTAACTAGCCCCTGATGTTTGGCAAAGTTCTCAAGGGAATCATCTCTTTTTTCCTCAAGGTTCAGTAACTCCGTCAACCTAGCTTCCCTTCTATCCCCTTTATCGTAAAACTCATTAATAAATTGCAAGGTTGGGATCTTGAGTTGAATGGGGAATACTGGCTCTAGACCATATACTAAGTGATAGGGAGATGTTCCGATGGATGACTTAAGCCTTGTACGGTCTACCCAGAGGGCAAACTGAAGCTGGGTGTGCCAGTCTTTTGGGTTCCTCTCCAGCAGCTTACGGATAACAGTCAATAAGTTCTTATTGGAGGATTCTGTCAGGCTGTTACCCTGGGGGTAGTAATTAGTTGAAAAATTGATAATAATGCTATGATCAAAAGCCCAGTTTGAAAATTTTAAAGATGCGAAAGCAGGACCATTATCACAGACAATAGAAATAGGACATCAAAATCGATTAATAATAGTAGATTCTAGAAAATCAATCACTACCTCAGATGTACATTGCCTACAAGCAAAAGCCTCAGTCCATCTTGTGAAATAATGAGTAATGGTTAGAATATACCTGTGTCCCATAGAAGATGGTGGGTTGATAGGGCCTATGAAGTCCATACCCCACTGAGCAAAAGGCCTTACCTCAGTAACCGGTTGAAGTGGGAGTGTTGCATACCTTTCCCTCGTTGTTGTAGTCTAGCAAGTGTGACAGGTCCTGACATGATGGTGAACGTCTTTGAACAACGTGGGCCAATAATACCCAGCCCTCAAGATCTGATTTGCTATAGCAATAGCAGAACCATGGCCAGTGCCATACTTTTCATGAAATTCGTTCATCACCCTTTCAGCTTCCTATTTCCTGAGACACCTCAAATAAATGCCTTCATGATTTTTCTTGTATAGAACAACTCCCTTTAGCATAAAACTATCGCTCTTCAACCGTAAAGCTCTCCTCTGAACAACATTAAGATGACCTGGAGATCGCTGGTGCAACAAGTAATAAACTATGTCATCATACCAGCCACCCGGGGAAACCTCCTCAAGATTATAATTCTGAACAGTCAGTTCAGGCCCCGTTTCAGCCATAGTCTGAGTAAGTCCCTGCCCTCTTACCAACTTCATGGGTTGGATCTCAATGTCGTATTCTTGTAGCATTTTCACCCACTTAGCTCTACGCTCACCCAACTCATTCTGCATCAACAATAACTTAACTGCAGGATCTGGGACAATTGCATAAACCTTATTCCTGAGGATATAATGTCTGAATTTCTTCACTGCTCTAACCAGGGCGTAAGCTTGCTTTTCTACACTTGGATATTTCAATTCGACATCTTTTAATGGTGCACTCATAAAAGCAATAGGATGCTCATTTCCCTCATTAGACTTCTGAGTCAACATCCCCACACATGAATGGTCTGAGGCAAATGAATAGATGTAAAAGGGTTTACTGTAATCAGGACTTACCAATACTGGAGCATTAGCAATGGCTTTTTTGATCTCTGCAAATGCTTCCTTTCCTTCTGTAGTCCATTCAACTTTAGCGTCCTGCTTCAACATTGCATTCAGCGGTTTAACAATTTCAGCAAATCCAGTAATGAATTTCCTGACGAAGTTAATCTTGCCAAAGAAAGACTTCATCTCTTTTTTTCTAGAAGGTGGCTGAATCTTCAGTATGGCCTCCACTCTTTCTAGATCAATAGCAATTCCCTTTTCGGATATAACATGTCCCAGCAACTTCCCTTTTTTCACTCCAAAAATGCACTTTTTAGGATTCAGGGATATGTCAAATTCCTTGCACCCTTGAAACAGTTTGTGTAAATCAGATATGTGGTCACCTCTATCTTTGGAGAAGACAGTTAGATCATCCATATAAATAATAATGTACTTTCCTATGATATCTTTGAAATGTAGCCCCTGCATTAATGAGACCAAAGGGCATCTTTCCTGTAAGCAAAGGTACCCCATTTAGTTGTGAAAGCAGTCTTGTGTATGTCTTCATACTAAACCATTACCTGATTATACCCTGAATAACCATCCAGAAAGGACATCATCTGAGAACCGTTAACCACTTGAAGTACTTCATCCAGTGAGGGAACTGGATAATTGTCTTTTTCTGACGATCTGTTTAGATTTCTGAAATCGATGCAAAGTCTGATTTCCCCATTCTTTTTCCTTAGTGGGACTAGGTTTGCCACCCATGTTGAATGCCTGATAGGAAATATAATTCTGACAGACAGTAATTTCTGAACTTCTTTCTGTATAACTGGTTCCAGTAATGCGTTAATTGGTCTCTGTCTCTGCCTGAAAGGCTTGGCACCTGGCTTCAGAGGTATAGTATGAGTTATGATTGATGTATCGTAAGTTTTCAGGTCCTCATAACTCGAGGCTATTACATCCAGAAAGTTATGCAATGCTTTAATTATCCCTTGTCTTTCCTCTAGAGTGCATACCTTGCCAATAAAAATGTTCTTGGCATTATCTTCAGTTCCCATATTGTAAGTATCACACTGTCCACTGATAGACTTCTTCTTAGACTCTTGCTCCTGATCACTGATCTTGTCTAGATCAAAAATCCATTCCAACTGTACCATTCCCCTTGGAATAGTATTAGACTTCAAATTTATCACTCCCTCCAAGTCCAGCTCTGCTTCTTGGAGTTATGTTTCATCAATGATTTGGGAAGTGAAAACATCTGTGTTTGTAATGAATTCTAGGATATGCTTGTCATCTTCAAATACCTGAAAGTTAGTAACATTTTCTGGAACTGATGGCACATGAGTCAATTCTACAGTAAACTTTTTCAAACCTGACAAAGATAGGGGCTGCAGGGTGCTTGCTGCCTGGGCTAGAGAATCTGCAGTTTGATTCTTCTGCCATGGTATTAGTTGAATATTGAAGGCATCAAATCCCTCAAAAGGTCCCATACTCTATGCCTATAATTAGTCATTCTCCTATCATGGCATGAGTATTGTTTCCTTACTTGCTTAACTACCAACTCAGAATCACCGAAAACTTGTAGAACCTTGACCTTTTTCTTAAGTGCCATAAGAAGTCCGTGAATCAATACCTCATATTATGCTATGTTATTAGTATAGTAAAATTGAATTCTATGGGCTACAAAGAAAGTTTTACCTTTTGGGCTAATCAGTTCGAACCCTGCTCTAGCTCCATGCTTGGATTTAGATCCATCAAATTTGAGAGTCCAACATTCAGCAGTTGCAGTCCTCTTCATCATATCCTTCGGGTTATTACTACTGGAGGGCTCCTCAGACAACATCACTTTCTTTCCTTTATAGTCTTCATGATGGCTTTGCATATCTATCTTAACCATTGGGGTTGGGTTTATGCATTTCTATACTTGTTCTATTGTTGTATGGTATAAACAGAACTCCAGCTCTGAATGGGAAGCATTTTGAACTCTACACCAATTAGGTAAGAGTAATTCTTCGAAGCTTGTCCTTCTACCCAGGTGAACTTGGTTTTCAACACACTATCTAATGAATTCCTAGAAGTTGTCTAGTAGGCTAATCTGGTTGTCTTCGGATTCCTCTTCCTTACTCGATTATGTCAGAACAATAGCATTGCTGGATTCTGTCTCTGTATCAATAGACATCGTATGTAGCATCAATACCTCCTCTGAATCGAACTCTTCATAAGGATTTGATAGCATATAATTTCCCATGCCTACTTCTAATATCAGAACTTCATTTGAAGTATTTTGGTACTCCGTAATCATGTATTTCATTCTTGGTTCTCTCTCGATTCTAATATGATTTGGTACCCCTTTCCAAGGAAGCCACATGTGAGAGTGATTAGTAGATACATATCCATTCAAGGCCTTAGTAAAGTCTCTTCCTAGAATCAGGCCATATGCATCAGGGATATCAGCTACTTGAATATTGATAACCTGTTGAATTCTTGGGTCAGAAGCTACTTGCATGTGAATCATGTTTAATTCTCCCACCACATTAACTTCAGTTCTATCCAACTAAGTTACCTTCTTCTAAGAGTCAGCAGGTGTAATCCCTAAAGCTCTACATACTCTGAATGGCATCACATTAGTAGAAGCACCAGAATCTAGTAAGCAGTTATGTAAATTCTTACCGAATATGCGCACAGAGATCAAGAATGGTGGGGTCTCTGTTTTCCCATGAAACAGAGTTGTCTGAGTATCGAGCTGAGCAACTTGGGTCTTGTCCTTCTCCTTTCCTTTGTCTCTAGGGGGAAAGTTAGTCTGACTGTGGGCCTAGTTTTGTGTCTTCACAGGCTGAGAGCTAGAAGTCTTGTTGATGCTCTCACTGGAAGATTTATCCAAAGACACTAGGTGTGCACCATAGGTACCTAGAACTGCATTCCTAATTGCAGGGAACCTCAGTAACTCGAATGATGAAAGATTTACCTTTAATTTCTTGAACTCCTCAATGACATACAAAGCCATTTTCTCCTCACTCAGATTAGTAGGGACCTCTCTGGAAGATTCTTCCGCCTTATCTTTACTTGCTTGAATAACTTTTTCCTTATGTGGGTTAGTTTGAGCTTGTCCTTCCTTTGAAAGGTACTACCTGGAAACATGTGGAAATGACAGATTATTACTAGCATTAGGGTCTGGAGGGATATTGAAATTATTAGGAGGAATGGAAGTGGTGAAATGACCCCCAGCCTGTGGGCGTCTATGGGCCATATCTCTTAAACCCTGCCTCTAGAACATCTGCACTTCTTCGACATAAACTTCTTCTTTATCCAGGGGGCCATTATCATTTATTGCCTCCTCATTAATAACTGAGCAACCTCATCTCCATTGCAAATTTGGTCTGCCTTCTCTTCCTGGGAATCAGACTCCTCTTCTGGAACATTTTCTTCACCTGTTGGAAAAGGGGCATGATTTAATACCAACACAGGAGAGTCATAGGGGATGGAGGGAACAATCTCTTGACCATTTGCATTATTCTCCACTTCATATTGGAAAATAGAGGCAACAGTTTGGAATTTTGGACATTCTAACTCCAAATGTTGGCCTGTCTTATGGAGCCTACACCATCCTGACAGAGCAGCCTCAGCCAGATATACACCACTTGGAGGCTTGTCTTGACTGACTGGCTGATTTGCAGATTGGTTGGCAAGTTGATTGACTGGTTGATCCAATGGAGTGGGGAATCCTCCATTGTTGGGTCCTATATTCTATGCCCTGTTCTGTCCCTGTGATTGCCTCCTATCAAATCCTGGTCCACTACCTTGTCCTCTATCAAAATTTTGTCTTCTATCATTATTGAATCCTCTGTCATTATTGAATCCTCTCTCATTGTTGTAACCCCTATCCTGATTATATCCTATGTCATTGTTATACCCCCTTTCATTACGCTGTCCTCTGTCAAAATTTTGTCCCTGTGGATATTCTCTATTCTGATTGGATTGTATATTTTTCTGAGTAGCTTGCAATTGGCTGTTCTGATTTCTTAGGTAAGTCACCTCTAGGTTTATCTTCTTTATCTGCTCAGCCATTTCATCAATCCTATCCTTATTTAGATTTCCATAAGGGGTCTGGCTTGGATTACTCTGAGGAGGAACGAACATTGTAGAAAATCCTGTAGACTGATGCAACACTTCAGAATTCTATAGGTAAGTAGGGAAACCAGTTGGCTACTGCTGATACAGGGTTTGGTTAACCTGCTACTGGGGGAAGTTCATCATAGGAGAAACTTGGCTTGGGGGGGACCAGGGTGTGGCACCAAAGGTAATTGAGGCACTGGATTCATGATTGGAGTGTGATTGGTGAGTGCCTGATTTACAGCCTGAACCTGATTTGGATGTGCAACTGGTCCTAAAGAAGGCAACGGTCCAACCAAATGTTGCCTTAAATCTGTGCTAAGCTTGACAGCTTCTGTATAGGCATCAATTAGGCGAGCTGGAGGGTTGGGTCTCCATTTTAGAAAGGTTGATGTAAGGCTATCCAAAGCTTCATAATAGACTCCCAGGGTTGTATCATTGTCTAAGACATAAGGGTCTTGAAGTCTGGTGTATGCACGGTGGAACCTATTATTGAAACTGGATATTGGTTCATTAACCTCTCTCTTAACTCTAGTGAATTGCAGATACAATTCATTGAAACTGATGGGTATTCTGAATTTCTATAAAAAGGAAGTTTCAAGGTCATTCCGGTTATGAATTGAATCTGATGGGAGGTGATTGTACCAGTAAAAAGCCTCTTCTCCTAATGAATAAGGAAATAACCTACAGGCAACATCTTCATGAGAAATTCCTCTGTCTTTGAGATAGGTTTGGAAGATCCTAATATGCTCTTCTGCAGTCCTATTTGGGTCATTAACATGAAATTTTGAATAGAAATGCTCAGAATTTTTGGGCATAACATTGCAAGTGTTAAAAAATAAGGGAGATGGATTATTAGCAAGGAAAGCCATCGGCAAAAGTGGGGGTGGTGGTTGTGGTTGATTAATGATAGGCTGGGGTTGCTGAATGGGAACTGCCTCAGGGATGGGTATGGCCTCAACTTCTGGAAGTGAAGATGCAAACGATACTGGTGAAGGGATGAGTGATGATGATTCTCCCCTTTCTCGAGTCCTCCTTGACCTAGTGGGGAACTATAATTCTTGTAAATCTTCCTCTCCTGGGGTAGATCTGGTACTTCTCCTATATCTCTCAGAAGAGATGGCGTTTAAGAAACGATCTAGTGAGCTCATTCAGGCCCTCCTTCTAGCGCCAATCTGTTGATGGTTTTTTCTACATAGCAACAACTCAGATAGAAAATGATATTCTATCTCTCTTGAAAGATAATCTTCAACAATAAATTGTTGAAAATCACCCCAAGGTCTCTCGGGTGTCAGGTCATGACAATGCATAAACAACTCAGATAATATGTGAAAATGCTGGTAATCACAATCGGACCTTACTACAAGCAAACTGTATCTTTCCAATATATCAAATATTGCAATATGATGATCTTGAATCCTAAATCTAACTAGATAATAAAGAAACAACAAAAGATGAGGGTGCAAGAAATATAATGAAATCTAAACTATTTCTAAGATGAACAATGTAAATGACAAATACCTGAAACAGACCAATCTCAAATAACCAATTCCTGCTTAACCCATAATGCAATATCACAAGAAAGGTGCAATCTTCTAAGGCTTACAGATTTTCAAATCATAGACATTCATCCACAATCGAACTAAGCATAAATAAATGTATGGTCCAGGTTGACTTCACCAGCCTACTACAATCAGATAGTTACTGGGAGTATAGACCAGAGATTGCTACAAACATTCCAAGCATTAAATCATGAACATTATTCACCAAACTAATCTAATTCTGAATCTAACATTAATCCAATATCTTTAAGCAATTTCAAAAGATGGAACAACAAGAACCATGCAAGATAAACTAACACAAAAGAACTCACCAGAGAAACCACAATACTTTCAATTGTATTAGATCACCAATATGTAGCAACAATTCCACTGTTTTGTGTTACAACACTTGCTCAAGAGAACTAACTACTACTTCTATTACAAAATGCTCTAGCTCTTCTCTTCAATCTAGCTTGTCTAATTTCTATTATCTATCTGCCCCTTTACAAATGAGGCAAGAACGCCAATTTAAAGAAGACCCCAAAAAATGTCAGCCCAGCCAGACATTTACAAAATAAAATAGCCAAAACAAGTCGGCCTCAGGAAATTCAAAATAAGGCACACATTAAATGCCAGTACATCATCAAGGTCGGCCACAATACATCCCCCTCATGCAACCCGGATCAATACATGCCCTATAATAATAGGGAAGCACAAATCACGAAGTAGCATGGTATTAACTACCGCCTCCCTTATCCTTATTCTGATCCAGCAATTCATGAACTTTTAAAAGTACCCTATCCAACTCAGCAATAGGTGGCAAGGGTAGGATTTTGAGCTGGCATTCAATTGATTCAATCTCTTCCCTTGACTGCTTAACCATTTTATCCCAATCACCCTTGTACACAAGGTACTTATCCATCATAGCCAGATAAGTAGCTGCATCATCTAATTGGTGTCCTATCACAGAATCCTCAATATCAGGGGCATAGACATCATGCCACCATTTCTTCAACTGTTCAAAACTTAAGTACTTAGGGGCGATCTTTCTCCTGCCAGTCATTATTTCAAAAAAGGTTATGCATCCATCATAAGCATTAGTTCAATTACCATCAATTTTCTTCTTTTGTTTGTAGATCTTCCTGATGATCTTCTGTCGGATTTGTAGGGCTTCAAACCACTCCCAAGGATCATTAACCCTAGATTAGGAGAGCATTCCATCAACCACCAGCTGATCCTTACTATATTCCATGATTGTCCTAGTTTTCTGTAGTAATAGATCAGTGTCCTCCTTATCCTGAGATAAAACATGACTTAGCCAATCCTTAGCTATCATTGCATCCTTTCCAGTTGAAAGGATCTCTTTTATTGCATCATCTCCCTTAGCCTGTACTTCCTGCAACCAATTCATTGTAGCCTAAGTGGAAGCTTTCATTTTTTCTAATTCAGAGATGGTCTCTTTCAGCAAGAAACCAGCAGCAACAGAAGAAGATGGGTGAAAAGATTGTAAGGGTTTCATCAAATCTTCAAGACATTTCCTAAGCTTTTCATTTTATTTCTTTAGTTCATGTTTGGACTATGTCTCCTTCCTCAATCTCCCAATAATCACTGCACTGGATCCCTCATACTCTTCAATATCTTGCTCCATAGAAGTGGGCCCAAGATTGATGGTCTGTACATCATAATCCTCCCTAGTGACCTCATCTCCACTTTTACCTGCAGTAGGGGTGGCAATGTGAATAACTCTATTACTAGCTTCATCCCTTTCGATCTTGGAAACCACCTTGGCCATCTTTTTCTTTTTACCCTTTCCAATCTTGGCCAAAATTTCATCCCAATTGAGAGGAGTGTCCTCAACAATGACCTGCTTCCTTTTAATTTCCTTGTCTAGCCAATCCAGAACAGCAGGATTCACCCGGGTTTCACCTTCCTTAACCTATTCATGCTTATCTACCGTCTCATCCTTTTCCTTTTCTAGAGATTGATCACCTTTATTTCCCACTTCCAGCTCTTCTTCATGCAAGGGTGATGGAGTCTTAAAAAGAACATCCTCTTTGTCAGGAGATTTACTATTCTTACTACTTGTAGGAGAATTCTCATATTGTACCAAAGGGGAATGATGCATTTCCACATCTCCTACCCCAAACTCAGCAGCTGCACTATGAAGTTCCCAGTCCTTAAATGGTTCCATCTCCTCACTAGTCTCGTCCTCTTCATGAATCATCTGCTCACGTATGCCCAATGAAGGAGAGGTACCTTTCTGTTGTTCCATAGTGGATGCCATTGGAAGGAAATCTGCCTTTTGCATAGTCTCCTTGGGAGATGGAGTTCTTAACATTCTTGAATAAACCCAGGGTTTCTCTCTTCAGTTCTCCACATCAACCACAGGGGGGTTTTCCTTATCCTTAGAAGTTTCCTGATCCTTCTTTTTAGAGGCCCTGGTTATCCTTGTCCTTTTTGGCTCTGGAGGAGTGTCTTCCTTCTCGGCCTTCTCAAGTTCCTCCTCTTCTGTAGACTTACCTATTTTCAAAGTACGGCTCCTCTTCTTTCCCTTGGGTTTTCTTTTCTCTTCAGGTTCACCCTCCTTAGGGCCTCTGATTTTAATCTTAAAAGGTGAATTTACCTTGGTTTTTCCTTTAGAATCATCCTCACCTAATTCCTCTAAGGTAGAAAGAGCATTTAGATTTCCCATCAAATTAAAAGTGCAAGGTACCTTCTCACTTTCTAGTTCCCATACTTTATGTTTCAACCATGACCTGGTAGATTTCATAGTAGGAGCCATCAGCTCTTCCAACTTGGTTATCTCACTTTCTGACCAATTTATCTCTCTAATGGGTCTGTCCTTGACTGGTTTGTATGCATGATCCTGGACTAGATTCCCATCATCCTCCAACTGATCAGGAATCAACTTGACATTGTACATCCTGATTACATCAACTGGAAGCCTAGAATACCTTTTCTTTCTCACCTCAAATTCATCCTTGTTGTTCGCCCAGTAGTCTTCTAAATCATCCTTGTGGTGATAATCTTTGGTAGCCCTCTTCTGTACTTCGCCAATGCTGTCAAAACCTACCCTCTTAGAATGGAAAGAGAAGCCAAAAGTACTCAACTCTTCCCTTGATGCATGAGCTGAATTGATTGAAGGGCATACTTCACCAGTACCAATTCTCAAGGGAAAATCTCCACCAAACCCTATCTTATGTTTCTCATTTTTAACGACAACATCAAAATCACATATCTGCCTGGTAACCTCCAAGAGTACGATGTGGTCAGTAGGATATCTTGGCAATCTATATGGAGCAATCAGGCATCCATCAATTTTGATATAGGAGAAGGTGGGGGATTGTATAAACCAGGCTCCATATCTTTTAATCAGCTCCTTGGCTCCATCAGAAATTCTCACATGCTCTGCATTCTGAAGCAACCTAGTAATATGCATAGTGAATGCATCATTCACTCTTCGGTAATTCAAAATCCCTAGGTGCAACTCAAGGTACACCTCATAGATGACATCTTTCCATAATGTTCCATTTGGACTCAATCCCCTGTATGGATGAAATCTAGCAAGAATATATACCACATAAGATGTCATGGTGAATTTCTTTGACTCCAGCACATCTCTCATCTACCTGTCAATCACTGTACTGATAATCCCTACCCAGTGGTAATTGAGACCCTGCTCAATCTTGTTAATGACATGCACCATCCAGTTCTCCAATGTCCTGGCACTTTTCAAGCTTGCCACCCTGCTCAACAGTGTGATTGCATCATATATATCTTGTCGAAACTTGACCCTGTGTAGCTATTTAGGTAGCTTAGAGAAATGAGATTTTGGCTTCTCCAGCCAGGAGTTGATCATCTGCTGAGTGTTGATAGGTTCATCATTATAGTAATTCCAAGCCAAGTCTATATCTAAGGCAGACACACATGGTAAGTACGACACGTCAAATTCTTGGGCAATGGAGACCGGATTAAGATTTCCCAACATTCTCCCATTAGGACTAATGATCCTCTGTGTACCAAGGTCATAGTGCTGGGCACATTCCAATATTAACTCATAGCACTGAACCGCAGGAGGAAATCCTGCCACATGAGCCAGTCCAGAATTCACCATCCCCTTTATCAAAGCCGATAGATCCTTCTAAGCCATCCTTCCTTTGAACTCCTCATATCTCCAAGCTCCAAAATTTGTATCAGAGACCTCTGACCAAACTGAGATCAACTTACTGTCTAGCAACTGGTTCTTCAGATCCAACTTTATCCTTTCCATATCCGTAATTGAAGTTCCTTCTGTATCTCCTTTGGACTTCCCTGCCGTTGCCTTACTCGATTCAGCCTGCATTCATAAAAGAGCCTCATGAAAATCCAATTATCATCCATATTTCAATCAAAGGTTAGTCCCAAAACCCAATGAAATCACTTAAAATAAATCTTTGAACATCAAACTGAAAATTTTGGAAAATGGGGTAATCCGAGAAAATCCAGTCAGGGCGAAATTTTGGAGAAATCCGACCTAGACGGACTCTCATAGTCAAAACATCATTTTATCAAATAAATCATCAATACGAACAAAATAGATGCATGATTATCATAAGATTCATCTATTAAGCAACAAGAAATCATCATCCAACATTTAGTTCCTTAATTCAATCTCAAAAACCAAACTCAAGTGAAACTAGATAGAAAACTTGAAAAATCTGGGTGGGACAGATTTCCGCGGGCAGTTAGAAATCCCAGGAATTCTCCACGCTTGGGGAAAATGGAAAAACTAGGGAAAATCCGGATGCACAGAAATTCCACAGACATCTCAGAAACCCGACGACCATTCTACGCGTAGACAATTCGTCTAGTGATCATACAAAGCCTCCTATCCGGATCTAATGGACATGAAATCAATCCCACTAAGCCAAATTTCAATCATAGTTGGATTCAAACTCCCTAGATTCTCAAATGGTGGATCCTCACAACAAAATAGTGATGCCCTAAATTCAACAATCAGACTTCCGCCATGAAAGCTAGGGTAAGCTCGAAGTTTTCAAACATTATCCCTCAAAATGATAAAACTAGGGCACACCAGGGTCTCAGACGTTACGAACAAGGTCGAGCTAGACACAGGATGCAAGGATCACAATGACTCCACTAAACTTAACAACCCTGAGTGGACATAATGAAACCCTACCCTCACAAATTAAACCAGATTATGCACAAACAAGGCGCGACCCCAAAAGAATGCCCAGGCACACCTGTACACCCAAAATTCGATCGACGAAATGAAAGGATGCGCGGTGCAGGCTTTGAAAACTCATGAAAAGGCGAACCAAACCCTAACTCAATAAATATGAAATCATGAAAAAATGAGCAAGGGCTGACTCGTATAATCATCAATGAACTTTAAAGATTCAATCACGAAGCCCAAAATGAAGGGAGAGGTCAATGACGACTTACCATGAATCAAATCCGATCGAACCCTACCCAAGGAAATCACTGCGAACTAGGGTGCCCTAGCAGTGACAAATCAACACGAGCGCCCAAGGAATCACACGCGAGCAGACGAAATCCAACAAGCAGAGCTCAAGAATGAACAGACTCAAGTGTAGGAGCAAATAGAAAATGAACAATGAAATCAGGAGGAGTGCTAAAAGACCTTAAATTTTCCCACACTCGTGCCAAAGAAGAGGTGCCCTAAGCATTAATGGCTGACAAGACGCATTGAGCAAATCTGGAAACCCGAGGTCGAAATGAAATTTCAGGAAAATCCGAGTCAATCAGATTATCTCGGTGGGCATGAATTTCACGAAAAGTGCACCCCTTGGACTCTGAAGGAATCTGGGAAAATCTGCGTGAGCCGAAAAATCCCGGATTTGACCAAAAACCTGGACCTCATTAAAACACAAGCTCCACTGATTCAATCTTTAGAATAAGACCAAGATAAGTAAGACCAACATCCTGGGACCTCAAAAGGACAAATCCAATAAAAACCAAAGGTCAAAGAGACATCAGAAGTTAGAAATCAGAGGGTCCCTACTGCAAGTGGGGCGTGTGTGCAAAACTACACAATAGGTCCTATTAGCTTCCTTTTGGTTGCTATACAATTGTAATGTCTCTACTTCATTGAGTTGTTTGGTGTTCTGTAGTATAGGTGCATCAAACATGAACCTTATCATCTATGGAGTGAGATCAATGATGATATTCCCTTGTAGGTCCACACATTGCCTTGTTGACGGGTTTTAAGCTCCTGTTGAAGTAAGTATGAGCTCTGCACATTGAACGGATAAAGGAAGGAGGGCAACATGTGCCAATCTAGATTGAACAATTCTCTTTGTTCTCCCTGTCACATCCTCTGTGAAAGTTTCTTCAACCAACTCATCATAGTTGAATGGCCCTAAGTTTGTACCAGTGATAGTAGCCTAGTCAAAATCCACCTTGATGGTTGTAAGAGTGGGAATCTTATGCTTGTATCTCAAGGTGTAAGGGAGTTGCTCCACCTTTATCTTCTTAGGCTTTGTTGGCCTTGAACTTTCTACAACCTAGGTCCCTCTTTGAGAAGCTTTTTCAGATGCTCCAAACATTTTTCACTCCTACAAAATAGTCCTATAGTAGATCAACAAAGATTTGGAAACCATTACATCGATATTACCTTTCATATCATCCTCTATTCATTCAAGGAAACTCTACATAGTCAAATTTTGAACCTACTGGAAGTGGAGTCAAAAGAGAAATAGGAACAAAAAGTATTTTAACATAGATCAGGATCATAACCGGGATGGGACAAGAACTGGGATCAGAATGGAAACTAGACCTAGAACCAGCTGATGGTTCCAAGTTCTTTTCCAACTTCAGTTCTGCTTTCGCCAAAAGAATAAGGGTGTAAACCATAATCAACATTCATCAAAAGCGATATCATTTTGGGAGTTGATTCTTATGCAAACACTTATGGGATGAGTTCATTTTTGGATCTACTTTCGCCAGTTTATCATTCAAGAGAAGCACATTTTAAGCACATGGTCACATCGACTTCATACTTAGGTCACATGAAACCATAAGGAAAATTTAAATAAGGGGATTAACCTCACCCTTAACAGGAAAAAACCAGATTTGAACTTTTTAGGACATGATATTGTAAAGGTCAACACACAATCCCTAGTTTGCGTGACTCGTCGACTTATAGAAATTATGGCATCAAAACCCTAACGTCAAAACCATTAACTCAACACGATAATAGGATCAAAGGGTCATCAAATATATTCAAACACTTTTAAAGCACATAAGATACCTCAAAATGAAACCCTAGTTAAAACTAGGGCACAACAGAACAAACACGCCACCAAAATGAAGAAAATGATAGCAGAATGACAAAACAAATAGGAAAAGACTAAAAGGAAAAATGGAAAATAGGAGGAAAAAAAGAAAGTAAAAGCGAAACAAACATGGAAACAAGAAAAGATCTATGAAAGAAAGTCTCGTGAATGTGTAAAGAACACAAAAAATGATAGAAAAAGGAAAACACAAACAGAATGGGAAAACCACCTACCTCGAAATGCCACTAAGAAAGGTTGAAACTTTGACAAGAATGTACTCACCAACACACGCCTACAACTAAATCGTGCTCCTCTCAAAGTTACTCAGGCTCTGGATTGCAAAAAATGTTTTAGATAATGATTATGAGATGAAATAACCTTGATTAAAGTTTAAAAGCCATTTCTTCCATGTGAGGAGGTTGTAATTAGTGCATTTAATGTGGTTGGTCAAGTGTGGAATCAGAACAGGAACGAGTATACAACCAATGTGAAAATAGAAGGGAGGGCATGTTGGCAACACAAGGGAAGACAATTGAGAGGGAGGGTGAATCAGTTGTCATATAAATTATACTTATTAAACTTATTCTCAGATATGATAAGTAAACATGAGAGCATAAACCATCACCACATCAAAAACACACATAACACCAAGATTTTTTTACGTGGAAACCCTATTAGGGGAAAAACCATGGTGGAGGTTAGTCCACAAGAATACACTTTGTTAAAATTATAAAATAATTATAAATGGGAATCCACATGCATTCAGGCACACTGCCTAGAGCTCACTACTCAAATTCAAAAAGGATTACTACCCAAAGGAAGACTCACTATCTTGCAGTCACAGTCGGATTACATCCAAAAGATTTTGAACTAAGAAAATAGCATCTTCTAATGCCTAATTATAGTTCTGGTTAAGCACATAAACACTTTCTTCTGCTCACTCTTCTTCACACTTTACTTCTACCTTAGAAATATTAGAACATTATTCGCACATAGCACTCGAACACATCACACACCATGCCTTCAAATGGTATAAACAATCAATCATATATATCCGCGACTAAGGATAAGATCAACTACATATTTTCTTTAACAAAATATTAAATGTTTACAAGCTGTCATCCCAAATCAATAAACAATTATCAATGTGCACCAAAAAATGTTGGCCAAAACATAGTAAGCACCCAAAAAAACATGTCTCAAACATGAACCACCTTAAACAATTATGCCTCAAAGATCCACAACATGCTACAATCACCCTGTCGGCCATGATCATGAAAAACATGAACTCACAAAAGAAAATCACCAATCACAAGCAGAACAATCAATGTAGACCAAGAACATAGATAAAGCACAATCTAGAAACATCCACAAGTATCATGAATCACCACAAAAGCATCTGTAACAACTCAAATTACTAGAATCACATCATCTTCTTTTAGGAACACCAACTAAAGCAATAGAACAACTGTTAGAACACATATACTTGTAATTTGATCAAATCTTCATGCGAACCTCTAAAACTTGATGTGGATAAACTAGATATACTTGTAAAAAAACCCTTTAATCCAAAACCTATTATCATCAATATATTGAGCTAGCCATCAGTATGGTGGCTAGACTGAACTTCACTTCATCATCGACAACCTGCAACTTATTTTATTACAATTTTCTTAATATCCTCAACATATACAACCTTAAAGTTATTAATGCCAATAGTGTTGACATAAATGACAACCACATATTAGCAATATCCAAAAATCTCCCCCTATGTCATTGATGGAAATACATTATGTGAAAAACACCATCAACACAACTTTCTCTTAGCACTTTCTCCCCCTTAGATTTTGACTCTTTTCTGCTTAACTCTTTCATAGTTTTTCACATGACTCTTCTCCCCCTTTGAAATCAATGACAAAGATACACATTATCTTTCTTCACACAAGCTTTAAATCACATTTCTGAACATCTAACTATCCCCCCTAAGTAGCAACCACCACAACATCAATCTGGATCACAAGATATGACTATGAAATGCACAAACTGATGCAAGTCAATGCATCTTAATTCTAATTTGGAGGGGTAATCAACCCTAGCTTCCCTCTGAGATACTCAAAATAATCCTTAGGAAAGGGCTTCATAAAGATGTCTACAATTTGTTCCTTAGTGGGCACATACTCCAATCTAACTTCCATTTCACTCACCTTCTCTCTCAAAAAGTGAAACTTGATAGATATATGCTTGGTTTTTTAATGCATCATGAGATTCTTAGAAATGTTAATTGCACTTGAATTATCACAAAATATAGAAATAGGTTCATCATACACAACTTTGATATCTTTCAACATTTTCTTCATCCACAATACTTGAGTACAATTGCTAGCAGCAGCAATGCATTTTGCCTCTACAATAGATAAATAAATAGAATTTTTCTTCTTACTTAACCATGAAATCAACTTCTTTCCCAAGAAAAATGCACCACCACTAGTACTCTTCCTATCATTCACATCTCCTGCCCAATTAGCATCAGTAAAAGCACTCAAAGTAAGGTCATCTTCTCTAGGATACCATAGGCCAAAATCAATTGTCCCCTTCAAGTACCTAAAAATCCTCTTCACAACTATCACATGAGATTCCTTAGGATCAGGTTGAAATCTTGCAACAATGCATATGACATTCATGATATTGAGTTTATTTTGAGTCAAATAGAGCAATCCATTAATCATGGATTTGTATCTAGTCTTATTTGTTTTAGGAAAATCATCATCTTGTGCCAACTTACATCCGGTCACCATAGGTGTACCAACTGGCTTTGAATCTTCCATACCAAACTTCTTTAGCAATTGTTTCACATACTTGGACTAAGATATAAGGATCCCTTTATCTAGCTGAGTAATTTTTAATCCCAAAAAGAATTTCATTTCTCCAATCATAGAAATATCAAACTCACTTTGCATCTCATCAACAAACTTCATGTGAAAACTATCACCTCCTCCAAAAATGATATCATCAACAAAGACTTCAACAATCAAATCTATATCATGATCAATCTTGAAATAAAAATTACTATTAGTATTACTTTTATTAAATCCAAGCTTCAAAAAATACTTGTCTAATCTAGCATACCATGCTCTTGGGGCTTGCTTAAGTACATACAATGCTTTCTTCAACCGGAAAACCATATCTTCCTGATCAGTCAATTGAAATCCATCAGGTTGCTCAATATACACTTCTTCTTCTACTTCACCATTTAGAAATGTTTACTTGACATCCATATGATATATCTTGAAGTTTTTGTAAGAAGCATAATAAAGAAATAGTCTCACAGCTTCAATCCTAGAAATAGGAGCAAAATTTTCCTCAAAGTCAATTCCTTCCATTTGAGAATATCCTTTACATGCAAATCTTGCTTTATTTCTAGCAACTTCACCTTTCTCATTCAGTTTTTTCTAAAAGACCCATTTAGTTCCATTTAACTTTTTGTCCTTAGGTCTAGGAACAAGAATCCATGTATCATTCTTCTCAATTTGCAGTAGTTCTTCTTTCATTTCTTCCACCCAATGTTCATCTTTGCATACTTCATTGACACTATTAGGCTTAGTCTTTGAGATCAAACAATATTCTTCTACAATTCTTCTCCTAGTTTGAACACCTTTGTTCTTATCACCTATAATCCGATCTTCTGAATGATTTAGTCTTACATACCTTGGAGTCTTAGGGTGTTCTTGAACTTCAAGCTCTTGTGATCTCACTTCTACACTTTCACTAGTTCCTTCCTCTTGATTTTCCTGATTCACCAAAATGATTTGAACTTGATTTGAAGTCTGGATTTTCTTTCCTTTATCTGAACTCTCATTTTGATGATCTGAATCATATCCATAGGTTCTAGATGGTTTAACTATGTCTTCATCAACCTTGACACTTGCACTTTCAATTACTTTCCTCAATCTCTTATTGTATGGTGCAGGAGCACCTAGGCTGACCTCCACTTTGTTTGTCTTCAATTTTGGCTTGTACCTGATCTTGGCCAAATCAGGGTATTAGAGTGTGTTTAGTTTGGACCTTAGAAGGTCTTGGTGGAGTGTGATGAGTTAATCATTAGGATTAATATCATCTTAGTTATTATGTTGTTAAATGTTGTTTTATCTAGCTTTGGACAGCATGTGTTAGTATATAATGCATTAAATGTGTTAAAGCCACATCCTCGTTGTTTGAAGATGCTAAAGGTCAGTTAAGGGAGTTGTTGGCTCGAGATCAAGGTGTTAGAGGTCCTAAGATTGAGGATCATGACACAATCATGGAAGTTGTAAAGTTGTTGTAAAACTGCATGGTAACATCTTGTTAGGTTGCATGTAGCTTGAGTGGATTGGAATCCCTTGAAATCAGGGATATGGAGGTGAGCAATATCCATTGAATGATGGAGGAGGCATCTAAGTAGAGTGTGGCTCGTAGTTAGAGTTAGTTTTTCATTGTAATCAAAGTTTTTGGTGTGAAAAAATAGAGAGCTTGCTGTATTTTCTGTGTAACCCATGTGTTTTCAAAAATAGTGATATCAAAGGCATTATTTTTACTGTTTTAGTATTGTATTTGTGTTCATTGGATAGAGTAGAGCAATCTTCATCTTGTATTCAAGTTGTTTAGTATAGATTTGTTGTTCTCATTTTATAGATTAGAGTGTAAAGGTTGTAGTTCCAGTTTTGAGCAGTGTGAATTAGAATGGCTCCCCCATAAGAACTAACCACGGGATTTCCCTACAATTAGTTTGAAATGACAGGGGAGCCAGTCCATTGTAAATACTTAGCATTAGGAAATCCAAAGAGCCAAGCAAGAATTTGTTATCTCAAACCCTAGGCGAGCTAGGAATGCATGGTTAGGAGTTTGAGAGAGGAAAAGTGAAGAACTCAGGCAGGGGTAGAAGGTATAGTACGGAAACTATACGGTATTAGGTAGGTCTTGGTCATATTTTGACATACTAAAAAGGAATGAGGCTTGAACAATCCACTGGAGTGATAAATTAGCAAGGAACTCTTAAAACCCTAGGTATTAGGCCTATTAGCCCTAGTAACCCTTGAATGTAGGAATCAGCTGTACGGTACAGACAAAGGCTTGAAACCCTATGAAAGATTTAAAAGCCTAAAAAGGGTGTCAGGAAATGTAATTTTTTTGCTAGGTCCTTTGGAAAGTTAGGGCAGGAAAAGAGAAAAAGGGACTGGTAAGGGCTAGTAAGAATTAGGCCTCTTCTAGGCAAGATCTTGAGATCGGGTGAAGTGGAAGCTAAAGAACCTCAAAAATGTATACAAGTGGATGTGAAATGCAAGGAGACAGTATCTTTAACTCCCCTGCAAGCAGTTCTAGCAAGTTGAAGAAGTTGGTACTTAGACCCTTCTAAGTCCAAGGAAGAGTAATCAGTTGCAAGAAGGTGTTGATCTTCCAAAGGTAAAGCACAAGGTAGAAAACTCTTTGAGAAGAGTTGGAGCAGGACTAGGATAGTCTTCTAAGCTCAACAAGAACCCTTGGTAGCAAGTTCCAGGCAGGAGACAGTGGAAAGTCTTCTAGAAGATAGTGCAAGCAACCTTTGGCATCATCATACACCATTGTAGCACCAATAGGATTTACTTTTAGTAGAATAACCAAGAAAGATTCCTTCATCACTTCTAACATCAAAATTTCCTATATCTTCATCTCTTTTGATATAGCATTTACTCTGAAATATTTTAAAGTATCTAACAGTAGACTTATGAACAAACCATAGCTCATAAGGAGTTTTATCAATATCACCTTTGACATGTACCTGATTGTGAGTGTAAATGACAGTACTCACAACTTCTCTATAGTAGATATGAGGAACATTTCCTTCCAACATCATAGTCCTAGTAGCTTCTTGAATTGTCATGTTCTTCCTTTCCACAACTTCATTTTTTTGAGGGTTCCGCGGGGTAGATAATTGTCTCTTTACCCCATGCTCTTCACAAAAAGAATTAAACTCACCAGAAGTGAACTCACCACCTCTATCTCATCTCAAACATTTAATATTTAGACCTATCTCTGTCACAACCATAGCCTTAAAAATATTGAATTTCTCTAAAGCTTCATATTTTTCGCTCAAGAAAGTAACCCACGTCATTCTAGAATAATCATCAATAAGTAACATGAAATACATGTCTCCTTGTAAAATTTTGATTCTAGAGGGACTGCACAAGCTCCAACACTTCATTTGAACAATGTTGTTTTCTCCAGAATGAAACTCTAGTTTGCTTCCCTAATTTACATTCCTTGCATATAGTATTAGTAGGTTTTATCAACTTAGGAAGATCTCTCACTACCTGAGTAGAACTTATCTTGATAATATTGTCAAATTTTACATGACACATTCTCCTATGCCACAACCAACTTTCATCAACTTGAGCAATCAGACAAATTTTACCACCAACAATTAGGTGAAAGATATTACCTTTTATTTTTGTACCAAATGCAATCACATTTCTGGAACTCCCCAATATTCTACACTTTTTATTCTTGAATTGAATATTTTATCCCTTATCAACCATCTATCCAACACTTAAGAGATTATTCTTCAAACCTTCCACATATAGAACATCATCAGTATTATGCTTGCCATCAAGAGAAATGGATCCTCTATCATGGATTACACTAGTTTTGTCATCACCAAATCTTACAACACCACCATCATGCTTTTCCAAACTCACCAATTTACTTTTATCACATGTCATGTGATGAGAGCATCCACTGTCAATCACCCATTCATCTTTTTCATCAACTCTGGCAGCTAGAGCTTTATCCACATTTGTGCAACTAGCAGATTCAGTAGGTACTGAATCATTTTCCTTGATAGCAATAAATACCCATTCATCCTCACTTAAATTCCCTTTATCAGATTCATCATCTGTCACACCTTCATCAACAACATAATAACACTTTCTTTGGAATCTAGGCTTGTTGGGTCTTGGCTTAGAAACTCTTTCTGAACACCTTGATGAAAAATGACCTATCTTATTACACAAAAAACCTTTAATAGGAAATTCCCTTTATACTTCTATGGCTTCTCTCTTGACAATAAGTGCTTCAAGCTCATCTCTTTTTCTCTCTTCTTCAATCTCTCTCATTTTCTGCTCATACTTGGACATTTTTCTAGAAGAAATTTCTCCCGGATCATATCTTCGCTTATCTTTTCTGGGGATAGTAGCTTTGAATGCATATTTTGTCTTAGGAAGAGAATCACCAAACTCACTTAACTAAAAAGCAATAAGCTTACCAATCAACATGTCTCTAGTTACATTTGTCACAGTTCGAATCTCCTCAATAGAAGTAGCTTTGTGTTTGTATGTAGTAGGCAAGGATCTAAGCACTTTAGCAACAATCTCTAATTATTCCAATGTTCCACCAACAAATTTGATACTACACATAAGTTCATTCACTCTCTGCATAAAAGAAGTGATGTTCTCATCTTCACCCATTCTTAACATTTCATATTTTCCTTTCAGGATTTGTAGCTTAGAAATCTTCACATGGGCGTCACCTTCATATAAATTTTCCAACTTTTTCCAGATCTCATAAGCAGTCTTTAGATCCATTACATTTTCCATCTCATAATCAATCAAAGCACTCAACAATGCTTCCTTAATCTCACCTACAGTAGAGGGACCATTCTGTGGGATGATATACCTATTCTTTGTAATTATCTAGTAAGGTTCACTAATGCATCTCAGATGACACTCCATTTGAGTCTTCCATAGAGAATAATTAGTTCCATCAAATCTTTGACTATCCTTCTTATATGTCACCATCCTAGATCACCTCAAGCTATTAAACTTCTTCTAAGGAACCTTCTCTAATACCAATTCTTTCCAACACAAGGGAAGACAACTAAGAGGGGGGTGAATCAATTGTCACAGAAATTATACTTATTAAAATTATTCTCAAATTTGATAAATAAACATGAGAGAATAAACCATAACCAAATCAAAAACACACATAACACCAATATTTCTTACATGGAAACCCTGTTAGGGGAAAAAACACAGTGGAGGTTCATCCACAAGATTATACTCTATTAAAAGTATAAAATAATTATAAATGGGAATGCACATGCATTCAGGCACACTGCCTAGAGTTCACTGCTCAAATACAAAAAGGCTTACTTCCCAAAGGAAGACTCATTGTATTACATTCACAGCTGGATTACATCCAGAAGATTTTGAACTGAGAAAATAACATCTTCTAATTCCTAATTATAGTTCTGATTAAGCACATAAACACTTTCTTCTGCTCACTCTTCTTCACACTTTACTTCTGCCTTCAAAAGATTAGAACATTATTCGCACACAACACTCACACACCTTGCACGCCATGCCTTGAAATGGTATAAAAATTTGATCATATATATCTGTGACTAAGGATAAGATCAACTACATGTCAGCTTTAACAAAATATAAAATGTGTACAAGCTATCAGCCCAAATCAATAAAAAAATATCAATGTGTACCAAACAATATTAGCCAAAACATAGTAAGGACCCAAAACAACATGTCTTGAACATGAACCACCTTAAACAATTATGCCTCAAAGATCCACAACATGCTACAATCACCCTATCGGCCATGATCATGAAAAACATGAACTCACAAAAGAAAATCACCAATCACGAGCACAACGATCAATGGAGATGAACAAAACAGATAGAGCATGATCTAGAAACATCCAAAAGCATCATGAATCACCACAAAAGTATCTGAAACAACACAAATTACTAGAATCACATCATTTTCTTTTAGGAACACCAAATAAAGCAACGAAACAACTGTCAAAACATAGATACTCATAACTTGATCAAATGTTCATGCAAACCTCTAAAACTTCATGTGGATAAACTAGATATACTTGTCAAAAACCCCTTAATCCACAACCTCTTATCATCAATATAATGAGCTAGCCATCAGTATGGTGGCTATATTGAACTTCACTGCATCACTAATAACTTGCAACTTATTTTATTATAATTTTCTCAATATCCTAGACATATACAACATTAAAGATATTAATGCCAATAGTGTTGACATCAATGACAACCATATATCAGCAATATCCAATAGGGAAGACATGGAAGTGGAGTCAGAATAGAACAAGAAACTTTTCCCAAGTCTCTTAACTAATTGTGAATACGATTCCAATCTCGCAGTAGGGAAAAAAACAACAAAGGGAATGGGGGTGGAATTGGAACCAAAACCAGACTTAGAACCTTTACAAAGTTCCAAGTTTGGTTCCAGTTCTGGTTCTGTTCTTGAAAAAGGAACAAACACCGACACAAGGACAACAAAAAAAGAAATGAAAGGAAGCGAGACCAAAAAAAAAACCAGACCCAAACAAGACACCAAATGAGGAAAAAACACAAAGGAGACAAGCAAGAGCAGGATCATAACCAAAATCCGATCCAAAATTTTGCAAAGTTCCAAGTTCGGTTCCATTTCTAGTTCCGCCAAGGAGAAAAAAAACCACAAGAAAAGAAAAGAAAACTCAAGGGAGAAACAAACCCAAGAGTGCAAGGAAAACAAAAAACACAAAGAAAACCAAAAAGGCAAGGGCAGGGCTGGGACCAAAACCAAATCTGGACTTGGAACCTTCATAAAGTTCTAAGTCCAGTTTCCATTTCGGCTCCGCTTTTGCCAGAAAAAATGAACAAGGACTTAGGACGAAAAAGAACAACTCCTAAGGCCCAAACAAAAATAGCAAGGATAAACAAACACAAGGGGGACCCATTTTGACCAAAAACAAAATGGGGTGGTTATGCAAGGCATAACACATCTGATAGTTTTCCTCCTTGATTTCTAACTTCATTTGCTACCAGTTCAACTCTCTAAAAGAAACTTGTAAATTATTCACCATCTTACATCTTCAGGTTCACAAATCTATGCTTCCCCACCAGCCTCTTTGTCAATTTCACCTTTTCATTTCCTTCATACATGTCTTCTAACTTCTTCTAGACTTCATATGCAGTATCTAGAGAATTAACCTTAACTCACTCATTTTTAGATAAACCACTACAAATCACATACTTTGCCTTCTCATTTTCTTCATAAGCAGAGATCTCATCTGCTGAATTAACACCACTAGCAAGAAGTGTATACTTTTTTTCTATAGCGTTCTAGGTTTTGAAACCAAGAGAGATAATATATCCTCTCATCTATCCCTTCCAATAATTGTAGTTAGTTCCATCGAACATAGGGATCGCCAACTTGTGCACCATCGAATCTTCCTTAAGCAGTTAAGCTCTACACAAGGAATCAAAAGCTTTGATACAAATTGTTAAATAGGTGTAGGACAACTGAGAGGGGGGGTGAATCAGTTGTCATTCAAGTTCAAACTTAAAACCCAACACTTATTAATTCCACAACCACATTGTTCTGTTATTAAGTTATAGCATGAAACACAAATAACAGAAAGAAAATTAACACAATGAACACCACTTTTTTATGTAGAAAACCCAATGAGGGAAAAACCACAGTGAGGGTTAACTCACAATATAAATGATTATAAACTTAATACAAAGGATAATTGCCAAGGGCTCACTGTCAAAATACAAAAGGCTCACTACCTACACAGGACTCACTGTCCAATAGGGAGGCTCATTTCCTACAAATACAAAAGAGAAAAAAATATCCACCACAATATTTAACACATTCGTAGGATTACAGAAACCCTTATCTCACTGCCTTCAACACAATGGAGAATTTCTATCACAACTCACACACACACACACTTCTGCTCTTATGATTTGTGGCTTACTTCCATCACTTTGCATCACACTATCATACAAATATTCACAACTCAACTTGCTTTTATACCATCCTTAGCCTTAGAAAATTTCTCCAAGGTTGGCCATAATAAATCATTTCATAAATTCAAATTAGGTCAGAAACTCAAAATTCCCATGGTGGAAAGGAATACAAGTGGACCAATAACATTCTTGAATCAATCACACACTTCCTTAATTAATTTTATTTATTCTTAGAGTGAAGTGTAAACACTAGGTCAGCCAAACCTAATGAAAACAAAAATGAACAATGATGCACAAACTTCCCAACATGAAGATGACATGCAAACACCTCAACATGCTTCATTATTCATGAGACTTCATCTTAGACTTCTTCAGATACATCCACAACAAAACAATATACTTCGTACACTAAATACTCTTCACCATATCATCTGAACCATGCAAACCTGTACTGGGATATAGAAACATGACTTCAAGATTACAAAACTTCAATCTTCTTTGTCAAAACACAAAGAACACCATCATAAGACAAATCCTAGATCCACAAGATCTTAAACAAACTAGCAAAGGACTACGGAGTAGAAGAATTTCTCCTAGTCCATAGAAGATCAACTCTTCTGGTAGAACACACATACTGGTGGAAACAACTTTCAGATACAATCTTACCAGAAACTAAAACTTAGAATATATCACCATTAGATCACTGTTATGAAAACTTCAAAACTACACAGGAGAAATGTGAAGCACATACCAGAGCACAATCTGAACAAATTCATCACTATGACTTCTCTTCTTTATTAATTTTCTCAAAAGAGCTTGGAAACTCATCAACACAACACATCTACAACCATATAAGATAGCTCCATGTACTCATAGCATCTCAACAACATCTCAACTATACATGTATTGTCTGCAACATACTAAATAGTGTTGACATCAATGACAACATCATTGACAACACCACCAAAATAGCCCATACTTGCAACAGATTCCATGTACACTATAAGTTTTGTACATTTTGTATATAGGTGTGTTTGCTTTGGTTGTGTCTGGTCCGGTCTTGCTACCTAGTCCAGGTAGTTCCTTGGCTTTTGATTCACTATGTTTGGTAGGTCTTCTTCAACTTGAGATTCTAGGATCTCGCCATGCCTGCTAGAGGTATGCATCCCCAGTCAGAGCCATTGATGGAACCCCTGAGTTTTATTTTGGTTCCATTTATTATCCTACAAAATTTTACGTGTTCCATCCTTGGGGCTTGGGGTTTTGTTTCTCATCAGTGTTGCAAGGTTTTGTGTTACTTGTGACCCTTCTTAAATAATCCTTATGCTCACATCTATTTCAAGGTTCTAATTTGTCATTAACCTCTCGCTACTTGTTTCCAGTCATGTTAAAAAATATTATGTCATCTGATTTCATGGAGTAACCGGTCCCTTGAGCCTAGGTCTGTTGTTCTTGTATTTTATAAGGTTGATCGATTGACCTTATTTGGCCTTTACATCCTTCGAAATAATATGTTCTGAGTCTTTTGAGGCCTTTTATATGGTGTCCTAGGTGGTCCCTTTCTTAAAAACAACTTGCAGGCGCGTGCTAAATTTTTTTCATTTAAGTCTCATCCATTGCTTCCCTTTATCGCTCATCACGGGTAGTTTTTGAAATGCAAATGTAAATTGGTAATGAGCGATGAGTGGTGTTTCCTTGGTTTCACACATTGTGGATGGATTTGAGAACTTTTGATTTGTATTAGCGATGAGTGATGTGTTAAAAGGTGCAAGACAACTGGTAGGGGGGGTGAATAAGTTTTCACCAAATTTAAATACAAAAATTCAAACACTTATCAACTTCACAACCACACTATTATGTTATTAAGTATGAAAATGAAATGCATATAACAAAAAGCTAAATCAACACAATATGAGGGAAAAACCATGTTGAGGATTAACTCACAATATAAAGTAATAGAAAAAACCAAATACAAGAGGCTCACTACCTACAAAAAGGGCTCACTTTCCAATAGGGAGGCTCACTACCTACAAAAAGGGATTACGAAACAAGATTGGATTCACAGCCGAAATGAACTAATAAGAGTGCACCTAACAAGTGTTGATATAGTTCAAGTGATGCTCAATAGACTGACTTAACACACTTCATGATTTTCACACTTCTTCACATTCGCATTAATGTCTTTCCTCACTCTCTTCCATACTTACAATCTTCAAAACTATTTGACATATATATCTAACCTACTCACAAGCATCAATTAGGTTGTCCTAATTAGAAGCAACCCTTATTCAAAAAAAATACCAACTGTCGGCTTCAAGCATTGATAAAATCTTCCAAAGACAATTCAAATGCCCAACACACTACACCATGTTGGTATAGACCTAGGATAGGTAACACATATACCCGCAAAACAAACTTAATTCACCATACCACCAATAGTCCATGAGGTTGGCCTGAGATGGCCTTAATAGAAAAATACAATCAATAGAATAATGCTAATACACCATACGAACACCTAAGCATGAGAGATTTTGAACATACATGCTTTCAATATCCATAAACTAACTCCCAAAACCACAACCAACAACTATTGATCACAGAGGATTGTGGCCAAAATACTCAAGAATGTAAACTATATACTAGTTTAGATACCAGACCAAAATATCAGATCAAACAATGACTTAGTCTTCCAGTTGCAACTCATATAACATGGTGACATCAATGACAACACATAAATGTATAGTTAGTCATTCTTCTTCATTTTTCCAACATGATGACCTCTAGGATTTTGTTTTCATTGCTCATCATGGATGGGTGTGTGGTCATCTTGTTCAAATTGGTGATGAGCAATGAGCGATATTCTATTTTGTTTTGTGTATTGTGGATGGCTTTTGAATGTTGAGTTCTGAGTTAGTGATACATGATTCAAATGTTCTATGTGTTATGATTGGATTCCTTTTCATCGCTAATTGCTTGAAGGCTTTATGATAAGAATTGGTGATGTGCGCTGACCCTTGACACCATTCATATTCTCTCTTATCTCTCATCGTATATGCATTTCAAGATTTGAGTTTCAAATTAGTGATGAGCGATGAAATCATTTTATTCAATATTGCTTTCACTGATTTGCATTGCTCTTGTCAGTGTTGTCTTTTGTACCTTTTATATTCACGCAGGTGCACATGCCTTAATCTTGTTCCATCATGTTATCTCCCATCACTGATGAGATCTGGAGTTCGAAGCATGAATTTTCAATACACAATGGGTGATGATTGTGATCAAGTATGGGTAGTAAATTCAAAGGTTGAGATTTCATCGTGCAGATGCTAGCATCACTATTAGGACTTGTGAAAGGCGAAGTGTGTTAGTGATGAGAGATGGCTACAAAATAAAGGACAATACGGTAGCATCCTAAGGATATCATTTAAAGCAAGAAAGAAAGTAGTGAGCTGAAAGGGGATCCATTAATGTAGTTTTAAAATGATATAATCAACAACCAATGTTTGAATATGAATGTCTAAATGTTAGTTTTCTTGTGTGAGCTTTCTATTGAACATTAATGGTAATACATTCCATTTTCCAGCCATAAATAAGGTAGCTAGCTTTTTTTTCGCATATTTGAAAGTGCTCAGGAGTATAGAAGAAAGCTAGAAGCTAAAGAAGCACCATGGAAAGCTCCAACAAGCAACTACAACAATAATTGTATCGGTCAATCACTCGGGTAAGCACATTGTTGTACCTCTTCCTGTCTAAAATGATCATTTATGCTATACTAAAAGGGAAGTAGGGAGTTTGGGAGGTAATTTTATTATGTTTTTTTTAATTGAGTATCTTGAATAGGGTGATAAGTATTCTATAAAGTCTAGGAATACTCTATTCTGAAAGTTGTGTCTTAAGTTTTCATACCGGGGTAGGTCTTTTTGATTGAGACAATTGTAAACCCATGTCCTACCACTTTGCAAGTATGAGTGAGCTAGAACCAAGTGAATCCATCATTATACCTGAGAGGAAACCAAATCAAAAAAGGGTTAAAAGGCTTAAAACATAGGATGTCTCATCTGCGATTAAGTCGGAGCCACTAGCAATATCTAACCCTATTCCAAGTACCCTAGCAGCATCTACTAAGTCAAAAATTACAAGGAAAGAACAAGAAAGATTCATGGAAAGGCCCTTTAGAGAAGTAAAGGGGGAGGGTCACGAATTGGCAAGAGACCTACGGGTCAGGTATCCTTGATGACCAGAGTAATTAACTATGCTAGTAAAATTGGAGAGTTGGCCTAGCCTTAGAGGGGATGGAAATTATTCATGTATGCTTTTAATATATATAATTCTAAGAAGCCTACATGTTACTTATGGGGGCTGAACCTCAAGAAGCTAGTGGTACCCAATGTGTTTGTAGAAGTGGATGATAGAGTTGGCTAAGCACTATAGTCCCATTGACAGAACAAATAGGACTGAAAATGGATATGTAATCCTAGAGGTGACAAGGGATAGGGTTGTGGAGATATTTGGGTTGAATCCTATTTATGTTGTAAAAATTAAGTGAATAGATCTATATGGTAAATATGAGTATAACAAATTTCCATACAAAAATAGATTGCTTGTGTGACATAGAAGGAGCAAGGAGAGATTTCTCCCTAAGGATATTGAGCCTTTTGAATGTGAAGAGTTTGTGGATTATTTCAAGAACACCTATAATTTCCTAAATCAGGTGTTGGCACAAAATTTTGAGGCAGGGATAGCCCCTAACCTGTTGGTGATGACAACAGATATATAGACTCATAATCAGAACACCGGTTTTGATTATGTTGCCTATGTTATTGAACAAATGCATCAGGATTTCATTAATCTGAAGAAAGTGGTTTTCCCTCTGCATTTCCAACATTATTCTTTGTTGATGCATATGCTAATGTATGGGGGTGATTATAGTTGGGAAAAGAAAGCTGAAATTGAGATTGAGGGACAATGAGAATAATGTTAGCTGGTCCAAATGTGGACACAAATTTGGGACTAGGATTATCCCAATTCTAACTACTTTATGTTTGCTAATGTCACAAGGTTTGGTATCCTAGAAATTTTTGGTGTGGCACCTATTCATAGGCTCTCTCCAACAATCAGAAATATCACACACCCAATGGATATGGAGGGATCAACTACAAAGCATAATTGGGCAAATTGGTTTCTGCACTTAGAGTATACTATGATCAAGGTTTATGGATCTAAGGTGGCATCACATTGCTTGCCCCTATATGTTTCTGACCAATTGCATTTTATGGAACTAATGTGGTAGGTCAATTTTATGGATTATGAATTGTTCAAAAAGCCTAAGAAAGATGTTGTGGTAAGTTCCCAATGTTCTTTTGCTTACTTTGAAATTACTGCCCTTGAAGGGTGTGAGAAATTTGGAATCATGATGAATAACCTCAGGTTTCCTTTTAATGAGGTTAGGAGTTTTGACCCTAAAATATTTGTGCATGCAAAGAGAAGAGAGAAAAACTTATCAGGAATATATCACGAGTTCTTGTATATAGATGACGTATTGAGAAACTTGACAAGTGATGAGGTTGTTAAATCTAGAAAGAAGGAATGGACAACCATAATGGACATTGAAGAGAGCCCCTATGATGTAATTGAGGATCCTTTTAAAAGATATTTTACAAAGCTAAGAGATTACCAAAATGGTTATTTCAAGGTAAAGGTGAAAGAAGCTTCCGAGAGAGCACAGGCTCTCCTAGAACAACAACTGCAAGCTATGGATATTCCAGAGCAGCCTACAGATGTTCAAGAAATTAGGGAGGAGAAAATGGAAGAACATGTGCCTGATGATGAGGAGGTGAATAAGGAGGAATTATTTCTATGAGATCGCCTATGATGTAATTGAGGATCCCTTTGAAAGAGATTTTACAAAGCTAAGAGATTACCAAAATGGTGATTTCAAGGTAAATGGTGCAAGTGCACATTGTTCTCTGAATGCCTACAAAAGGAAAAATTGTAAAATTTGAATTTTCAAGTGGAAAATAATGTAAAAGGGTCATGTAAGAGTCATTTCCAATGAAATTGAGTCATTAATAGGTCTCTAGGTGGTCAAAATAATGGAAAATGTACAACTTGCAAAATTTGCAAAGTTGTCAAATTGGGAAAGTACAAAAAATGCAAAAAGGAAAGAATATGAAGAGTCATGTGGGAAAATGGATGGTTACGTTGATGAAGTTGAATAGGCAGATAGTTTAACTGATGTAATCATCTATATAAAGCATGGAAAAGGTGAGCAAAAAGCAATCTTTTGAATATTGTAACCAATTTTGTAATAAAGAGTACCTTGTTTTTTGAATCAACGCCTTCTTAGTGATTTGTTAATCTTTTTGGATCTGTACAACATTTTTAAGTTTTGTTTCCTATTGTTTTGAATTGATAAAGGTTGAGGCTCTTCATAATAAGTGGTTTTGAGAATATCAATTGGAATCTAAGGGTTGTTTGTAGACTTTTTCTTTATAACTGTTTGTAGCCCTTAAAAATAGGCTTTGAGAGTCTTTTAAGTTTCAAACTACCATTCCACCGATGGAGGTTAGTTAGATCATTGGAATGGGATGTTTTAGGATGATTTTTAGGTTGTGAATGTGTGCAAGTGAAGGGGAAGCAATGGTGCAAAGTTTTGATGCTTCCTTTAACAAAAAAATTGTGTTTTCCTCTTGGAAATTGGTGGTTACAAGCATGGTAATGAAGAAAAAACATGTGTATGGGATTGGTGATGATTAAAGAAGCTTTGGAAGACATAATATAACCTGTTTGAAGGGGTGGCATGTGGATTTGAGGTTTGCAAAGTTATTTTTCTACAAACTCTCATTCCTTTAAGCATTGTGGAGCCTAGAATTAAGGGTTTTACTATGTAGTGCTTTATAGAGCCTTTTAGCCCTTATAAATGGCTAAATATTGAGTTTTGTGACTTGAATTAAGACTTTTTGAGGTTATTTAATGGTTTGGAGTTGTTATTATGGTAGTTTCTTCATATTTTTGGCCTACTTGGTGCCCTAATCTGTGGAACAGTAAAATGATCTAGTAAAATTTACAAAATAGCCTCTTCAAAGATTTTGATATGTTTAAGTTGATCAAAATGGGTTTCTAAATGTGTATTTGGTTTGTGGAGATACAATGTGATTGAAGAAGAACCACCCATTTTAGGGATTTGGTGACCCATTAGCAATTTCATGATTTGACTGCAAAATAATGTGGATCTATTCTAACAGTGATATGAGGGATATATTTTGGCTAGAAATTGTCTAATTGATGTTGTCAAAGATGTCTTAATGCTTGCAAAAAATTTAGAAGGAAAACTTGTTGAATTTGATGATTTGAGAAAAGTTAACCCTATGTGTAAATGGTGTTTTGACTGTAAGAATTAAAGAATCTAATAGATCAATGATATGTGAGTATGTTCTTGGTTTGTTTCAATCAAAAACATGATGAATATAGTGTCTTGGAGGTCTGGTAAAAGGTTTGTAGCAAGAATGCATGGTTTGTTGTCATTTTTGGCATTATGGGGTGAGTTGCATTGAAGAGTACATTGGTGCATGATGAAGAATGGATGGTTCCAGAGTTTTCTGATTAGGTTTTTGTTTTTTTCCTATTCAAATGATGATGGCTGTGATTTTTTTGATTCTGAGAATGGTTTGGAGTCAAGTTTTGAGTACTTTATGCTTTGTAGCAATGAAATTACAAATACGTTAAGAGATTAAGTGAATTTGGTGAATGGCTAGAGGATATTCTCTTGATTTTTATTTGGGGTATGAAGTACCCTTGATGGTTTGTGGTTTTTGGTAGATGCTCTACATTAGTAAAGGTGAAAAAATCTATTGAGAGAGCACATGATCTCCTAGAACAACCGTAGGCTATGGATATTCTAGAGTAGCCTATAGATGTTCAAGAAGTTAGGGAGGAAAAAATGGAAGAACATGTGCCAGATGATAAGGAGGTGGATAAAAAAATTCCTCCCCCTAATATTAAAAAAACTCTTGATTCATAGGTTGCTCCAGAAACAATTATTCAATGGCAATATGATGAAAAGAATGATGACGATTCCAAGATCAAGGATTGTGATGAGTTCCTTGCAGATGATAAGCGTGTACAATATGAGGAATTCAAGCAGTTTATGGTTTAGTAGAGGAGAAAATAGATAAAATAAAGGCTTGAACAAGCAAGGGATAGTTTTGAACCTTCTCATTAGGAAGAGGCAGAGAAGGTAGAGGAAGAAAAGATCAAGGATGAGATTGCTTCTACATTCCTGCTAAAGCTAGAAAATTGTCAAAGATAGTAGATTCATGCTATTTACAGGATGCACTATCACCTCAACCATTACATATGATGTAGTAAGAAGAGACCCTCAAGCTTCAATATCAGAGGAGTAGTTTGAAGACAAGGTGTTTGGATCTAGATATAGTTAGAAGTTGCATACTCTTACAATTTGGTCTATGACATCCAATACTAGAAAGCATGAGGTCACTAGGCCTATTGAAGAGGTTATGGGTTCCTTGGTGGTGAAGAGCACCACAAATATAACATCTATCCAAGTAGCTAAGTTAAGTGCTCATGCTAAAATGTTCAGTGTGGACACAACTCAAATTTCTTAGAAGAAATATGATTCTTTGGTGAAAGAGTATAATAAAGCTCTGGATGAGATAAATAAGATGAGAGCCATTATTCAAGCTATCTAGTTAGTGAGGACACTATCTTTTTCATCTTATTTTCCTTCAAACTTGTCTACATAGGACAAGGGGACCCTTGCCTTGAGAATCACTGATTTGAATAATCAATTAAAGGCAGAAAAGGAAAATGTCAGGAAGGCTAAATTTGATACTGTTAAGGTGGAAAATGGAATTTTTGAGGATGTATTGAAACATAGGGTGACCAAGTTGGTCAATAGTGCCAATAGTGTATGGGCTTCCTATAAGAGCATTCATGAAGAAAACATAAAGTATTTGCAAGTCCAGGAAGCCTTCAAGAATGAATGGAGCAAGTGGAGTACTAGGGTAGGTGCTCTAAAAGAAATGATGCCTAAAATGAAGGAGGATCCTAAGGCACCTATGAATATCCTTGAAATATTACAAGTTGTGGAATTGGTAAATGAGATAACAACCTTTCATGGAAAGTTGGGTATGCAGCTCCAAGATAAGATGAATATATTCAAAGAGATGGATGAGTGTGGTATGCCTCTAATATTGAATCACAAGAATGAGTTATAGCCATTCAAAACATGGAGGAATGATTTGAGAGGGATGCTTGCATCAGCTAAGATGGGATTGATTGTGACTGATTACATCCTACTAAATTCAAATGTTGACATGATGATGGAGATTGAAACAAAAATGGATACTTTTGTTAGGGAGGCCTAAGTTTTACTTGATGCAAGATATATCTAACATAGTGCAAAGGTGAAAAGTTTATTGGATGTCAAGTGGCCCACTGAGGAGTGATATACCACCTGGTTGGAGAAGTATATAGAGTAAGATTGTAAGGGGTTGATAACTTATATGATGAGTAACAAATAGGAGAGAAACAATGTATAGCCTAAAAATAATAAAGATTAAGCTTTTGATAAAGTATATCACAAAATATTGTTCTCTCCTCAACATAAAATGAGTGGCATAAAATGCTGATGTGGAAAAATCAATATTTCTTTCTTTATTTTCTTTTCATGATTTTTAAATTTTGCTAACTGGGATTTCCCATGGTGGACACTTTTTGAGTGCATGGAGAATATTTTGAAGCTGTTGTAATAAATAAATGATGCCTTTTTAAGGTGGGACTAGATCTTGGCAATGAATGAAGGTCATTATTGCCTCATGTTTACTCCCACCATTTGAGAGCTTGAGTGTAACTAAAGAAGGAATATTTGTTACAACAATCCAATAGTGTTGTGACATGTGTGCTTTCTAGCCTGAGGCTTGTTTTCTCTTTCATTTATATAAGAAAGAATTCAAGGCTAGAAGTATGAGGTTTGTTGAAATGCAATTAACACAGTGAATTATATAGGGAATACAAAGAATATTTAGAGTTTTGTCTTAAGTTCTGAGTCTATAACTATCTATGTAAATTTGATAACAAGATTGCAAATATAATACATAATGATGCGAATTTCATGGTCATTATCTCTCCTTTGTAATTGTTTTACAAGTTATGAATGAATATAATCAAGTGTTGTGTTGATTCATCTCCATTGCTTTACAGTGGATGTGGAATTTCATTCCTTCTTATTAATTCAATGAATTAGTGTAATTGCTTGAATGAGATTGTTGACTCATACGAATTATGTGCTAGGATATCTTCAAGAAGTAGTGGTCGAGAATATCATGAAGAGGTGATGTAATGTAGTTTTTCTTAAGCTATAGGTTGCTATTGTTGAATTTTTATCAAATTGCATAGGTTAATATTGACTCCATCTTTATGATAAGGCATTGGTTTTGGTGGGTTAGGATAAGGGAATCCTTTTCTAGGCCCACTTTTTCATGATCTAGAGTGTTAGGGTTAAAATACCATGTGCATACTTTGGTTTTTCATATTGGTGTTTCTAATAAATATTTAAAATGGGCCACAAAATGCATAATTTATAAAATTAGGTGCATAAATAGGTCCAAGATCATAGAGAAAACCTAGTGATAAATTGTTAAGGGTGACAATTTATGATGCTATATTTATCCCCCTCTTTAGTGAGAGTGTGAACTTACACTTAGACTCACACTAAAGTAAGAATATGTCAAGAGGGGTTAAATTACCCAAAATTTGAAGAGATAGGATGACAATGAATCTAGGGGGAGTGGACAAGCCCCCAAGATTCAAGATCTCATGGCAAACCAACATAAGGAAAAGGGAACACACATGTGAAGTGAAATGTAATGTGAAAAGCACGAAGCATACATGATTAAGACACATGAAATATTATAATGAAATCATAACATGAACACAAACATGATGTCAAAATAATGTAAAAACATAACAAACAATAAGCACAAAACAAAAACACAAGGTTAGTACTAAAAATATTTGAGTTGGTAAGGCAAAGAGACCTTAGTCTTAAATTTTTATCAAGTACTAAATGCCATCCATCGAATGTGATGTTAAACAAAATAGTTCTCTCATAAGGATGGAAAAATTACTTATAAGCTACATATATCTACTAGCTAGTAAGTTGTGTTATGCAAGGTGTCCATGTAATATGATGGGTTTCACAAGGCTAGGAAGCTACATTATGTTAGGTATATCATGAAACACATGGCTCAATTGACAAGCAAGTCATATTATTCTATTTGGCCATGTTAAAAATGTTCTAAACTTATATAACAACAAAATCCATTTTTTAGGACTATACAAACCATTTTTTTAGGGAGTGCACAAAAATCACTTCAAGGGGCGCACAAAGTTTAACATCATGGGGGAAAAAAAATACTTAATTTCATAGGGGATGAATTGATAACCATGCCTCTAGGGGTTTTACAACAACAACACCACTAAAGGGGTATGTCAATAAGTCAAATATAATAAGAAATTTATGAAATGGCTAGGGGATATGCACCACTTAAAATGTCAACATATTTTATATCTTGGTATTGTAAAGAAGAAAAAGGGAAGAGGGGATCCTTGAAAGGAATACACACCTCCAAAACTATTTATCCTTCCAACCCAAGTGTAAGAGGAAAATAAAATCACACAAGAGACTATCGTGTTTCTTCCATGGAAGATATGGTTGCTTTTAACACTAGTAGAATTTGGCAAATAAATGACTACGTGACTAAAAAAATTAGTCACAACAACTAAAAATGACTAAATTCTACTCAATTTTTGCAACACAGCTATAGATGACTAATTTGATCATTGGATAAAATCAGAGCTATAAATGACTATTTTTTTTTGCATCAAACTTTGTCTTTCTAGAGAAAATCTTCCTAGCCATCAATTTAGGCTTTAGCCGACACCTATGCATACAAATTTATATATATTTTATAAATTCCTAAAAAAAATTAAATGATATAAGACCACCACTTTCCCGCGGTTTTTAACTACTGCTTAGTTAGAACAAATAGTCTAGGAAAACAAATAGAGGTTGAAGGATTTTGAATATGGAGATATTGACCAGTAATTGAAGGGTTTTCCCAGTGGAGGAATTTCCTACTAGTAGTGCTTCAATGTATAGGTCTAGAATAAGGCCAAATCTATTCTTCTATCAAACAACTCCCCACCTAGAAGTATGTCTTGAGGATTTTTAGCTTTTTGTTTTGGATTTTCTCAGAGTTAAGCAAACCATTCTTAATTTTTTTTTAGGGCTTTGAAAAGTTTGATGTTGGGTGTTTTTGTGAAGTACTATTTGGCTATTTGAATTTTATGATGTTGGTTGTTTTGTTACTGGATATATGGGTATGTTTAAAATCTTATGCTTGGTTATTTTTTATTGGTTGTTTGGGTATTTCGATGTTGGATTTTCACTTGAAATGGATATTTAAAAAAAGTGGTATTGGATATTTTTCACTTTTGAGATTTTTTTTTGAGAAACAAATGAGGTCTCAACCTTTTCTGGTATTACACAGTTTTCTAAAACAAAAATTATCATTTTTCTTGGGCATTAAAAAAAATTGATGTTCAGTGAACCCTTTGTTATTGACTATCTTGGTATTTAAAAAAGGGACGTTGGGAATTTTCTTTATATGGGTATTTGAAAAAACTAGTATTAGGTTTTTTTGTTGTTGAGTTATGGTTTACGTTTCTGTGGAGGCCTAGGGTTTGTACGCTAGTCATGCTATTACCAATGCTTCTATTGGTATTAAAAAACCTTAAATCTTGGGTTAGAAAATTAGCTATCTTGACAGGGTGTGGTATAATCTTGGATTGTATCCTAGATTGTGTGGGAAGCTTGTGTTTAATCATTAAGGTATGTAAACTTGATCAAGGAAATGTATCCTATATAACATGGGTCTTGTTTTAATAACTCCCATAATGGTTATTAGTAGATCCCATTATTATAGTTTGTGTTAACCCAAGATTGCATTCAAGTATGTAACAAACTTAGTCTGTAGTTCAAGCTATACACTTTTAAGCAACATTCATAAGGTTTAGAAAATCTTGATCACTCTCTAGAAAAGCCCATTAAACATGGTGTGTGCTTGAATGTACTACATAATTGATATAACACAACCACTTTGCATATCAACTAGAGTTATAGGCTCTTTATTAGAGCAAGAGGTAATTGCTCTTGGATCATGCTATCATTACATTGTAACTTGTTAAACTTGAGTCAACTTGAATGCACCCAATGATGATTGACACCTAATTGTGATGATAGTGATTAATTTGTACATGAACTGTGCTCATATGAGTGCCTCCATTTATATCACAACATAACCACATTAAACTTGGGTCACACATGAATGCATCCTATATTTGTTATAGCACAATTGTGCCACATGACCAATAGAGTTATAGATCACATAATTACACTCACAAGAATTGGTTCCTTAGTTGTGCTCTTATGGTGACTCCATTACTATTACAACGTAACCCTTTGCACTTATATTGCTCAAATCTTTACATTGCTTATTTTCTGTTTGGATGGATGGCAATTCAATGGAAAGGATTTGTATGTAGGTCATGCTCATATAAGTGCCTTCATCACCATTACACAATAGTACATTGTAATTTCCCTTCTTGAACCTTTACTTTGTTTTTTATTGTTAGGGTTTCTTAGTAATTATTCCATTTCCACGTGGCATATTGATAAAAGAAACCAAGAAAAAATTCTTTTTTTTTTTAGTTAACTCCTACTAACATACTTTAGGAATAAATATTTGACTGCATTACTTTGAGTGTGAAGAATTTTTTTTCTTTTTATAATACATTGATTGAGAATTGTAGTAGAAATATTCTTATGTTCAAACCCATCCTATAAACTTGCTTTAACCTACATTTAGGAGGCTTCATGGATTTTTTGTGATTTATACCACTTTTTTTTATAGTAAATGACATCAAATTATTTTTTGAAACTAAAATGATTTATTAATTATGGTTTTATGATGATTAAATGTTTTATTTAGAAGGGTCTAATATGTGGAATTTTTATGTGCAAGAAGAATAGATTGTGATGCAACGTTTGGGTATGGACAATTCAGGAAAACTTGAATTGCTATCAGTGACATAACTAGGTTAGAGAGTACATTGAGCTGGTCTGAAACACTTCTGGGTGTTTTTGCTCAGAAGAAGAACCTGAGTATAGGAATACAAACATTAGTGGATTGAAACAATAGTTTCTACTTGATTACATCTTAGGATTTAGTCGATTACTCCAGATTCCTAGTTGATCGCTTTGAATATCTGATAGAGAAAGTTCCTATTTTCTAAAGATAAAATCATAAATTTGCTAGTCCAATTTCATATCCAATTTGAGTTCATAAATATTTGACAGAGAAAGTTCCTACACTCTAAAGATAAAATCATAAATTTTATGGTCTAATTTCAGATCCAATTTGAGGTCGTGAAACTCCAACAGAGAAAGTTCCTACATTCTAAAGATAAAATCATAAATTTTCTTGGTCCAATTGTAAGGATTTGTCTTTTTTATTATACTTTCTGACATTTGGCTTGATACAAATTGTTGCTTTAGAATTATGGTATTTCTTTTCTTCTAATTTTTTCAACCCTCATTTTAGGGAAGAGCTCTGAAGATGGTTCCTTCAGATGGAGACTACACTTTTCCACTATAGGTTCCATCTAGAAACACAAGAAGCTCAGGTACTGTCATACTTAGAGAAAAAGTAGGAGTCATGCAATGACGAGATACTCATTTTTGGAGCTTTGGTTAAGAACTTTAAATATTTGGATATGTGCATAGATAATGTTCATGGAGTGCAAACTTCCTTACAAAGCAATTACCACATACCACAACAGAGTTTGAGGTGAATTACACCTAATATTTTATGCTGATATGGATATGTTCTAACCTATAGTTAATTGTTGTATCATAGCAAATAGGATAAATATTTGTTCATATACCATTATTTCTAATTCAAAATTTCTATACCTTATTCTAAGAGAAAATCATAGGGGGAGTCTATATACCATTGTTTAGAGCAAGAGGTAATTTCTCTTGGATCATGCTATCATTACATTGTAACTTGTTAAACTTGAGACAACTTGAATGCACCCAATGATGATTGACACCTAATTGTGATGATAGTGATTAATTTGTACATGAACTGTGCTCATATGAGTGCCTCCATTTATATCACAACATAACCACATTAAACTTGGGTCACACATGAATGCATCCTATATTGGTTATAGCACAACTGTTCCACTGACCAATAGAGTTATGGATCACATAATTACATTCACAAGAATTGGTTCCTTAGTTGTGCTCTTATGGTGACTCCATTACTATTACAACGTAACCCTTTGCACATATATTGCTCAAATCTTTACATTGCTTATTTTCTGTTTGGATGGATGGCAATTCAATGGAAAGGATTTGTATGTAGGTCATGCTCATATAAGTGCCTTCATCACCATTACACAATAGTACATTGTAATTTCCCTTCTTGAACCTTTACTTTGTTTTTTATTGTTAGGGTTTCTTAGTAATTATTCCATTTCCACATGGCATATTGATAAAAGAAACCAAGAAAAAATTCTTTTTTTTTTAGTTAACTCCTACTAACATACTTTTGGAATAAATATTTGACTGCATTACTTTGAGTGTGAAGAATTTTTTTTCTTTTTATAATACATTGATTGAGAATTGTAGTAGAAATATTCTAATGTTGAAACCCATCCTATAAACTTGCTTTAACCTACATTTAGGAGGCTTCATGGATTTTTTGTGATTTATACCACTTTTTTTTTTATAGTAAATGACATCAAATTATTTTTTGAAACTAAAATGATTTATTAATTATGGTTTTATGATGATTAAATGTTTTATTTAGAAGGGTTTAATATGTGGAATTTTTATGTGCAAGAAGAATAGATTGTGATGCAACGTTCGGGTATGGACAATTCAGGAAAACTTGAATTGCTATTAGTGACATAACTAGGTTAGAGAGTACCTTGAGCTGGTCTGAAACACTTCTGGGTGTTTTTGCTCAGAAGAAGAACCTGAGTATAGGAATACAAACATTAGTGGATTGAAACAATAGTTTCTACTTGATTACATCTTAGGATTTAGTCGATTACTCCAGATTCCTAGTTGACCGCTTTGAATATCTGATAGAAAAAGTTCCTATTTTCTAAAGATAAAATCATAAATCTGCTAGTCCAATTTCATATCCAATTTGAGGTCATAAATATTTGACAGAGAAAGTTCCTACACTCTAAAGATAAAATCATAAATTTTATGGTCTAATTTCAGATCCAATTTGAGGTCGTGAAACTCCAACAGAGAAAGTTCCTACATTCTAAAGATAAAATCATAAATATGCTTGGTCCAATTGTAAGGATTTGTCTTTTTTATTATACTTTCTGACATTTGGCTTGATACAAATTGTTGCTTTAGAATTATGGTATTTCTTTTCTTCTAATTTTTTCAACCCTCATTTTAGGGAAGAGCTCTGAAGATGGTTCCTTCAGATGGAGACTACACTTTTCCACTATAGGTTCCATCTAGAAACACAAGAAGCTCAGGTACTGTCATACTTAGAGAAAAAGTAGGATTCATGCAATGACGAGATACTCATTTTTGGAGCTTTGGTTAAGAACTTTAAATATTTGGATATGTGCATAGATAATGTTCATGGAGTGCAAACTTCCTTACAAAGCAATTACCACATACCACAACAGAGTTTGAGGTGAATTGCACCTACTATTTTATGTTGATATGGATATGTTCTAACCTATAGTTAATTTTTGTATCATAACAAATAGGATAAATATTTGTTCATATACCATTGTTTCTAATTCAAAATTTCTATACCTTATTCTAAGAGAAAATCATAGGGGGAGTCTATACATAAGACACCATTGTTTCAAATTCAAAATTGTTGATTCTTTCACAATTGTTTACGTCATTTATTTGATCTAAGACAACCTTTCGTATAAAGATGATCTCAAAATTATAGTAAAATCATTTATTCTGGGAAGAATGTTCAAAATTTTCCCATCATAAAAATGAACAAAATCATTAGTCACTAACCTGAACTATGCAAGCGTTTCAACAAATTCTACTTTTCCACTCTCTTTTCCATTTTGAATTCTATTCCCAATTTCATCCATGTAGAACTTCCTCAGCCTGTAGATCCTATTGTTACCCATAACTTTACTAGGTGTTGAGGATAGCCTGGATTTTTTACCCAAGCAACAATTGACAAAATTTGGCCTTACCAGATGAAATGTGTTGAAAAACTCTTTGAAGTTATTTTTGAAAAGAGTTCCTGAGAGTATAATGTGCAGTTCTGAATTAAACTTTTTGCATGAATTCCATATCTTTGCAAAAAGGTTAATTCAAAATTGTGCATTTTACTTTTAGGAACTCTTTTCGAGAATAACTTCAAAGATATTTTCAACACATTATTTTTGGTAAGTCCAATTTTTTTCAATTGTTTCTTTAGTAAGAACTTGAAGCTATCCTTGACACCTGGTAAAGTTATGGCTAACAAAAGGATCTACAGGCTAAAGAAGTTCTTCATGGATGAAATTAGGAATAAAATTCATAATGGAAAAGAGAGTGGAAAAGTATAATTTGATGAAACTCTTGCAAAGTTCAGATTAATGACTGATGCTTTTGTTCATTGTTATGATGGAAAGATTTTGAACAGTCTTCCCAGAATAAAGGATTTTACTATGATTTTGAGAGAATCTTCTATACAACAGGCTATCTTAGATCAAATAAATGAAGCAAACAATTGTGAAAGAGCCAAATTTTTTGAAAATTTGAAACAATGGTGTCTTATGTATAGACTCCCTCAAATAAGGTATAGTAATTTTGAATTTGAAACAATGGCATATGAACAACTATTTAGCCTATATGTTATCCTACAACAATTAACTATGGGTTAGCACATATCCATATCAGTATGAAATAGCAGGTGTAATTCGCCTCAAACTCTATTGTGGTAATTACTTTGTAAGGAAGTTTGTACTCCTCCATGAACATTCTCTATGCACATCAGTATGTTGGTTATTATCTTGATCTCCTTTGTGATCAAAAGAATAGTGAAATCTATTGCATAACTCATGACCATTTTGATGTGCTATGATCCAATGCTCTTTTACTTCTTACTCACTATGTTCTCAATTACCATGTACAAATGACTTAGAGGACAAATATTTGATTTCAATGGACTTGCATGACACTTGAAGAAATTTCCATTCATGCCTTAGAATTTAACAACCATATAGGGCATATGAAACATATCTTAGTCAAATCACTGTTGACACAAAAATTTTGAAGATCACCACCCTAGAATTATAGAAAACTTCTTCCATTCATATCACAATGCAAGGTCATTGTAGGTTGAAATTATTTCCCTTGAAAACATACCATTGTATTTATAATGTCTTGAGGACTAAGTGTCCCACTTGGAGGTAAAGAATAATATCATATGCATTAATTCTCAAGTTCATATTTCAATTTGTTATATTTATGTGTAGGTTCTAATGAGCTTGGTGAACTGCATTGTGTAAAATGAGAAGCTCCTTCAGCCAATTGTGTTGTTTCTTGAAGTCAATGGCATGGAAGAATCTGCAACACTGTCTTCCAACATTGAAATCACTGACCTTCAAAACAAAGATACTAGAACTATCCCTTCAACATTTGTGAAGTCACTACCTTAATAAAAAAATTCATTGTCCTTTCACCATCTTTTTTTGTAATTTTACTATACTATAATAGTCCTCTCACAATGACCACCATATTGTGATTGTAAAAATTCTAAACTGATCACTTGGATAGTCAAAAATTCCACCTCATAGCCACAAGAATAAGATACACTAAGAATGCAGAGTCCCAAGTAGGTGTATCAGACTTAGAGATCCTTGTTTTTTGTCATATGTTGTAGTTTCAAGTGCCTTGCTAGACATACATGAAAATGTGGAAGCATAGACAAGGCAAGCGAGCTATTTCAAAAAAATCCTCAAAGAAATGTGATATCATGGATACCCACTCTCCTGCAAGTACTTCAAGTCATGCCCACTATGATGCGGGATTGTGGGTATCCATGATATCACATTTCTTTGAGGCTTTTTTTTGAAACAACTCGCTTGCCTTGTCTATACTTCCACATTTTCATGTATGTCTAGCAGGGCACTTGTAACTACAATATATGACAAAAAATCCCTATTGTTATGCTTTGATGGATGTCCCATGATCAAGATCTATATAAAAAGGTTGCTCTGTATACTAGGTTGTTAGGTGTTCTATAGTGTTATACATGTTTAAGCTTTTCCTTTTCTTTATTATTAAACAACAATATTATGTTTGAGCTAAGTGATGCAATACAGAGGAAGGAAAACACTTATCCCAATTTCATTTGTCTAAACCAAAAACATCTCAGTCTGATTACTCATCACAATTACCTTTTCCTTCACAAAAAACTTGATTCAAAACAACAAACAGAGTTCAAAGGCAATAAACCACTTGTAGATTCTCAAAACACCTTGGTCAACATTAGAAAGGTTGTCTTAATCCAATCTTCAATGTATACAACTCAAACATAATAAATTTCAACATAGATTGTCATAACAACATTTAGGCCATTTTAGGCCACTAGACACATCAACTCCATTCTCCAAGCCCAATTATCCTTTCCTATTTCCACAAACAAGTACAAGAATTTTTTCACAACCACATTAAACCACCTCACTTACTATATTAGTCATATTTTATCAAACTCCAACTCTAACCTTTTAATTTTGATTCCAATAGTAGGATTGTTGATAGATTGGTAAAACAAGACAATTAATATTTAATGGCCTCAAACTTGTAAATTATCCAGAACATTGTAGATAAGGAGTCTAAACACACCCAATCACCCCTGTAAATTAATATAACTCATGAAGGACATAACATTAAAATTCATAAAATTCTCTCTGTATGCGGGTTTTATCAATCCTTTGCAAAATAACAGACCTAGGTTTTTTTTATTTTAATAGCTCCAACACCAAAATATCACAACCAATGCTTGGAATTCTCTTTAAAAAACCTACACAAGCTTATAAAACTACTAGATGTCATTTCCTAAAGCATTTATGCAAATAAACTTCAATTCTTCACGCCTTCACCTTGTGGTTTTGACCCAAACCCATTAGAATATAGAAATACATGCATATAAGGATAATATCACAAACAATCAAAAGATTCCACTGAAAAATCATGGAGAAACACAATTTCTAAATCACACTGTTACCCTAATGAGGGTTTTCACCAGTCAACACCAAATTTCAAATATCTTGCACAAATCTAAACCAATTTACATGAGAAAAAAATAAAATGGGAGATGATTGAGTCCTTTTCCACTTACAATAGAAAATAAACTATTCTTCACCCGTACAAGGATACACTCAGCCAAGAAATAGAGAAATTCTAAAGAAAATTGCATAAAACTGTGTTTTCTATTGATCAAAACCATTCATACAATCACCCACGAATTACAAAATGGTTCCAAAGCATTCTAAGGAATTACATCATGAATTTTGAACTTCCAACTACCTCCAACCACCTAAAACTATAAGTGACCTTTGATATTCCTTGTTACATCATTCTTTTTGCATATTAACAATTTTTGCAATGTTTGGACAACTATTGCATTTACTCAGATTTTGACACCAAACTTAAAACTTGACCTCCTAAGGACTTTAAAAAATTGAAAATGACTTGAATTAACCTTGGGAAATGTGAAACAACAAAATTAAAATGAAATCATGTCAATTTCAAGGTGCTCCTGCACCAAACTTCAAGCCAAATGAAATTCAAGTCCACTTGAATTTGTAGTTGTCCACAACTTGCTTTCCTTGTATGCTCTACCACTGATCCATCTTGAAACTATTCTTAATCACCTTCATTTTCACCTTGGGTTTGAATTTTTCCATGCAAATCATCTTCATACCTTGCTCACCAACTGAAATTAGGTTACTTATACTTTGATGCTTCTCAATACCTTGTTTCCCTCCTTGTCCTTTGACCTTTAACTTGTTCCCTATCCAAATAATTAACACAACAAAGAAATGATATATTATATTTACCACAATACCTCCATCTCTCCTTAAATATTTACAAACTTCCAAGATCAGTTCATCTTCGATCATTTGTTCAGCTAATCTTGACACCAACTCAATATCATTTCCCTCTAAGACTAGGTTCTTCATCTCTATTACACCTTCATCTTCATGCTTGAACTCTTCTTGTGCATCTTCAAATTCTTCTTCTATCAACTTCTTGTTATGCCTTGCATAACCACCCGATTTTAAATTTGATTAAAATGGGACCTTTCTCTTTTGCTTTCACTCTTTGTGTTTTTCCCCCTTCGATTTTGAGGTTTTGCTTTTCCTTGGCATGTCCTTAATATGTTTATCTTGCTTTCCCAAGTGTTTTTCCCAAGTTGAATATTGAAAACCTTATGTTTTGGGTGAAGTTTGGGTTTTTGAGCCAGTTCAGGATTTTCCACCCCATCTGGATTTTCCCAGATTGTGCTCAAAGTCCGGCTCTACCTGTTTTGTGCTGCTGTTCAGAGATTTCTGGCCTTCGCAAAATTCTGCCTGCGCCAAAAATTTTCGGATTCCACTTCACCGTTAGGTTTTTGAAATTCGGGCCACTGAGACTTACCAGTCATGGTGAGTTTCTTAACTCTCTCTGCCTGGGTGGATCTCTCGCGGATGTGTGTTCCTGAATGGTTTTCGTGCTCTGAGTTCAGAGTTTTGGGTCATCTGCGGAATTCCGGTCTGGCCGAATTTTTCTGGATTTTCTACCAAGCTTTGAGTGACTTGAGATTATTGGCACATGAATGATTCTAATGTATATTCTTATGTTTCCATGCTTATTTTGATGGGTTTCACAATGTTATATGCATTATTGGTAAAACTTATGCCTGCTTTAGAATTGTCCACCCCGGTTGGATTTTCCTGGTTTGCTTCAGTTTTCTGAAGTTCGGAGTTCTGAGTCGTCCGTGGAATTCTGGTCTAGCTGGATTTTTCTGAATTCTCTGCTATGCTTTGTGGAATTTAAGAAATTGGATAAAATTGATGAATCTAATGATGAATTCTTAAACATATCTTGCTTTAGCTTGATGAATTTCACTGTTGTATGTTGCTTTTATTCATTTTAATGATCCATTGTTGACATTGGTGTTTCATAATGAGAATCTGATTGGTTCAGAATTTCTCAAAATTCCTCCTAGACTTGTTTTCCCCAGTTAGCTTGAAATCCTGAACTGCTTAGTTTTGATGCTTAAGGGTTGATTTAATGGTTTTATAATGATTTTGAGCTAACACTTGGATGAAAATGTTGTCAACATTTGGATTCTCACATTGGTTTTTGATTGATGTAGGCTGATTCTAGCAAGGTAGCGGGTGGAAAGGTTAAGAGAGACGCAGAGGGATCCTCCATCTCTGATGCAGAAAAGAAGGAATGAAGCTGGATGAAAAGAGTAGGATTCCTGAGGGCAGGATGATGTCAGTCTGGTTCAAGGTTTCAGATTTGAATATGAACACCCTACAATGAGAGAGACTAGAGCAATACAATGGGATAGATCTAAGGAATGATATTAATGTTATTGAATGGAAAACTAGGGTTTTTCCTATGCCACTTGTGGATAGCTTGCAGAGGATGTTCTTGATGACTAGGGCCTGAATGGAGCAAGGTATGGGTGACATGGGGGAAGAAATTAATGCAAAGCTACATCGAAAGTCATGCTTCCTCATCGTTTCGCTTTGCCTCTTCTTCACGCATTTTGGTCAGAGTTATGTGGTAGATCCTGGGTCGTTTGGTCGATGCCATTGCATTTAATGCTCGTTTGACTTTGTTTCGAACTCTTCTAGGGCCGACTTTCTTTGTGACCGACTTATTGTAAACCCTAATTGTGCTGATGCATCTGGCATGTTTTATAAATATGGCATTTTTCCTCTTTTGTAAGGGTTGTTAAAAAGTTAGAGATGGAATGTTAGATAAAATTTAGCAGTAGAGCAGAAGTAGAGTAGGAGTTAGAAGTTACTTATTTTTGAGCAGTCATTGTAATACAAAAGACTCAAATTGTTGCTATCTTTGGGAATTCAATACAACTGAAGACATTGTGTTCTTGGTGAATTCGTTGTGTTGATCTATCTTGTATGATTCTTGCTATTTATCTTTTGTTAAGAAGTTCAGCAGGAGGAGGAGGTGATGTATCTTCCATATTTTCTTAGTATAGATGGAGATAATTTGAAGACATGGGTTTTCTGTACACTGGTGATCTTGCCAGATTTGTAAATGTTGCTTATCTGTTTCATTGATAACAGGAGCAGCCAGACTTAAACCTTCTTTATATTATGCTCTAGAATGGTATTCATTTTGGGTTAATCATTTGATTTGAAAATCTTTCAAAGAATGAAATTTTATCTTATGTTTTGTTTGAATGGTGATTTGCAATCTACTGTTAAAGTTTTCACTGTGAATGAATGAAACTTTGTATCAATTACAGGTTAATTTTATTCTGCAGTTCTAGTTTAGGAATTCCTTGGAAGGTAACAAGTCTGATTAGTTGAATGAATCAACATTATTTTTAGTTTAAAAACCTTGATCTATCTTTTTCTATTTCTTTAAAACCCCCAGTTAAAGTAGGTTGAGGTAGATGTTTGATCTTGTAACAACCCAAAAGCTCAAAACTAGTAGGCCCCTTGAACATTATAGCCATATTGACCACTTCGTGAAACAACAACATTGTGAACCAACATCAAAGACCTTGGGAGGCGATTAGTTTGGTTACTGATTGTCTCTTTCAGGAGAGGTGAGATACTTTTAATTTTTATCTTACCTGCATGTTGTGGGTCAATTTGGCACATCAACAAGAAACTGGTGCTAGAAGGATGGCCAAAAGAGAAAACTAGATAACATTGGGTCTTTCTCACCAGAGAGGTCCCATAGAGTTCTTCGATCAATTGAAAAACCACCACCTTTGGTAGAACTCGAGACCCCAACGAGACACAAGATTCACAGGGAAACCATTCTACCACCCTTGTTAGCTCCAGTCACTCCACCAGGCTTTCCACCAAATCCACCTCAATTGCCATTACATCTTGTTCAACCCATCCAACAGCTGGCTCAACCTCCACCACCGCCACCAATGGAATTTTTTGTGAATAATCCCTCTCCATTGGGGACTATTCTTGGAGGATTTCATGATATGCCTAAGAATCCTGAGAGATTATGTCCCAAATACATTCATGGTGAATCATGGAGTGTTGAGGAGAACATACAAGCTTTTAAGGGCACTTGTACTAGAGCCCAAATAGCTCACCATGATGTGGTTTGTAGGTTGTTTCGTTATTCCTTAGGGGATATGGCATACAACTAGTACCTAAATCTTCCACAAGGTTCTATTATGAGCTGGACACATCTGGAGAATGCTTTCATCAATCAGTTCAGGGTTTATGTGGATCCAACCATTTTGTTCCATCAATTTTCTACCATTAGGAAGGAGCCATGTGAATCACTACCCTTGTTTAATACAAGGTTTCAATGAATGTATAGGAGATTGTAGGACCCCTATCTAGTTGTTGAGAATAGTGCCATTTAGGCATATTTTAGATTTATAGACCCTTTTCTTGGCTTGTTCCTACAAAGGACTTATCGGCCGACAAATATTGATTCTTTATCTAAAGTTTATCATCTAGCCATCAAGTTGCAACAACAAACTAGCTCTCAACAAGGGAACTTGGGAGGAGGTTTTCCTTCTATGGGGTATCAGCTACCTAATCCAACCCCTTTATTCAATATTGTCCCAGGGATGTCTCCTTCCCATTATGGACCTATGTCTGAGTTGCATACTCAATCTCTTATTCCATTCTTTGCCAATGGAGCTCCTGACTTCTCTCAACAATCACAGGCTCATCACAGTCCACATGGTCATCATAATCAAGCTAGAATACCAAATCATGATAGTAAACCATCTGTTGCTAAGAATGTTGAGAGTGAAAGGACAATTCAACTCACAAATGAGGTGGAGACCCTAAAGAAAACTCTGTCTCAAGTCACAAATGACATGGCTCAGCTTAAACTGAACCCCTCTCAAAACCAAGGTAATTATGCTAATCAAGGTAATTACCCTAATCAAAATAATAATAATCAGGGTAATTATTAGAATAACAACAATCACAGCTAGAGGAATTATCAAGGCCAAAACTTCCCTAACCAAGGCTATCAAAATCAAAATAGATGATATAACAAGAGGCCTAATAACAAAATACAATGGAACACATGGCCAAATAATGGTTGGGTTTCTCACAATTATCAAGCTAATGAGGATAGGCCACATACTGCAAATGTGGCTAACCTTAATTTTATGACTAACTAGTGCAGGCTGCATGATACTGCAACTCATTCCGAGGTGAACTATCCTGAAATGGAGAAGGTTGTGAAGATGGCACAGGAAGATGCCCAAAAGTTCCAAGGGAATTCAAATAAAGGAGGTGGCTCAGTGGATACAACAATGGCTTATGACCTCTTTGAAGAAGAACCTTCATTCCCAATGCAGAATGAGAATGAACCAGAGGAAGATGTGTATGATTCCCAAGCCTTTCAGACAAAGGGAGGACACTTCCTAAGAAACCAGAATAAGGGTCCATTCATTGCATCAGCACCACCTAACCACATGGTGCCTCTAAATCAGAGTTTTGATAACAACCCTCCATCGAAGGGTCCACCTGACTTCCCTAGTAAAGGTAATCCATCTAGTGTTTTCAAATATAATGCAAGTTATAACATAGAATTTGATATTGTTTTTGAGATGCAGAAACAAAAAACCTCTTTATCATACTTTGACATCCTAAAATTGTTATGAAATAACTTGCACAATAGAATAATATGATATGAAATATGCTACAAATACTTGATAATAATTGAGAATAACAAGCCACTTTGAGGGGGAAAACCTCCAAATATCTCTAATGAGAACACACTTCACAACTTGATGATGAAATAAGACTTACAACCTCCTCTATATACCTATTTATGCCTAGGATATCACCTAGGCCGACTTAGACACACCTATATAAGTCTTAGGCTGACCTAAACAACTAAATAACAATATACTAATGATAATATGACTTAATAGAGAGTTAAGATAGCCACAAGCTGACTATTCATAACCCGATGTACACTAATATTAATGGCGTAGCATGCCTCCCTTCTTCAAAGAAGCATTTTCCTCAATGCTAATCAAGTTTGGATACTTTTGAATGAACTCCTCATCCTCCCATGTGGCATCTTCAATTGGTAGATTCTTCCATTGGATGAGATACTCAGTGAGATTTATATTCCTTAGCTTCTTTGTGTGTGTTTGATGAATGCACTCTGGTTCCAAAATGATTCTTCCTTCTTCATCGAGCTCTAGTAGTGTTTTTTAAGTGGGAATATTATGCCCACTGACCTTCAAATAGGAAACATGAAAAACTGGATGTATCTTTGTTGTTGGTGGCAACTCAATCTTGTAGGCAACACTACCGATCTTTTGCATGATTTGGTATGGACCATAATACCTTGGAGACAACTTATTATTCTTTTTTTTTCTTTAGTGAGATTTTCTTATAAGGCTGCAATCTCAAGAAGACCCAATCCCCAACTTCAAAACTTCTTTCACTATGATGTTGGTTTGCCTATTGTTTCATTCAATTTTGTGCCATGGCTAAATTCTCCTTGAGTCCTAAAAGTACTTGGTGTTGATGAAGCAAGTGGTCTTCTACTGCCTGAACTCTTGGGGACACCTTTATTGATGATGTGATGGAAGGAGGATGATATCCATAAAGTGCCAAAAAATTGAGACATTTTTATGAACTATGAAAATAAGTGTTATACCACCATTCTGCAAGTGGTAGCCAATCTACCCACTAAGACTATTTCTCTGAAGTGAAACAATGTAGATATACTTCCAAACACTTATTAACAACCTTAGTTTTCCCATCTGATTGAGGGTGGTATGAAGATCTATGAGCCAATTGAGTATCCAAACATGAGAATAATCTTTCCAAAAGTGACTAGTGAAGATAGGATCACAATCACTAACAATAACCTTAGGTGTACCATGTAGCTTTTGGATATTCTCCAAAAAATATTTTTCCACTGCACTTGTTGTAAAAGGATGTGATAATGCAATGAAATGTGCATATTTAGTGAGGCGATCAACTACCACCATGATGACATTATGACTAGATTTGGGAAGCCCTATGATGAATTCCATGGATACCTCTTCCCAACACTGGCTAGGAATAGATAAGGGTTGCAAGAGACCTGGTGTCTTAATTGTCTCCCCTTTATGCCTTTGACAAACCAAAAATTCAGCCACAAATTTTTGATCACCCTTTAGCCCTTCCCAAAAAAAGTCTTGCTTGACTCAATGATATGTCTTCAAAACTTCTAAATGACCACCCACTGGAGACTCATGCAACTCTATGAGAATCTTGTGTTTAAGAGTGGAATTCTTGCAGAGATACAAACACTCTTTATACCAAAGAGTATCTCCCTTCCAACAAAACTTATCTGAACTACTAGAATCACTTTTTAATTGTTCGATGAGATTACTTTTCACAACATCATTTTTCCACTATGTTTTGGCTTCCTCCACCCAATTTTCTTGTAATATTGAAAGGGCACACAATAAGGCTTCATCTTTCTCATCCTTCCTTGAAAGTGCATCTACGACAATATTATCTTTCCCTTTCTTATATACAATCTCAAAGTCATCCTAACATCTTAGTGACCCATTTTTGTTGCTCTTTAGAAGATAGTCTTTGTTCCAAAAAATATTTTAGGCTATCATGATTTGTCTTAACCTTGAAGTTTCTACCCAATAGATAAGGCCTCCATTGTTTCACTGCATGGAGGATTGCTAGCATTTCCTTCTCATAAATAGGTTTTAGTTGATTCTTACCTTTTAATTGACAACTCTCAAAAGCAATTGGTCGACCTTCTTGCATGAGCACTACTCCTATCCCATTTCTAGAAGCATCACATTCCACAATGAATTCCTTGGTGAAGTCAGGAGTGGCAAGCACTGGAGTTGTACACATAGCCTCCTTCAATTGTTCAAATGTTGTATTGGCAGACTCGTTCCAATGAAAAGAATCCTTCTTCAATAGAGTGGTGAGAGGTGCTGCTATACGACCATAATTCTTCACAAATATTCTATCGTACCCTGTCAATCCCAAGAAACCCCTCAGTTTCTTAATGGTTTTTGGAATAGGTCATTCCATGATAGCCTTAATTTTGTTATGGTCCACCTTTACTCCTTCATGTGAAACTATGTGTCCCAAATACTCCACCTCTGTAAGACAAAAAGCACACTTGGATGGCTTAGCATAGATTTTATGATCTTCAAGTATTGGTAATGATTGGTCCACATGTTGCAAATTTTCTTCCCAAGTCTTGCTATAAATCAATATATCATCAAAGAATACTAACACAAACTTTCTCAAGAACTTCTTAAAAATGGAATTCATCAAACTTTGGAAAGTAGATGGTGCATTGGTAAGACCAAATGGCATCACCAAAAATTCATAATGACCCTCATGAGTCTGAAATGTTGTCTTACAAATATCTTCCTCCTTAATCCAAATTTGGTGATAACCAGATCTAAGATCTAACCTGGTAAAATACATAGCTCCATTCAATTCATCTAGCAAATCATCAATGACTGGAATAGGAAACTTATCTTTAATGGTGTACATGTTGAGCACTCTATAATCTAGACACATGCACCAAGTATCATCCTTCTTATGTACCATCACCACAGGCAAGGAGTAAGCACTTTGGCTATGCCTGATAATTCTTGCCTCAAGAATCTCTTCAACATTTTTTTCTATCTCACTCTTTTGTATGTGTAGATACCTGAAAGGCCTAATGTTCGGTGGTTGGCTCCCTAGGACTAACTGTATGGCATGATCATGATCCCTCTTAGGAGGAATTCCTTTAGGCATATCTCCAAGAACAATTGAGTGACAATCAATTATAGCTTAAAAATCTGGATGAGTAGGAGCATTAGATTGAGAGACTTCTAATGAACATAGTTGGGCCACAAATCCATCCACTCCTTTCTTAAGAAAATTTTTCATTTGATGAGAGCTTACCATTTGTGGGGATTTTTCCTTCAACCCCCATAGCTCTACTAGCCTTCCTTCTGATTGAAATCTCATGAATAGTTCTTGGAAGTTCATCTCAATTCATTCCCAATGTAGTAAGCCATTGTACTCCCAAAACAATATCTGTTGCACCCATGGATAGCGCATACATTGGGGTATCAAGTTGATAATCTCCCATGGATAATTTAATGCTATGAAACTTCCCTGAACAACTAATTGTACCACCATCTGTAATCAAAACTTGAAACTCTAGAGTTGGATATATAAAACAATTTAGACGAGTAGCTAACTTTTTGTTGATGAAATTATGAGTACTACCTGAGTCGATCAACACCGTTACCTTTTGCTTCTTTAAGAACCCCACCACCTTGAGAGTTTGTGGAACACTAAAACCTGAGAGTGCATGAAAAGAAATGATTGGTTGAGAATCATGTGATTCCTCATTTGACTCCCTTTCATCCTCTAGTATGGGTTCCTCCTCTTCTTCCTCACTTGGACCTTCAATATAGAACAATTTCTTTTCATTGCATTTATGTCCTCGACTGTATTTGCTATCACAATTGAAACACAACCCTTTTTCTCTTTTCTCCTAATTTTTTTGTGGAGTCAACTTAGTAGGTTGTGATGAATATCCCTCTCTCTTGTCACATTAGCCCCTTGCTTCTTAGGAATCAAATACTTCTCCTCTACCCTACGTGCTAAGATAAAAGACTCATTTATGGAGCTAGGGCTAAACATGCATATCTCATGTTGAATGTGATCCTTGAGACCACCCAAGAATAATTCATTCAATTTTTCCTCTGTAATTGTATCCACTCTTAAGGATAGATTTTGGAATTGCTGAATATAATCCTTAACTGATCCTGTTTGTTGAAGTTTAGCCAGCTGGCTGAAGAAGTTGTCTATCACACTATTGCTATAAGTTGTGCTTGGAGTTCCTCTATAAAAATTGACCATGAGATGGTGAGCCCCTTTTTCCTTCATTAAGTGCAAATCCAATGATACCAAATGAATTGATTTGGTTCTAGATATAGGGAAGCCATCGTGACCTTTTGTCCATTTGGGATTTGGTGTACTTCAAAAAAATCTCCATTTCGTTTATCCATGTTAGAGGATCCTTGCCATCGAACTTGCGCATATCCACCTTTGGAAATAAATTCCTAGATCCCATAGGAGTACTAAAGCTTGTGTCAATGGTAGCCGACATAGAATTTTCACCTTGGTTGCTTGAGAACTCCTTTCTTGGTTCAGCCATGTAGGTGCTTAACATGTTTCGCATGTCCGATATATCTCCTCTTAGGTCACACATATCCATTTTAATTGAGGAAATGTATTCCTTGACCTTATTTATTTCCTCATTAGGAGTAATATCCTCTATTGTTATCCCATCCTTATCAGGAGTCTTCCCCGGAGTGACAACATTCTTTTTGCCCCTTGTTGCAGGCCCCGTCATGATGGAAACCACTAATTTTGAAATAAATCACACAAATGAAACTTAAATTATCTAAAAATTTTACTGTAGTCTCCTTTAGTATATATTCAAAAACCCAATAAAAATAAGACTCCAATTCAACAAGATGTATGAGATATGTAGATTCCAAAAAATAAGTGTAGAAACCCTAATTCTGCAATAATTCACTTAATTCCACTCCAATTCTTTTGAAATATGGAATATAGCTTATTCAATATGTTCTTCAAAAACCCTTTAAAAATCAGAAAAAAATTCACCAAAATCTGAAAGATATGATCTTCCCAAAATCGCCTCCAAAATTGAGAAAAACCTTGCCTCTACGGTGCCAAGATCATGCTTTGATACCACTTGTTATGAAATAACTTGCACAATAGAAGAATATGATATGAAATATGCAGAAAATATTTGATAATAATTGATAATAACAAGCCACTTTGAGGGGGAAAACCTCCAAATATCTCTAATGAGAACACACTTCACAACTTGATGATGAAATAAGACGCACAACCTCCTATATATACCTATTTATGCCTAGGATATCACCTAGGCCAACTTAGACACACCTATATAAGTCTTAGGCTGACCTAAACAACTAAATAACAATATAATGATGATAATATGACTTAATAGAGAGTTAAGATATCCACAAGCCGACTATTCATAACCCAATGTACACTAATATTAAGGGCATAGCAAAAATGGTGCCCTTCCCAACGAGATATAGTGTTGAAAGCTTTGGAAGAAGCTGATAAATCAAAAGGGAAAACCAAGGTGGCACCCACTGTGGACATGAACGCAACTTTGTTCAAAAACAAGGTAGGGACCCCACAATTTCTTTTAAGTTTGAGAATCTATGGGAAGAATCTACACAATTGTTTGCTAGATTCAGGGGCTTCTAGCAATGTTATGCCATTTTTTGTATGCAAGAAATTGGGATTGAATACTATCCAAAAAAACAAGAAGGTCATCCAACTTGATAAAATAGAGATTAATGTAGTTGGAGAATTCAGAAATATACATGTACAAGTAGGGTCTGACCCTAGGATTCAAACCAATATGGATATTTAGGTAGCAGGCATTCCTGAGACTTACGGTATGCTTTTGAGCAGAGATCTAATGAAGAGTATAGGGGGATATCTCTCCCTCAAGTTTTCACATATGTGGCTACCATGGGGGGGAATGCCTACGCAGATTAGGATTGAGAGTGAACCTAGCCTCAAACATATCATCACTAAGTATGACTGTCCCAATGAGGTAGCTTATTTTGAAACCGAGATAGGGGTTTATAAAAAAGAGGAAATTATGACTCTTTCGGTTCTTGAATCTAATGGTTTTTCAATACAAAAATTCCTTGATCCCATGATTAGTGTAAACCAACAGGTATTGATCAGGAAGCTACAATAGGATCAGCTGGTCTTAGGGGAAGATATTGATTTGTGGAGTCTTCTACTGCCAAATTGGTGCAGAGTGCATTACCAAAATCATTCAGAATTGACCTACCAACCCTGCATCAGTGTTCTAAATCATGTTTTCCAAACTAAAGAAACTAGCCCAAGTCGCCTTGAGACCATTTCATATCACTTTTCATTCGAATCCAAAAATTCAATAATGTTAACCAGGGATAATATACCTTCAAAGGAAGTCCTTCCTCAAACTAAACTTACCTCGGTTATAATACTGGACCAACATAGTTATGTCAAACAACCCCAAGATCTGTTTGATACCCATGCACTCACGAGTATACCAAAACCCAAAGGGTTAATCAAAGATATAGATAATTGTCAGAAAGATATCCTAGGATTACATGATATATCTGAGCGGGAATTGGATATTGCACTTGATAAACCTATTGAACACCCATTCCCAATATTTGATGCAAAAGATCAAGTGGTCCCACCTATGGTTCATCTTATCCAAGCACCCACAACAAGCTCAAAGAGATCAACCCTAGCTCATAATCAGCTATGGATCCAAATCTAAAACAGGGTGTGGTGCTGGAATTGAGTTAACCAATCCAAAAGGGAAAACATTTTTATCTTCTTACAGGTTACAGTTTGAATGCACTAACAATATAGCAGAATATGAAGCATTAGCTCGGGGACTGATGTTTTCACAACAGAAGAAAGTTATTGCCTTGATGGTTAAAGGAGATTCAAAAGTGATTATCAAGCAAGTACGTAGTCAGTACACATGTCACAATAAAAGGTTGGCAGCTTACAGAAATCAGGTGTGGAACCTGATTGAAGACTTTGATGCTTTTGGGATTAGTTTAATCCCTAGAGAGGAGAATCAAATAGCTGATTCATTAGCTATTGTTGCAAGTACCTTGGAGCCCATGCAAGGCTCCAAGCTCAAGAGATTCTTAGTAGAATTGATGTCCACCCCGGCTATCCCTGATAATGTCAGGAACTTTCAAGTCTTTGATGATGATCAACATATCCTTTCTTTTCTAGCAAACTTAGATGTTTTCGAAGGACAGATCATCGATGAGTCCGACAGGGATCAAGGAGACTGGAACCCCGAAGACTGCGATATGGAAGGTGTCCTCAATTTAAAAAGTAATAGCATTCCCAAGGGAATGGTGGCCTTATAAATAATTTTTTATTTAGATCCAAGAGCTCGGGAAAAGGTATCAACCGAAGATAAAGGAGGTAAATATGAAACTGTTAACTTAGTTGACTTTGGCCCTGAAGCAATTAGAGAAGATATATTGAGGGCACTGAAGAAAGATATTGCTGCAATAGCTTGGGGGTATGAAGATCTAAAAACATTTGATACTTCTATGATAACTCATACTATTCCTTTGAAGCCTGAAGCCAGACCATTTCGGTAGAAATGGCGTCCTGTCAACACCCTAATTGAACCACTGATCTTTAAGGAAGTCCAGAAATTGCTTTTTGCATGAATAATATTCCTTGTACGAAATTCAACATGGGTGGCTAACTTGTTTCCAGTTCATAAAAAGAATGGGGAGATCAAGCTATGTGTAGATTTTAGGAATCTGAATAGAGCTTTGGAAAAAGACAACTACTCACTCCCTTCTTTGGAAAAAGTTTTGTAAACTATCAATGGGTCTCAAATGATGTCATTCCTAGATGGTTATTTTGGGTACAATCAAGTGATCGTTAATTATGAAGACAAAATGAAGACAACCTTCACTACTAAGTCGGGAACCTTTGCCTACAGGAGGATGCCATTTGGTTTGATAAACACTGGAGTAACCTTTTAGTGTGCAATGGACATAGCGTTCAAAGATTTGATTGGTAAGTACATCATCATTTATATGGATGACCTGACAATATTCTCTAAAGATAGACTAAACCATGCTGCAGACTTGGCTAAAGTTCTTGAAAGATGTATCCAATATAGTGTTTCTTTGAATCCTAAAAAGTGTGTATTTGGGGTTTCTGAAGGGAAAATTTTGGGATACATAATCTCAGAAAGAGGGATATCGATAGATCCAAACCGAGCTGAGTCTATTCTGAAGTTAATCATGCCAGGAAGTAAGAAGGAGATGAGATCTTTCTTCCGAAATATCAACTTTGTGAGGAAGTTTATCACAGGTTTTGCAGAAATTGTTAAACCTTTGAACGAAATGATGAAGAAAGATGCTAGAATAGAATGGAGTAATGAGGCAAAGGATTCTTTTTCTCAGGTTAAGCAATCCATTTCAAAGGCATCGGTCCTCACCAGTCCTAACTACTTGAAGCCATTTTATATTTATTCTTTTGCTTCTAAACACTCATGTGCAGCTATCCTGACACAACAAAGAGAGGAGGGGGATGAAAGGCCAATTGCCTTCATGAGCTCTCCATTTAAGAATGTTGAAGTCAAGTACCCACCTCTTGAGAAACAAGCTTTTGCATTGGTTAGAGTTGTCAATAAGTTCAGGCATTATATCCTTCGAAGTCAGATCATTGTTGTGGTTCCTGATACTGTTGTGAAGTCTCTACTTATGCAGAACAAGTTGGGAGAACGAAGGGGGAAATGGATGGCTATTTTGTAGGAGTTTGATTTGGAGATTCACCCTATGAAACTTGTCTGAGGTCAAGGCCTGTCTAAAGCAATGGCAAATGCTAGTAAGAACATTACTTGTCAGCAATACACAACACAATCCTTTTCTAATGACTCTTGGTATGTCGATATTATTTATTTCATGCTCAATAATCAGTGCCCAGAGGGAGTGAATACAACTCAGAGGAGAGCATTAAGAATGAAAATATCCCATTATATGCTCAAAGGAGGATTGTTATACAGAAATAATTTTGAGGGGGTTTATCTACGATGCCTTGGTCAACAAGAAGCTAAGCACACAATTGTTGAATTTCATGGGAAAAATGGCACGGGTCATGGTTCTGTGGATTCTTTAGCACATCAGATCCTTAGATCTAGTTATTATTGGCCATATGTGTTTAAGGATTCCCACCAACATGTAAGGACATGTCATATATGTCAAATTTTTGCATCAAGAGAGCATCATCCAGCCATGCGATTACAACCTGTTTATGAGGTAAGGCCATTTGCCCAATGGGCACTTGATTTTATTGGGGTAATTAACCCAAATTCTTCTGCATGACATAAATTCATTTTGATTGCCATGGATTACTGCACAAGATGGAAAGAAGCTATACCTTGCAAGAATAACACAACGGAGGTAGTAATCAAGTTCCTCACTGAATGCATCACAACCAGGTTTGGAGTACCCTTCGCACTGGTATGTGACAATGGCCCTACCTTTTCTTCTATCGAGTTTATTTCATGGGCTTATGATCATAAGATTGTTTTAAAGTATTCTTCAAAATATTATCCACAAGGAAATGTAGTTGTAGAATCAACTAATAATAATCTCCTAGGAGTAATCAAAAAACTATTAGAGAACAATCCTAGAGATTGGCATACCCAGTTAGGATTTGTGTTATGGGAAGATAGGACTAGGATCAAGGTTGCGTTGAAGACTTCACCATTTAAGCTAGTGTATGGCCAAGAGCCTATGTTCCCTATTCACTTGCAAATACCTATCCTAAAATTTATGCAGGAATTTGACTCTAGTGATGATAGGATTGAAGTAAGGTTAGTTGGCTTGCTGAAATTAGAAGAGAAGAGAGATGCTACTTTGCAGCAATTCTTTAGGCACCAGGCTGTCGTCAAAAGTTGGTTTGACAAAAGAGCCAAAGTCAAGGCTTTCAGGATATTCGACCTTGTCTTACTGTGGGATAAAGCTAATGAAAATAAGGGTGACCACCAGAAGTTTGATAAGCTCTGGTTGGGTCCCTATCAAATTGCTGAAATCCTAAGAGAAAATGCTTTCTGGCTGAGTAGTTTAATAGGAGAACCTATTCCATTGCCTATAAATGGACAGTTTCTCAAACATTATTTTGGGTCGTAAAAGGGTCTAGCATTTTGTTGGGTTGTACATATGCAAATAGTTTGTTGTTTCATTTGTTTTGTCTTTTCCTTTTTTGTGGGGACCTTCATTTTATTCAATTGAGTAAAGGGGTTGTTATCTGAAGTATACTTTGGTTACTAGGAGAGAAGTTGGTTTGGATATTTTCAGGTTTTCTAATTGGACGATTTTGTTCTAAATTCATTGTTTTATATCCATTGTCAATGAGAGTTGTAGAAAGTCATTAAGAACAAGGTGTAAAGTAAGCAATCTTCACTAACTACGATTGAATCTGTCATAAATCATTAGAAACATCTCCTTTTGTAATGGTATATTTGTCTTAGGACAATGGTGTTGCAATATTTGAGTGAAAATTCTGATTCGCCAGATGTTGTTATGAGGTCCATGGTAGTTTTCAACCCAGTACAAATGTTGGACATCTGGCATATTGAGAAAGAATTGAATGAAAGAAAAAGAAAAGAAAAGAGAACTATCTAAGAAAAGAAAACTCAATACTGAATGGGTGATTCCAGTATCTCTACTGGGGCTATGGACGCCTGACTGGCAGTAGAGAAATGTTGTGAGAAAACTAGAGGTATCTCCATCAGAGCTATGGATGCTTGACTAATAGCGGAGCAATGCCTAGGATATCATTGCACAACAGTTAAAGGGAATCAACTCATGTAGTTCAAATCGTGCACATAATTTTTCAAAAGATGAGGAAAACTTTGTAAAAGGGTGATGCACCATCAAGAACACACATAGATTCAGGGGTAGCAAGTGTTGACTTACATTTGAGATTCTAGCTCAACCTTGTTTACTAAGACTAACCTAACTGGAATTGTGATGTCCATAAACCAAGGGTTCTGGGTAACTGAATCCCTCAGTTTCCTGAAAATGGTTAAACCATTTTCCCAGCCAAGTCGTCAATTGCTATGCCTTGCATAACTAGCCCATTTTAAATTTGATTAAAATGGGACCTTTCTCTTTTTATTTTGCTCTTTGTGTTTTTCCCCCTTCATTTTTGAGGTTTTTCTTTGCCTTGGCATGTGCTTAATATGTTTATCTTGCTTGCCCAAGTGTTTTTCCCAAGTTGAATATTGAAAATCTTATGTTTTGGGCGAAGTTTGGGTTTTTGAGCCGGTTCGAGATTTTCCGTCCCGTCCAAATTTTCCCAGATTGTGCTAGAAGTCTAGCTCAACCTATTTTGCACTACTGTTCAAAGATTTTTGGCCTTCACGGAATTCTGCCTGGGCCGAATTTTTCCGGATTCTGCTTCGCCGTCGGGTTTTTGAATTTCAGGTCGCTAAGACTTACCAGTCACTGTGAGTTTCTTAACACTCTTCACCTAGGTGGATCTCTTGCTGATGTGTGTTCTCGAATGGTGTTTGTGCTCTGAGTTCAGAGTTTTGGGTCATTCGAGGAATTCCGGTCCGACCGGATTTTTTTGGATTTTCTGTTAAGCTTTGAGTGACTTGAGATTGTTGGCACAAGAATGATTCTAATGATAAATTCTTATGTTTCCATGCTTATTTTGATGGGTTTCACAATGTTATATGCATTTCTTCTTCATTTGAATGATCTATTGGTAAAACTTATGCCTCCTTCGAAATTGTCTACCCCGGTCGGATTTTTTCGGTTTCCTTCAGTTTTCCAAAGTTCAGAGTTTTGAGTCATCCATGGAATTTCGGTCCGGCTGGATTTTTCCGAATTCTCTGCTATGCTTTGTGGAATTTAAGAAATTGGATAAAATTGATGAATCTAATGATGAATGCTTAAACATATCTTGCTTAGGCTTGATGAATTTCACTGTTGTATGCTGCTTTTATTCATTTTAATGATCCATTGTTGACATTGGTGTTTTATTATGAGAATCCGCCTGGTTCAGAATTTCCTGAAATTCCTCTCAGACTTGTTTTCCCCGGTTAGCTTGAAATCTTCAACTGCTTAGTTTTAATGCTTAAGGGTTGATTTAATGGTTTTACATTATTTTGAGCTAACACTTGGATGAAAATGTTGTCAACATTTGGATTCTCACATTGGTATTTGATTGATGTAGGCTGAGTCTAGCAAGGCAACGGCTGGAAAGGTTAAGAGAGACATAGAGGGATCCTCCATCTCTAAAGCAAAAAAAAAGCAATGATGCTGGACAAAAAGAGTAGGATTCTTGAGGGCAGGATGATGTCAGTGTGGTTCGAGGTTTCAGATCTGAATATGAACACCCTACAACGAGAGAGACTAGAGCAATACAATGGGACAGATCTGAGAAATGATATTAATGCTATTGAATGGAAAACTAGGGTTTCACTTATGCAACTTGCGGATAGCTTTCAGAGGACGTTCTTGATGACGATGGCCCAAATGGAGCAAGGTATGGGTGACATGGGGGAAGAAGTTAATGCAAAGCTTCATCAAAGGTTGTGCTTCCTCATCGTTTCGCTTTTCCTCCTCTTCACATGTATTGGTCCGAGTTATGTGGCAGATCCTGGGTCGTCTGGTCGGTGCCCTTGCATTTAATGCCTATTTCACTTTGTTTCGAACTCTTCTAGGGCTGACTTGCTCTGTGACCGACTTATTGTAAACCCTAACTGCACTGACGCATCTGGCATGTTTTATAAATATGGAATTTTTCCTCTTTTGTAAGGGTTGTTAAAAAGTTAGAGATGGAATGTTAGAGTGAATTTAGCAGTAGAGGAAAAGTAGGTTAGAAGTTATTTCTTTCTGAGCAGTCAATGTAATACAAAAGACTCGAATTGTTGCTATCTTTGGGAATTCGATACAACTGAAGACATTGTGTTCTTGGTGAATTCATTGTGTTGATCTATCTTGTATGATTCTTGCTATTTATCTTTTGTTAAGAAGTTCAGCAGGAGGAGGAGGTGATGTATCTTCTAGATTTTCTTAGTGTAGATGGAGATAATTTGAAGACATGGGTTTTCTGTACACTGGTGATCTTGCCAGATTTGTAAATGTTGCTTATCTGTTTCATTGACAGTAGGAGCAACCAGACTTAAACCTTCTTTATAGTATGCTCTAGAATGGTATTCATTTTGGGTTAATCATTTGATTTGAAAAGCTTTCAAGGAATGAAATTTTATCTTATGTTTTGTTTGAATGATGATTTTCAATCTACTGTTAAAGTTTGCACTGTGAATGAATGAAACTTTGTATCAATTACAGGTTAATTTTATTTTGCGGTTCGAGTTTAGGAATTCCTTGGAAGGTAACAAGTCTGATTAGTTGAATGAATCAACATTCTTTTTAGTTTAAAAACCTTGATCTATCTTTCTCTATTTCTTTAAAACCCCTGGTTAAAGTAGGTTTAGGTAGATGTTTGATCTTGTAACAACCCAGAAGCTCAAAACCAGTAGGCCCCTTGAACATTACAGCCATATTGACCACTTCATGAAACATCAATGTTGTGAACCAACATCAAAGACCTTGGGAGGTGATTAGTTTTGTTACTGATTGTCTCTTTCAGGAGAGGTGAGATACATTTACTTTATATCTTACTTGCATGTTGTGGGTCAATTTGGCATATCAACACTTCTCTTTCATCTTCACTTGTCTTCTTTTTGCTATCTTTTGAATGGGCCATGTAACTCTTCTCTTTATCTTCAAGTGCCAACTTGTCTCTTGTTTGATCAATTGTTCAATCTTCATCATGGATTCTTAGAACTCTTTTTCCATCCTACTCAACTCTTGCTTTATCTAAACAATCTCTATGTCCATCTTCTCTTGTCTTTTTCTCTTTTTTTCTCTCTTCCTCTTCTTGCAAATGTCTTCTCAAATTCTCCATCCTTCAACAAGTCTCTCCTTGCTCCACAACCCTCAACTTCTCAAAACTTTCTTTCTGCCTTCTTAATGGCAACAATCAGACTGTCTACTCAACCTGTAACCAACCACATACCAACTTACTAGCCTAGACCTTCTAAGCTCTGATACCATTTTGATGTAGTACAAACGAAGGAAAACACTTATCCCAATTTCATTTGTCTAAACCCAAAACATCTCAGTATGATTACTCATCACAATTACCTTTTCCTTTCACAGAACACTTGATTCAAAACACCAAATAGAGTTAAAAGGAAATAAACCACTTGTAGATTCTCAAAACACCTTGTTCAACATTAGAAAGGTTGTCTTAATCCAATCTTCAATGTATACAACTCATAACAACATTTAGGCCATTTTAGGACACTAGACACATCAACTCCATTCTCCAAGCCCAATAATCCTTTCCTATTGCCACAAAAAAGTACAAGAATGTATACACAACCACATTAAACCACCTCACTTACTATATTAGTCATATTTTATCAAACTCCAACTCTAACCCTTTAATGTTGATTCCAATAGTAGGACTATTGACAGACTGCTAAAACAAGACAGTTAATATTTAATGGCCTCAAACTTGTAAATCCTCCCAACCTTTGTAGATAAGGAGTCTAAAACACCCAATCACCCCTATAAATCAATATAACTCATGAAGTACATAACATTAAAATTCATAAAATTCATTCAATGTGTGGGTTTTATCAGTCCTTTAAAAATAACATTCCTAGGTCTTGTTGATTTTAATAGCTCCAACACAAAAATCTCACAACAATGCTTAGAATTATATTTAACAAACCTAAAAAAGCTTATAAAACTACTATATGTTCATTTCCTAAAGCATTTATACAAACCCTAGATCCTTTTCCCCTTAAAACTATGCTTTTACCAGTCTGTGTATAGATTTTTTGTCATAAACTTCAATTCTTCACACCTTCACCTTGTGGTTTTGACCCAAAACCATTAGAATATGGAAATACATGCATATAAGAATAATCTCACAAAAAATTAGACAAATCATGGAGAAACACAATTTCTAAATCACGCTATTACCCTAATGAGGGTTTTTACCAGTCAACACCAAATTTCAAATATCTTGCACAAATCTAAACCAATTTACATGAGACAAAAAAAAAGGGAAGTGATTGAGTCCTTTTCCACTTACAATAGAAAATAAACCATTCATGGCTCGTACAAGGCCGTACTCAGTCAAGAAACAGAGAAATTCTGAAGAAAATTGCATAAAACTGTGTTTTCTATTAATCAAAACCATTAATATAATCACCCAAAAATTACAAAATTGTTCCAAAGCCTTTTAAAGGAATTAAATCATTAATTTTTTAACTTCCAACCACCTAAAACTGTAAGTGACCTTTCATATTCCTTGTTACATCATTTTTTTTTGCATATTGACAATTTTTGCAATTTTTTGACAACTTTTGTATTTACTCAAATTTTGACACCAAACTTAAAACTTGAACTCCTAAGGAATTTAATACATTTAAAATGACTTGAATGACCTTTTGGAAATGTGAAACAACAAAATTAAATTGAAATCATGTCAATTTCAAGGTGCTCCTACACCAAACTTCAGGCCAAATGAAATTCAAGTCTACTTGAATTTGTAGTTGTCCACAACCTACTTTCCTTGTATGCTCTTCCATTGTTCCATCTTGAAACTATTCTTAATCACCTTCATTTTCACCTTGGGTTTGAATTTTTCCATGCAAATCAGCTTCATACCATTCTTGCCAACTAAAATTAGGTTCCTTATACTTTGATGCTTCTCAATACCTTGTTCCTTCCTTGTCCTTTGACCTTTAACCTGTTCCTTTTCCAAAGAATTAACAAAAAAAGAAATGATATATTATATTTACCACAATACCTCCATCTCTCCTTATCTCTTTGCAAACTTCCAAGATCAGTGCATCTTTGATCATTTGTTCATCTAATATTGACACCAACTGAATATCATTTCCCTCTAAGACTAGGTTCTTCATCTCTATTACACCTTCATCTTCATGCTTGAACTCTTCTTTTGCATCTTCAAATGCTTCTTCTTCTATCACCTTCTCTTTCATTTTCATTTGTATTCTTCTTTTTTCTATCTTTTGAATGGGACATGCAACTCTTCTCTTTATCTTCAAGTGAAAACTTGTCTCTTGTTTGATCAACTGTTCAATCTTCATCATGGATTCTTGGAACTCTTTTTCCAACCTACTCAACACTTGCTTTATCTCAACAATATCTCTATGCATCTTCACTTGTCTTTTTCTCTTTTTCCTCTCTTCCTCTACTTGCAAATTTCTTCTCAAATTCCCCATCCTTTAGCAAGTCTCTCCTTGCTCCACAACTTTCAACTTCTGACAACTTTCTTTCTGCCTTCTCAATAGCAGCAATCAGGTTATCTACTCAACTTGCAACCAACCACAACACAACACAAAACCACAAACCAACTTACCAGGCTAGACCTTCTAATCTCTTATACCATTCTGATGCAATACAGAGGAAGGAAAACAATTATCCCAATTTCATTTGTCTAAACCCAAAACATCTCAATCTGATTACTCATCAAAATTACCTTTTCCTTTCACAAAACAATTGATGCAAAACAACAAACAGAGTTCAAAGGAAATAAACCACTTGTAGATTCTCAAATAACCTTGGTCAACATTAGAAAGGCTATCTTAATCCAATCTTCAATGTATACAACTCAAACATAAGAAATTTCAACATAGACTGACATAATAGCATTTAGGCCATATTAAGCCACTAGACACATCAACTCCATTCTCCAAGCCCAATTATCCTTTCATATTGCCACAAACAAGTACGATAATGTCCGCACAACCAAATTAAACCACCTCACTCACTGTATTAGTCATATTTTATCAAACTCCAACTCTAACCCTTTAATTTTGATTCCAATAGTAGGATTATTGACAAACTGCTAAAATAGGACAGTTAATATTTAATTGCCTGAAACTTGTAAATCCTCCAAACTTTCTAGATAAGGAGTCTAAACACACCCAATCACCCCTGTAAATCAATATAACTCATGAAGGAGATAACATTAAAATTCATAAAATTCACTCTATATGCGGGTTTTATCAATCCTTTGCAAAATAACAAACCTAGGTCTTGTTGATTTTAATAGCTCCAACACAAAAATCTCACAACACATGGTTGGAATTCTCTTTAACTAACCTACAAAATCTTATAAAACCACTATATGTTCATTTCCTAAAGAATTTATACAAACTCTAGATCCTTTTTTCCTTAAAACTCCGCTTTTACTAGATTGTGTAGAGATTTTCTATCATAAACTTCAATTCTTCATGCCTTCACCTTGTGATTTTGACCCAAAACCATTATAATATGTAAATACATGCATATAAGGATAAAATCACAAAGAATCAGAAGATTCCACTAACAAATCAAGGAGAAACACAATTTCTAAATCACATTGTTACCCTAATGAGGGTTTTTACCAGTCAACACCAAATTTCAAATATCTTGCACAAATCTAAACCAATTTACATGAGATAGAAATAAAATGCAAGGTGATTGAGTCTTTTACCATTTAAAATAGAAAATAAACCATTCCTAGCCCGTACAAGGCTGTACTCAGCCAAGAAACAGAGAAATTTTTGAGAAAATTGTGTAAAACTGTGTTTTCTATTGATCAAAACCATTCATACAATCACCCACAAATTACAAAATGGTTCCAAAGCCTTTCAAAGGATTTACATCATGAATTGTGAACTTCCAAATACCTCCAACTACCTAAAACTATAAGTGACCTTTCATATTCCTTGTTACATCATTTTTTTTGCATATTGACAATTTTTGCAATTTTTGGACAACTTTTGCATTTACTCAAATTTTGACACCAAACTTAAAAATTGACCTCCTAAGGACTTTAATACATTGAAAATGACTTGAATGAACCTTGGGAAATGTGAAACAATAGAATTAAAATTAAATCATGTCAATTTATAGGGGCTCCTACATCTCTAAGATTTCTACTATAATCTATCTTTTTGTTGTCTTTTTAGTTGTGCTTAATTTATAGATTGCAATTGTTGGTAGTTATGCCACAACTTGCTTATATATTTGTGATTTACACCTTATTAATTTTGAATTGGTGGGATGTTTCATATGCCCTATTTTCCTAAGTGACTTGAGTCTAATACATGCATATTTGTTTTGGGATAATTTATGGCATTTACCTATTGGAATTATGTGCCCCAAATTTCACTGGTGGACCCCAACTTGGTCGTCATCAAGTCAAATTAAACCAAGTGTTGAGTTCAGGCCTTTACCACTATCCCACAACATCTCATGGAGTGACTGGCATGGAGCGGTACTTATCACTACCCCACAAAGGTGTTAAATTGAACTTGCAGTAGTGTGGTGTTATCATCACCCCACAGTGCTTCCATGTTGAATAGTGTGATATAGTAGTGGTTACCGCCACCCCATGGTGATAGTAGAAGGTATCTTGTGGTGGTGTGGTATAGTCACCGCCACACCATGGTGGTGTAAGAAGTGCAGTAGAGTGGTACATACTGCCATACCGCGATGAGCTAGTTTATGTATAGCGGTGTATTGGTGGATAGTGGATGTATTTAGCAGGATAGTGAGTTATTAATAGTTAAATGGTTAATGATGCAAAGAAATTTATAGAGTGTTGGTGTTTTTTCCAACAAACCCTTGAAAACCTCTAAAGGGAATCCAACTCTAATGTTCAAGGATTTTCAAAGTTAGTGGCCAATGAACAAGTAAGGATTCTGAGGCCCTTACTCCTACACTTTAGGCTCTATAAGACCTAGGAGGGCATTCCTAATAATGTTCATGTGATACTCATATGGTTGAGAACACTTATATACATAGATCAATTCCTATTAAATGAAAATAAAGGTAATTCATGAAAGATTTGGTGGACCTTTGAACAATTTACTATCTACTACTAGGAATTAGGTGGTACTTCAAGTTCATACATTGTAATTGAAAGTTTTTAATGATTTTCATTCTCACTCTAAATACCTAGTCGGGTGCATTACTAGCTCATTTATCTTTAAGATATCCTAATGAAGATACCAGTGCTTTATCTATCGGGAAAATGAAGTCAAATTTGTAACAACCAGCAATATATTAGACATTTTACTTAGAAATTGGTGGACTATCATCATAATAATTTGTAGTATGATAACTCACAACATCTAAAATGCAACTTCTTACCAAATCCTATACTCTTCCCTTGTGAACCTGTGACATTATTCTGCCATTTAATCAATTCCTTGAATTGAAGCAAAAATAAATTCACACATTCAATCAGAACAACTAAGGATAAACAAAACAATCATTAAACATTTCATTTAAAATTTGCAAGAAGATTACATAGGAGAGTATACGTTCTAGAACTAATATTTTCTTCCATATCTGTGGCTTTTATAAAACTATTTTAATATTCTTACATACAAGACTCAAACCCTAGACTCCATACGGTTTTATTCATTAGTAATCTTTACAATATACTTCTTCCTTGAGCTTCACTATTCACCTAGACCATTTCAAGACTCAAAATTTGAACCCCTATAATCAGACTTGAAATCCCTTTTATAGAACAAGGGAGCCACAAGAATCAAGCTGAATTGCATTTTCATTTCATTTTTATTTCATTTCAAAACTAATTTTTCATTGAATTTGACATGCTTCCTAGGCAATTACATTTAATCATTTTGGAACGAGGGATGACAAAAGAAAAAAACTCCACATAATTAGTCAGAGGAGATCAGCTATCCTTCCAAAAGGTGCCATTGTTACAACATAAAAAATTGCACGTCCATACCAAAACTAGAAAAGTTATCATCAACACCAATGACACAAACTAACAAACAAGCCAAAAGGAACTGAGTCAGCACAAAGGACCAAAAAACCAAACAGCAGCTTAGAAGGAAAATGAGGTACTACCCCCCTTTGTTAGTAGTAGAGTAAGTATGCCCGTCTAGTGTCCTTAGTAAAATTTGAGTAGCTACCATTTCCTCCTCATCAGAGTCATCTTAGGGTACCAAGGAAATAAGATAATGACCATATTCAAGGTCAGTTTCTCTACCATCACCTGAGGAGCTATCAAAAACCACAATGGGAGCATTGTGCCTCCCCAGACAAGCCTTAGGGCCCTCACTCTTCTTCTTCATTTTATTTTCAGGTTCAATTAACTTCTTCCCTTTAAACTTGACCAATTCTTTTGAAATGGTCCTATTCCTCAAATTGTAGGTACTCTGGACAATAGTCTTCTTACTCTTCCCACAGACATTTTTCTTTCCTTTTGGTGTTGTAGGAATTCCCAATATGCTAGGTTTAACCTCAGGAACATCTTCATGAGGTTCCTACATGTTAAGCCTTCTAGACCTTCTAGCTAGCTTTCCTAGCTTACTTGGTTCACCCATCTTACACAAAACAAGACACAGACTGGCAAACCACCTCAAAAAAGACACCAGCCTATACCCTCAAAGTGTTGTTGCAAGAGAGAAATCTCAAACCAACCCAATACAAAATAGCAAAAAAGATAATCTACGAGCTATAAAACCATTACCACTCAAGGAACTAAAACAAGAAAACTAAGCCATGCATAACTCAGAGTGAAGCACATATGCACACTTACATAACTAGGAAACCATACTACTGCTTCTGTGATTATTCACTCAACACTCTCACATTAATCCTCCTATACTACAAAAACTATTTCAGCTCTTTGAGAATTGCAAATAGTGAGGTAAACTACAGGAAATCCTCATCAAGCAGAGTTGTTAGAGTGTGTAACAATTAATGACCATCTAGGCTCGTGCGAGCAAACAGATAATCAATCACTCCATGCTTAATCCTAACCATCGATCATTTTGGATTTAAAACTTGATCAATGAATCTCATTAAGGATCACCATTTTCCTTTTCATCTGTACTTGGAAACAACACTGATATCTTGAAAAGTCACCACATAGTTGTCCATATCTCAGCCATATCATTTGCATTTCACTGGTTGTCAGAGATATTCCCTTATATCACCTTCAAACTTTAGCAATTTGCACTAACATCCCACAACAAGGAATATTCCTAGATATGCACCCCTTCACTCATCAATGAAAAGTGGAAAACTTGCTTAAGTATTTCAGCAAAGAAAATTTCTTGGTGATGCATTCAAATAACTCAAGCCATCGCTTGTCACCTTAATGAATTTGAAATTGAAGACGTCTTTGGTGACGAGAAAATCTAGCAATGGAATGAAATGCTAAAACGTGGCCACCATACCATTTTTGTCCACTCACCTCTATTGCTTGTCCACTCACCTCTATTGCTCGTCGCTGAAATTAGAAAAGAAATTGAAACATTTTAGTGACGACACGATACAACACACCACAACACTCATCACTTGTCATTGAAGTGAGACCGAAAGTCTAGAGGACTTCAGTGATGGGCGATGCAAAGGGAAACTAGGGTCCATCACCTATTGCTGAAATGAAACCACCAACGAAGACCACTTCAACGATGGATGACAACTTAAGTAAATGGAGATTTGTACATGAAATTAAGATGTTTTGAAAAGGGTCCATGCAAGGTTTATGAGAATTAAACCCTCAAGAATAAAACATAAAACCTAAGTCTCTCATCATGAAATGTTTTCCACCCGATTATAGGAAATATTAAAGCGATGGAGTAAAAAAGGGAAACCAATGAACCTGTACCAAGGGGTCAAAAAAACATGATTCAAATGGCTCAAGTTGTGACTCGAATGATCGGTAACTGGATACAACAAGTCAATGGAGAAATAGAATTCCCAAGAGTTTGAGACTTGCAAAATTTGAAATGAGGTATTCTAGGTCAAAACCCTAAACCTTTCCCTTGGGCATAGAGGAAATAATTCATGACAAAGCAAGGAACCAGCTCAAATTTCTCAAAATTTTAGGAGCTCTACCATAGAGATGGTTGTTGTGCTATAAGATTTAACTTATTTCTTTTAGTATTTTGATTCTATTCTTCTATTTTAATCATTCATTTCATATTGGTCTCCTTTCAGTTGGCTTTGATGACTTGTAATGATTATTCAGATGTTTATCCTATTAGACTCAGAACTGATTGGGTAATGTGAAGTTGGAATGAAATTTGAAAAAACCTTTTGCAAAATTACATTTGGATATTTCTACCAAACTTCTTGAGTTTTGTAATTTGATGTAGGAATGGTTCATATGTGTGTGTACATGGGCATTTGAGGAGCTTCCAGAATAAGAAACATGTGAATGCTTTCTCTGTGATATGTGTATTGAAAAATGATAAGTTGAATTCCTAAATGTGTTTAGTTCAAAATGCATGCATTGACTCAAAAGTGAAATCCTTCTTACCTCTATTTTTTTCTCAAATTAATATTGGATACAACCAAGTTTCGTGCAACAACTTCTAAATGAAATTTGTTGGACAAATCTATTACAAGAATGGAAAAAGGAATGAAAGTGTTGTCATTGATGTCAACTATTCAGTTGGTTATCTACTAGTTGTTGTTTATTGTATATGTTGAGGATATTGAGAAAATTTTATTAAAGGAAGATTACAAGTGTTCAGCTATTGAGGTTGTTGATCCGATACTTGTCCCTATGATTGTGCGGATCATATATGTTAGTCAAGGTTGTTGAAGGTTGCTATATCTAGATTCTTGGCTATTGGTTCTTTGTGAAGATCAACTTGTGTTCAGCAGTTGTGAACTATGTTTTTCTATGCATTGGCTGAGGTCGGGAGAAATGTTTCTAGTCCATATTTCTCTTTGTTTAAGTTTTTTTGACTTGCAGGTTTAGAGAAAAGATGTTTTGATTGCATTGAAGATATTTTTTGGTTTCTGGAAGTGTCAAGCTTAATTGTTCTATGTGTTTTAAACTGGTTTGGCCGACCATGTGTTAAGCACTATCTTCAAAGTTGATGAATCATGTGTTCATTCTAATTCCACCTTAGGATGTTTGGAACTAACCTAATTTGAATTTGAAATTGGATGGCCGAATTTGTATCTTTTTCAAGGATGGAGATAGTATAAATATAGAATGAGCTAGCAATGAAAATTGTACAAAAGAAAAGAAGGAAGATAAGTGAAAGAGAAAACATGAATTTGATGTTATTCTAAAAGTGTGTGAGTTATGTGTGTGGTTGTTTAGTGCAAAGTTTAATTCTGAGTTTCCAGATGTAGTGAGAAAAATGAAAACTCTATCATTCATGCAAATTGATTAGTGATTGTGTTGGAATCCTTTGTTTCATTGGGATTGTTGTCTATTTTCAACAAGTCTTCTTTGTCTTGTTTTGTATCTCTGAGTCATAGCCCTATGGACAGGTGAGTCCTTATTGTAGTCAGTGAGCCTCATTTCAGGTAGTGAGCCTTATCTCAGGTAGTGAGCCTTATTTCATGCAATGATCCTTTTTGTAATCGGTTTTGATATTCTCTATAGTGTGATTTAATCCTCACCATGGTTTTTCCCTCATTGGGTTTTCCATGTAAATTTGGTGTTATTGTGTTTGTGCATTAGCATTTGATGGTTAACCATTTAATCAGTTTATGTGTTATTTTTGGTAATTGAATTGAAGGTTATAATCTGTGACAACTAATTCACCCTCCCCCTCTCAATTGTCCTACCCAACAATTAGTATCACAGCTTGGTTCCTTGGTGAAGAGCTTAACCATTTGAGGAAGGTCTGGGATGGCTAGAAAAATAGTCTTTGATTATCTAAGGTTTGATGGAACTAATTATGGTATCTGAAAAGTATTGATGGAAGAATATCTAGATTATTGTGGATGTGATGTAGAGAAAGCTTATAAGAATCCCCACACTCCTCTCACTAATGGTCTGAGTACACCTAAAGAAATCAGAGCACATTAAGTGAATAATAAGGAAAAGGTCATCTTGAAGAACAGTTTGGTACATTCTGAGTTGAATTAGGTTCAAAACTTGAAGACAGCTAAGGAAGTCTGGGATGCAAAGAGCACACGATAGTGATGAAAGGGTAAAAGAGGAAAAATTATAGAATTTGGAAACATAGTTTGATCTTATACATATGTCTGAATATGAAAATGTTAAAGATTATGTACAGATATTGGATGAGGTAGTGGCTAGAATGCAATCTCTTGGTGCTACTATAAATGAAACCAAGATTGTAAAGAAAATTCTCAGAACTCTTCTCGATGCTTATAGTGAAAAGGTGAGTGCTATTGAGCATACTATAGATTATTAGACTTATACTAAGGATCTATTGCTAGGATTCTTGACATCTTATGAGATGAGAAAGCTTAATCTAAGAAGTGGAGGCAAAAAAAAGACTATTTTTAAAGCTACAAAAAATGAAGATCCAAATGATTTTTTTTTTATGAAATTGAAGCTAACTTTGTAATAAGGATGAGAAAAGGCTCTGATAAGTATGAAGGTAAATTTCACTTTAAATTCTTTAGTTGTGGAGAAATTGGTCACTATGCTACAAGGTTTCTGGAAAGAGCTAAAAGGAATAAACAAAGATATGAGAAAGAAAGAAAGGAAAGAAGATTAATAGAGCCTACTATGTTAATGAGAATACTAGTATTTCAGATGAAGATTCAGAATATGAAGATCCAGATGACAATGAATGCTTGTTCCTAGCGATTAAGGATGAACCTACTTCTACTAGTTTAGAAAAATAGACAAAGGAAAGTATTTTGGAGAAGGAGAAGGAGAAAAATGAAGGTACAATTATCTCTACCCAACATGCTAAACAAGAAAAGAACTTTTGGGTAGTTAATAGTGGTTGCTCACATCACATGACTAGTGATAAGAGTAAGTTTGTGAAACTTGAGAAATATGGTGGAGGTTTGGTTATGCTCGGAGATGATACTAGTGCTAAAATCTATGGGATAAGTTTAGTAAGTTTTGTTGGCAAGCATCATACTAATGATGTTTACTATGTTAAGGGTTTAAGGAATAATTTGTTGATTGTTGGTTAGATGTGTAGAAAAGGATATGATATTGTGTTTAAGGATGAGAAATTTGAGATTTGGAAAGGATTCAAAACATTGATTTCTATAGGAAAGAAATTTGAAGGGAATATTTATTAGCTTAAGGGTGTTGATGGACAATGCTTTATGACTCAAATAAATGATAGTTGGTTATAGCACAGGAGAATGTGTCACATGAATTTTGATAACTTGGCAAGGATTAGTGTTGTTCAGGCCATGAGAGATCTACTAAGAATTACAAGGCTTGTAAATGCTATCTATAGGAATTGTTAGTTTGGGAAGCAAACAAGAAATCATTACAAATCATGAGAATAATCTACTACTAGATTACTAGATTTTGTTCATATAGATCTTTGTGGTCCTATGAGAGTGTGAAGTCTACTTGGTGAAAGGTACTTTATGCTTTTAATTGATGATTATTCTAGATATACGTGGGTTATATTTCTAAGAGATAAATCAGATGCATTAGATAGATTCAAGGTATTCAAAGCTATGGTTGAAAATGAAGTGAATTTGAAGATAAAATTCTTGAGATCTAATAGAGGTGGAGAATTCACCTCCCATGAGTTCAATATGTTTTGTGAAGAGCATGGAATAAAGAGACAGTTATCTACTCCAGGAACTCCTCAGCAAAATGGAGTTGTTGAAAGGAAAAATGGAACAGTTTAAGAAGTTTCTAGGTCAATGATCACTGAAGTCGAATTACCAAAATTTTACTAGAAAGAAGTTATTCACATTGTTGTATATGTATTCAATTGAGTTCAGGCAAGAGAAAATAGTACAAAGACTCCCTATGAGCTATGGTATGGGAGAATTCTTACAGTTAAATATTTCAAGGTATTTGGAAGCAAGTGCTATATTAGAAGAGATGAGGAAATTTTGGGAAAGTTTGATACAAGAAGTGTTGAAGGAATATTTATTGGATACTCTACTAAAATCAAGGCGTATAGATGTTTTAATAAAATATTGAGGAAGATTGTAGAAATCTCGAATGTGAAGGTTGATGAAATAGTGAAGAATTTTATTGATATTGATGGATATCTGTCTGACAAACCTGACTATGCAAGAATAGAAGAAATTATGGAAGAATAGGATAAAGATGAGAATAAAAAGTAGGATGGACAAAATGAAAGAGAAGAGGATGCTCTGGTGATGTCCCCTAGGACACCAAAATATGTACAAAGAAATCATTTAGAAATTCAAATTATTGGAGACAAGGCAAAAGGTGTGTTAACCAAAAGCAAATCTGTTGCTAAAGTAAATTTGTACTTATTCTCTGAGATTGAGCCGAAGTCAGTAAGCGAAGCCTGTAAGGATGAACATTGGAAGGAAGCAATGAAAGAAGAAATTTTGCAGACTGAGAAGAATCAAACTTGGGAATTAGTCCCAAGACCAATAGAAAAATATATCATTGGATCAAAATGGGTATTCAAAAATAAGTTGAATGAAAATAGGAAAGTTGTTAGAAACAAAGCAAGGCTTGTGTGTAAAGGGTACTCACAAGTAGAAGGCATAGATTTTTAGGAGACTTTTTCTCTGGTAGCAAGAATGGAAGCTATAAGGATGTTCTTGGCATTATCTCCTTATAAAGATTTCAAAGTCTATCAAATGGATGTCAAGTCAACATTTTTGAATGGTGAGCTAGAAGAAGAGTTCTACATGGAACAACCAAAAGGATTTCAGTTAGCAGAACAACTGGATATGGTGTGTGTTGGAGCCTAAAATTTCATGCAAATTTTAGTTTCCCATATGTGAAAATTGATTTTGGCACTAAGAAGTAAAGTTGAAAATTTTGCTTATGTGGCTCATTTTGAAAAATCATAACTTTGGATTTGTTTGTTTTTATGCCAAACCACTTTGCAGAAATGTTCATCTACCATATGGGAGTATGCATGCTAGTTTTCAGCTTCATCCGATCAGTTTTGACAAAGTTTCAGAGGGCCAAGTTTAAGGGTTTCTTAGAAAATCTGTTGTCAGTATAGTGAAGAATCTGTTAAAATGGTCAAATTTGAGGGTGAATATTAAACAAATGGATGATGATAATGACAAAATTATTGGTGCCTTCAATTCTCTACACCAAAGTCTACCTCCATGCCAATTTTCAGGTCTCTAGGGCATGATTTGATATTTTTGCAAAGCCAAAACCAAATGAATTTTACACAGTTTGGAAACTGCATTTCTAGAACAGCTACAACATGGTCAACTTTGGTGTTTGATATTTCATGAATGGAGATGGTTGGTGAAAAACTGTCTTGCACACATGCTCACCATGCCTAAATGAGATAATATCCAAATTTATAGCTTCTCAAGATCACATTTGATATTTTTCAAAAAGGGCAAATGGAGGATTATAATTGAGCTTGATAGTGGTAATTTTCAAAAAATGCTGAGTAAGCAACTTTGAAAATTTATAGTTTGCAATTCCGAAAAATTCATGCCAAAAAAATTGACGAGCATACTCTCCTATCACAAATCAACATGTATATGCATTTTTATGGTCATCGGAGGAGTTCTGGTATGCTTTTTAATTGTTTTACGATTGCCTCAGGCTAGATTTGGCACTCCAAAAAAGTTGCAAAATTTTAAATTCTAAGGATGACCTAGTTGATTTTATTGCCTCAAATACTTCCAATTTCAATTTCATTTGATGACGAGCTCATTTGGTGCATTAAATTAAAAAAAACATTTTTCTCACTACATGCTTCGACAAGGCCAGTTTACAAAGGAAGTACTTTGATTTGGCGAGCTGTTCAAAATCTGTCATAAGCCCACTTCCAAAATAATTGATTACAGTCCCTTGCAAATTTTTGAGGCTCTAGGATCCTACGTGTGCCCGCAGTGAAATTACTTTGTTTGCTCTCGAGCCAAAATTGAAAAATTCTTTCTTAAATTCTAAAGTTCAAATGACATATATTTAAAACATTAGACATGTTTTAAAATGAATATGGATGCTTTCAAAACCCTAAATATTTCAATGTTTTATAAAGTTTAAAATTTGTAAAATATTTGGAAAATAAATAGGCAATGAAGAAATTGAAGGTACGGGATATATGAAGGAATTTTGGCATGAAACATGAAGCACAACAAGATACATATGACATTAATTCAGAAAAGGACTATTGTTCTCTAAAGAGGTTACATGATAAGTACTATTTAGATTCAAATGGAAATATCAGGTCAGAGAAATTTGGGAATTCAAGATCAACAAATCTAATTCACTAAGGATCTAATGCGAAATGCTTGCTCTTTCTCATGTATAGAGATGCATTACAGACAAAACTTTTGGAAATATATATAAAGATAATGGAAGCACCTAAACAGATTCTAGCATTCATCGAATGCTATTCCAAGCAAAATTCGTGCACAAAAGAGGAAATACAGATTGATACCAAGACACACACGAGACTTGCAATAAAGGAGTGTTAAATCCAACGGGAAAAAATATTTCATTGCTTCGCAGGAAGAACCGAGATAAAGAGAATAAAGCCCTAGATATGCATCGGCAAGAGTCAGGTGATCAGAGTGATTTTTTAACAAGTGTGTTTGTCACACCGATGGAATTCTATTGTGAGAATAAATTAATATCGGAAAGACATCTATTATCGGCATAAGATCTTCTCGACAATGTGAAGTCATACCGATGGAGCTTAATCAGTGAGAAAATAACTATCTGGAGAAGAAAATAATATATTTTCGATGATGCATGTCAGTATGAAGGTTTGAATGAATATAAATATTAAAATGGATATGTTATCATATAGCCTGTGCGAAAAATATAAAAAAGGGATTATAATAATTGCAGGAGTAATAAAGTGAGAATTTATGGAATAAATGTGAGAGTGGAGGGATAAAATATTGTGAAGTCAAATATTCTCATTGAAATATGAAATATTTTAGTGAAGGGAGTTATAAGGTGAATACTTATTTTACCCGTAAAATGCACAAGGTAAAACACTTCACGAGGATTGGAAATATTTTAAAGGGAGATATAAGGTGGATAATAATTTTACTCAAAAGCATGAGGGGTAAAATTTATAAAATATTTACATTGAGTGATACAATATTTTTTCACCAGGGGAGTTATAAGTGGGTGATTATTTTTATGGTGAAGATGCACAAGTTAAATATAGGGAAAAATACTTTCACAAGGATGGAGAATATTTTTACCAAAGAAGTTACAAGAGTTGGTAATGGGTAATTCTTTTACCCGAGGGAGTAATCTACTAAACTTGGTGAAATATTCTAACCAAGCTAGATATAAGCAAGAGATTTTCTAGCGAAAGGATTAATGAAGATTATTAAAAGCATTATAATTATTATTCACGAAAGAACACAAAACTAAAGATTAAAATATTTAATTTGCCAAGGGAAATTAATTAAATATTTTTGTCAAAAGAAGAGGAATACTGAAGCATTGCAGTGAACAGATATGAAGGGTTGTAACCCTAAAATAGCAATGTATATATACAAAGTGAAATTGTATTGAAAAAGGGGGATTAAATTTTAGGGAGAAATAAGTAGGTTAGGTAGTTGGATAGGGTGAACTATTGCCAAAATAAATATCATGTTTTACATTGTAAAATATTTTAAAATTATATAATGGAGAAGAATACATTTATCTGGTGATCCAATTATGGTGTCAATTGTTTGTCAAATTTGTTGAAAGCATTATCTGGTTGTCTCTAAGGTTGTCATTTCTTAATTATTTAAATTGATATATCAAGGATATTCTTCAATTTATCAAAGCACACTTGATGTTCTTGTGTGGTTCAATTAACCGGTTCCTGCAAGACATGATTAAATCCTTTTGATTAATCACAGTAATTTGGAAAAGGACATTTGGATCATTAAGAAGAATTTGATAATTATACTCTTGCATGTTTACACAAGCTGTAAACAGTCACAAGTGCCAAGCAATTTGAATTATAACCATTAAGAAGTCACCCATGATACAAATCTTGACTCCATTAGCCCAATAGAAGTAGGCACTGGTAACACCATCCACATTTTAAAATTCTATAAAATCTTTGTTCAAAAAAACATTTACATCTCAAGTTTAATATTAGGAGTAGGAGTAGTTTGTAAGCTTTTATCTATTACATTTGTGCCATCGTAATAGATCCATCAAATCAATCAAGTCACATCATTTAAGTCTACTTCTTTCTTATAGGTATACCCACCTAGGTTTAGCAACACCTGAAGAGAAGGTCTGAACGATTTGGCCTTGTCTGTTACCCTAAAACGTATCAAGAGATTGGAAACCTCTTGAGGTATTTTACTTGCATTTTTGAGAGCTAACAATGTGAAGATTGAAGAAAGCTTTATATGGATTGAAGAAAGCTCCTAAAGCCTGGAATGCAAGGTTAGATAAGTATTTGAGTCAACAAGGATTTAACAAAGGTAAGACAAACAATAATTTGTACTTCAAGACTGAAAATGAAAAAATCTTGATTGTAGTTGTGTATGTTGATGACATTATCTTTGGAGGAAATGAAAATATGTGCAAGATGTTTGAAGAAGAAATGCATAAAGAATTTGAAATGTCTATGTTTGGGGAGATGAATTTCCTTCTTGGGCTACAAATTAATCAAATGGAGAAAGGAATTCTCATTTCACAGTCTAAGTATGTGAGAGAGACGTTGAAGAAGTTTGGGATGGACGGTTCCAAACCAGTAATTACTCCTATGGTGACTGGTTGCAAGTTGGGTAAAGATGATGATTCACCTAAGGTTGATAAAGCACGTATAGATCTATGATTGGTGGACTATTGTATTTGACTACTACTAGATAATATATTATGCATACAGTTTGTCTTGTAGCTAGATTTCAAGAATATCCGAAGGAAACACATGTTACTCCAATTAAGAGAATATTCAGATATTTGAATGGAACTCTGGTTTATTGATTACGGTACCCCAAAGATATTGACTTTACACTTAGTGCCTATACAAATGCAAATTGGGCCAGAAGTATAGATGATAGAAAGAGTACAAGTGGTGGTGCATTCTTTCTTCGATGTAGGTTGGTGGCATGGCTAAGTAAGAAGCAAGATTTAGTCTCTTTGTCTATTGTTGAAGTTGAGTATATTGCTATTGCATCTTGTTGTACACAAGTGTTATGGGTGAAACAAAAATTGAAGGATATCACAATGCTATATGATGATCCTATTTCTATCTTCTGTTATAATACAAGTGCAATTAACATTTCAAAAAATCCTATGATGCACTCAAGAACGAAGTATATATCTATTAGATATCATTTCTTGAGAGAGAAGGTCATGGAGAATGAAGTCAAGCTTGAGTATATTCTGACAAAGGATCAGATTGTGGATATATTTACAAAGGCTTTTCCAAAAGATAATTTTGAGTATCTTCGAGATAAGTTAGGGGTTATTGCCCCTCCTTTCATAAACTATGATGCATTTGGAGGTGCATCAATCCGGTGGATTCATGGTTCTATCTTTTTGGACTGATGTTTTGGTGGCTACCTCTCAGGGGGAGCAGGTAGTTTCAAGTGTTGTCATTATGAGCATTTTGTTTTTCATGTCAAATGAAGGTTTAATGAACATATCTTTTTCCTTTTCCATTGTTGAAAAAGGGGGAGAGAAATAATGTGAAAAGGAGAGAAAGCTGATAAGAGAAAGTAGGTAATGAGGAAGATGATCTTCTAAGGGGGAGAAGCAAAAATAAAAATCTTGAGAAGTATCTCTAGAACTGGTATGGTGTCTTTGATGGTTTCTCACATCACTTGTTTCCATCAGTGACAAAGGGGGAGATTGTTGCAAGAATGGAAAAAGGAATGAAAGTGTTTTCATTAATGTCAACTGGTTAGTTGGTTATCTACTAGTTGTTGTTGACTGTATATGTTGAGGAAATTGAGAAAATTGTATTAAAGGAAGATTATAGGTGTTGACCTGTTGAGGTTGTTGATATTGTACTTGTCCCTATGTTTGTGTGGATCAGATATGTTAGTCAAGGTTGTTAAAGGTTGTTATATCCAAATTCTTGGCTATTGGTTCCTTGTGAAGATCAAGTTGTGTTCACTAGTTGTGAACTATGTTTTTCTATGTATTGGTTGAGGTTCAGGAGAAATGTTACTAGTCCAAATTTCTCTTTGTTGAAGTTTTTTTGACTTGCGGGTTTAGAGAAAAGATGTTCTATGCATTGAGTATATTTTTGGTTTCTGGAAGTGTCGAGCTTAATCGTTCTATGTGTTTTACACTAGTTTGGCTGACTGTGTGTTAAGCACTATCTTTAAAGTTGATGAAGCATGTTGGATCTATTATGGGTCTTGGTGAAATGTGTGTTTGGGTCACCCTCATTCTAATTGCACCCTAGGATGTTTGGCATTGACCTAATTTGAATTTGAAAATGGATGGCCAACTTTGTATCTTTTTCAAGGTTGGAGATAGTATAAATACAAAATGAGCTAGCATTGAAAATTGTACACAAGAAAAGAAGGAAGATAAGTGAAAGAGCAGATGCAAATTTGATGCTATTCTGAAATTGTGTGATTTATGTGTGTGGTTGATCAGTGCAAAGCTTAATTCTGAGTTTTTAGATGTAGTGAGTAGAAGGAAAACTCTATCGTTCATGCAAGTTGATCAATGATTGTGGTGGAATCCTTTGTTGCATTGGGATTGTTGTCTCTCTATAACAAGTCTTCTTTGTCTTCTTTTGTATCTTTGGGTTGTATCCCTATGGATAGCGAGTTCTTATTATAGGTAGTGAGCCTCATTTCAGGCAGTGAGCCTTATCTCAAGTAATGAGTCTTATCTTAGGTAGTGAGCCTTATTTCAGGCAGTGAACCTTTTTCTAATCAATTTTGATATTCTCTATAGTGTGAGTTAATCCTCATCGTGGTTTTTCCATCATTGGGTTTTCCATGTAAATTTGGTGTTATTGTTTTTGTGCATTGGAATTTGATGGTTAATCATTTAATCAATTTATGTGTTAGTTCTGATAATTGAATTGAATGTTATAATTTGTGACAATTGATTCACCCCCACCCTCTCAATTGTCCTATCCAACAACATCAATGTGTTCTTGCCTAGACTTCTAAAGGAGAATTTCAAGTGCATTTGTACTTGAATATCATGCTTGCTTTGTAAAGTTTTAAAGTAGTAATAAAGTTACTATATTCCCATCAAACATTTTAATGGCATCTATTGTCTAAATTGATTGCTAATGGGAATTTCCTTGTATACACTAGTGTCTTCCAATTGGTGTGCCTCCAATTGATTGATTAAATCCAATGTCACAGATGGTACCAGATATTATCTATGCCAATAATTATAGGCATGGCAACAAATGCCAAGAACTATGCCACTTGTATTCCTACTTGTGTTGTTTGCTTGTAGCTTGTATTTGATTCCTTGAGTAAAGCTGAGTGGTATTTATATTTTATTTTTTTAATTTATGTATTTAATAAGATACCTTTTATTTTATGAGTAAGATAACAAGCCTATTTCCACTTAAAGTTTTTTCCTAGAATATTTAGGGTCTAATTTTGATGAATGTGACTCTTCAGGCATGTTAAATTTGTATTCATTGGATAGACTATTTAGTTTGACTTTTGAATTTTACTGATATTACTTTTGAAATGATTAATAAGGCCTATTAATAATTTCAATGAAATAACATTCCATAACTTGTAATGCATCTTTACACATCTCTACAATATTAAAGTTCCTACATTCTATTAATTAGGCCTTATTGTAGGGAATTTAATGTTTTTTCTTACATTTTGTAATAGACTTGAAAAGACATTGTCTCATGAAAGATCCTACCCAAGAATGTCAAACAAATAGGACGTGCATTTTATTTCAAATTTTAGTGATTGTTCTCATGCATTTTTTATGGGTTTTGTATATAATACTAATTTGAGCAACTATTTTCCCTTTTGGTTGGGTGGTTATTGAAAGCATCTCTCATGGACCATGTCCTCAATACACTCTCGATTACTTGTTCCTCCTATAGAAAATTTTGCACTCTTATCCCAGGTACTATCAATTGATAGAAATATATTTATGATCTTGAATCTGAAGATCTTTTGAAGAGAGGTCTTATTTGTTGAGTAAATTTTGTAGGGTGCTATAAAATGTATATTGATGATGTATCAAATGGAGGTTGGTTTTCCAGTTGATTACAATGTCATCACATATTTCTTTCTTCAAGTAATTTCTTTCTAGTTGTTGTAAATTCATATATCTTATTCCTATTGATAAATCGCTTATGGTTTTTGATATGGAACTCTAAAGTTGAGGTGACTATTAAACTATTGCTCTCAATGTAATTTACTTTTTTATATGATTAATTCTTGTAGTGCCTGTATTGGGTGTAGATTCATGCATCAAGTTATTTGAACAATTCAAGTCTTATGAAGGGCTATATTTCTTCTTGGGTGCATAGTTGAGCTCCAGATGATTTGACTTTGGATTGTCACTTCTATCATTTTGTCACTGATATTCATTGATCTATTTGAGGAGGTAATTTTGTAGTAGCTTGGGAACCTTGTACTTATATGGTAAATTGTATTTTCAATGTCATTGGCAGTGAGGATCCTAACATTCACTTCAAATATATTGAAGCAGTAGGTAAAACTTGACAAATCAAGAAGGTGGAATGTGTAACCAGAGAGTCAAACTTCTATGATGCTAAAAAGACAAATAACTTTCTTATGGAAGTAAGACTTCCAGATGCTCATCCAATGATAAATGTTTGTGATCAGTTTGAATTTATCCACTCTCATGTTCAGTAAAGCTTATCAGTCAAGGTATATGTAGAACATAGTTCTCAGTCCATACTGAGTATTCATGGTGTGAATTATACAGAGGAGTCACTATTGAATTTGACACCATTTTCTGATGGATGTTCGTCGGTGGTTCAACAAATCTTTGTCGGAAGAGCGACGAAATGACGAAAACATTTTCATCACTATTTTTTCATCGCATGTTTGACGATGAATTAAATTTTTAACTAACGGCGTAAATTCGTCAGTCTTCCACATCATAAAATGACTCGGATGTTCATCGGATTATCGAAAAAATGGGCGTCAAAAGAACACCTGAAGTTCATCGCCATTTTGATGAAATGAGCAAGTATTTATGACGAAGCCTTCGTCGCAGCTAAGCAACTTCATCAAGCCTTTATGTGATTCATCGGTGCCGTTCATTGAAATTGTGATGAAATGGCCAAGGAGTTACAATGAAGCCTTTGTTGCAGCCAAGAAACTTCCTCAGACCTTTTCTGTGGTTCGTTGGTGAACTGCGTCGAAAGTGCGATGAAATGGCCAAGGAGTTACGATGAAGCCTTCATCATAGCCAAGCAACTTCATCATACCTTTTCTATGTTTCGTTGGTGGACTTCGTTGAAATTGTGATGAAATGTACAAGAAGTTACGAAGAAGCCTTCATCACAGCTATAGCAACTTCGTTGTACCTTTTCAGTGATTCGTCAGTTGTGTTCGTCAAAATTTCGATGAAACAATGCAATTTTTTTAAAAAAAAATATTTGTTGAAATGTACCATCGGTGAGAGATCAATCAAGTCGCATCCCTTCATATTCAAATCTCGGGAAATTATTTTATTCGGTCATTTTCCATGTTTATTAGACACCCGTTGAGATGTCATGTAGTTTCGCCAACGCCTTGAGTCTCTTCGACAGTCAATATTACATATCGCTTTGGTGTCACATAGTCTCATCGATGTTCTGAGTCTCGCCAATAGCCAATAGATCATATGTCGCTATGGTGTCATGCAGTCATATCGATGTTCTGAGTCTCCTCGAGAATTATTCCTTTGGTCTTAAGTGTATCGCTACGATTCTCACCAATGATAACTTATCGTTGTGAATTTGGGGGTCGCCAGGACTTTCCTTCGACTACTTAATAGCTTACAATAAAACTTGAGCTTGAAATCAAACTTGAGCTTGAAATTACAAAATAGAATATCATGCCAATTAATTTTACCATTGCTATTCCAGACCTTTAGCTTATGGCAGAATAAGTACCAAATTTCCTGAGCATAAAAACATTCAAAAAGAATATGTTTGATAGTTTCCTGAATCCTGCAAATACTGCAAATTTCAACACTTTCATGGTTATATTTATAGGGATCTATCTATTTCATTAATGTAGAGGTAGGTAAAGGAGAAATAATTATAATTGTAACACTATTCATAGTCCAGTAAATCATGTTCATAATTTGTGTTCAATGGACCTCAGTTTTATCATTATACTGCCCATCTAATACCATATTTTAATCTAGGGTTCAACTATCTCAGATCTAAAGAATCACCTTCAATTAACCATTTAAAGTACTATAAATTAAGGTAAGACTTTTACTTGAGAAAGATTGGGTACACTTGTAGGATTAAAGTTCTCGCAATCATCAGGATTTATTGGCACATAGACACAACTTGCAACATATGAGTAATGTATGACTACAAGTTAGTGAAATGGTCCTTAATATGTGAGTGGTTTGCCATTGTTTGGTAGAAAATAAGGTTACAAACAAATCTGCATGAAAAATTATGAGGACAATCATGTAATCATCAAAATAGATGAAAAGTGCAAAGGAAAGAGCCGAGCTACATCTCTAGAGCCTAAAAAAACACATGCAAGAAACAAAACAAAAAAAGAACAAACTAGTTTTTGGATGAATGCAAAATGGTGCCTTCAACCAATTGATTCATATGCTTTCACTGCCCGCTGGGACATTAAGAAGATTTTAGTCTTCCTGCGTGAAATTAACTACTTACAGAATAAACCTAGAAACCAATATTATATACCTCCATGTCTAGCCGAGGGTAGGTATAAGAGAAAAAAAATTCTTCATATCAATGCCAAAAAATATCAATGTGTGTGTAGGTTTGTATTACTCAAAATATCATTTCACTTCCTAAGGAAAAATACCAAAGTGATGTTTTAAATTTCAATCTTCACATAGGCTCCCTTATTGCTACACATGCATATACAAACATTATTCAAGATCTAAACTATTCAAATATTAAGGATTTAATTAGCTATAAGATGGAAAGTTGTTGTTTAGACAAAATCCATCATCTTTTACATATCTTTATTCACTCCTAGTGCTTCAGATAATTTTTTTTAAATGAGACAGAAATGTGAATCTTTTATGACAAAGAAAATTCTTAAAAGGAGGGGGGAGAGAGCAAAGGATAGGGGGAAAGAGAATGCTTTAATGTATAGCAAAGTATAACATTTTTATCATTATAACAATGAAACGAATCTTAAGTTTGAAGAATTAATATCATTTACAACATTTATGATCAAGAATGAACGTAAGTAGAGAAACTTTTGCATACCTGCAGATGGTACAAAATTTCATGGTTAATTCAAAGCCTCCCATCAACAACAAGATCCAAATATTTGTGTATCTATCTCAATCGAGCCTCTAAACCCTTTAGAGCTGTCAATTTTTCCACTAACCTGTTATGCACAAAAGTCAAAATTTAGAGTTATGTCACCACTAAAAACAGAAGAAATAGAGCTTTGAAACCAAATCCACACACAACACAATGTGGTATTCATACAAAGCCATACAAACAAACTAAACTCAAAACATTCAAATGAAAAACAAATTCAAATTATGATGCGAGCATGGATTTAGGGTATAAAGAATCATTTTTCTGCCACCATAGTGAAAAGTTAGCACTTTCTTTCATCTTTGCATATTGGTTTGATGCTTCAAACGATGCATTTCTTATATTGAAAAGTGCATTACCCTATTGAGCTTCTCTTTGTTTCATGAATAGTTTAATATTCTCTACTTAACAGGGCCAACCACGTGACGGTGGAAGCTCATTTGGCCCCTCCCCCCCTCACATCACTCTCAATTCCCCATACCCAATCATATAACATTAATCATTCATTCATCCATTAATAACATATAACATTCATTCATCCATCCATTAATAACATATAGCATTCATTCATTAACATATAACATTCATTAATTAACATATTTGCATTCATTCATTAACATATAATATTCATTATTTCAGTTTTTACATATTATCAAAAATATGGTTGTCATGATATGATTACAATCACTTTTTTTTTTGTTTTTTTTTTAAAGATACATAAAGCTGAAGTGGAGTATCATTTTCTAAATCAATATATGTCCCCCCTTTAGTTGTTCTTCCCTCTCCTCGTGATCTTAATGTACGCCTAGTCGTTTGCTCATGACGTGGATGCCGCTACAAGGGGGGGTCTGCTGTAATAAGAAAAAATGTTAAACTGATATGTTTTATTATTATTGTTACAAGTATTTCATTAATTAAAAGAACATTAGAGTGGTTCTCTTTACCTGATGGGTCCACATCATGTTCCTGAACTTTTGTTATAGAATCATGCTCAACATGTTGAACACCCTCTAAATCCTGATTTGTAGTTGAAACACGAAAGGTTACATTAATTAATACACCAATTGAAATTAAATATGTTTAAGAGAACATGAGGGTGGTCCTCTTTACCTGATGGGGCCACATCATGTTCCTGATCTTCTCTAGCCTGATCATGCTCAACACGTTGATCGCACTCTACATGCTCTAAAGTTGAAACATGAAAGGTTACATTAATTAATACACCAATTACAATTAAATATGTTTAAAAGAACTTTAGAGTGGTCCTCTTTACTTGATGGGGCCACATCATATTCCTGATCTTCTCTAGCCTAATCATGCTCAACATGTTGATCACACTCTACATGCCCTAAAAGGAGATGCACACCATGACCTTCATCTGCACGTTGTGCTCCACCCTCACTAGGCCGCATTCAAATGTCATGTGTAGTATTATCATTGCTTGAATGTTTAAAACAAATAGGCATGTAATTATTTTGTGGTGGAAATTAATATTGAATAGATTGCATAAGTATTCAATTTTAAATAAACTTTATTGAGTTTATTTACCTGCGTGTTGAATGCAATGGAAGATTGTGTTTGCCCAGTCAAGACTCTTAGGCATTCAACCATAGCTCCACAGCCTTGCTGGAAGGAAATATTTAGGTCCTCTTCTATGGGAACTCTGTTGAATTTAGAGCCCTACATTTTTGCATAAGATCATGAATTTTGCTTCTATGGTGGGATAAAACCAAAATTGTTTTCAATTTATTATAATTTGGATTCAATATTTCGTTTATTGATACTTACAATTCGTGCAGCTAATTTCATATAACCACCAGAGCCAAGTTTGTGTTTCCCGTGCTTTTTCAGGTAGCCTATGAAAAGTTTGAAATACATTAAATTATGTAAAAAGAAAGAGTAATTAGTATATAATTACATTGTTAATAGTATCACATACCTTCCTTGGCTCAGTGGTGTCTTTCCTTTTTTTCTTTTCAGCCTTCTCCTTTCCATCTGACACCAGGTCCTTCCACTCCCTCTCTAGAATCATGGGGGGACACTCGTACTTTTTGTTCTTCTCTAAATGTGACATATATTGGTCCCTTGCATACTTTAGATAGGTACCAACTTTCTTAAGGACCTTGGTTTGGTTGAATGTTTTACCACTGAACAACACAACTAAATAGTTAATGAGATCATCTTTTAAATCTTTATTTTGGGAATTCCATCATGTACATCTAGTGGGCCCAAAGAGCTCCAATGTAATATCACTTAGATGTTTATAAAAAACATCATTTCTTGCAAAATGATCATGGGATCAATAGTCTAAAAAGAGCGATCAATAAGCAAATTTCAATTGGATTATATATACTAATAATTAAAACATTTTAAAGTACCTAAGACCTTCTCTATCTTTATGGGAATGAAATCCTTGGTCACCACAAGTGTGACTGGAAATGTTCCCATACTAGTAATACAGGAAGATCCAAGAAATGTTGCTAAAACATCACCAGTACTAGTGGCCTTTGCATCCCCAGGTACATGTCCTGATGCATGTTCTGGTATGTGTTTTTTGCTAGAGGGTGCATGAACGGATGCCTACATGGTATGTGTTGCTGACATTTCAGACGACAACATAGGCACGGATGATGGGGTTATATGATGTGATGTATGCGTAGGAAGATTAGGATGGACACTTGTACCAACCCTTACTCCTTGGGCAGCACTTGTAGTACCCTGATCATGGCCAGGAGCATCGTGAGGAGGAAAATAACCCTATAAAAAAAACACATTATTTAGTTCATTACATAAAAGGGTAATAAATATAAAACCATGAATGAACTTATGTTATAATTAAAGACCTCATGACAACTTACTTGCAAGTTTTGTAATCTCTCAGTCAATATTTTAACCCTCTCTCTTATCTCATCTGTTTGAGGCACTATGAACATCAACTTAACCATTTATTCATTGCATTTTTTTTGGATCTTCTTTATCGTATCAAGAGGGTTTGCTGAATAAGCAATGTCATCATCACAAAATATTGACTGCACCTCACTATGGATGCTCTCCTCTACTACTGGTGCCTTTCCCCGATCAGTCGACTGCAACAAGAATATTAAAAACATTATTGAAATTAACCCAAAAAACTTATGAAAAAAACATAATAATAAAACATTTTGCTCGTATCTAATTTGTACAATTACAATGAGGTAAAACTGTCGGGTAGAAGCACTTGAAGATACATCGCGATCTATTCTCTGGGCCAGACCCTTCTTCATATGATCAATGTCCCCCTATGACAAAAATTAAATATAAAAAAACATTACCGAAATGAAACCAATAGACTTACAAAAAAAAACATAAGAATATAATGGTATATTGCAGTCATTAATTGGAGGTTGGGTAAAATGGTACATAGTACGTACCACCCCCATAGTAACTGTGTTTGTAACTAAGCAATTCAAATTGTAATCGATTAGCAAGTCTTCCCCTGCAGTTATTGATTTTATCGCACATACGAATACACGGTTTCCCTCACGTGCCTCAAATATGCAATTGGGTTGCTTATTTGTTGACCCAGGTTGTGTACTATTTATAAACCCTCCAATATTCCCTGATGCTTTTGGCCTTCCATCAATGTACATAGCCACTCCTTTATTTTGGTTAATGGGGAGGGAGTGTGTACTAGGCCTGGTTAAGTCATCATAAGTTTACGCTTTGGCAATAATTTTTTTTAAGTCATATTAAATCTTCCTATGTCTAATTGCTAGGAGACTTTTGGTATGTTTTAAGGTAGGATGATTGATGAAAGAGCCCAAAGACTAGCCTTTCTCCATGGTATCCAGGTACACATAGCAATGGTCTTCTCTTATACGGTTGGACATGATTTAAAGAACTTAGCTAGGAATTATTCATTTAACCTAAGGTTTTCTCATAATGCCATCATTGGAAAAGTATGATCAAATTCTTCTATTATGAAGAATTGGTCTATGTGCCTCTAGTAATCACTATAAATTTTGTAATGATAAAATGACTAATTGCATCAGGTAGGAGAGAATCAACTTTGAGTTCTTCAAAGATTATATTCCTCTATTCATAATTTTTAAGGGTTGTGTGTGGAGGAGGTTATCACTACCTAGAAGGGAGGACACCTTTCCTTGTATTCTTTTATAATTTTCATTATTCTTATTTATTTTACACTTACATTTACAAATACACATACATATGCATTTATTGTTTTCATTTATTGCTCATGTAGTTTAATAGTTTGATCGATTTCATATTATATGTGTTGAAGACTTTAGAATTTCAATTACATTAATTTATGGATATGTTGTATCTATAACACTACAAAACCATATGCTCTTTACATTTACACTTTCATTTAGAAATATGCATTTATATACATAGATATAGATTTATTTAATGATATGTTGCATTTATTGTTCTAGGAGAGCATCCAGTAATTGCATTTATATTTACATTTAAAAATAAATATACATACATACATACATACATACATATATATATGTGTGTGTGTGTGTGTATGTATATCATTTATATTCAGTGTTCAGAAACAGCCCATTAGGTCTGCACATGGATAAAAATTCATAAAATCAGATCTCCCATACATGTTTTGTTGAAACCTAGGCTTGAACCTCTCATTTCACATGCTTTTCTTCACAAAACTATTGAGAACAGCAGCTATACCTTCTTTATTTCTCATCCTACGCTCTATTCATGCATCCTACAATTACAACAGTATCCATGGGGCCTCTTACACAAGCTACAGTAATCACAAAAAGTGTAAGAGCCCCTTTATATCATGTTTCGACTACAAAACCCTCAAAAATAGGGTAACTCAGATTATGATTTGTTGGTGAGCTATATGGACAAAATCATTAACACCAGCTCATTCTTGGAGTCTTTTGAAAGAGAAGTGAATCATGTGGCAATTAAGTAAAAACCTTATAGTGTCAAGGTGAATGAGGTGATCAATTTTGATTGGCCAACTGATGAAGAGTACCAGAAATGGGTAAATGTATATTTAACTGAGGAAGAGTGAAAAGGAGTGGGCTACTAACGGTTGACAAATCAGCTGTTGCAGTTACAACAGATTCCATTTTTTTTTTTGTGACAGTCTAGGTGTGGAATTCTTGAATTTTTTTGTTGCTACATCAACCATTCTCAGTGGGCATGATGAACAAGAAGATTCTCTGGGGAGATTGTTGTTGTAACAAATTTTTGGAATGTCACAAGGCAGTCCAATTGGTTGGTGACATGTGTGCTTTCTAGCCCGATGCTTGTTTGCTCCTTCTTTTTCTATAAGAAGGATTTCAAGGCCAGAAGTACGGGTTAGCAAATTAGATATTTTTGGTTGAGTCTAGATGAAGTTATAGAGCAAATTGTAAAGTCTGATGGTTTTAGGGAAAATGCAATTTAGGTTTTGAGTCATTCTGTAGTAGGTTTTGAATTCATGGGAATTTGATGTTTTATGACAGTACTAGCATTTGAATTGATGTGATTAATTTGAACTCATGTCTCTCTATTGTACAAGCATATCTGAATTTTGAATAAAATGATCAAGGGTTGTTTCGTTCATCTCACTGTTGTGGTGTGTATGATTCTTGTTTTAGGTTTAATTCAAGGAATTAATTAAAATTCTTGAATGGGATTGTAGGTGGATATGTTCTGTATAAGGATTTGATAAGTAGTATTGGGTTAGAATACATATTGATGAGATTTTAAAGCAATGTTATCAAGGATCTTATATGTTATGTGTTAAATTTTTCATAAACCCTTAGATGCTTATAAATTTGACTCCTCCAATTGATATATGACATTGATCTAAGTTTTACTTATTCGTATGGTTCAATATTTGTTTTCCTTTACCTAGAGCTTGCTACAAATTGCAAATCAATGACTATCTTATACTGTGAAATGTTGTTGTAGTTATCTCATGCTCCAAATAGTTGATAAACAACCAATTATATTTGGTATTATCCTATTATGTTGAGCTATTAAATGAGATTATCTATTGTTGTTAATGTTGTTTATGATGATGGTGTAGAGGTTGTAAATGCATTAAGGGATCACCCTCCCAGGTCTTGTAGAGCCCAAATTTTAGGAGTTCTTTCAAATCCTCATCAATTGGTCCAGGTCCTAAGAGCTTCCCTTTATTGGAATTGGCAATTCCATAGGTAGATTAGAAGATCAACCTGCTTACCATAAAAACAACCAACACCTTGCATATGTTTGTGGTGGAGGTATTAAAGAAGAATTGCATGCCTCTATTTCCATTCATTAGATCTACCTTAGCCTAGCATATACTTGGACTAAGTCTACAATTGCTTCAAACTCATGCGATGAAGGCTATGTGTGATGAAATCCTAGACCTCAACCAAGACTTGTGGCTAGTGGATGTGAAAGACTAAGCTATTTTATTTTTTCTGATTTTACGAGAATGGTGCCAAATTTATAGTACTCATTGCCCCTTGGTCATCAATTTTCCCTGAGTTCCCTCAACCTTGTCCTTGGTATTGGCCTTTTTTTCACTCCTCCAAACTCTTCCTCGGTGTTGGACCTTGTTTTCACTCCTCCAAACTCTTTGTGATGCTGGTATTGACCTTGTTTTAACTCCTATTGACCTTGCTCGGCACTTATTGACCTTGTTTTTTTCTTGTCTTATTGACCTTGTTTTAACTCCAAACTCTTCCTCGGCATTGGCATTGACCTTGTTTTCACTACTCCAAACTCTTCCTCGGTGTTGGAATTGACCTTTCACTTCTCCAATTTGATGAGCTACAACTTGGTTTCGTTAGGTTTTACAGTATGTTAATTAAGTTCAAAAATTTGGCGCCATTTAGCTAGGTTTTAATATTCTACAATATAGTTAAGTATATATTAGCTATATTTTACATAATAAATAATATAATTATTCAACTTATTATAATTATATATTATATTCTTTAACAAAATTATTAAATACGTATAAAATTATAATAATTAATAATTAATAATAAGTATATTTTTATATAATACAAAATATAATTAATATAATATATATTTAATATAATAGTAATATATATTAATATGAGAGAGAGATACTAAATTTTGATTGGTTATTTCATGTCAAAAATCCAAGGATGGCATGTTTCCTTGGGGATTTATACTCAAGGTATCATGCCATTTGACTAAAGATATGATAATTCTCCTTTAAGACCTCTTCAATGTACCCATTGCACACTTAAGGAGACAAAGATAAATGTAGGGAATAAAATATAGAGAGAGAGGGAGATAATGACAAACATACAATAGAAAGGGAGACAAAGAGATAGAGAGGGGTAGAGAGATAAAGATATAAGGATGAATAGATAGAGATATAGGGAGGGTGATTGATATATCTCTCCCTATCGCTCTCTATATCTCTATATCTCCCACTATCTATGTCACCCCTCTTTTCCCCTATCTATTGAGCTATCTCTCCCTCTCTCTCTCATTCACTCCATCTCTCCCTCCATCTCTACTTATATCTCTATCTCTATTTTCTTTTATCTCCCCCTCTCACTCCTCTCTCTATCTCTTTCTATCTATATCCCTTTCTCTCCCTCCCCCTCTCTATCTCCCCCTCTCTCTCTCACCATCTCCCCTCCCTATCCCCCTATCCATCGACTCTCTATCTCCACCTCTCTTCCTTTCTCTTCCCATATATCTCCATCTCTCTTTCTCTTCCCATATATCTCTATCTCTCTCTCTCTTTCTCTCCCCATCTATCTCTATCTCCCCATTTATTAACTAAGAAGCCATGCAAGCATATAATAGTATATGTTAGTAAAACTATAATAGTGTTTTATTAAACTATAAGTAGATTATTGTCACCACTCTTCATTCAACATGAAATGCCAAATGTAGCAATTGTTTTTTTGCTTTTGTCAAGTTTCATTAACCAAGCTATTTAATGGGTTGAATAAAGTTGTGTTATGACCCTTCATCTCTTTAAAATAATTAGACAATATTAGCGAGATCGGGAAGGGAAGAAAACTAAACTCCTTCAAAATAGGGGTAGTTGTGGGTTTGTTGGTTTTCTTTGTATACTATATACTTAGTTCCTCTAGGATAAATAAGTAACTTTAGATCATTTTCTTAGTTGTGTATCCTAACTAATATAGAGTAAGCTTTTTCATTTTAATTGACTACTACATAATAGTTTATGTGTTGAAAGAATTGTTTCCATTCTTTGTAGTTTTTACATTGGAATAAAATCATATTTAATTTCATGCCAATATACTTCTTTGATAAAGATATTTGTTTGAAATAAGTGCTTCATAACCCATCTAATCAAATGATAATTAACCTATCAAAAAGGCAATAGGATTTTTCTAAAGAAAAGAACACTTGACCCAATCATAAGTGTATGGCCTTCGAAGAAAGGAGTGATCCACCTTAGCAATAACAACTACCTGATTTAGACCTGGGTATGTGCAGGATCATGATGGGCCAAAAAGTGGCAACATGAAAAAAGTACCATTTTGAACTCGCCAAAAAATGTGAAAATCCCGAGTTAACTTTTTTCTTGGGTTGGCTGTTAGTAAATTGCTCCATAGCAATGCCCAAGCCAAAGTACTACAAATTGGATATCTGATTTGTTTTGGATATCCAATTTGTGTCTAACATCTAATTTGAAAAACATTTTAAAATGTAATATTTATGCTATAAATCAGATATCCCGATCTAATCTCAAGTTATCCGATTTTGCACACACATACCCAAGAGTAATTAGGAGGTGGAGGGTGGGAGAGAGAGAGAGATAGAGGGGGGGAGGGAGTGAGAGAAAGACCTAAGAGAGGGAGAGAGAGGGAAAGGGAGAGAGAGATATATATAGAGAAAGAATTAGGAGGGGTAAGGGAGAGGGGAAGAGGGGAAGAAGGGGAGAGGTAGAGAGAGAGAGAGAGAGAGAGAGAGAGAGAATTAGGATGGGGAAGGGGGAGGGGAAGATTTTTGAAGGTAGAGGATAGAAGGTTTAAGGGTTTATGGTTGAGGAGGTAGGAGGGAGAGACTTGAGAGAGAGAGAGAGGGAGGGAGTGGGATAGAGATAAAGGAGGGCTAAGGGTAGAGGTAGAGGGCTCAAGGCCTAAGGCTCTAGGGTTTAGGGCTCTAGGGTTAAGGGAGAGAGATAGGAAGGAGGAGGAGTGAGAGAGACCTAAGAGAGGGAGAGAGGGGGTGGTGGGATACAAGATACTTGAGAGAGAGGGGGGGGGAGTGGGAGACAGATAGAGAGAGGGAGGGTTAAGGGTACATGGTAGATGGTTTAAGGGTTTAGGGTTAAGGGTGGAGGGGAGATAGATAGAGGGAGTTAGTGAGTGAGAGAAATACCTAAGAGAGGGAGAAGGGGTAGGAGGGAGAGACTTGAGATAGAGTGAGTGAGTGAGTGAGAGAGACCTTAGAGAGGGAGTGGTAGAGAGAGGTAGAGAGAAAGAGAGATTAATTAGGAGGGGGAAGGGAGAGGGGAAGAGTGTTGAGGGTAGAGGATAGAAGGTTTAAGGGTTTATGGTTGAAGGTTTAGGGATGAGGGGTAGGAGGGAGACTTGAGAGAGAGAGGGAGGAGTGGGAGAGAGATAAAGGAAGGGATGGCTTATGGGTGAGGTTTAAGGCCATGGGTTTAGGGTTTTAGGGTTATGAGAGAGATAGAGGGAGGAGTGAGTGAGAGAGACCCAAGAGAGGGAGAATGGGTAGGAGGAGAGACTTGAGATATAGTGAGTGAGTGAGCATGAGCGGGAGGAGGAGAGACCTAGAGAGGGAGTGGTGCTAGGAGTGGTGAGACTTGAGAGAGAGAGAGAGAGATGTTAAGGGAGGGCAAAGGGTAGAGGTAGAGGGTTTAAGGGTTTGGGGTTTAGGGTTTAGGGTAGAGGGAAGAGAGATAGAGGGAGTGAGTGAGTGAGAGAGAGAGACCAAATACTTATTGATAACCATAAATCTTTGATATCTCTACCTTTTATATTCAACACATATGGACTAATAGTTGAACACAAAAAATCTATTTGTTGTTATAAAAACAACACATAATTATTTAAAATACAACTTATCTTGAACAAAAATGGACCAATAGTTGAACACTAAAACTTTTTGAAAATCCTTCACATTTAATGGGAAAATACATGTTATTTATTGTGCTCACCTTTTATATTTGTGATAGGACAAACTATTAATATAAAATTATCCAATGCTTGTACATTGCTACCCCAATTGTTGTACACATAAGAACAATATTTTTTCACTATAATAACAATACTTGTTTAAATGAGTGTCTTATTTTATTAAATGAGCATTTTATTTTTTAAATGATATACTTATAGTGGAGAGTTGTGATATTTTATTTGAAACAAAAAAAATACTTATTTCACTTCTTCATGAATGTATTTATGTTTTTTTCATATAACATTTATAGGTTCTCATGTGTTCAAGTATAGGTCCATTTTTTATCAACATTTGGTTTTTTCTTTATTTACATTTGGACTGTTTATTTACAATATATAGTATAAATATGTGGTAAGATTGGGTATTATCACTAGCATACCTATATTTTAAAAATATATGTAAAGTACGCCGAGATATATCCTTCTTTTGAAGATGCTTATTTTTAATCAATTGAACCTTAACCCAAATTGAAGCTTAACCCCAACCATAAAGCTATTTGAACCCTAATTGTAACCCTATTTGAAGCTGGTTTAGATTACAGGCTCATAGACAAGGACAAATTCCCTAGAAGAGTGTCTTTCAAGTTTGAAAAAGTGTAGATGGAAAAATCAAACTTTGAAATGGTTGTCACTAACTCTTGGCTCACCCAAACAGTTGATCATTGTACTAAGATGTGCATATTCAATCAAAAGTTAAAATTCATAAAACTCAAACTAAAAGAGTGGAATATCCAAGTCTTTAGAAACCTTTTCAAAGAAAGGATCTCCTTAAAAGTAGAATGGCTAAGATCCAAAAAGACCTCTCAAATGATTTTTCTTACATCCTAATAGAAGAAGATATGAATCTCATAATTAAATTGGATGGTGTCTATAGTTTTAAATAAATCTATTGGAGACAAAAATCAAGGATTAAATGACTTAAATAAGGCGTAAAACCAAGTTTTTTCATTTAACATGCAAAATTAGAAGGCTAAGAAACATAATATGAAGATTGAAGATGGTTATGGATAAACTTATGATAATCCTGACACCATCAAGGCTTCCTTGGTTTCCTCTTGGGAAAACATGCTCATGGAGGAAAATGAAGACAAAAAAGAGAAGAAAAGCAAGATCTCTTCCTGTATCATATCCCAACCTTGGATGATGATTCTAAATTCTAATTGAAAGTAGCTAAAGATTTCATTAAGGAAGAATGTAGCTAACAATATCGTCATGGAAGAAAATCTATTACATCATTGTCATGAGTTTACAAGCATGCTTGGTGGAGATCATTGTAAGTATCGTCTAGAAGAAACATCACATATTGCATATATGCTTTCCTACACCTCACTTGGAGAGATTGATTTTGGGTGGAATATGTGAATAAATATAGATTGCTATAGGAAGGATATAAAATTTTATTGAAATATTGGATATATGCTCATCAATCTGGTCAAAAAATTTATGCCACCTATAATTTTGTGCCAATTGAAAGGTCATTTTTTAATCTAGCAATTATACTTGAACATAACTAAAAATTTAACAATGTTTGCAAGAATTTCAGAATAAACACTTGGATTCTTAAATATTGACACATCTTAACTTTATCTCTCTCTTCCCCATATTTTCTCTCCCTCCTCTACCTATCGCTCTCCCTTTCTCCCTCCCTCTCTCTATCTCTTCCCATCTGAGCTCTCTCCTTATACCCCTATCTATCTTCATATGTCAACCTCTTTGTCCCTTTCTCTTCCCATTTATCTCTCCCCCCCTCTCTCTCCCCTTATTTCTATCTCCCTCTCCATTTCTATTTGTCTTTCACTACTTATCTCTCTCTCTATATCTCTATCAATTTTTCTCCTCTTCCTCTCTCATTCTATATTCATCTCTACATCTATCAATTTGTCTCACTCTTTTCCTCTCGGGCCTATATTCATCTCTACCTCATATTCCTCCCTCCCCTCCATCTGTAGAAATTCTCCCTCTCTCTACCCATCCATCTCACTTCCTATCTCTAGAAATGTCTCCTCTCTATCTTACTCACTCCATCTCTTCACTCTATATCTTTATCTTTATTTCTTGCCGACCTCCCTCTCAATCATCTCTCTATCTCTTTCTATCCATATACTACTCAATCTCCCTCTCTCATCTATCTATCTCTTTCTATCCATATACTTCTATACGTGATATCTCCCTATCTCTTTTCCTATCTCTATCTATCTCTCTATATTAGCCTCCCCCTCTCACTCTCCCTCTCTCCCCTCTCTCTACATATATCTCCCTCTTACCCATCTTCTATCTCTCCCTCCTCTACATATCTCTCTCCCTTTCTCCCTCCCTCTATCTCCTCCCATCTCTCTCTCCCTCTCTTGCTCCCTCCCTATACCCCCTATCTATCTTCATATCTCAACCTATTTGTCCCTTTATCTTCCCATATATCTCTATATCTATGTCTTTCTTCCCATTTATCTATCTCTCTCTCTTTCTCTCTCTCTATCTCCTCCTATTTCTATCTCCCTCTCCAACTCTATTTGTCTTTCTGTACTTATCTCTCTCTCTCTCTCCCCTCTCTCTATATCTCCTTATATCTCTATCTTTCCATCTCTCTCTCTCTCTATATATATATATATGTATCCCCCTCTATCTCCCTCATCTCTATATATATTTATTTCTCTCTATCTCTCTATATCTCTATCTATTTTATCCCTTTTCCTCTCTCATTCTATATATTCATCTCTACCTCTATCTTATAGAGAGATGAAGCATTGGACCTTCCCAAAGATCCACCAATCTCAACACTACTCCCAACTATTTTGAGCATTTAAGTACATATTGTATGCTAGATTAGGAGGCATGTGTCAAAGCTCATATTTATTGATGCAAAATAGGTCCAAAGTCACAAATTTGATGTAGAGTTAGTTATAGTTTTGTACAAAATTTCAAGTGCCACATAGAGCAAAGATATTCCAATTTTTTATATCATGTCATCAAATTTGGCATCAAGATTTGTATCTTCATCAACATTAACAAAAGCAAAGGTATGTACTTGAATCCCTTGCATTTAAATTTTTCTATATATAAAATATTTTAATATTTTCCTCAAATCCATAATATATATATATATATGTGTATTTATTTATTGCAATAAAGAATTAACCTAAGTAACAAATTAAGAATTCTAATGATTTGTGCTTGGAAAAAATGCATAACAATTTTTTTTGTTGGATGTCGTGTTGTATAGTTTAGAAAAGCTCAAAATATGAATAGGATTTTAAGGCCATATATTATGGTAGCTTATAATGCAAAAGAAGGAAGGAAATCTATTATCAATTTTAATCTACAATTTAATACCATATGAAAAATCACATGTAGTATTATCTAAAATTAATTCTTGACATATTAATTTTATAAAATACACTTACCATTCAATAAACTTCTCCTAAGAAAGAAACCCTAAGTGAACATTAATTGAACCCTAATTGTAGATTCATAACTCTAATCATAACCCTAATTGAACCCTAATTGTAGATTCATAACTCTCATCATAACCCTAAGCGAACACTAATCCTAATCAAACCCTAACCCTAGCCTTAAAGTTATCATATAATATAATTATATCTCTTATCTAAATTTGGGTTGAATTATTTTTCCTTTATTTTTAATTGCATATATTTTTGTTTATTAGATCTTATTTTATGAATATATGCAAATATAATTTTACTTCTACATTCATTCTATGCCTATTTTTTTCATGATATTTTAACATTCATTTTCTAGAATATTAGATCAATCTCACACATATAAATATGAAACCTCAAAATTTTAAACTAATATTCAAGTTTTCCCACTTCAATTTATCATTTATGTTATTTGAATTAAAATATTTTAAATCATACTTTAATTCATCTAAAAAGAAAACAAATTGATATATAATTTTTTATTAATTACATTTTAACTTATTTTCTTGGATTGTATAAATATCTTTCTTTATTTACATTTGGACTGTTTATTTACAATATATAGTATAAATATGTGGTAAGACTGGGTATTATCATCACGATTGAGTACGCCCTCTCCCCTAGTAAATGTTTTTATTTTGCACCCCACACGACTACTGGGCTCTCTCCCCTAATAATTTTTTTTATTTTGAAGAGGGACAAGTTCACATGGTCGTAGATCAATCGTCATGTGATCTCAGTCGTTCCCTGCCATCCCGCAATGACCCCACTAGTTGATCGTGATATCATGGGCGAGCGCCACGTGTACTAGGCCCTCTCCCCTAATAAATGTTTTTATTTTGCAGAGGGACAAGTTCGCATGGCCATAGATCAATCGTCGTGTGATCTCAGTCGTTCCTCGCCATCCCATGATGACTCCACCAGTTGATCGCGATATCACAGGCGAGCGCCACATGTCTCATCTGGTGAAGCCGAATGAATGATAAATACTTTGATGGGTCTTTAATACATTATTCCGCGGGTTACTAAAGCAGTTATAAGATGCACGTGTTTTAAATCAACGAAGATGTTATAATCCTAGTAGAAAGTTGCTCGATGGTTAATAACAAGGCTGGCGACTATGCTGAACGAACAGGATTACCGATGGTTGAGATCCATGGTTGCCCGCCATTGCGTGATCAAAAGTTGTGAGTTCTTTATTGATTGTGATATCACGGGTGGGTGCCATGTGTCTCATTCGATGAAGTTGAAGGAATGATAAATACTTTGATGCATCTTTAATACATTATGTCATGGGTTATATTTATTAATGTCTTAATATTAGTTTATAAATTGAACATTAATTATAAATATTTTAAAATCACTTAAGTATTTCAATATAAAATTTTAATATTTGACATTACAAATAAAATTAAACTAAATTCTAATTTTTAAAATCCATAAAATATTTATTATCTATTTAATTTTACTAATTATCCAATACAATAAAATAAAATAAAATTAAATATTCATTTTATATTAATTAAACAATTATTACTTAGAATTTTAGAATAAATTAAGAAATAAGATCAATTCTATAAAATTCTATACTAAATTCTAGATTCTACTTTATTCTATTCTCCTTGTGACCACTCTAAATCTAAACTAAGCTAACTACCCCTAACTAACCCTAACTCTCTAAACCCTAAACCTAAAATTACCTACTCATAATTAACTAAGACTTTATAACCTAATTAATTGAATAGTAGTCCTAATTGTACCATAACCCTAACTTTGAACTACAGTTGAACTCTAATCCTAACCCTAACACTAATTCTTATCCTAATTGAACCTTAACCCCAACCCTAACCTTAACCTTGACCCCTATTTGAACTCTTATTGAATTCATAACCTTAATTAAACCCCAACCTCATCCTCAATCCTAACCCAAATTGAACATTAATTGAATCCCTTAAACTCCAACCCTATGAACACTAATCCTAATTGAACTCTAACTTTTAGTTGAAAATATTAAAGTGCCTTAGATTTTCCCATTCAACATCATCATTTATCATTCAATTAATCTCTACTAGAACCCAAAAATTTTACACTTTAGAATGTTTTAATAATAATAATCTAACATTAAGGGTTTAGAGTTTAAGGGTTAAGGGTTTGATGGTTTAGGAGTTTAAGGTTAAGGGCAGAGGGGAGACGATAGGAGAGGAGCGAGAGAGAGAGACCCTCGAGAGAGGGAGAGGGGGCAGAAGGGAGAGACTTGAGAGACAGAGAGAGGGTAGAGGGTAGAGGGTAGAGGGTAGAGGGTTTAAGGGTTTGGGGCTCTAATGGTTATGGTTTAGGATTTGTGGGTAGAGGGGAGATAGAGGATCATTGAGAGAGAGAGAGAGGGTGGGAGTGGGAGAGAGATAGAGAGCACGTGAGAGGGTTATGGGTAGAGGGCAGAGGGTTTAAGGGTTGGCAGAGGGGAGGGAGATAAGAGTGAATGAGAGAGAGAGAGACTTCCGAGAGGGAGAAGGGGTAGGAGGGTGAGACTTGAGAGAGAGGGAGGGAGGGAGGGAGTGGGAGAGAGATAGAGGGTAGAGGGTTTAAGGGTTTCAAGTTTAAGAGTTAATGGTTTAGGGTTAAATGTAGAGGGGAGAGAGATAGAGAGGGAGTGAGTGAGTGAGTGAGAGAAAGACCTAAGAGAGGGAGAAGGGGTAGGAGGGCCAGACTTGAGATAGAGTGAATGAGTGAGAGAGAGACCTTAGAGAGGGAGTGGTGCTAGGAGGGAGAGACTTGAGAGAGAGAGAGAGATAAACGAAGGGAGGGTTAAGGGTAGAGGGTAGAGGGTTTAAGGGTTTAGGGTTAAGGGGAGAGAGAGAGGGAGTGAGTGAGTGAGTGCAGGACCCAAGAGAGAGGGAGAGAGGGGGCCATGGGCAGAGGGCATATGGTTTAAGGGTTTAAGGTTTAAGGCCATGGTTTGTGGCCTTGGGTTAAGGGTAGAGGGAAGAGAGATAGGGAGTGAGTGAGTGAGAGAGAGACCTAAGAGAGGGAGAGAGGGGTAGGAGGGAGAGACTTGAGATAGAGTGATCGAAAGGAGTGAGAGAGAGAGAGAGACCCGAGAGAGGAGTGGTGCTAGGAGGGAGAGACCTGATAGAGAGAGAGGAGTGGAGTGGGAGAGAGATAGAGGAGATATGGCCATGGCAGAGGTAGAGGGTTTAAGGGTTTAGGCCAAGGGCCAAGGGCCAAGGGTTTAGGGCCAAGGGTTAAGGGTTGGCGGCTTAGGGCCTAGGATCATGGGTAGATGGGAGAGATAGATGATCCGGCTGGAGAGAGAGAGGAGGAGTGGGAGAGAGATAGAGAGCAGAGGGCTGGCGGCAGGGAGTGAGATAAGAGTGAGAGGAGAGAGAGACCCCGAGAGAGGAGAAGGGGTAGAGGGTGAGACTTGACAGAGAGAAAAGAGGGGGAGGCGGAGAGAGATAAGGAGCAGAGGGTAGAGGAAGGTAGGAGAGTTTTAAGGGTTTGTTTATGACATGGTTTAAGGTTTATGGTTAAGGTTTAGGGTTTAAGGGTAGAGGGGAGACACATAGAGGGAGTGAGTGAGAGATAGATAAAGACCTAAGAGAGGGAGAGGGGGTAGGTGGGAGAGACTTGAGAGAGAGAGAGAGAGAGGGTAGAGGGTAGAGGGTAAAGGGTTTAAGGGTTTAGGGTTTAGGGTTAAGGGTTATGGGTAGAGGGGAGAGAGATAGAGGGATTCGGTCAAAGACAAAACCCCAACCTTAGATATGAAAGGAAAAAGTGTACAAGATGCAAGAATGGAAGCATGTAAGAAGTTTCTAGACGACAATGCATTTGTAAAGACTCTTGTATTCTTGCAATTGGTATGGAGGATGAAGTTTGAATAATATCAAAATAAATGTAAGGAGAGAAGAGAACTAAGACCTGACAGGTCATACTAGGAGAATGATGAGGAAGTGAAAGCTGAATTAATGGAAGAATTTAAGAACATCACTCCTGAGGAAGGAAAAAAATTGGTGAGTTAGGTTGGTGTATTGATTCTACCTGAATGGGACATTGTAGATGTAGTGGCCTTTAATTCTATTATGAAGTCCAAGCATCCCTTGCAAGAATCTAAAGAAGTCAAGGCAACACTTCAAGATTCTTCTTTCAGTGAAGAGTATGAAACCTTGGAAATTTGGGCATTTGCCCCACAAGGGAGAAAGCCAAATATTATAGACATTAATCCAAATTTCAGAGGGAGATTAATAATAAAGAGAGCTTCAGAGACCTCAACCACTGAGGCCACTAGTTTAACTGTGAATGTGGCCAAATTGGCCCAAAAGACTGTTGAAAGGGAGGAGGCTGAAAAGAAAAGCCTAATGGAGAAGTATAACCTTTTGATTGAAGAATACAACAAGATGCAACATAGGAATGTTGAGTTGCAAACTGAGGTGGAAAGGTTTATGTATAGACAGATTGGGGAGACATCAAGTGCTCCAAGGACCAGTACATTGCCTTGCATAGTAGGGTCAGTGCCTCTTGCTTCTCCAATTGTTTCCACACTAGGGTCTCCCAGTCAGAATCTTTCCTTCACCCCTTCTTTAGAGGAAATTAATGAAGAAACAGAGTGCTCTATTGATCCTATAAAGAAGCATTTCTTGCAAAGAATTGATGAGTTACAAGTATCTTTGAGGGTAAGTGATGAGGGATCTCTTTCAAAGAAAAAAGAGATTGTTACTACTGTTTTAAGGCATTTGAATGAAAAGGTTGATAATAAATTGTTATCTATACATTCTTTATATTCTTTGTTATTAAATGCAATAAAGAATATTGATAGGGATCAGGAGGTAGTGATACCATTGATTGAAAATTCGATCCCTAGGGCCAGTGATCTAGATGTCATGTATAAGGCCTCAAGGTTTGATACAAACAATAGGCCCCAATCATTAAAGCTTACTCAAGTGTCAGTAAAATCATTGCAAGGTTTTCAAACCTTACCAGATGACTTGAGTAGGAAGATTAGGGAGTTGGTGAAGAAGTTCAATGATTGGGGTAACAGATTGTTACCTAATATAATTGATGAGCAGGGGAAAATCAGGTCATTCCAACAGTGGCAGGCTCAGGCAGATGAGGTCATCAATGATCAAATTACATTAATTTGTGATGACTCAGATTATGACTTGTTGGTGAGCTGTATGGATAAAATCATTGGTACCAACTCATTTTTGGAATCTTTTGAAAGAGATGCAAATCAGGTAGTAGTAAAATACACACCTTATAATGCCAAGGTGAATGAGGTAATTAATTTTGGCTGGCCGACTAATGAAGAATATCAGGGTGGCTAAATAAATATGACTGAGGAGGAATAAAAGAATGAATTACTAATGGGTGGTAAATCATATGTTGTAGTTACAACGGCCTCTGGTTTTGCTTTAATGGTGGTCTCGGAATGGGTTTCTTGTGGTTTTTTGTTGTTGCCTCAATTTTCCTCAGCTGACATGATGAATGGGAATATTCTCCATGGTGATGGCTATTGTAATAATTTTTGGAATATCACCAGATGCTTCATTTGGATGGTAACATGTGTAGTTTCTGGCCCGATGCTTGTTTGCTCCTTCATTTTCTATAAGAATGATTTCAAGGCCAAAAGTACGGGTTAGTAAGTTAGATAATTTTGGTAGAGTCTAGGTGAAGTTGCAAATAAAATTGTAAAGTCCGATGGTTTTAGAGAGAAATACAATTTAGGTTCTGAGTTATTCTATAATTGGTTTTGAATTCATGGGGATTTAATGTTGTATAACAGTACTAGCATTTGAGTTGAAATGATAAATTCAAACTCATGTCTCTCCATTGTACATGCATATCCGAATTTTGAATAAGATGACTAAGGGTTGTTTCATTCATCTCACTGTTGTGGTGTGTATAATCCTTATTTTAGCTTTAATTCAAGGAATTAATTAAAATTCTTGAATGGGATTATAGGTGGATATGTTCTGTATAAGGATTTGATAAGTAGTATTGGGTGAGAATGCATATTGATGAAATTGTAATGCAATATTGTCAGGGATCTTATATGTTATGTATTAAATCTATCATAAACCTTTAGATGCTTATGAATTTGACTCCTACAATGGATATATGGCACTGATCTAAGTTGTACTTATTTGTGTAGTTCAATAATTGTTTGTCTTTGCCTAGAGCTTGCTACAAATTGCAAATTAATGACTATATTTTACTATGGATTGTGTTGTAGTTATCTCATGCTCCACATAGTTGATATTATCGGTGAACAACCAATTTTATTCGATATTATCCTATTGTGTTGAGCTATTCAATGGGATTATCTGTTATGTGTTAATGTTGTTCATGATATTGGTGTAGAGGTTGTAAAAACATTAAGGGATCACCCTCCCGGGTCTTGCAGAGCCCAAAGTGTATGAGGATTTTTAATGTCCTCATTCGATTGGTCTAAGTCCTTCGAGCTGCCCTTGATTGGAATTGGAAATCCCATAGGTAGATTAGAAGACCAACTTGGTTACAGTGTAAAAAAAAAACCAACACCCTCTACCTTTAACCCTAAACCCTAAACCATTAACCCTTAAACTCTAAACCCTTAAACCCTCTACCCTCTATGTCTCTCCCACTCTAAACTCTAAACCTTTCCTTATATTCTCTTATAATTTTCACTATTCTTATTTATTTTACACTTACATTTACAAATACACATACATATGCATTTACTGTTTTCATTTATTTCTCATGTAGTTTAATAGTTTGATCGATTTCATATTATATGTGTTGAAGACTTTAGAATTTCAATTACATTAATTTATGGATATGTTGTATCTATACCACTACAAAACCATATGCTCTTTACATTTACACTTGCATTTAGAAATACACATTTATATACATAGATATAGATTTCTTTAATGATATGTTGCATTTATTGTTCTAGGAGAGCATCCAGTAATTGCATTTACATTTACATTTAAAAATACATATACATACATACATACATACATATATGTGTGTGTGTGTGTGTGTGTTTGTGTGTGTGTGTATCATTTATATTCAATGTTCAGAAACAACCCATTAGGTCTACACATGGATAAAAATTCATAAAACTAGATCTCCCATACATGTTTTATTGAAACCTAGGCTTGAACCTCTCATTTCACATGCTTTTCTTCACAAAACTCTTGAGGACAACAACTATACCTTCTTTATTTCTTATCCTACGCTCTATTCATGCATCCTACAATTACAATAGTATCCATGGGGCCTCTTACACAAGCTACAATAATCACAAAAGTGTAAGAGCCCCTTTATATCATGTTTGTACTACAAAACCCTCAAAAATAGGGTAACCGGGTTGTATGCAAAGAAATGAAGCTTTCTAACTCAAATCAACACCTTAAGCCCTCAAATCAGATTCAAATCAAACCGAACACATATCTTCACGACATGGAATTGATTTCACATCAAAATATGGCAGCATGTGACCGTATAGTGCTGCATAACAGGAAAAATATAGAAATTTTGAAGAAAAACATAGATTTTCGAATGTCAAGAGCTTGTATTTTAAATCCTCAACCATCAACAACCATTACAATGATCACTTTATGCCTTTTAAAGGCCTTTACACTAATGGAGCTTCAAAATTTTGCTCCTTTTTTGTCATTCATTCCCTACCTTATGTCTCTGGTCTTTCATGGTGTTGGAAAATTCCTAAGGTTGGGGTTTTAGCTTTGCCTATATGTAAAACCCTTATGTTTACTTTACTCCTGGGTTGGGATATTTTTCACTGTTACCTTTTTGAAGGGATTTAAAATGACTTATGTCTTATTGGCTCATCTAGGCCAGGCCCCTTTGTTTTAATTTTATCTCCTCCGTTGGGTTTTATTTTTCCCTAAGTCTTGGATAACCCCATGCTTCATCATTTTTAAAACAACTTATGTTGTTTGTCATCCGCCTAGTAATTCCCACTTCTCCTTTTAATGAATGTTTTATTTTGAAAGGGTTGATTTAGTGTTTTCATTGATCTATTTCCTACAGATATCAACGGTTCCCGCCATCCCGTGATTTGGAATTGAAAGATCACAAAATCATGAGCAGGCGCCACGTGTCCTATCCAGGGGATCAAATTTGCACTATCGCTGACCAACTGCCATTTGATCTGATCCGTTCCTCGCCATCCCACAATGGTGCTTGGGTTGATTGCAAAATCATGAGCAGGTGCCACGTGTCTCGTCCGATAAAGCCTAAAGAGTAAAGGAAACACTAGCTGGCTTTAAATGTATTAAGGGGTGGATTACTAAAGTGTTCTCGAGACGCACATGTTCTAAATCGACATATATGTTATAATCTCCATGGAAAAGCTACTCGAAGGTTAACGACATGGCTGGTAACTATGTTAAAGGAACAAGATCATTGATGCTCAGGATCAACAGTTTCCCGCCATCCCGCGATCAAAAGTTTTAGGATTGCGATATCACAGGAAACCACCACGTGGACTTCCTTCATAGGGTATGGTAAGGTGGGCCCCGTATCACCGTGTTGGCAATTGTGTCAGCTTTTTTTGAAGGTGGTCATCGATGATTTGATCAAGCTAAAGAATTGATGGCTCAAATTTAAATCTGCATCAAATATGGTTGGAGCCATTCGTGCAGCACGAAATTGAGCTTTAATGGTAGATGAGACACTTGCTAGCGTGATTTGTTCAAAAATAAAATCAATTTTCTTGCTTGGTCTATATCACAAAGCATTCAACTATTTCATGGAGCAGTTTCAGAGCTGAAGGTAGAATTGCAAGTTTCTGCGGCCAAAATTTAGGAGTTCTGAGAACAAGGCCGTGAGTTTATTTTTTGTGCCTCCTAGTCATTTTGCATTTGAATTTGGGAAAGGATTAGTTGGATGTGCTATGAGCTTGTTGATGAATGTGTTAGGGCTATAGTTTAATTATAGTTGTGAGAAATTGTAGTGTTTTATCTTGTAATTTTCTATCTCTAGTTAGTCCTAGCTATCTAAATTATAACGTTGTAGAGAAGCCCTACTTTGTCTGGGATGGCACCATCCAAGCAACATTCTAGCCAGACTGAATATTTGAAATGAAACCTGTATGATGATTTCCTGGATCAATTTCCCTTGTCAATGAATGATAGGAGGAAGGGATTGGTCCTAATGCGAGGGAAAATCTTGGGGGAAGGGTTAGTGTATAATTGCTCCAACATTGTCGATGCCAGGGTTCCCCTCACTGGCTTGGAATTGTTTAGATTGTGGTACAGACAAAGGAATTTTCCTCACCCTTTTTCAAATGGATGGATGTATGATATGGGGAAGCTAGTGGTACCAAATGTATTCTCTGATGTAGACCTGCTTAGGGCAGTGGCTGCAAGATATGACCTTGTTACATGGATAATTATGGACAATGATAGAAATGTTCTATTGAGCATTAACAGAGAAGAGGTCCAACATATTTTGACTTGAGTGAACCAAGTGAAGACTTGGTTCCTATCAACCTTGAGGAAATGAAGCAGGAGTATGCAAAGCTAAAATCTCTTTTTAGAGCAAGGTTGCTTCCACCTCATCTGGCTAGGGTAGGAGGTTCAAAATTTCATATCAGCCCTAGTGACCAGGAACCTTTCAAATTAAATTGTTTTGCAAACCATTTCCTCGCCACTTTCTATTCTTTATGTCAGATTTTGGGTTTTAGTCCTGGTACGGTAATGCCCATTGCTTATATGTTCATGGGGGTGGAAATACAACACCTTAACTTCTTTGTGACCTATGACTTCACTTCTTTCTTGGTTGAGAGGATGCATGAAGGGTTGTCAAAGCTACAAAAGAATGATACCAACACTCAATTCTTTTGGTATTCTATGCTAATGCATATGTTTTTGTTTAAGAATGCTGAATTTTTCTCTAAGAGGATGAAATTAAGGAAATCAGTTGATGGAGAAAGATTGCCAGTACAAATATGGGCTGCAGATTTATCTTGTAATAAGGAAAGAACTAGTTACATGCAATTTGATAATAGTTTTACTTCTAGATTAATGGCTAGATTAATGGTGAATATACCTAGAATCCTTGAGGAATTACATGATTTCCTCAGGCCAAAGGAGAGGAAGCTAGAATTGAAGGTTTACCATAACTGGGGTGACATTATCCCATACCCAGTCAACACTATCTTGAGAGTATATGGTTTTCAGGGAGCCCCTCATATACTGCCACTCAATGTGCCACCAAGAGTGGGATTTGCAGAAGTTATGTGGAAGATAGGTTGTATTCATGAGGACAACCTCATTGGAAGGGGTAAGGGAATATTTTTCCCAGATTATACAGTGGTGTCTGATTTTGTATTTTCAAAGGGAGGTTGGACGCATTTTGATAATTTCTTTGATGATTACCATTTGAGGTGTGGACCAAAGTAGCAACATGATCCTAAGGGTTTCTTTGCTCTTTTCAAATAAAGAATAAAAGCTGAAAAATTTGTGCATGAGTTCAATTTCCCTAAAGACTTGATTAGAAATGAATTTTATTTGAATAGACAGGAGTTGAACAAGGAGAAATGGATAGCTTATGGTAAGCTACTAGATGTTGTGCACAAAATTATTCTGAAATATGATCCACTATTGGAGTTCAGTCCCCACCATAAGAAAATTGATTTTTTGATGGGAAACTTCAAGGAAATTATGGGCACATTGAGGACAAAAAAGGTAAATTTAGAATTGAGTCTGGGTGTACAAGAGCAAGGTTCTAGACCAATTGAAACAAGGCCAACATACCAGCCTATGGAAAGGTGGCCCATTTATAGGAGGAAAAAGGATAGTAGCAGTGATGAAGAAGAAGTGGATAGAAAAGGAAAACAAATTATGAAAGTGCCTCAACAACCAAGTCCAAAATTCAAAGTGCTTGGGGCAATCAAAATTATTGATTTAGAATCATCATCAAAAGACAATCCCTCATCACCACCATCTGAGCCAAGCCCTAAGAGGTAAAGAATTGATCAACCACAAGAGGATCTGATGGATGAGATTATTGTTACTGATCAAGACATGCAAGTTGGTATGCCTTCCCCTCCTAGGCCAACTAAATTAGTTTTTATCTAATTTAGATATGAAAGGTAAAAGTGTACAAGATGCAATAATGGAGGCATGCAAGGAGTTTCTAGATGACAATACATTTGTAAAAACTCTTGTATTCTTGCAATTGGTATGGAGGATGAAGTTTGAAGAGTATCAAGATAAATGTAGGCAAAGAAGAGAACTAAGGCCTGATAGGTTAGACCAGGAGAATGATGAGGAGGTAAAAGCTGAATTAATAGAAGAATTCAAGAACATCACTCCTGAAGAAGGAAGGAAACTGGTGAGTGAGGCTAGTGTATTAATTCTACCTGAATGGGACATTGCAGATGCAGTAGCCTTTAATGCTATTATGAAGTCTAAGAATCCCTTTCAAGACTCTGGAGAAGAGGTCAAGACAACATTGCAAAACTCTGATTTCAATGAGGAATATGAAACTATGGAAATTTGGGCATTGGCCCCACAAGGGAGAAAACTAGGTGTTTCTGATATTAATCCAAATTTCAAGGGAGGATTAATAATAAAGAGAGCTTCAGAGACCTCAACCATTGAGGCCACTAATTTGACTATGAATGTGGCCAAATTGGCCCAAAAGACTGCTGAAAGGGAAGAAGCTGAAAGGAAGAGCTTAATGGAAAAATATAACCTTTTGATTGAGGAGTACAACAAGATGCAGCAAAAAAATGTTGAGTTGCAAACTGAAGTGGAGAGTTTTAGGTATAAGCAGATTGGGGAGACATCAAGTGCTCTAGGAACTAGTACATTACCTTCCACAGCAGGGTCAGTGCCTCCTGCTTCTCCAATTGTTTCCACACCAGGATCTCCTAGTCAGAATCCTATCCTCACCCTTTTTTTAAGGAAGTTGAAGAAGAAACAGAGTGCTCTGTCGATCCTACAAAGAAGGAGCTCTTGCAAAAAATTGATGAATTGCAGGCATCATTAAAGAAAAGTGAGGAGGGATCTCTCTTAAAGAAAAAGGAAATTGTTACTACTGTTTTGAGGCATTTAAATGAAAAAGTTAATAGAAAATTGCTATCTATACATTCTATAGACACCTAAAAATGACCTAGGCCTGCAAGCTTCATTTTTACCACTTTCGTCCTAGCATAATTATGACATTTAATTATGTCCTTGGTCCACATTCGACTATTGATTAAATAATTCATAATTATTTAATTAATTCATGTCCTTTTATTCTTCATGATTATTAAATAAATAAATTTCATTTATTTATTAAATATTAATTGTCTAAGTCTTCCCTTAATTAAATAAATTTCTTAATTTATTTAATTTCCTTTCTTCATTAATTCTTCCTGATTATTAAATAAATGAATTTCATTTATTTATTTGATATGTCACTAATTGTCACAATTAAATAAATTTATTAATTTATTTAATTATTCAATCTTATCTTCCAAATTAAATAATTATTTTTAATTATTTAATTATTAATTTCACTTTTCTCTCATTTTAAATAAATGAAAATATTTAAAATGATTTCATTTTATTAACTTTCACTCTTTTTAGTAAATAATCTGAAAAAGATTATTTACTTGTCACACAAAATCATCATTTTTGAATTAATTAAATTCAAAAAGATATTATTCTTCCAAAAATCAAGTAATTGGGCAAATTCTTGATTTTTCAAATCGAATCTTCAGTTCAACCCTTATCTTCTTGATTTTTTGAATCTCACAAATCAGGCAGTCTTTATCTTCTTGATTTTTCAAAATCTTTATTTCTTTAATTAATTTCCTCATTTATTCTCCACCGTCAATCCGATTATCTGAGACATTATTTTGACCGTTTGATTTAGGATTTTTCCCTAACCCTGATTAGGGATTCTCATATTTAATCTGGACTTCTCGTTCTAAGTCTTTCTTAGAATTCAATCTCATCCATCCACTCAAAATTGTGTTTTCTATAAAAGACAATTTTTCTCATAATTTTGGGATCTGACAACTTCATTTTTAATTTAGTAGTCATTATTTCATTTTAGCATATTGTCATAGACATAGGCATAATTTTATAAATCCTTCAACATTTGCATAGGACTTTGACATTATTATAGGTTGCTCATTTGAAATCTGAGGGCCTCATAGACTTGCTGCAAACTAGAAGGTGTAACAAAGGTGAACCATGGAAGATGAAGATTTCTAGTAGTATTACTCCTTTTATTTTCGTTATATTTCCTTTGTGCTTTGTTATTTCATTGGATTTTGATGTTTATTGATTTAATAAGTTAACAATCTAATTTTCCATTAATACATTTGGTGAACCCGACATGAACACGACTTTGTTATCTACTATTATTTATGTACGGTTTTATGTTTTCTGCTGTTTTTGAAGGTACAGGTATGGAGCAACGCAATCATTTTAAAAAAAATTGTGACGCATTTGATGCGTCGTGACACATCTGCCAACAAAAAGGCCACAATCACTCTGTCAATCTGCAATCGTAGTCCAGAAAGCCGCAGTTGAAATACAGAGCCACATTTGATAAACCAAGCGACGCATTTGCTCTATCGTGACACATTCACCTGGTAAAGTTTTCTTCTCATTTGCATTTGGATTTTTTAAGGTTTTTCTGTTCTTTCTGTTTTCTTTTAACATTCTGGTTTAATTCTTTGCATTCTACCTAGCATAGGATTTCTATTACTAATCGAGATTTGCAGCGTGTTGGCAGTTACTCTTCGTGGATTGAAGACAAACACTAAACTACTAACGGATTGTCTTGTAGGTTCGCTTGTCAAATGCCAAACAACAAAACAATGTGTTTGCATTTTTAGTAGTGTAACTCACATTTTAGTTTTGGTGCAATTAAAATGAACCTTGTTTTCCATGTTTGAATGTGTTTGTCAAACGATAGGGGAGTATGCTCTCACCTTGTGAAAACTTGGTGATCAAAAACCCAGACTCGTTTTTATTTGTTCTTACCTAATGATTTGGTATATCGGAGTATCCTCTCCCCTCGCACTTTCGGGCGATCTTGGGTGTAAGAGAAATGGTTACCAACTCTAGAAATTGGGCCTGCCTGGGGATTTCATCACCCCAACGTGACTCAAACCAGCAATGGAGCTAAGGACAAGCTACCCCCGACCGGTATATAAATGTAAATCTTAAGGGAAAACCTAAGATTGCGAGTGCAGATGTGTCATACGGATGGAGTTGTACTCCCTTAAACCCTATTGAGCTTAACCTATTCAGGCTAGAGTGCCACCTTAATGGTGATTAATCTCTTTCCCCATGTATGGCCACTCGAACGGGGGTCCCAAACTAAAAACCTTTGTGTAGTAAGCCAAAAACCCTCTATTTGCTAGCGCAACACCAGTCGGTGTGAAGGCATCCACACTTTCGCAGTTTGTAGTAGAGGTGATCAACATGCCATGGGAGTTTCATGGGGGTTGGAAGCTTGGTTGGCCTGAGAAGAGAGTGCACTGTAAGGGGGAGCCCGTGTAGCCAAGCTTTTGAATTCACACGCTACAGATATGCGGTTGGGGAAACCCGCGTGGAATCTAGCGAATACTGTCCTGGCCTAACCTAGGATTGTGCTTATCTGATGTGTGATTGGTTACATTCAAAACACTATGTTTGTCAAGTGCTTTCTGGTTTTATCACAGTTCTAAACAAAACATTCAACACCAAACAGATCAAAATTGCCATCAAAATGACAAGAAAATCATTTTTAAACAAAACTGTGTCGCATCTGTTGAACCGCAATCAATTTTCTGCACTGCAATTGCTCTGTTAAACCACATTTGACATTTAAAACGCCACATCTGTATGTGTCGGGATGCATCTGAACACTGCAAAGCTACATATTCAAAATTGAGTCGCATCTGACTGTCCAAAAGCTGCAATCGCAAAAACAAACTGCATTTGATAAACTATGACGCATTCGTAGCTTCAAACGACGCATTTTCCTGTCACAATTTAAAACTTCATACAGATCAAAATCTGAAGTCTTCATCTTGTCAACCATTTGTCAAACATAGTTTCCAAAGGAATCCTGTCAGAAACCAAGTATGAAATTGCTCAAAGTTTCAACCATTAGTTTGCATTAGTCACCATAGGTTTCATCCTTCATCATTTTTAGATACATACATTTGAGATTAGTTTGTCCCTAGGCTTCAAATCATTGCATTCTTAGGATTAAGCAAATCTTAGCACAATTTTCAACATCATCGCTTTCGAAATTAGGCTTTCTTGGACTAGGTTATCAAACCCCGTTTTAGTCATTGTCCTCTTTTGTGAGATTTTCCAACTCAAAATTCTAGTTAGGAAAACTCACTAGTCATTTAGACCTTGTCACCTTGTCATTTTCAACAAAGTCCTCTAGTAGCCAAAATCGAAAAAAAAGTTTGAGCTTAGAAGTGCTTAGATACCCTTGTCTTAAATTGCATTATAAGTCTACACATTGCATATCCTATTCACAAAAATCCAAAAAACATTCGTCATTCTAGTCATCATTTTAAACTTAGACTTCGCATAGTGTCATACTTGCATTTAGTTGTCATCTCCATTTCAAGCAATATCATTTTATGGTGGAAACTAGACTCCAAAAACAAAAGAGACAAATGGAAAACTTTTGACAAGACCCCACGTCTACTATCAACAATCCCACATATGATCCAAACTGGACTTTTGATGATCCATTTGCCAAGGACCAACCTCTAATGACAACAACACCCTCATCAAACAGTCCATTTGAACCATTATTGCAAAAAGATGAATATGGTCAAATACTTGAGGAAAACATAGAGGCAATAGCACAAGACCCAGAGGCATGTCAATTCATTGAAACAATGGTCTGTCACGACAGAGACAGATACTTGGCTATACTCCTGAGTGAAGGAGCCAAATTACCTCAAGGGTTCGACATTACCACAATACAATCAACACCTCTAGACCCTAATGTCAACAACATGCATAACATGTCACATAGTGGTCAACCTCCAAACACTACGAGAAATACTTTTTTTGACAGTACAACGACAGTGCATGCCACTCCCAACGTCACAAACACCTCCCACTCAATAAACGCAACATCCATTGGAGGATCACAATCGTCCACAATGCCCACAACATCCACAATACCATCACAATCGGTAGGAACCACTCTTGGCTCCTCAGCAATGTGGGAAAGTTACTCCAATCCTCTCTTTACAACTACGGTAAATGCCATGGGGGCATCATCAAGTCACACTAATCCCCCCTTGACAACCACATCCAATACCACGAACACACTTTTGACATATCCACTCAGTGGTATCTCACAAAATCCTTTGGGAAGAGGCAAAGGACATATCTTTATCCAAGGACAACAACAAAACATTAGCACGACAACGCAATCACATGTCATTACCTCCCAAGGTACGAATACAAACGTTCCCCTTGTGCGAAATCAATAATTCGCTCAAGGCGGCCAAGTAACACAACCCATGACATCAGTAACACATCATAACATTCATGGTCATAACATCCCCCAAATAACGACACACATGGCTGGGGGACACATCCCAACCTACTCATCTAACGTTCATACTCATCAACATGCACCCAATCATAACCTTCAATATCAACAACACGCCAATCCACACACGTCATACATGTCACAACAATCCATATCGCCACAATTCAACAATATTCACACACAAAAAATGGGAACCTATGGTGTACCAGGCAACCCAACACATGGGACCACAAATAATCCTGCTATGGATGCCTTACAAATGCAATTGATGGATGTAGAGAAAACTATCCAAAACATATACATTTTAGGAAAGAAATCAGAAATATCATATGATCTAAATGTATACCCATTCGACACGAGCTTATACATGCCTCCATTTCTACCAGGATATGTGTCACCTAACTTCACAAAATATAGAGGCAAGAAAAATCCCATTGAACATGTTCATGAATTTGCAACCAATTTTATGGACATCGCCTATGAACAAACATACTTGATGAGACTTTTTTCTAAAAGTCTGGTAGGTCCTGCCCTTGAATGGTTTTCCACCCAAAAGGATATCCAAACATGGGATGAGCTTAAACAAAAATTCATAAGAAATTACGCTTACAACATCGACATGGATACCTCTATCACTAGCTTGTGCAATCTCACGCAAGAGGATGCTGGTGAGACATTTATCCCATTCTTTCAAAAATGGAGAAGCCTCACTAGTCGATGTCACATTGACATCCCCGAAAGGGAAAAAGTTGACATGTTTGTCCAAACACTTCTGGGGCCCCTAAAATATGCACTGCAAGTACATTGTTGCACAAACTTCACAGACTTAGTTGAAAAAGGGGTCCAGATTGAGAAAGCCCTTATCGCAAAGGGAGAACTGAGATATGGTTCCAAAAACACAAACGTCAATCCACCCGCCGACAAAAACAAATATTGGGTTAAAAATAAGCACGTTACAAATGACGGTGTTGTTGACGCCAAGACTGCAAACATTGTGGGTCCTGTATTGGCCCTAAAAGGGGTTCAACAACAAAACAAACCAACAACGACATTGACACCTCCTCCCAATATTCCTTCAAACAATCCAAGTGGTCAAAACAATTAGGGACAATACGTCAAATGAGGCAATTTCCTAGGGGTCACACATACACTCCTTTGGGTGAACCCATTGAAGAGGTCCTTAGGAAATGCCTCCAACATGGGGTTATCATACTTGAGGAACCAAAACCATATGACCTAGGACAATTCAAACCAGCATGGTGGAATGACAATGCATTTTTCAAATACCATCGAGCAAAAGGGCATACTACCTCTAACCGTCGACAGTTGAAAAATCTACTACAGGATCTTATTGAAAGTTGCACCATTGAAGTAGGTGGATCACAATTCGCCTCCAATTCAGATCATACAATCCATAAGAATCCACTGCAAGACCATGGTTCTCATAACGCCTCCACTTCAGGTCCATAGAATCAAGCTAAATTTGCCCGAGCCAAGTATGATTATTCTAGTGGACCAATTATAAATGTCTGAACTAACAATGAATACATCAATACCATTACGGTCAAGAGAGCACCCCAATGTAATGCAACTACTCATAGTGGCAAGGTCACTATAGCTGGTCCACCTCCCGCTAGACAAGCCAAAATCACCATACTAGGCCCATCTGCTAAACAATCACAACCTGCTCCATCTGCTAAACAGCCAAAACCTGTCCCAACCACATCAGTGGAAACCCAAAAGTTAGTTCAACCTCATTGACCAGCTAGGAAAGACTCCCGTGCAAATCTCTATACTCGAGCTACTCCATATCTCTCCCACGCACAAAGAGATCCTAGATAAAACCCTGCTAGAGTCGTCAGTCCCCAAGGACATTGATGTCAATCAATTTGAAACCATGGTGGGATATCTCACTACGCCTCACCATGTTACCTTCTCAGAGCAAGATTACTCATCACCTAAAACCAACCACAACGATGCATTGCACATAGAAAATTTTGTCCACAAGCACAAAGTTAGACGGGTTTTAGTAGATGGCGGAGCGGGATTGAACATATGCTCCCTCAAACTAGTTAAGGCTCTAGGGTTCTCTGATGCGTGCGTAGACACAACAAAAAGTATAGTGATTAAAGCATATGATGATGAGGAATGCTCTTCACGTGGCATTATCTCTATCCCTATCAGAGTGGGACCGGTCATTGTGGACACAACCTACCAGGTCCTGGATTTGGAACTACCATATAACATCTTGCTTGGCCATCCATGGATTCACGCCTTAAAATCCATCCCGTCCACATATCACCAATGCCTAAAATTTCCATTTGACGGCACGGAAGTAACTATATACGGAGACCCTAACCCCTTCCAATATTGTACTAACTTAAGGGGTATATCTGAAAACTGAGTACCTATTAATCGAGAAGCACCTGGCTCCTCGTCATCCAAATACATCGACCCATCCACACTCACGCCATCTTCCGCATCCACTCCATCCACGTCTTCTGCCATACCACCACCTTCCACTAGCCCTAAGGCTGAATCCACTGTCAAAATCCAGGACCTCAGCTGCAGAGAGTTCAAACTAAATACAACATATAGTATAACAACAATGCCCAGGTCTCCAAAGGTCTATGGTTGGCCATGTTTCAGAATGGAACCTCAGGAAACTTTCAAAGTCCCACCGAAAATAGTTTTTATCAAGTGGGGAGATATGAGTAATGAGGACCTTGCTGACATCACAGGATGGATCTATAAGGATGCTGTCACATTACCCCCGTTACTAGTTCAAAAATACGGCAAAGGTTATGACATCATGAAGGCTAAAGGCTACAATGGTACTAGTGGCCTAGGAATAAATAAAACTGGCCAAAGGGAACCCATAGAAACTTTTCAAATTCTGAAGTATCTTGGATTAGGGTTTGGATCACCCAACAATGATGATCGACGTACCTCTGGACTTTCAAATGAGCGAGTACATGCTTCAAAAAGTGTCGAGACTACTAGGGAAACCCTCACCGAAACTAACTCCCAAGAGTGGGAATTTGGCTCAAAACGATCCCTAAGTGACTGTTGTCTTGATGATTTGTTTGTCAAACCATGAGAACTGACCTTTGAACAATGATTTTGGAAAACATTCAAAATTGAACAGGCACCAAATAGTCAAAGTCCCATTACCACTTCCCATGACATACAACAACCATCACATGAACCTCCTCAATCCAATCCATCTGAAGTATTGGATGACGTTGACAACCAGGGCTCTAAAACCTTCACTCTGTATTTTGACAACGAATATGACACTAGTGAAGGATAATATTGGATAGAGTCCGATGTAGAGTTGGATGATGATAATCTCATCTACAACATCATTGAATCCGTCTGCATGCTGTCCGCATCCTCACCTCCATTCACCAGCATTGACGATGGCATTTCCTTAGTTTACCCTGAGCTAGTCAATTGGGACCAAGGACCGCAAGTCCTGGACACATTTCAAAATGATGAGGCAATTGCTAAATTTATGGGATTACGAGAAGGAATACCCAGTGGGGACCACAAATTAGGATTTTCCATTGATTTAGACTGCACGACATACTTCGGCGAGACTGCTTCGTCCTCTAGTCGCAAAAGCAAAAATAAAAATAAAGTAAAAAATGAAACATCTCTAGGTGAAAACCGAAAGGCACCTCTTGACGATAAAATAGTAAAAATAAAGGACGTATCTGCAGGTGAAAACCTCTCTGAGACACCCAATGATGGAGGACTAGACTTTCTCCCCATGCAACAGGATAAATCGGCTATGCTTATCGAGGACACAATAGAGGATAACATTTCAACTATAGAAGACCCCAAGATGGTTCTATTTGTTGCATCATTGACTAACGAAGAGAAACCAGAATTTCATAAATTCTTTGCAAAATGAAAAATCAATTTCGCATGGTCCTATGCTGACATGCCAGGATTGGACCCAGAATTGGTTCTACACCATCTGCCACTATTACCTAAGGCTAAACCAGTCAAGCAGAAGTTGCACAAAATGCACCCCCAAGTTGCCCTATTGGTCAAGGCCGAGTTAAAGAAATTGCTAGACACCGGATTCATACGGTCTATTGACTACGCTGAATGGATTTCTAATCTGGTCCCAGTCACAAAGCCAAATGGTTTGATCTGTGTCTGTACAAATTTTTGAGACCTAAATAAGGCATGCCCAAAGGATGACTTTCCTTTGCAAAACATTGACATCATAGTGGACCTTACATCATGATATGAGATGCTATCCCTCATGGATGGTTTCTCCGGCTATAATCAAATCCACATTGCTCCTCAAGATCAGCACAAAACAACATTTACTTGCCCATGGGGTACATATTGTCAGAACGTCATGCCATTTGGTCTAAAAAATGCAAGTGCCACATATCAAAGGGTTATGACCACGATCTTCCATGACATGATGCACAAAATAATGGAAGATTATGTAGATGACCTATTGGCCAAATCAGCAACCAGGAAAGGTCATTTGAAGGTACTGGACACAATTTTCAAAAGACTTGAAGAGTACAAAGTCCAGCTAAATCCTAAGAAGTGTGTTTTTGGAGTCACATCAGGTAAACTATTGGGATACATAGTTTCCCGAAGAGGCATAGAGGTCGATCCAGCAAAGGTCAAAGCAATCATAGACATGCCTCCGCCCAAAGGAATCAGTGAACTCAGAACTCTGCAAGGCAGAGTACAATCTATTCAACGTTTCATAGCCCAATTGGCAGATAAGTGTCACCCATTCTAGTATCTGTTGCACAAGGGTATCCCCTTTGTATGGATGGATAAATGTCAAGAGGCCTTTCAGCAAATCAAAGATTACCTGCTGTCAACACCAGTCCTCATGCCGCCCATTCATGGAAAGCCGTTGATCCTATATATCTCGACTACTAGTTCAGCACTTGGGGCATTACTGGCACAAAATGATCATGAAGGAAAAGAAAGAGCCATCTATTACATTAGTTGCACACTAATAGGGTATGAGTTGAACTACACATACATTGAATGTGCATGCCTCGTTGTTGTCTTTGCGTCCCAAAAACTAAGACACTATATGCTTAGTCACCAAACACAACTAGTCGCCAAGATTGATCCATTGAAATATCTCTTAAGTCGGGTGGCATTAACAGGCCGGTTGGAAAAATGGGTCATGATACTAAGCAAGTATGACATACAATATGTCGAGCATAAGGCAATAAAAGGACAGGTAATAATAGACCAACTGGCGGATACACCAATTCAAGTTACTCATCCACTAGTAACTGATTTTCCCGATGAGTCCATTTTTCATGTGGAACCGGCGGTACCATGGAAGTTATATTTTGATGGATCTCATATTGGTCATGGCTCAGGCGCCAGAATCTTGTTTATCACACCACAGGGGGATTCAATCCCTAAGTCATACCGGATTGCCTTCCCTTGTACAAATAACATTGCCGAATATGCACTAGTCACAGGTCTCAAAATGGCAATTAAATGGAAAATTTAGATGTTGCTTGTATTTGGGGATTCCCATCTTGTTATCAAACAAGTGAATGATGACTATGAAACAAATGATGATAAGTTGCTTCCCTACAACAAGATGGTGGATAGTTTCCTAACATACTTTCAGTTGATTTCTTTTGAACAAATCCTCAGGACACAGAATAAGGCAGCTGATGCAATGGCTACTATTGGTTATCTCTTGGACATCCCTAAAAATGTGTCACAATTTGAGTTCTTAGTAGAACAACTTTTGATACCGGCATATGATATCCCAGAATCAAAAATGTTTACGAACTTGTTGGTCCCAACTCTCCCTGGTATCAGGATATTTATGACTACCTAAAATCTCAAACCCTTCCACTGAACCTATCCAATAACCAAAGGAAGTCCTTCATCCAAAAATCTGCAAGGTATGCCATTGTTAGTGACACCCTTTACCGCCGTAGTTTTGACGACACCCTTCTTAAATGTCTCGACACCAACGAAGCATGTACGACCTTATGTGAAGTGCACGACGGTATATGCGGGTCTCATTCGAGTGGTCCTACTCTAGCTAAGAAAGTAACAAGACTTGGGTATTATTGGCCGACAATGGAAAATGATGCAATTGAATATGTCAGGACTTGTTGCAAATGTCAGATTCATAGTGATTTGGTCCATGCTCCAACACAGGAACTTCGGCCGATCACTTCTCCGTGGCCCTTCGCTCAATGGGGAATCGACCTCTTGGGTAAGATTCATCCAACCTCATCCAATGGCCATAAATTCATTATTACCGCCACTGAGTATTTCACGAAGTGGATTGAAGCCATCCCATTGACATATATTACCGACAAACAAATATCCAAGTTTATCCTTAACTACATCATTTGCCGGTATGGCCTTCTGCAATCCATCATCACTGACAATGGACGTCTGTTTAAAAACCAAAACGTACGTGAGTTATGTGAGCGATTCCATATCCAACACCATTTTTCATCTCCATACTACCCACAAAGAAACAACCAAGCTAAGGCGTCAAATAAAACTATTGTCAAAATCCTAAAAAAGACTGTCAATGACGCTGGCCGCGATTGGCACATACAACTCAACCCTGCTCTGTGGGCTTACCGAACTAGCATTCGTACACCTACAGGAGCCACTCCATTTTCCCTAGTCTTTGGTGTTGAGGCCATCTTGCCCATTGAGGTTGAAATTCCTTCACTATGAGTCTCCCTAGGGGGTTTAACTAATGAAGAGGAGTATCGACAATCACACTTGCACGAGCTGGAAATGCTGGAAGAAAGAAGACAAAATTCACTGAACCATATCCAAGCATATCAGAACCATCTTTGTCGCAGCTACAATAAAAAGGTTATGGTCAAAAAATTTGACATTGGCGACCTAGTTCTCATGCAGAACCCCAAGAACCAAGCTGATAGAGAAAAGCCAGGAAAATTTGAACCAAACTGGCTGGGTCCCTATATTATCATATCTTCTTTTGGCTCTGGAGCCTATCAGCTGGCAACTCCAGATGGAGAACAATTGACAGAGCCCATCAACAATTTACATCTCTGAAGGTTCTACGCATAGCATCAGAGGATTGAGTTGAAAACCATAAATTAAAAAAAAATTGAAAAATGATAAAAAAATTGTCACCCTAATGAAAACTTGGCAAACAGGCATCTTGGTGACACCAAAAAAATCAAAAAATCATGAAAAAAGTAAAGAGAAAAATGATTCGTTCAATAGTGAAAACCTGGCAAACAGGCGCTTTGGACAAGTACCATGGTGAAAACATGGCAAATAGGCACCATGCATAATCAATCATTGCTCTACCATCTACTGTCACTTTGTCTGCCTTGGCCTAGGATGAAATGTATTTCTGCCATTATTACGCAAATCGCCACCACATTCTACCCTACCTGTCATGGTGGATAAACGATTGACATCAAGTCCTGACGACTGTCCATCTAGAAAACCAGCAGCATCCCATCCATGTTCCATAAAAAAATGGCTAAGTCTTGGACCTGATTGGAGGCAAAATGTTTGTCATGCAACTGCAATGGATGTCACATATGATCACAAAAACATTGGCAAAAAGTCCTAAAAAAAGATAAAAACATTGGCAAAAAGTCCTGAAAAAAGACAAAAACATTGCAAAATGTCTTGAAGAAAGACCAAAAACATCATAAAAAGTCCTGAAAAAAGACAAAAAACATTGGCAAAAAGTCTTAAAAAAGACAAAAACATTGGCAAAAAGTCCTAAAAAAAGACAAAAACATCATAAAAAGTCCTAAAAAAGACAAAAAACATTGGCAAAAAGTCTTGAAAAAAGACAAAAACATTACAAAAAGTCCTGAAAAATGACTTAAAAATCACAAAACGTCATGAAGAAAACTACAAACAAAACATCGGACTACTCGAAGAACTCAAATGCATTGTCATCTCTTGTCAAAATCAGTCATGTCAGCCAGTCTTTGTCATTTGTCCGAACTACGTTGTCTCTGCGCACTTGCTACGTAGGCAAGACTCACATTTGAGTCCCCAAGACATTAGGTCAGTCCTTTTAGGTTTGTCAAAATAAAATCATGACGCAATCCTTGGTCATCAAGACAAAGTCATTGGTCGTATCAAACTACGAGGTCTCTGAGTGTATGACGTAGGCAAGGCCATCTATCGATGAGCCCCTGAGGCCGCACTAGGTCAGTCCATTAGGGTTCATGGCATCACACTAGCACACACGTCAAAAAGTCTTCAGGTCAACGCAAATCTTTCCCAAACGAACAAAACTCATCAAGCAAATTCTAGCAATCATTATCGCTTTAACAATCCCATCGACATATATTATCATGACAATAGCGACATCAGGTCAACACAAGTCAAACTCGGTTAAAACGAACCAAACCATCCTCACCTATCAAACTGTCAAAACTCGGTTAACCTTCAGATGTGTCCTTCTAAAAGATAACCTCTGTCATTCATGCCTTAGGATGTGTCCTTCCTAGGCATCGTCACTGTCATTCAACATTTTGAGGGATCCTCTCGACATCTAAGGATCACTCCTCTCGACTTCAACATTCTTCAGATGTGTGCTTCTGAAGAACCAACTATGTCGTGTGTGCCTCAGGATGTGTCCTTCCTAGGCATTGTCATCATCACCGTCACATGACATCTAGAGATTAATTCTCTTGGCATTAATTTCTATTCAGGATGCGTCATTCTTGAATTTGGCAAACTTGGACATTTATCGTCAAAGTATCGTCAAAACTTTAAACATTTAGACATCTCGACATTATAAAACATGGCATCTCGACATCAGAACAATGGATATCCAGATGCACTTGGCAAACACTTGACAATTGTCTTTTGGTTTTTATCATGTTATTAGTTTTTCAGCGAGATCCCACTAAGCAGGATTTAGAGAAGCAGCGATGTATCATGATGATTGACATGCATGACTACTAGTTTCTCAACGAGGTCCTGATTCTGGGATTTAGTAAAACAACAACATATCATGGTAAGGGCTTTATTTGTTTTTGTATTTCGACAATCATGCCGCTAGTTTCTCAAGGATGTCCTGGAAACAGGATTTAGAGAAGCAACAACGTTTCATGATTTGTCCTTGTCTTTTTCTGCTTGTGGTTGATTATGACAAAAAGACTGGGGCAATCACGCTCTTAGTATGAGTCATGATCATCCTTGTTTGTGACTGTTTGTTTTACGTAATGGTATGACCTTGCACACCTTGATCTATGTCATATCATGGTGTTTGTTGGCCATCACAACAGTTTGCCCAATGATGATTAAGAGCAATAAATATTAAAGTCCTATGGCAATGTTTTGAAGGATTTGGTCTAGGAATTAACATGCATCTCCGTCAGTCTCGTCATCTTCTCCTCTGTGGTCTGGTCATTGTCTCTCATCAGTCTCGTCGTCTTCTCTCGTCCATCTCACGATGATATCCTGTGACATCCAAAAAAAAAAGAAGTGCATACATGATCATATAAGCATTGCATTAGGTCCATACATACATCATCCATGGCATTAAATCATATACATAATCACAAACATTGCATTAACATAATCATCAACATTGCATCTTTTACTAAATACATTATGCACATCATTAACATAATCATATAAATAAGCATTGCATCATCATGGCATCAAAATCACAAATAAGCATCATAAGACATCATACATATCATAATGCATTAAATCAAAGAACATCACATAACACATGTAGGCCGCATCAAAACTACATCATCATATAAATACCATCTCAAAAATGTATAATGTCACAGGATAAAATCACGGGATATCCCAAAAATGGAGCTCGCAGGCTCAATAATCTATACATAGTGTGTCATAATAACAAAATGACCCTAGGGTAGACTCTCATCATCCCCTCATGGTGACGAATGTGGCAGCTGCAGCTCTGAACCTGGCACTGAAACGATAGGTGGATCTGTAGCGGCCTCTGTCTGTGCTACCAGTGGAGCTGAGAATGAAGGTGTCATCTCCACGATAACAAACACTTGTGATGTCACTGCTGCCGGACTCTGAGAGGTGGACGGATCTACAACTGGTGGTTGTCCCTGTACTGAACCAGTCGACCCATGGCTATGACCTGGGGTGTGCTGACGTGAGTGATGTGACCTGTACACTGATGTGTGCCCTGTCGAGGTAGACCCTCTGACACTGGTATGGCTCCTACTACCACTGCCACTGCCTGATCTCTGTCCACTACCTGTCCTTGTCTGTGACTGTGACAGGGTAGGATCCCGTCGCTCTGGTGGCACTGCCTGCTCGTATAATGTCCTATACTGCCCCAATCTTGTGCGCACTTTGGCCAACTCATGAGCCATGTCCCCTACAGGCCCTGTGCATAAAGCTGCGAACTCTATGCACCACTGAGCTGAGTCCTACTGGCGGATCACTGCCTGATCTCGCTCTACCCGAACCACCTCTAGCTCTCCCTACAATGCCCTGACCTATGTCAGGCTCTCATCTAATCTTTGCTGTAAATCAGCCACCCTCTGATCTATCGTGGCATCCTGAGGCAACACTGAACTAGAGGGTATCTCCTCCTCTCCCTCCACCATCCACCATCTGAGGAGTCTTTCGGCCTCATCCATGGCATCATCCTCGTCGTCATCATCCTCCGCCACATCCTCCGCTACATCCTCTGCCACCTCCTCCTCCTGTCTCCCCACATCCACCTCCTCCTCCCGTCCCCCCACCTCCACCTCCGCCACATCCTCTACCACCTCCTCCTCCCATCTCTCCTCACCCTCTCCCTCTTGTCGGTGCTGCTCCTCTCTCTCCCCCTCCTCGCCAACCTCAGGGATAGCATCTAATTCCACCCTCGCCACTCATGGGCGCACCCTCTGGACTTGTCTCTACCCATCCCACCATTGCCTCCGGCCATCTTCGCCATCATCCCCACTTCTGCCTCCATCTTTGCCATCATCCCCACCTCTGCCTCTGTCTCCACCCCTACCTCTGTCTCTGCCTCCGTCTCCACCTCTGCCTCAGTCTCTGCCTCTGCCTCTCCCCCTACCTCCATCTCTACCCCTGCCACCTCGCTTGGCCCGCGACACACGAGGAATCACTGATCGTCTATCAACTAGTACTGGCCCATCTGGATTTGTCAATGGCACTGGCCTGTGTGTCTGCCACCATAGGTCATAATTAGCTATCGTCCTAGGATCGGCTACTCCTCCCCTCCATCCCCATGCCTGGGCTACTAGCCTGTCAATCTACTGCTTTGTGAAGGCCACTGGAATGGCTGGTCCCCAAGCATACTCTCTAGAAGACCAGGCATACTCGACTGTCCCTGCAGGTACACCCTGCTGCTCTCTGAACTACCTTAGGACACGCTGTGGTAGGTACATCTCAATGATCAGCGATGTCTACACTGTCTATCAATCAGGTACCTATACTGTCTGCAGAAGCTAAGGTGCTCATCCTCATCATCCCATGGCTCGCAGTCTCTGTACGACCTCTAGATAAATGTCACCATGGTATCAATCTTGTGCTGCCACCAACCAATCTCACCCATCTATGTCTATTGTAGTGCACCCATGTAGTAATAAGCATAGGGCATCCCCTCAGCCAACTATGGTCTCTCAATGGGAGGACGAAATATGGCAATGTGCTCCCAAGCCCAGATCATCATCAGTGTAGTCTCGCAGGAGATGCTCTCTCCTCTCCTATAGGTAACATCGTGTAACTGATGGTAAAGTGTCCCTAGCAAATAGGGACCCCAAGCATAAACGGTCCTATCACGCCTCATGCCAACCAAGATGTCTCCCCAACCAATAGGAAATCCATGTCCACGGCGCTCAGGAATTAAGATCCCTCTAATCAGAGTCGCAAGGAATGCATCAAAGTGACCATAGTGCTTGGCCATGAACTCCCATCTGATCTTGTATCTTTGGATGCCCAGTCCTGCACCCTGATCTCGGTAGTATGCTTGGAAGGTCTGCTCTCCATGACGAGGGTCATAGACGATCCGATAGACATCATCCAAGGTAATCGTGGCCTCACCTATCGGTAGGTGGAATGAACAAGTCTCTAAATGCCACCGCTCGCACAGTGCATTCAGTAATCCCCTGTTTGCCCGAATGGCGGGCATATAGGGAGCATAGAATAATCCCATTCGCATCAATCGTTGCCGCTCTCGTGAGCTCAACTGGTCGGCAAACCGAAATGTGGTCGGTCTGCTCTCTCTCGTGTAGATAGGGGCAAGCTGTCTTTGCAAAAAAGACGCACAATATATCAGTACTTTTTGGACAACTATTGGCATCATCAAAAGCATTAAAGATTTCACAAGTATCACAATTGGTCTCAGTAAAAGGAAAAAAATCAAATGTGTCGCGTTATGGCAGTTGCATTGCAAATACTCGATTGTGCCTCTAAAATCTTCAAATGCGTCGCAACATGACAGTTGCATCGCTTGGTTTCCCAAATGCGTCACATTATGGAAATTGTGTCACAAATTCAAGCGATTGCGGCTCAAAAAGGTGAGTGCGTTGCTTAAATGTGTAGTTGCGGCACAATATGACAATTGTGGCATTCAGGCATTCAATTGTGACTCAATAAGTCAAATGTGTCGCAGTATTTGTAAAATGCAGTGCAAACCACCGGGCTATTAAAATTTGTCTTCGCACTTGTGTCGCGACGCATCAAATGCCTCGAACATGCAAACAATTGCGGCTTACGCGAACGTAGTTGCGTCGCGGCGCAAATATTGTTTTCCCTATAAAGCTAAAAATAACACGAAAAATGAGAAAATTACAAAGTGGGACAAGGGTACTTACCACTAGCTTTGAGCCCTTTGGCCGTCTGAATGTCCGTACAATCTCCCCGCGATGTTTTGACACTGGATTCACCATCCTCGTTGCTATGCCTTTCTCTCTGAGCTCTCGAAATTCACAAGGTAAATAGTGAAAATGAATTGACTTTTACCTCGTTGTCAACTTATTTATAAGGTCAAAATGAAATTTTCTCAGGTGAGTTACTGCTGGAAGCTCATTTGACCACGTTTGACTACCCCGTTGACTATCTTAAACATGTTAGAATCCAAAACCGACTGCGCCATTGTTTTTCTGGTCATTAAATTGACTTATCGGGACCCTTTCAAAAAATTTCAGCCACCGACTCAAAATTTGAAAAATTTTCCGAGGGGGCATTAATACCCTTTACCTTCACTGGGGCATGACTTTGACTTATTTTCTTTGTCACAACGCGACAAGCGACATTATGACAAAGAGGGGCAAAATGTAGACACCTAAAAATGACCTAGGCCTGCAAGCTTCATTTTTACCACTTTCGTCCTAGCATAATTATGACATTTAATTATGTCCTTGGTCCACATTCGACTATTGATTAAATCATTCATAATTATTTAATTAATTCATGTCCTTTATTCTTCATGATTATTAAATAAATAAATTTCATTTATTTATTAAATACGTCATTAATTGTCTAAGTCTTCCCTTAATTAAATAAATTTCTTAATTTATTTAATTTTCTTCATTAATTCTTTCGATTATTAAATAAATGAATTTCATTTATTTATTTGATATGTCACTAATTGTCACAATTAAATAAATTTATTAATTTATTTAATTATTGATCTTATCTTCCAAATTAAATAATTATTTTTAATTATTTAATTATTAATTCACTTTTCTTTCATTTTAAATAAATGAAAATATTTAAAATGATTTCATTTTATTAACTTTCACTCTTTTTAGTAAATAATCTGAAAAAGATTATTTACTTGTCATCATCATTTTTGAATTAATTAAATTCAAAAGATATTATTCTTCCAAAATCAAGTAATCGATTCTTGATTTTTCAAATCGAATCTTCAGTTCAACTCTTATCTTCTTGATTTTTTGAATCTCACAAATCAGGCAATCTTTATCTTCTTGATTTTTGAAAATCTTTATTTCTTTAATTAATTTCCTCATTTATTCTCCACCGTCAATCCGATTTAGCTGAGACATTATTCTGACCGTTCGATTAAGGATTTTTCCCTAACCCTGATTAGGGATTCTTAGATTTAATCTGAACCTCTCGTTCTAAGTCTTTCTTAGAATTCAATCTCATCCGTCCACTCAAAATTGTGTTTTCTATAAAAGACAATTTTGCTCATAATTTTGGGATCCGACAACTTCATTTTTAATTTAGTAGTCATTATAGTCATTTGGCATTAGTAGTCATTATTTCATTTTAGCATATTGTCATAGACATAGGCATAATTTTATAAATCCTTCAACATTTGCATAGGACTTTGACATTATTATAGGTTGCTCATTTGAAATCTGAGGGCCTCATAGATTTGCTGCAAACTAGAAGGTGTAACAAAGGTGAACCATGGAAGATGGATATTTTTGGTAGTATTACTCCTTTTATTTTCATTATATTTCCTTTGTGCTTTGTTATTTCATTGGATTTTGATGTTTATTGATTTAATAAGTTAACAATCTAATTTTCCATTGATACACATTCTTTATATTCTTTGCTATTAGCAGAAATAAAGAATATTGATAGGGATCAGGAAGTAGTGATACCAATAATTGAAAATTAGATCCCTAGGGCCAGTGATCTGGATATCATGTATAAGGCCTCAAGGTTTGATATAAATAATAGGCCCCAATCATTAAATCCTACTCATATGTTAGTAAAATCATTGCAAGGTTTTCAGACCTTACCAGATGACTTAAGTAGGAAGATTAGGGAGCTGGTGAAGAATTTCAATGATTGGGGTAACACATTGTTACCTGATATAATTGATCAGTAGGGGAAAATCAAGTCATTTCAACAATGGAAGGATAAGCAAGTGAGACCATCAATGATCAAATCAATTTAATTTGTGATGACTCAGAATATGACTTATTGGTGAGCTGTATGGACAAAATATTAGTACCAGCTCATTTTTGGAATCTTTTGAAAGGATGCGAATTAGTTAGCGGTAAAATACACACCTTATAATACCAAGGTGGATGAGGTAGTTAATATTAATTGGCTGACTGATGATGAGTACCAGAATTGGGTAACTAAATATTTGACTGAGGAGGAGTAAAAGGAATGAACTACTAATAGGTGGCAGATCAGATGTTGTGGTTGCAACGGTTGTAGTTTTGTGTTGACGGCTTTCTCGGTGCGGTTTTCTTGTGGTTTTTTGCATCAACGTTCCTCAGCTGATATGATGAACAAAAATATTTTTCAAGGTGGTGGTTGTTGTAACAAATTTTGGAATATCACCAGGTGCTCCAATTGACTGGTGAGAGGTGTACTTTGTAGCCCGGTGCTTGTTTGCTCCTTCATTTTCTATAAGAAGGATTTTAAGGCCAAAAGTACAGGTTAGCAAGTTAGATAATTTTTTTCGAGTGTAGGTGAAGATGCAGAGAGAATTGTAAATTCCGATGGTTTTAGAGAAATACAATTTAGGTTTTGAGTCATTCTATAACAGGTTTTGAGTTCATAAAGATTTAATGTTGTATAATAGTACTTACATTTGAGTTGAAATAAAAATTCGAGCTCATTTCTCTCCATTGTACATGCATATTTGAACTTTGAATGAAATAACTAAGGGTTGTTTTATCCATCTCACTGTTGTGGTGTGTATGATTCTATTTTAGATTAAATTCAAGGAATTAATTAAAATGTTTGAATGGGATTATAGGCGGATATGTGTTGTATAAGGATTGATAAGTAGTCCTAGGTTAGAATGCATACTGATGAAATTGTAATGCAATATTGTTAGGTATCTTATATGTGATGTATTAAATCTGTTATAAACCTCTAGATGCTTATGAATTTGACTCCTGCAATGGATATATGGCACTAATCTAAGTTGTAATTATTAGTGTAGTTTAGTATTTGTTTGTCTTTGCCTAGAGCTTTCTACAAATTGCAAATCATTGACTATCTTATACAATGGATTGTGTTTAGTTATCTCACGCTTTAGATAGTTGATATTGTCAATGAAAAACCAATTCTAGTTGATATTATCTTATCATGTTGAGCTATTAAGTGAGATCATTTGCTATTGTTAATGTTGTTTATAATAATGGTGCAAAGGTTGTAAACACATTAAGGGATCACCCTCCTGGGTCTTGCAGAGCCCGAAGTGTAGGAGGCTTTTAAAGTCATCGTCAGTTGGTTCAGGTCCTTCGATCTTCTTTCGATTGGAATTGGAAATTCCATAGGTAGATTAGAAGACAAACCTGGTTACATTGTAAAAAGAACCGACATACACATCAACCACTAAACAACCACCTCTACAACTAACTTTTTAATCTTTTGTGATCACATGAAACATAAAACACACTAATTTTTAGGTTGTTAACATCACTATTGAAATGTTTTAATTTTTGACTTTCAAACATTAAAAAGTACATCATTAAATTAATTATGTAATGGCATAAAAATTAAAAACATCATGAATTAATTATGTAACCACATAAGTCAAATGTAATTCTATCAGGAAATTAATATCAAATAGATAATATAATCGCATAACTTATACATTTCAATGTCATTGATCTTCTTCTTCATCCAACTCTTTGTCTGTATCATCCGATCCATATTCGACATTGTAAGGATTGGTCATATCATCATCATCATCGATATCAGTTTTGATAATTTCATCATCCACACGGATATCATCTTCATGAACATTAACTCCTACATCATCATGATCTAGTTCCTCCTCTTTGACATCTTTGTCAGGGACATCATCAACTAACTATTGATCCTGATCATCATCTACATCATCTTCTAGTTCTTCGGTATCTTCTTCTTCCACCACATTATACTTTACTAGCCTTCCTCTTGGATCATGTCTAATAACAAATGACCAACCTAGTTTACTTGGAACCTCTGAGTAAAATACCTGCTCACATTGGCTTGGAAGAACATAGGGCTCATTTCTAGCTTGCTCGATCAACCTTGTATTAACCATGGTAAATCCATTACCATGTTCAATAACAGTTCTCTCAGGATCATTTTCATTCAATCATAGTCTGTACCATAGGATGATGAGCAAAATTAATCTGAAGGACTTAAAGTCACACTCAAGTATATCATCCAAAATCTCATAGTATCAATTTTCTAAGACTTTTGGATGTATGTCGCTTCTAGATGAAACATTAGTGACCTGAAAAACTGCAGTTATACCAGAATCACAAGTTTTCTTCATGTCATCCAACATTTTGATTCAAAATTTACGACCATTGCACCACATAGCCTTGTGGTGTTTCACCTACAATATGTCAAACATGTAAAAATTATTGCAATATCATTAGTTGATAAACATATTTATTCTTGGCCGAATGTATGCAAAGAAAATAATCTCAACATATATATACATCAATATACTTGAAAATAATTAAATAATATGGGTGATTAATATATTTATACGTACCTGTTTATGTCTTAAACCATATGCTAAATCAATTTCCCTTTGTGTAACATTGGAATCTCCATTACGATGAGCTTCTTTAACCAATGAAGCCACACCTTCCCATTTTAATGTGCGACCAGATTGTTGACATTGTTCAATCCATACCGTCATCCAATCAAGATTGTTGGTGATGTACAAATGTAGTGCATCTCACTCTCGACCAACTGTATCAAAAAAATTGAAATTCACAAACGACGTATAATTAGTTAAATACCACAGTATACGACCTTAATTTATAATTGATGTATATTGAAGATTAAAAATTAAATAAGTACAATATACATAAAAACCATATGTAAAATGTATTCCAATTAATCTCCATGACCATCTTATAATTACCTTTCACTTTCCTCAATCTACCTTTCCCCAACAGGTACTCCCCTTCGAATTTGTTAATGGAGTTGGGATCCCAAATGCGATCTACATGGATCTTTGCTGCAAACTTAAGAAGATATTTACTAATGTACACCATGGTCTGGTATACCATATATCCCTCCACCATAGAACCCTCAGGATGTGCTCTTTGTCTAACCAAAGCCTTCAAAAATTTCAAGTGCCTCTCAACCATCCACATTGACCTTGTGTGTACAGGTCCACACAATTCAATCTCCTCAACTTGGTGTATGAGATAGTGTTCTTGTGCATTGAAAAATGTTGAAGGTAGACACTTTTTCATTTCACACATTAGATGAGGAATTTTTCTCTTCCAATAATTTATATCTTCTTTATGGATTTCTTTAGATGACAACCATCTACAAGTGATTAACGAGATTTAACAAAAATATACATTATATTACATAACAAGTAAAACAAATGGAAATTATAAGATGTATACAATGAATTGAACAAATCTCACTACTTACCCCATGTATTTTCCAAGATCATATATAACTTGCTTGACATTGTTGTCAAAGTTGTCTGCGAGAGATAGAGGTAGAATGCACTGCAACAATTATAAAATGATATTTTCATTATTTTTCCAAAAGTAGTAAGCACAATACACTGAAAAGTACATGCATTATACAAGTGTATATAATATACCAGAATAATTACCTTAATGAAAGTATGCCAATCATGCATTTTCATCCCTGAACCAAATTCACCTTTCTTTGTTATTATATTATTTATGTTCGCAGTAAATCCTGTGGGAAATTGAATTTTTCATATGACTTTTTTTATAGCATTGCTTTGCTACTCTTTTAATAACCAAAGAAGGGAACTTATATTAATTTGGTCTCCATCACTATTTAATTAAATGACATTTTTCATTGCATGATTGGCTTCCTGAATGTCACTACAAATTTTGACAATTTTTTCTTTGTCATGCCTTCCATCCAATATTTTCTATAACATTTCTGTTATATTCTTTTCGATATGCATTGTATCAAACAAATGCACAATTTTTAGCTACTCATAGTAGGGAAACCTACTAAATTGTCTGGGATAATTTTTCAGTCCTTGTGGAAGCCGACCATTAATGCCTTGACGACCTTCATGAAGCATATAAGTTAAACAAATTAACAACGACAATCATTGTCAATTGCAACATGAGTAAACACAACACAATATAAAAATATAAATTAAAAACATAGCATATATGATAGATAAACAATTTGATCTGATGTATAACCTTGACAATTAATTCTATTATATTCCAACTTCCATAGGCGAGGTGTCATTCTTCGTGGTTTTGATGTAGTCTCATCTTTCCCATTGAAAAGATGTTTTTCAGTAGTTCGATACTTATGATTTCTATGGAGGAAGTGCCTATACTCATCAAACACCTGCTTTCCTAAACTTGTTGAATGACGAGATTTCATCTTTGGACCATAAATTGGACATGCAAATTTTCCCTTTGTTTGAAGACCTGCAAGATCATATATAATTGGATTAAATATGTCAATTTTTTTAATTATATATAATGAATAGATTATTTTAAAAACATGCATGATATCTACTTCATTAAATTAAATATTGTTAAAGTGCAGTTGAACGTTATAACATACCACAAAAATGTGTTAGCCTTGGGGAATCATGAATTTTTCATACAAGGATTGCATGGAATTGAAATTGTCTTTGTCCTATTGGTCTAGAGACGTCATACATAGTGACACCATTCCATAACTTTAGTAACTCGTTGATAAGAGGCTCGATATATACATTCATATCTTTAACTTGGTACTTACCTAGTTGAATGAACATAAACATTACATAATTATTATAACCATTTTACTGTAATATATATAAATTAATGTACATGACTATTGAATGAAAAAAATATAAGTCATTATACAACAAATAAGACAAATGAGATGTTACTACGTTAAAGAAAATTGATGTAAACAAATACCTGGAACAATCATTGACAACATTATGTGCTCCCTCTTTATTGACATCCATGGAGGAATGCTATTGTTGATAACAAAAACATGCCACACTGAGTAAATAGATCTTAGCTCTCCAAATGGATTGACACCATCCGCTCCCAATGAAAGCTTCAGATTACGAGGTTCTTCTTTAAAGTGTGGCCATTTTTCCTCCATGTCCTTAAATGAAGAACCATCCATAGGAATTCGAAGAATGTCATCTCCACTTCTATGTTGTGCATGGTAATCCATAAATTGCGCTAAGCTTTCACACCTAAATAATCGTTGCATACGTGGAATAATGGGAATATAATGAAGAACCTTGCGAGTCACCTTTTTTGTTAGTTGATATGTTCAATATCTACTGATATGCCATTTCAAGCATTCTATTGCAAATTCCTATTGTTTATGATATATAATATGATCATTGGGACATGCATGTATTACTTGATACTCCATTCCAATATCTTTCATAATGGAACATAAATCTCGGTATGAGCAAGGTAAAATATTTGATGGTGGTAACAAAAATTCACCAATTAGTCTACAACAAAAAATAATTTGTTCATATAAAGAATATTAATGGTACATATTTCATCCTTTATTTACTAGTGATGAACTAACAACAATTAAAATAGATGAAAAAATATGACATATATGACATACCTTAACATTTGTGAGATTTCTATGTTTGATAAACCATTCATAACCTTCAAGTTCAACAAAAACAATACAACAGAGAGAAGAGTTGTTTGGGAGCCTTCATAAAGGGGCTCATATGTCTTCTCAAGTATAGGTAAATCATGAACATCATCAAAGTCATCTTGATCATCATGATCAACTCTACCACTAAATGTGTCATGGATCAATGTATTCGTACCATCATCTTCAACTATGTTTTTTGGCGCATGATCATCTTCTTACATAGGATCATTAACTTCATCTTCGATATTCACAACTCCATGTTCGTCCGCTTGCAAAACCACATTCTCCGGGCCGTGATAATCCATATCATCTGCCCTAGGGTGCCCCACCTTTATAATAATGATAGACACAAATAAACCATGATCATGATCAAGTGATTATATATATATAATGTTAAAATGATATAAACATTTACAAATTCAATCAATATAAACACATATAATGAACAACTTACCAATGGATGATAATCATGCCCCCTTCAACGTGACCATGCTACCTACAATGTTTCTTAGCTATTGTGATTAAAAGTCATCTCGTCTTTAAGCCCTTGCAATTATTGCAAGGACAATAACATTTCCCATCACCCTTTGTTTTCAATCTAGCTCACAATCTATCAAGTGTCTCTTCATTTCATTTTAGACTAATATTATCTGACATGATTTTTCTTTACCAAGCTTGACTATTTAGATCTTCAAAAAATATCAAACTCACACTCCAATAAATTTTATTCATAGATAGGTAACATAATCTAATAATTTTGATATTTTATACCAGAAAAATTTGGCATGCAACCACCCCTGCAAAAGAGAAGATAGTCTGAAGTTAATGAACCCAAAAAACACTTTCAAATGCTAATTCCAAAACTTATTAAATTCTAATTTTACTATGATTTCCAACTGTTAAGACTCCTAAAATCAGAATATTGAACTTGATTGCAAACTTCCTACAATGATGGAGGTAGCGAGCTAGTAAGAGCAAGTGACCCATTCCTAAGGAGCAACAAGTCAGAATCATCATTGCTAATGTCAATACGGATTTATCCTTTTAGTTAAAGATGCAATGTGTCACTTCTTATGGCGAGCTTATCCCCAGGACCCTCAACATTGAGAGAGCCCTAATAAAAAACAGCATAAGCATTGGTAAGAGCATGATTAGGGTACAAACCCTAGGCCTCTGTAGAAACATAAACAATAACTATAGTAGATTAGTGAGGTTGCAATACCAGAAAGATTGAGACATTGTAGGTAATAAAAAAATCTTGCAATCTAAAGATTGTAGCCAATAATAAGCACACTATGTAGCTTAGTGACATTTGTAAATGCAATGTATAGTAAGAAGAATGTGATAGTCAAAAAGAGGTTGAGCAGTGACAAGATAATAAATCTCAAACCTTGCATAGTAAAGTGGAGATTTTAACAGTGAATTTCCTTACCCCCTTGCTGACTTTAAGGGTTTTTCAAATTCTTTTGGTAGTGTTAGACAAGGAAAGTGCAATCAAGGAATGACTTTCCAAATGAAGTAATAGTGGTAATCATAGGTTCAATGTTTCTTCTTAGCCATTAATGTATAATGGAGGTAGTGGATTGCATGTTTGAGTAGTGTTTTGAGACTCATCAAAGATGGGAGAATAGTGAATAATACCTTGTGGACTGTGAAGTAGTGTCAATAAGGTTGAAGGATCTTAAGAACTACAATACCATGAAACAATGAGTCCCCTATAGTAAGTAGGTAGTCTATAGGGCATAGTTTGATTTTATAGAAAGATGCTCATGAAAGGAATCTTCAAGTGATAGTAAGTGAGCTGTTTGAGATTGCAGCTGAGGGTGCAATACCCAGTCTTAAAGGAAGTTAGCAAAGCAATAAATATGCAAGAAAATAAAATCGTACACAACAAACAATTCACAATGTTATCTTGCATAATGCCTTGAGTTTGAAGACAAAAATCTCATTGTATCTTCATGATGAAAGTGGTGACCTTAATGGTCAATCACTAGAAACCATGATTTTAAAACATGCTATTGTGCTTATGGAGGAAACATTTTAAGCAAGGCAGTGAGTGGTGGTTTGGAATAATGGAAGGTATGAAGGATTTGATTTATATGCATACTATGTAGTCTAGCTTAAGACAACGTTCTTAGAAGAGATTGAAGGTGGATTATGGAACTCAAGGGTTACCATGAAAAGGATTAAAGCAAAGACTGAGATCTATTTAAAAGCCACGGTCATGAAGATATTAAAGATGTCACATGCAAAACCCTAGTAGCTGGAGTAATGAATACAGTGCCAAAGATGATAGTGTGCAAGGGAAAATTTAGGAGATCTCCACATTATCTAATTACAGGGAAATACATCATTTATTTATTTTTTAATTAAAAGAAATCATTCTAAACCCTATATAGGATACATTGATACTTCAAAAGCCTCTAAAGGAATTTGAGATTATGCAAATATATGTCAAGTAACATTCATAAGGTTTAGAAAATATTGATCACTCTCTAGAATAGCCATTAAACATGGCTTGTGCTTGAATGCACTACATAATTGATATAACACAACCACTCTGCATATCAACCAGAGTTATAGGCTCTTTATTGCAACAAGAGGTAATCACTCTTCAATCATGCTATAATTACATCCTAAACTATTAAACTTGAGACAACTTGAATGCACCCAATGATCATTGACACCTACACTATACAACTTGAATTAACTACATTATATGAGTGCCTCCATTTCTATCACAACATAGCCACATTAAACTTGGGTTACACATGAATGAATCATGTATTTGTTATAGCACAATTGTGCCACATGACCAATAGAGTTATGGATCACATAATTACAGTCACAATAATCTGTTCCTTGGTTGTGATCTTATGGTGATTACACACAACAAAATCTAGACATGAAATTCTCAAAACCCTAAACCTCTAAAAATGAAATCTGATGAGATGTTGCTTTAAAATATGATTTTCAAACCTGGAACTATAAATCTGACTTCACAATTGAATTCTGCAAAAAGATAATGACTACCCTTAACCTAGCGATATCTTCTTGAATTTTTTCTGATTTTTCCCAAGAATATCGTCCTTAGTTCTCCACAAACTATCTCGAGTAGAGAAAAACACTATCGCAATAAATCAGGCGTGAACTCACTTTTCATTATGTTGGCCACAATTTGATTTTTTTTCTATTTTTCATGTTTGTTGAAAATTCGACAAAAATGATAGCTGACATTTGGACGAACGTCAGGGATAAACTTTCAAAAAATTGAAAATTACACATCAAATTTTACAAGCACTCGACGATATAGCAAATTATACATATTTCGTCAAACAGTTTCATCAGATTTTGTAGTCAAATGAGTTAATGAGTCTTTCATAGGACCCTTAGGCTTCATTTTTCAAGTAGTTCTTTCATATTTTAGAGCTGTATAATAAAAAAATAGAGCATTGTAACTCAGTTTTCTAAGTCACGACACTGAGAAAAACACTTTGTAACACATTTTTCAAAGCAAAGACATATTTAAGTCTTGTATTTGTTGTAAGAACACCTATTGAGGGTCAAAACAACACAACAATATTAAATAGAATATTACTATTCTATTTCTCCTGAAAGAGAAAGATAACACATGGTGATCTAATTCCCAAGGTCCTCGTAATTGGTTCTCAATTATGCTCATATCACTCAGTGATTGATATAACTATAATATTCAGGGGGCCTTTTCTGGTAACAAGGAAGAAGACTACATAGCATCAATTAGTCTACATTTGGGGGGGTTTAAATAAAAGAAAAAGATGAATCGAAGCTTCAAATCAAATAACCATGAGTAAAATTCTTACATATCCAAACATGCATATCAATAATGAGTATTTATCCCACCTAACCACAACTATATCAAGATGCAATCCATAGAATAAACTATTCTACTACATACACCCATAATGCTAATTCAAATACCATCAACATTCACTAAACTTACTTCAAATAAATCACTCACTCATCATCTAAAACATAGATCAAATGAATACGATAACAACTTCATCCACAGATAATCCAATGATATAATCTTGAATCCAGTTCCTTCTATTGACTTTCATCAAATAAGAAACAATTAAGCACAACAAAAATCACTGGCATATGGATTGATCATGTACCATTAACCTTATCAAAATAGATCCAAACTTTAAAACCATAACATGAAAATGAATGAAAACTGTAAAGTAACCAAGTTTTACTGAACTTTTAGAGTATCTCTCCTAAAACATAGAAATCCTAGATCTAATCTCTATTTTCTATCATCAAGTGACTGATCTTCCTTCAATTAGCCGACCTTTTCAAAGTAGAACCTAATAATACATATATGGTGCCACATGCACAAGTTTCTCAATTATCAATCAAGATCCATAATTAATGGAACTAGAACTGAACATAGAAGTGGACTCATGAACTCTTGTTCCAAGGCTAATTACTCTATTGTGCCAATAATAAATCTAATATTCCAAGAAGAAAGTGAAACCGACGGCTCAAACTGAGAGTTGAGCTCATGTCAAAACCCACAAAAGAGGAGAAAAGCATATATTTGAGTATGGTGAAAAGAATCATTTAAATTTTACACAGAATGCTCAAGGATGTACTTGTCATAACTGGAGAACACTTGTTGAAGAGTACCCGAATCCAGCCCATCTAACCAATCACCTTCAAATTTGATCCTTTCAAATTTTTCAGAAACCAATCTTTGCATCTCCTTTAACTTGATTAACTCCTTTCTAGTAGTTCTTACCTCCTCCCTGATATCCATAAACTGATCTAATAATAGATCCTCCCCATCATCTCCCTTCTGCATAATTTCCTCAAACCTACCCCTCCATCTCTCCCTTAGCTTATCCAAAGATAGACCTTCTTTGTTTGAGGAATCTAGGTTAATTAAAATGGCCACAATTTCCTCTAATTCGACCATCTATTGATTCAAATCTTTTCTCATTTCTCGAACTTTTTCTTGATGCCCATGAATGGTCCTAGACTTATACCTTATGATGTTCATAGTTTTTTCCACAAAATCTACATTACCATGGTCAAGAATTGAATATTCCAGCAAGGTGGACTTGGGCACTTTGCTAATATCTTCAAGCTTTTTAACACATTCCTTGTATTCATCATCCTGCTTATCCAGATCATTCGCCTATTGGTCTAGATATTCTTCCAATTCAAGAGCAACCTTATGAATCTTAGAACCCTCAACAAGAACATCATCAACCTCCTGGTTGAGCTTATCCAACCATTTATCCATCATTCCTACCTTTCTTTTCATTTGAACTAAATCATCTACTTCCTTTTTTGTTAAAAAAAACTAGGGATTTAGGAAGAGCAACTTGTTGGGAAATGGGACTTGAAACATCTTTCAAAAACCTATGAAGCTGATCCAACCGAGCCTTAAGCTTATCCTTCCTTTGTTTATCTTTGATCATTTGGGATTTAGTTAAAGAGCCCACACTATCAATCAAAATCATTTGCTGGTTTCTTGTAGGCTTTCCCAAATTTACCACCCCCAACTTATAATCAGTGATTTGCATATCATCATGGCTCTTCTCCATTACGGGTATGGCACATTCAGCAACAATCTCTCTAGCATCAGTGAGCCTAGTAGAGTGAAGAACCCGGGCCTTCTTTTTTGGTTTCTCCTTCCCAATTTCTTTCATTATTTCCTCCCAATTCAACGACTGTGGTTGAACAACTTGTTTTCTTTCCAAGTCCAGTTTTAACCAAGTAGGAGCAATAGGAGTAGTGGCTACCTGGGTTGAAGAAGAAGCAATAGTAGTGGAAGACAAAGGTTGTAAAAATGTAAGCCTTGACTGAGAATCAACTTCCTGTACATTTTTCTAATCACTTTGTTCCTTTTCCTGTGCTAACCTTTCTGCTTCCTCTTTATCCTTTTTCTCTTGCAGCATTTTTGCCTCTAGCTCTTGCTTTAAACATTCCTCTTCCTCTTTATTTTTCTATAATATTTGATCCCGCTGCTTCTTCAGCTCTTCAACATAGTCCCATTCCTCCTTGGACTTCTTTTCATATTCCGCAATCTCAATAGACTCTCTTTCCCTTTTCAAATGTTCTTTCTCTTTCTTTTTCCTATAAGCCTCTTCTTGTGCCTTGAGCTTAGCTTCAATAGATTCTTTTTCTCTTCTTTGCTGAGCCTTTTCCTCTTCAAGGTTATGAATCTTTTGCTACATCATCAAATTATCTCTCTTCTTGTATTTTGAGCTCCTATTCCTTTTGTTATTGTTTTTGAGCTAATTCATCAGCCTTGACCTTATCTTCAAACTCCTTCTGCTTGACCGCCAATTCAAATTGTGCCTTGGACTCCTCCTCTTGTTGCTTAGTTGATGCCTCAGCTTGTGCCTTAGCATCAGCTTCTCTTTTTGTATCTTCAAAGAGTTTCCACTGATCTTCTTCAATCAATATGTGTTCGGTCTCTGCATCATCTGTCATATCAAAACTTGTTAATACATAATGCTCTTTATTAGATGGAGTCTTTTCTGAATCTATTTCTATATTATGTAACTCAATTTCATCCTCCATTTTCTTTAAGACCTCTGCTTCATCATGGAGGGCTCCCTTTCATTATTCTTGACCTAATTCTTATGCATCAGAGGGCTGAGTAGATACCTCCCCTATAGCAGATGTAGAAGCCCCCACCTCCGCAATTGTTTCATCTTCCTGCACCTCTGGAAGGTCTTGAGGAACCACCTCCTCTTGTGTATTAGAAGGCATAAACTCTAAGGGTTCCTTAGGTGCCATCCTTCTCTTTTCCCTTTTATATCCTTGGGTGGTACCTGCTGCTTTCCTCTTCTTAGATGATTGAGGCTCGGCCTAATTAGTCCTCAAACTCACCCATTGAATAATTCTATCCAGCACCGATCTTGCAATCTACTTTATGTCAATTGTCTCCTCGGCATTCCAATCTATTGGATCAAGATCCTTAGTACCAATATTTTCTGCATTATACCCGAGATCCAAAACAATCCCATCATCAAACAATGTTTCTGGAATGTCTTCTTTTATCCCAAACTCAACCATAAGTGGGATAGGTATCCTCTCATAATTCTTTTTCCTAAGGTCATATTCATCCTGCAAGTCCTCCCAAAAATCCTCCAACAAATTAAAGTGCTTCTCAAAGACAATGGGAAGCAAAGCCCTCAACTTGTGCTTGGGGTCATAGTACTTCCTTGCAGTGTACAAGCCCAACTTTAAATAATCTAATTAATCACAAATGACCTCAACTGCCTAAATGTGTGGAAAGCTAAAGACCCCCAACTTCATTGGAAACTTATGGCAACCGGTCTTGTGTTTGTTTCCAAAGTGGAAATTAACAGCCAAGGCTTGATAAATAAACTCCATTAGAATGATCCTATCACCACAACATCTAGGTAGCAAATGGGGGTGACAATCGAAACTTGGTAACCTGAAATAGGTGAATGTGGTGTACTAGATGAACTAATGCCCCCATTCATTCACAAAATCCATTGCCTCCCTACTAAGCCTATATCCCACATCACCATTAAGTTTGTTAATAATGACATAAAGAAAGGCATTATTAACCCTTCTATAATGTTGCTCTGATGTCTGCAAGGTGAGTTGATTATAATATTCCCACACTCTCTTCTGTCCTTGGGCTTCCCCTAATATACCCACTGTTTGAAGTCTAGGAAAAATCCTCACTCATGCAGATGCATAAAGTACATAGGAGGTCATACAGAAACGCTTGGTTTCTCTCACTTTTATCATTTGATTGTCAATGTTTTCCGATACTATCATTGACCAGTCAAATTGTTGCATCCCATTCAAAATAGTTTTGATAAAAGGAAACATCCATTCCTTAAACAGTGAGGCATCCCTCTTTCCAAACACCCTATAAAGGAACATGATTGTATCTGCAATTTCTCTACTAAAGTCTGCCTTTTTAGGTTGGTCTGGAAGCTTGGTCAGAGAGTTCTTCTCCACCCTCATCCAAGTCTTATTCATGTGAAATATATTCCTCTCCTTATTGTCACTGTAAAGCTTGAAAGCCTCCACCTCATTCAATTATTTAGGATTCTTGGGATCAGGTATATTAAACAGGAATTTGATCATTGGAGGCGTGAAGTCAATAATTATGTTACCCTTTACATCCACACACTGCCTAGTAGTAGGGTTATATGCTTCAACTACTGCAAGAATCAACTTCGAACATTGGATAGATAGGGGGAAGAGTGCAACATGTGCTAGCCCAGATTGAACAATCCTTTCTGTCCTTCCCATGACCTGATCCTCGGTGAATTTCTCCTCATGCAATTCCTCATAGTTAAAAGGGCCCAAATTGGTGTCAGTACCATCAGCCCAGTCGGAATCAATTTTACTAGCTGTGAGGGCAACTTCCCTATGCTTACATCTCAAGGTATACGAAAGTTGTTCCACCTTGATCTTCTTCAGTCTAACCCCTTGCCATGAAGTTTCACCTGGTTGGCTTCTCTGAGAGGCCTCATCTGATGCCCCCGATATTTCTTGATTCCTACAACAACTTCTTGTATTAGATGAACAAAACATCTAGGTTAGTCAATCATATAATCCCTTTTCCATCCTCCTTAGATAATATTTATTTAGTCAAAATCTCTGCCTTTATCAGAGGCAGAACCGTAGAAGCATTGGGCATAAAAGATATTTCTTATCATGTGGCGAAGCTGATATTAGAACTGGCTAAGAACCAAAATGGGGTCGGAAGTGGGACCAGAACAGGAACTAGACCAGAACTAGTTGTTAGTTCCCAAATTCAACTTCCAATCCAGATCCAGTTCCACTCAAGGACAAGGTATAAAGACACATCATAATGAACGAGAATAGAATAATTCCAGCAAATTGAAAGTATTTCAAACAAGGTACAGTCATATGAACTTTAAACCTTGGGTCACATTGGCTTAAAGAAAACCAGGAATAACATAGTTTAATCCTCCAATAGCTCCTCCATACAAAAGGTCATTTAAACCCTAGAAAAGGTCATTTTGTGAATGTTGTCAAGCAGAACCCTAGTTCGCTCGACACACTATTTCTGAAAACTAGGGCATAATGAGAATCCTACACGAACAACACATAATCAACTGGGGAAGACCAAAAATAGGATTTCAAGACGAACTTCATCACCCCAACAAGGAAACACCTTAAAAAATGAAACCCTAGTCAAAACTAGAGCATGAAAAAACAGACCTGTCACGAAAGTGAATTAGAACAAACAACAAAACAAAATGATAAATGAAAGGAAATCCCAAAATGGAACGAGACGAAAAAGAAAGGACCAAACAAAAAGAACAAGAAAAGAAAAAAAAACACAACCAAGCGAACAAATTCACATAAAAAAACCCTCTTGCGAATATGCCAAAACAACACACCCAAAAGAACAAATAGGAGACGGAAAAGGAAAGAAACCTACCTCAAAATGCTCCTCAGGACTGACCAAAATTTAGCCAAGATTTGCTCTGCAATTCACCTCCGTGACCAAATCAATCATTTTGAGACTTTCCTAGCCATGGTTTGCTTAGATAATTCGAATAATAATGATAATGAGGTAGTTTAAACATGATTAAACCTTTAAACATTAAGTCGCGTGTGCAAATAGGCTACATTTAATGCCATAAATGTGGTAGTTTGGGGACGGAGCCAATGACATGAACAGATAGTTAAGTCAAGTCCACGGAACAACAAAAAGGTAAAGAAAATGTGGATCTGGGTAAGAGACAAGATAAAGAAATCCACACAAAGTTCCTTACTTAATTTCCAACCTTGGATCTAGCCCTGACAAAAGGATACCGACCAAAAACACGACACAACAGGACAGGGGTGGGGACAAAACCGAAAATAGAACTTCACAAAGTTAGAAGTTTGATTCTAGGTCTGGATCTAGTCCCGACCAAAAAGAAAAGAACAACACACAAGCACAAGGGAAGCAGGACTGGAGCGAAAACTGGACCCACTTCAAACAACAAGAAAATGAGGAAGAAAATGAGCGGAGATAGAGTCGGAACGGGGACACAATATGGAAACTTAAAATTTCATACTTTCATTCCAATCCTGATTCCGCTTCCACATGAGCAAACAAACAAGACACAAAGAAATGACCAACAAACAAGAGGATGGACCAACCCAAGCATTTTTGAAAAAACCAATAGAACAAAGGAGAAACAAAAGAGAAGATGGAGTCAGAGTTGGAACGATATCCAAACTAGAAACCTTTTAAGAATTCCATGTTTAGATTTGGTTCTAGACCTGCCTTCAACAGAGCAAAAGACATACTTAGGAGCAAAAAAAACAACAACTAAGACCCAACCAAACAACCAAAGGTGAGCAAAAAAAAAGAAAAGGGGGACCCATTTTGTTCCAAAATAAAATGGGGTGGTTATGTAAGGCATAACAAATGGTGACTCGACTGGAAAGAATGGTTTACCCATTTTTAAGATATTGAAGAATTTAGTCACCCCAAAACTTATAATTTATGAGACATGTTAACTTTAAGTGTGATCAAAATATTTAAGTAAATTTGAGCTAGAATCTCAAATGTAGAACCAACATAAACTACTGCTTGAATCTAAGTGTGTGCATGCTTATGGTGCATCCTTCTTTATTTGAGCTTTCTCCACACCTAAACAACTATATCTACGATCCAAGCTACATGGATGGAGTCCTTTGACTGTCGTGTAATGGAATCTTGGGTATTTCTCCACTGCCAGTCAAGCATCCATAGCCCCGACGAAGATACCTCTAGTTCTCTCAAAGCATTACTCTACTGCCAGTTAGGCATCCATAGCCCCAACAAAGATACTTTAATTACGCATTTAGTATTGAGTTTTACTTTTATTTTGTGCTTCTCTTTTCTTATTTCTTTTACAGGCCTTACTTGTAAAAATTCTTTTCAAAAATCTTCTCAATACAAGGAGATTTATAGTCTAAGATGTGGGTTGAGAACTACAATGGATCCTATGACAGTTTTGGGGAAACTGATTTTTCACTTGAATCAAAGATATAATCACTTTGAGATGAATAGGCACTTTATAGTAAGATGTTTTATCTATTTTTTGACAGATTTCAATGATAGTTCAGGAGGTTATCTACAATATACCTTACTCCTAATAGCCTTTAGACTCATGCTAAAATGACCATAAGGCATGAGCTTTATAACAAAATCTTTCGACATATATGCCTAAAAATGCCTAAACCAATTTCTCTCCTAGTGCCTACAACATTCTTTGAATAACAATCCCAATATTTAAGATGGAAAGAAAAGAGAATCCCCAAAGAAGAAAACAAAGAAAGAAAAAAAACAACAAAGGAAACAAAGCGAAAGAAAGAAACAACAAAAAAACAACCAACTGAAGCAAAGAACTAGTAATTACACAAAATACATATATACAACTAATTCAGAAACTCAAACCTTTACGATCCAAAGTAATGCTTGAGAAACTACCCATTGACTGGCAATAGAATAGGTTCTCCCTTCAAGGTGGTCAAATTAAAAGCATTCTCACCCAAGATCTCGACTACTTGATATGAACCTACCCAGAGTCTATCAAATTTCTAGTGATCACCATTTTTCTCCTTAGCCTTATCCCACAACAACACCAGATTTGAGATTCTAAATGACTTAATCTTAGCTCTTTTGTTGAACCAATGTTTGACAATAGCTTGATGCTTGAAAAATTGTTGTAAAGCAGCATCTCTTTGTTCTTCCATGTTTAAGAGGCTATTTAATCTTACCTCAATCCGGTCATCTCTTGTATAAAACACTTGCATGAACTTAAGAATAGGTATCTGTAAGTGTATGGGGAAAACCAGATCTTGGCCATAGACTAATTTAAAAGGGGAATTTCCTAGAGAAACCTTAATATGGGTTCAATCTGCCCAGAAGGAAAATCTTAACTGGGTATGCCAGTCCCTAGGATTACTTTCAAGTAATTTCTTTATCACTTCTAACAGATTCTTGTTAGTAGATTTTGCCACACCATTTCCTTGAGGATAATAGTTAGAGGAATATTTCAAGATGATTTTATGTTTGTAAGCCCATTGTATGAATTCAACAGATGAAAAGGCATGGCCATTGTCACATACCAGGGTGAATGGTACTCCAAACCTAGTAACAATGTTTTTAGTAAGATATTTGATAACCACCTTAGTGGTGTTGTTCTTGGATGGTTGAGCCTCAGTCCAATGGGTGAAATAGTCTGTAGTAGTTAGAATGAATTTGTGTCTTGTAGAAGAATGAGGATTAATTACCCCAACAAAATCTAGTGCCCATTGGGAAAATGGTCTTACCTCATATATTGGTTGTAGAGGCATTGTTGGATTACGCTCCTTTGATGCAGAAGTCTAACATGTATGACATGTCCTGACATGTTGATGTGCATCCCTCAACACATAGGGCCAATAATATCATGACCTAAGGATTTGATGGGCTAAAGAATCTGTTCATTCGTGTCTTGTGACATGCCTACCATGGAATTCAACCATGGGATGCTTGGCTTCTTGCTGATCCAGACATCGCAGGTACACCCCGTCATAATTTATTCTATATAGAGCCCCTCCTTTGAGCATGCAATGAGCACTCGTCATCCTTAGTGCCCTTCTTTGGGTAGCATTCATTCCTTTTGGGCATCTGTTATTGAGAAGGAAGAAGATCAAGTCAGTATACCATGGGTCCTTGGTAAATGAGTGCACAGTATATTGCTGACAGGTAATATTCTTGTCAACATCTGCCATGGCCTTTGATAAACCTTGTCCTCAGACAAGTTTCATTGGATGTATCTCTAAATCATACTCTTGCAGGATAGCCATCCATTTTCCTCTTCTTTCCCCTAATTCTCTTTGCATAAGGAGAGACTTAATCGCTGGATCATGCACTATAGCAATAATTTGGCTCCTCAAAATGTAATGCCTAAATTTTTTTACTGCTCGTACTAATGATCTCCTTCACCTCTACATTGTGTTAGGACTGCTACACATGAATGATCAAATGCAAATGAATAAATATAAAAGGGCTTTAGATAATCTATGTTGGTCAAGATCGGTGCCTCAGATATTGATTGCTTAATCTACAAAAATGTAGATTTAGCCTCATTGCTCCATTCAATTTTAGCATCTTTCTTCATCATCTCGTTGAGGGGTTTGAAAATTTCTTCAAACCCTGTTATGAACTTCCTTACAAAATTAATCCCCCTGAAGAAGGACCTCATCCCCTTTTTACTCCCTAGCATCGTCAATTTCAAAATGCTCTCGACTCTGTCGAGATCTATGGATATCCCTCTTTCTGATATCACATGCCCTAGAAGTTTCCCTTGAGAAACTCCAAAGACACATTTCTTGGGGTTTAGAGATACTCCATAGCTGATACATCTCTTAAGGACCCTTGCTAAATCAGCAGCATGATCCTTTCTCTTCTTGGAAAATATTGTCAAGTCATCCACATATAATAATACACTTACCTATCAAATCTTTAAAATCCACATCCATTGCATGCTGAAAGATAGCTCTAGCATTAATGAGGCCAAATGACATGCATCGATAGGAAAATGTTCCCCATTTTGTAGTGAAGGCAGTCTTCATCCTGTCCTCATGGCTAACAAGCACTTGGTTATACCCAGAATAGCCATCTAAGAATGACATCATCTGAGATTCGTTGACAGTTTGTAATACCTCATCAAGAGAAGGAAGTGGATAGTTATCCTTCTATGAGGCTTTGTTTAAGTTCTTGAAGTCAACACACAGCCTGATCTCCCCACTTTTCTTATGTAATGGAACTAGATTGGCAACCTATGTGGAGTGCCTTACTGGGAAGATGATTCTTGTTGATAAAAGTTTTTGCACTTCCTTCTATATTAATGGTTCGATCAAAGCGTTGACCAGATGCTACTTTTGATGAAAGGGCTTGGCTTCTGGCTTCAATGGTATTGTGTGTGTGATCATAGAGGTGTCAAAAGCATTCAAATCTTCATAACTCCAGGAAATTACCACAATATCTTCTTTTAACACCTTAATTATTTCATTTCTGATCTCCTCAGGGCAGGTCTTTCCTATAAGGGCATTTCTTTCAGGACTCGAATCAGCCAAATTAATAGATTCATACTTCCCTCCTTCACTTTGCATTGGCACTCTTTCCCAAGCCGGAGGATCATAATCAAATATTCTTTCAAAGGCTACCATCCCCTTGGGGATGTTGTTACTCTTTAAGTTTATTACTCCTTTCGTATCACAACCTTTAGGGTCCCATTCTCCCTGATCTCTATCTGATTCATCTAACATCTAAACTTTCCAAGAAGGCGAGTATGTGTTGGTCATCATCAAAGACCTAAAATTTTCAAACATTATCAAGGACTGCTAGGATTGAAACTAGTTCAACTGAAAATATTTTCAATTTGGAGTCCTACATAGGCTCCAAAGTACTAGCAGTAACTGCCAAAGCATCTGTAATCTAATTTTTTTCCCTAGGAATCAAAGTAATTCTGAAAGCGTCAAAGTCCTCAATCAAATTCCAAACTCTATTTTTGTAAGCAGCCAATCTTTTATTATGGAAAGTATATTGGCTACAAACCTGTTTGATAATGACTTTAGAGTCCCCCATCACCATAAGAGATGCGACCTTCTGATGGGAAAACATTAAGCCCCTAGCAAGTGCTTTGTACTCTTCCACGTTGTTCGTGCAACCAAATTGTAGCCTATATGAAGCAAAGTAAGTCTTCCCCTTTCGATTGGTTAATTCCACCCCTGCTCCACTTCTTGATTTGGACTTAGAGCCATCAAATTTTAGACTCCATAATTGATCTGGGGCTGGGATCTCTTTCTTTTTCTAGCTTACAATTTTTTTGCTTGGCAGAAGTATATGGCGGCTCAGACTAGTGTTGATCATCATTATTTGAAAGTAACTGGGGGCATAGTTCATTAGAAGATTCTCTTGAATTGAAAATTTGTTCAAGAAGTGATTCCTGAACCTCCTCTTGAGTCAGGTCATGATTTAGTACCTTTGTCACCAACACCCTGGGCATTGGAAGTGTTTCTGAAGTAAGTGTAATAGGCAAAGACTGAGATTCCTCAGTCTCTAGTTGTAGTTCAAAACACAAAACCTGAGTCTTCTTGAGTTGAGAAGATGATTCCCTTTGAGCAAGGCCAACTCTCGTAAGGATGGTTGCATCATTTTCTTGAAATGGAAATTCATTAGTAGGGGCTTGAGGTTGACATTCACAAGTTTCTTCTACCGAGGAGACATGTTTTAAGATATCTACACAGGGTTGGCAAGTTAACTCAGAATGATTCTGGTAATGAACCCTACACCAATTAGGAAGTAGGAGACTCCACATATCAACCTCCTCTCCTAGTACCAGCCTATCATGTTGTAATTTCATTATTAGGACTTGTTGATTAACAATAATCATTGGGTCATTTTGCTCTGAAAGGGGTGAGTCATAAGAATGAAGTACTGAAAAAGTCATGATTTCCTCCTACTTGTAAACTCCTATCTCAGTTTTGAAATAGGCTACCTTATTAGGGGAATCATACTCAGTGATCATGTGTTTGAGCCTGGGATCACTTTCAATTTTGATTTGGGTTGCTACCCCTTTCCAGGGCAGCCACATGTGTGAGAAATCCAAAGACAAATATCCACCAAGACTTTTCATCAGGTCTCTGCTCAAAGGCATACCATAGGTTTCTGGGATATCTGTGACTTGGATATCCACGTAAGTTTGGATCCTTGGATCAGATCCAATCTATACATGGATATTTTTAAGCTCTCCTACCACATTGACTTCTGTTTTTTCTAACTGGCTAACCTTTTTATTTTTATGGAATGGGCTTGGACCTAACTTCCTACAAATCAAAAATGGCATGACGTTTCCTGATGCCCCAAAATGTAGCAGACAGTTGTGTAAATTATTTCCAAAAATTCTTAAACTTAGCAAGAGAGGTGGAGTACTATTCTTACCTTTATAGAGTGTTGCATTCATCTCATTAGTAGGAGTGGCCTTTTCTCTTCCTTTCGACCTGTTTGCTTCCCCCAAGGCTTTCAACAAAATTTCCTTTTGAGTAGGGAACCATTTCAAAATATCAAAGAAAGACATTGAAGTCTTCTGCCTCTACATCTCTATAATGAAATCAAACTCTAAATCATTCCTAACCTGATATTTAGGAATTGAAGGTGAATTACCTTTGTTCTAAGAATCTGATGGTCCCTTTGGTCGTGGTGGATTATTATCCGCATTCTGATTTGGCGGGACCATATTATTAGGAGGGGCAGAGGTCGTGAATGGCCCTCTATTCTGATTTCTAAGGAAATGGCCCCCCTTGGTTTGGAAGGCTTGGGCATCATACACATCTTCTAGTACTTAATTGTCTTCCTGGTTGGGAAATGGAAGTTCTTCCTCAAAGATATCATATGCCATGGTAGTATCCATTGATCCACTAGATTTTTTGGATGCACCCTGGAATGGAGCATCAACCACGTTAGCAGTGTGCAGCTTTTCATCTCCCGCTTGATAATTGTGGGAAACTCCTTCATTATTGGGTCCAGTATTCCATGGCCTATTGTTGTTAGACCTTTGATTGTATCCTCTATTCTGATTTTGATAGTTTTGATTAGAGGAGTTTTGGTTTTGGAAATTCCTATTGGAATTCTAGTTGGTATTATAATTCTTATTAGGATTTTGGTTAGGATAACCACCCTGATTAGAATATCCTCCCTGATTCTGAAAACCTTGGTTCTGGTTGTGAGGGGGATTCTGTCTAAGTTGAGCCATGTCGTCAGACATCTGAGATAGTGTCTTTTTGAGAATCTCCATCTCATTGGTTAGTTGGAGAGTCTTTTCACTTTCTATAGTCTTCACAACAAAGGATTGATTAACTGAATTTGATCCTCCAACTTGATTTTGGTAATTTTGATTTTGCTAGGAGGATTCTTGGGGACCATTGTTAAAAAATGGCAAGGGAGGTGAAGCTTGGAACTCAGACATGGGTCCGTATTAGGAATAAGACATCCATGGGACCATATTGAATAAAGGGGGTGGATTGGACATTTTGTACCCTATAGGAGGGAGAACTCCTCCTAGACTCCCAGATTGTAGACTTATCTGTTGTTACAATTGGATAGCGAGATGATATACCTTAGCCAAAGAATTAGTTTCGTTAGCATTATATGTCCTTTTCAAGAAAAAGCCAATAAAAGGGTCCACAACCCTTAAGTATGCCAAGATGGCGATGTTCTCAGCCACGAGGTAATGATCCTGCAACCTTCGGTACATTCTTTGGAACCTGGTGTTGAATAGAGGGATGGGTTCATGGTGTTCTTTTCTTATTGTGGCAAACTGGTGGTAAAGGATAGCAGGGTCCACATAAACCCTGAACTAATTGATAAAGGCATTCTCCAAATCTGTCCAACTTAGAACTGACCCTTGGGGTAATTTTAGGTACCAATTGTACGCCATGTCTCCCAACGAATAGGGGAACAATCTGCACACAACATCCTGATGAGCCACCTAAGCATGGGTACATGCATCTTTAAATGCATGTATGTGCTCCTCAGCACTTCTTGATTCTCCATGCATGTACTTAGGATAGAACTCTTTAGGTTCTTGGGGAGATCGTGTATACCTCTAGGGATAGTCCTTAATGGTGAAGGGTTATTGAAAAAGTAAGCCATAGGTCTTGGCGGTGCTACAGGTTGAGTAGGTTGTGGAATGGGTGAAAGTGGTCGGTGAGGTTGTGTAGGTGGGTTTGGTGGAAACCCAGATGGGGTGAGTGGTGGTGATAAAGGTTGGATCAAGAGTCTATGAGCCCAGGGCCTATATCTGACAGGGGTTTGGACTTCAACAAGTGGTTCGGGGTTCTGAGAAGATCTAAGAACTCTCTCATACCTATCTGGTGAAAATGACCCAATGCGAGCCAACTTGTTCCCCAGGCCCTCCTTCTAGCGCCAGATCTGTTGAGGGTCAAAATAGCACAACAACATTAAACAAAATATTACTATTCTATTTCTCCTAAAAGAGAAACATAACTCATGGTGATCAAACTCCCAAGGTCCTGGTAATTGGTTCTCAATTATGCTGATATAACTCAATGGTTGATATAATTGTAATATTCAAGGGACTTTGCTGGTAACAAGGAATAGGACTGCATAGCATCAATTAGTCTAAATTTGGGGGGGGGTTTAAATAAAAGAAAAAGATGAATTAGAGCTTCAAATCAAAGAAACATGAGTAAAATTCTTACATATCCAAATATTCATATCAATAATGAGTGTTTATCCCACCTAACCACAACTATAGCAAGATGCAATCCATAGAATAAACTATGCTACTGCATACATCCATAATGCTAATTAAAATACCATCAACATTCACTAAACTTACTTCAAACAAATCACTCACTCATCATCTAAAACATAGATCAAATGAATACGATAACAAGTTCATTCACAGATAATCCAATGATATAATCTTGAATCCAGTTCCTTCTATTGACTTTCATCAAATAAGAAACAATTAAGCACAACAAAAATCACTGGCATATGGATTGATCATGTACCATTAACCTTATCAAAATAGATCCAAACTTTAAAACCATAACATGAAAATGAATGAAAAACTGTAAAGTAACCAAGTTTTACTAAACTCTTAGAGTATCTCTCCTAAAACATAGAAATCCTAGATCTAATCTCTATTTTCTATCATCAGGTGGCTGATCTTCCTCCAATTAGCCGACCTTTTCAAAGTAGAACTTAATAATACATATATGGTGCCAAATGCACAAGTTTCTCAATTATCAATCAAGATCCACAATTAATGGAACTGCAATTGAACATAGAAGTGGACTCATGAACTCTTGTTCCAAGGCTAATTACTCTGTCGCACCAACAAGAAATCTGATATTCCAATAAAAAAGTGAAACTGACAGGTCAAACTCAGAGTTGAGCTCATGTCAAAACCCACAAAAGAGGACAAAAGCCAATATTTGAGTATGGTGAAAAGAATCAGTTAACTTTTGCACTAAATTCTCAAGGATGTACTCGTCATAATTGGAGAACACTTGTTGAAGAGTACTCGAATCCATCCCATCTAACCAATCACCTTCAAATTTGATCCTTTCAAATTCTACAGAAACCAATCTTTGCATCTCCTTTAACTTGATTAACTCCTTTCTAGCAGTTCTTACCTCGTCCCTAATATCCATAAACTGATCTAATAATAGATCCTCCCCATCGTCTCCCTTTTGCATAATTTCCTCAAACCTACCCCTCTATCTCTCCCTTATTTTATCCAAAGATAGGCCTTCTTTGTTTGAGGAATCTAGGTTAATTAAAATGGCCACAATTGCCTCTAATTAAACCATCTGTTGATTCAAATCTTTGCTCATTTCTCAAACTTCTTCTTGATGCCCATGAATGGTCCTAGACTTATACCTTATGATGCTCATAGTTTTTTCCACAAAATCTATATTACCATGGTCAAGAATTGAATATTATAGCAAGGTGGACTTGGGCACTTTACTAATATCTTCGAGCTTTTCAACACATTCCTTGTATTGATCATCCTACTTATCCAAATCCTTGGCCTGCTGGTCTAGATCTTTTTCCAATTCAAGAGCAGCCTTATGAATCTTAGAACCCTCAACAAGAAAATCATCAACCTCCTGGTTGAGCTTATCCAACCATTTATCCATCATTCCTACCTTGCTTTTCATTTGAACTAAATCATCTGCTTCCTTCTTTGTTAACAAAATTGGGGATTCAAGAAGAGTAGCTTGTTGGGAAATGGGACTTGAAACATCTTTCAAAAACCTATGAAGTTGATCCAACCGAGCCTTAAGCTCATCCTTCCTTTGTTTATCTTTGATCATATGGGATTTAGTTGAAGAGGCCACAATATCAATCAAAGTCGTTTACTAGTTTCTTGTAGGCTTTCCCAAATTTACCGCCCCCAAATGATAATCAATGATTTGCATATCATCACAGCTCTTATCCATTATAGATATGGGACATTCAACAACAATCTCTCTAGCATTAGTGAGCCTAGTAGACTGAAGAACCCGGGCCTTCTTTTTAGGTTTCTCCTTCCCAATTTCTTTCATAATTTCCTCCCAATTCAATAGTTGTGGTTGAACAACTTGTTTTCTTTCCAAGTCCAGTTTTAACCAAGTAGGAGCAATAGGAGTAGTGGCTGCTTGGTCTAAAGAAGAAGCAATAGTAGTGGAAGAAAAAAGTTGTAACAATGTAAGCTCTGGCTGAGAATCAAGTTCCTGCACATTTTGTTGATCCCTTTGTTCCTTTTCCTGTAACCTTTCTAGTTCCCCTTTATCCTTTTGCTCTTGCAGCCTTTTAGCCTCTAACTCCTGCTTTAAACATTCCTCTTCCTCTTTCTTTTTCTGCAATATTTGATCTCATTGCTTCTTCAACTCTTCAACATAGTCCCATGCCTCCTTAGACTTCTTTTCATATTCAGCAATCTCAACAGCCTCTCTTTCCCTTTTCAAACGTTCTTGCTCTGCCTTTTTCCTATAAGCCTCTTCTTATTCCTTGAGCTTAGCTTCAATAGTTTCTTTTTCTCTTCTTTGCTAAGCCTTTTCCTCTTCAAGGTTATGAATCTTCTACTGCATCATCAACTTATCTCTCTCTTCTTGTATTTTGATCTCCCACTCCTTTTGTTATTGTTGTTGAGCTAATTCATCAGCCTTGACCTTATCTTCAAAATCCTACTTGACTGCCAATTCAGATTGTGCCTTGGCCTCCTCCTCTTGTTGCTTAGTTGATGCCTCAGCTTGTGCCTTAGTATCAAATTCTCTTTTTGCATCTTCATAGAGTTTCCATTGATCTTCTTCAGTCAATATGTGTTCGGTCCTTGCATCATCTGTCATACCAAAACATGTTAATACATGATGCTCTCTATCAAATGGAGTATTTTTTAATCTGTTTCTATATTATTTATCTCAATTTCATCCTCGATTTTCTTTAAGACCTCTGCTTCATCATGGAGGGCTCCCTTTGGTGATTCTTGACCTAATTCTTATGCATCAGAGGGTTGAGTAGATACCTCCCCTGCAACAGATGTAGAAGCCCCCACCTCCACAATTGTTTCATCTTCCTACACCTCTGGAAGGTCTTGAGGAACCACCTCCTTTTGTGTATTAGAAGGCAGGGGTTCCTTAAGTGCCATCCTTCTCTTTGCCCTTTTATATCCTTGGGTGGTGCATGCAACTTTCCTCTTCTTAGATGATTGAGGCTCGACCTGATAAGTCCTCAAACTCACCCATTGAATACTTCTATCCAGCACTGGTCTTGGAATCTGCTTTATGCCAATTGTCTCCTCAGCATTCCATTCTATTGGATCAAGATCCTTGGTACCAATCTTGTCTGCATCATACCTAGGATCCAAAAGAATCCCATCATCAGACAATGTTTCTGAAATGTCTTCTTTTATCCCAAACTCAACCATAAGTGGGATAGGTATCCTCTCATAATTCTTTTTCCTAAGGTCATATTCATCCTGCAAGTCCTCCCAAAAATCCTCCAACAGATTAAAGTGCTTCTTAAAGACACTGGGAAGCAAAGCCCTCAACTTGTGCTTGGGGTCAGAGTACTTCCTTGTAGTGTACAAACCAAACTTTAAATAAACTAATTCATCACAAACAACCTTAGCTTCCTGAATGTGTGGATAGCTAAAGACCCCTAGCTTCATTGGAAAGTTATGGAAACCAGTCTTGTGTTTTTTTCCAAACTGGAAATTCATAGCCAAGGCTTGATAAATAAACTCCATTAGAATGATCCTATCACCACAACATCTAGGTAGCAAATGGGGGTGACCATCAAAACCTGGTAACCTGAAATAGGTGAATGTGGGGTATTGGATGAACTAATGCACCCATTCATTCACAAAATCCATTGCCTCCCTACTAAGCCTATATCCCACATCACCATTAAGTTTGTTAATAATGACATAAAGAAAGGCATCATTAACCCTTCTATAATGTTGCTCTAATCCCTGCAAGGTGAGTTGATTATAATATTCCCACACTCTCTTCTATCCTTGGGCTTCCCCCAATATACCCACTGTTTGAAGTCCAAGAAAAATCCCCACTCAGGCAGCTGCATAGACTACATAGGAGGTCATAAAGAAATGCTTGGTTTCTCTCAATCTTATCATTTGATTGTGAATTTTTTCTGATACTATCATTGACCAGTCAAATTCTTTCCTCCCATCCAAAATAGTTTGGATAAAAGGAAACATCCATTCCTTAAACAGTGAAGCATCCCTCTTTCCAAACACCCTAGAAAGGAACATGATTATATCTGCAATTTCTTTACTAAAGTCTGCCCTCTTAGGCTAGTCTAGAAACTTGGTCAGAGACTTCTTCTCCACCCTCATCCAGTCTTATTTGTGTGAAATCTATTCCTCTCCTTATTATCATTGTAAATATTCAAAGCCTCCACCTCATTGAATTGCTTAGGATTCTTGGGATCAGGTATATTAAATAGGAATTTGATCATTGGAGGCATGAAGTCAATAATGACATTACCCTTTACATCCACACACTACCTAGTAGCAGGGTTATATGCTCCAGCTGCTACAAGAATCAACTTTGGACATTGGATAGATAGGGGGAAGAGTGCAACATGTACCAACCCAGATTGAACAATCCCTTTTGTCCTTCTTGTGACCTGCTCCTTGGTGAATGTCTCCTCATGCAATTCCTCATAGTTAAAAGTGCCCAAATTGGTGTTAGTAACATCAGCCCAGTCGGAATCAATTTTACTAGCTGTGAGGGAAAATTCCCTATGCTTACATCTCAAGGTATATGAAAGCCGTTCCACCTTGATCTTCTTTGGTCTAACTCCTTGCCATGAAGTTTCACCTAGTTGGCTTCTCTGAGAGGCCTCATCTGATGCCCCCGACATTTCTTGATTCTTGCAACAACTTCCTATATTAGATGAACAAAAAATCTAGGTTAGTTAATCATATAATCCCTTCTCCATCCACCTTAGATAATATTTATTTAGTCAAACTCTGCCTTTATTAGAGGTGGTACCATAGAAGCATTAGGCATAAAAGATATTTCTTATCATGTGGCGGAGCTGGGATCAGAACTGGATAAGAACCAAAATAGGGTTGGAAGTGGGACCAAAACGGGAACTGGACCAGAACTAGTTAGTTCCGAAATTCAACTTCCACTCTAGATCTGGTTCCACTCAAGGAAAAGGTATACAGACACATCATAATGAACAGGAACGAAATAATTCCAACAAATGGAAAGTATTTCAAACAAGGTACAGTTATATGAACTTTAATCCCTAGGTCATATGGGCTTAAAGAAAACCAGGAATAACATAGTTTAATCCTCCATTAGCTCCTCTGTACAAAAGGTCATTTAAACCCTAGAAAAGGTCATTTTGCAAATGTTGTCGAGCAAAACCCTAGTTTGCTCGACACACTATTTTTTAAAACTAGGGCATAATGAGAATCCTACATGGACAACAAAAAATCAACTTAGGAAGACCAAAAATAGGATTTCAAGAAAAAATTCATCACCCTAGCAAGGAAACACCTCAAAAACTGAAACCCTAGTCAAAACCAGAGCACAAAAAAATAGACCTATCACGAAAGTGACAACAGAACAAACAACAAAACAAAATGACAAACGAAAGACAAACCCAAAATGGAACAAGATGGAAAAGAAAGGACCAAACAAAAAGAACAAGAAAAGAAAAAAAAAAAACACAACCAAGCGAAAAAATTCACAGAACAAAACCCTCCTGCAAATACGCCAAAACAACACACCCGAAAGAAAAAATGGGAGACAGAAAATCAAAGAAACCTACCTCAAAATGCTCCTCAAGACTGACCAGAATTTAGCCAAGATTCACTTCCCAATTCGCCTCCGCGACCAAATCAATCCTTTTGAGACTTTCCTGGCCATGGTTTGCTTAGATAATTCAAATAATAATGATAATGAGGCAGTTTAAACATGATTAAACCTTTAAACATTAATTCACACATGCAAACAGGCTGCATTTAATGTCATAAATGCGGTAGTTCGGGGACGAAGCCAACGACGTGAACAGATAGTTAAATCAAGTCCACAGAACATCAAAAAGGTAAGGAAGACATAGATCTAGGTCGAAGACAAGATAAAGAAACCCACACAAATTTCCTTACTTAATTTCCAACCCTAGATCCAGCCTCGACAAAAGGACAACGACCAAAAACATGACACAAGAGGACGAGGGTGGAGACAAAACAAAAAATGGAACTTCACAAAGTTAGAAGTTTGATTCTAGGTCTGGATTTGGTCTCGACCAAAAAGCAAAGAACAACACACAAGAACAAGGGAAGTGGGACCAGAGAAAACACCAGACCCACTTCAAAAAACAAAGAAAATGAGGAAGAAAACGAGCAAAGACGGAGTCAGAATGGGGACACAATATGGAAACTTAAAACTTCATACTTTCGTTCCAATCCCAATTCTGCTTCCGCACAAGCAAACAAACAAGACACAAAGAAATGACCAAAAAATAGGAGGACAGACCAACCCAAGCGTTCGTTGAAAACAACCAACAGAACAAAGGAGAAACAAAAGAGAAGACGGAGTCAGAGTCAGAACGATATCCGAACTAGAAACCTTGAAAGAATTCCATGTTTAGATTTGGTTTTGGACATGCCTCTGACAGAGCAAAAGACATACTTAGGAGCAAAACAAACAACTCCTAAGACCCAACCCAACAACCAAAGTTGAACAAAACAAAACAAAAGGGGGACCCATTTTGTTCCAAAATAAAATGGGGTGGTTATGCAAGGCATAACAACACCTTTTATCAATAAAAATTCAGTATTTTTCCTTCATAATGTGCAAATGAATGCTTGATTATTTTTTTCTATGTTTTATGTTTAAACCTCAAAAGCATTGTCTCATTTCCAACACTTTTAGGAAAAAATCAACTGTGAAAAAAAAACAATTAAATAAACTACCAATTGATAGAAATTAGTGAATAAATATTACTGAATATACTACTAGTTGATATAAATATGTGAATAAATATACTACCAATTGACAGAAATTGGTGAATAAATGACTAAATGAATGACTAAAAACATACTACCAAATTGATGAATCAAATTACCAAATAAATGACTAGCAACAAAATACTAATGGTCACGCGACCAAGCTCAGTGAATAATATGACTAGATATATGACTAAATCAATGACTAAATATACTACCAAATCAATCAATCAAAACGACCAAATAAATGAATAAAATTGGTTTAGTCATAAATTTGGTTGCGTTATAAATGATTGGAAATAAACTACTAATGGTCATGTGACCAATTTTAGTCGTTTATAAGCAGTTTTTAGTAGTTTTTTTAGTCATATATTGTTGTTTCTATACTAGTGTAATATTGTACCACCATAAATGGCAATGAGCAAACACATAAAGCTACAAATTACACATAGTGAGGAGAAACACTATAGGAGAGAGATCATTATTTTTAAGAGTGATTAGGTGCATCAATACATAGAAGAGCACCACAATCACTAAGTTGTTGAATTTTATTACTCAAGGCTTGAAATTCATTGCTAGAATGACCATGCACTTGATGATATGCACAAAATGAGTTATTGCTATTAAATTTCTTTTATGTTTTCAGAGGAAGAGTAGTCAAGTAGGCTTTGAGAAGCCTCAAAAAATATTCTTTTGCTCAGTAGTAGTGGTAGAGCTTCTGAATTTTTAAAATTTTGAGTTGGTTCCTTGCATTGTGATGATTTGTTGCCTCTTATCCTTAGGGTAGGGTCCAGGGTTTTGGTTCAAAAGCCCTCATTTCATATTTTCATAGTCGTAAACCCTAGGTATTATATTTCTTCATTAACTTGTTACACTCGGTTACAGGTCACTTGAGTTACAATTTGATCCATCACGAACATATTGTTCCTGACCCCTTCGTCTAGGTTTGTCAGTCATCCAATATTACCATTGCTTTAATCTTCCTAAGTTGGGTGGAAATATTTCCTAAGTTAAGAATAACTTAAGTCTTAAGCTATTAATCTCAAGGGCCTTAGTCCCATTGACCTAGTCGGGTCCCCTTCTTTAAAACTAACTTTTATGCATTTGTATATTTACCAAATATTAGATTAGAGGATTTGATCCTAGTCGTTCCCCACCAGCCCCATGAGAATAAAATAATACTTTCTAAAATGTTGCGGGGTTAGTAGGCTAAAGACATGTGTTCCACTATAGATGTGGGGGTTGGTCTCCACTCACATACCTGACACTTTAAGGTTTTAAATTGACGATCGAGATGCAACATTGAGATTTAATCTCAACCATTCCCCACCAGCCCCGTGAGAATAAAATAATGTTTTATCAAAAGCAGTGAGGTTAGTGGGTGAACGATACATGGATTTCTTTTGTTGCTTGGAAAAGGAGGGGGTATGTGCAGGATCATGATGGGCCAAAAAGTGGCAATATGATGGGTATGTGGCTGATGACTATTTTTTTACCAAAAATTGATGAAATGAAAAGGGTTTTTAAAGGAGATTCTGAGCTTTCCATCAAGATAAATTATACTTTACATTGAATTTAATAAGTAATTATTATTTATTTTCTATTCAAATTATGAATAAAGTCTTGATTGATAGGCTGATTGAAAAAAATCTATAGCTTTCAAACAATATCACATTTTTTGAATCCAAAATATGCATCACATTCTATGCTTCGCATACTATAGGATTAAAAAAATAAAAATTGAATTTCATGAATTTTGACCAAGTTAAGGTGGTCGACATACAAGTTTTATATTTTTAAAAAGTTGCAATAAAAATTCATAATTAATTATTTACTTGGAAAAAAATTACAAAAAATATGCATCACATCGGGGCATGAGTCCTCTACCTATATCTAAAATATTATAAAAAATTATTATAATTTTATTGTGGTTAGGGTGGTCATACAGACACATACTTCTTATTTTTTCCCTGAAATTTAAGTACCACTGCATTGAAATTTCAAATTTTCACCAAATAGAATTTTTTTAAAAAACATACCTAGTAGTTTAGGAACTACATTCAATTTTCTACAGAATCTATTTTTACACATTTTTGAAATAATATAGATAACTTATTCAAATTTTTACATCAATTTTCCTAACTCTGATTTTTCTGAATTTTTTGCCACTTAAGGGCCTATTTTTTCCATGATGATCCTTCACATACTCGAGGAGCCCATAGAATGAGTGAGTAAACATTCTAGTCAGCATAATTTCATTGGCTGAAGCATTGGTGAATAATGGCAAAGGAAATTTAAACCTTGTTGACTCAATCTGAGTCATCCAAAGTGCCATCTCACAAGGAGATCGACGAATGATATTCAAAATTGAAGATGTGCACATGGGAGTCATTCTGCTTCATGTGAGTGAGTAGTAATGGCATAAAAGACATCCAAAGCTTCTCAATCTTGAATTAAATGCACATAAAATATTTTTTCTCACATAATTAAATACTGCAAATGATTTTGAAGCATCTAGGAGATCGAGAAGAGCATTCTAGAGTTCAATATGGTCAAAATTAGGGTTTCCTTCAAGTAAAAAACCCAAAATCTAGGTTTTGAACCTCTTTGTGTTGAAACCCTAGATTATTCTTAACCCACCTTGTTACCAATGGTTCCCAAAGCACAAGTTCTCAGTTTTGAAACCACGTCTAGGCATATCTCCCAAGACATTATTGATCAATTAAAACCCTCAACTAGCAAGAAGGTCGAGGGAGCAGCCCTATTCTATGGCCCTACAATTATAGATGGATTACTGGACAAGCAACATTTTATCAAGGATGTCAAGTTACCCTACATTGGATGGCAATTGTTCCAAAACTGGTTTGGGAACATAAATTGTGGAGTCCCTATTTGTAGCACCTAGAGGTTGGATATGGGGAAGTTGGTCATCCCAAATGTATACATGGATGTAGACTTGTTGAAAGACATATTTGCAAGGCATGACCCTATTTCTAGAGTGGTTAGGGCATACAATGGTGCTGAAATGGTTATGATAACCAAGAAAGAGATTGAAAAAGTTTTCAAGTTGCGTGAGTGGAATGAGGACGTGATCCCCATTGATCTTGTCATTTTTGAAAAGAGTATGAGAATAATAAGGTTTTGTTCAGAACAAGAATGTTACCCATACACACTGCAAGTACTGGGGTTGGGAAGTCTACAAAAAAAATAAGGATTGGTAAAGATGAAAAGGAACCCTTTCCCATGAATTACTTTGCCAATTTCTTCAAGAAGATAGTGGACTCGTTATGCCAAATCATTGGTTATGATACACCAACCACCGCGCTAAGGGGTCACATGTATATGGTAGCACATTCAACATGCAACTTACAATATAGTTTATGACTATGCCACATATTTGGTAGAAAATATTCATTAAGGTTTGATTTCATTAAAGGTAGGGAAGAATTGGTCCAGATTCTGGTGGTATTCCCTCTTGATGCACATGTTTTTATACAATGGAGAAAAGCATTTTTGTGAAGATATGGCATTAAGAAAACTAGAGGGTGATCTTGAATTTCTAGTGTAGTGTTGGACTCAAATTCTTGATAAATATGACTTGAAATTTGACTATGTGGTGTTCCACAATGTTTTTGCTTCAAATCTGAGGATGTTCCTTATTTGTGATCTACCAAGGATCCCCAAAGAGATACATGATTTTTTGAGGCCCTTGGAGAGGAGGCCTGATTTGAATATAACTCATAATTGGGGGGACATCATTCCATACCTCAGCACAACCATTTTCAGAGTCTATGGCACAAATGTCAACCCACATTTATTACCAAAAGATGTGCCATTAATGATTGGTTTTCTTGAGATTATGGGGCAATTGGTAGGAGCACAAATGGTGTATATTTACCAGAGCAACTGAAGAAAGGCTCATCCTTTCTAGAATGGATAATATTTTCTAATTTTTTCATGGTCAAGGGAGGATGGGAGGACTTGGTATGTATTTTTCCACCATACAAATTGAAAACAATGCACCCAAGGAACCATGACCTTGAGGGCTTCACTGCCGCCTTGAAGACAAACAATAGAAGTGGCTCTTTTGCTCATAATTTCTACTATCTTGAAGATGTATTCAGGAATATCTTTAATTTTCAAGTCTAGGATGAGAGGAAGGAAAAGTATCTCACCTTCAATAAAATTATGGATAAAGCTACAAAGGTAGACCCCAATTATGATCCTCTACCCAATATTAAGGATAAGTTGAATAGAGTCGTGTATGTTCTTGACAATTTTGAGAGCATAGTTGGTGTTTTGAGGGAAGAACACACAATCACAAACAAGGGGAAATAAATGGCAATAGAAGAAGACAAAACAAGAAAAGAGGAGGAAAGACCCTCCTACTAGCCACCCCAGAAATTTAGAGTGTACTCCAGGAAGAAGGAGGCAATAAAGAAGTAAAAAACACTTCCAACCCCTACTACATTAAAGGGATCAAGGGAAGCTTCTCCTATGAGGTTAGTTCCATCACCTTCCAAACAAGCTCCACCTATTGTAATTGATAATGATTCACCTCTAAGAGGTCCTTCTCCATTAGAGCAGCCACCAACCAAAAGGCAAAGGATTGAGGTAGGAAGGGTAGTTGATTACCCTAAGATAGATGAGGAAGAAATCTTGGTTACACCTGAATAGATGTAACAAGAAATACTTTCTCCCCATAGGGGGTTGCATCAAGCTTAGGAGAAAGTAGCCTTAGACTAGGAAAGGCTGATATAAGTGGTTTGAACAATGCAGATGACTTGAGGTATGAAACATGCAACACATTTATGGAAGATGACTCTTTCATTGAGACTAAAGCATTCAAAGATTTTTTGTGGAGAGATAAGGCTCAAGAATATGTAGAGAATGTGGCAAAAGAGAGGATCTTGCATCCAAAACTTCCTGAGGAGATTATTCAAGAAAATTTAAGGTGATGAGGAAGGAACTCCAAGGTATCACAACTGAAGAAGGTAGAGAACTTGTGCAGAAAAGTGGTATAATATTGCTGCATGAATGGGATATTGTTGAGGCAGTTGTGTTGGATACAATAAGGAGGCATGAAAGGCCCTTGTTCCAAACAAAGGAAGAGGCCAAATTGGCACCACAAGGTTCAACATTTAGTGAGGAATGGGATGAATTGGCCCTTTGGTCATTGTCTTTGGGTTCTAGGAAGCTAAGAGTTGCAGAACTAGCTGAATTTAGTGGGCAATTGATTATAAGGAGAGTTTCTGATACTCCAACATTGGAAGCAGCTAGAATGACAATAAACATTGCTAAATTCACAAAGGAAATAGTGGAGAGTGTGTTGATAGAGACTTATATAGGGGAAAATATAATGAAATTAATGATGAGTACAATAAGAGTCAGCAAAGGGTAGCTAAATTGGAAACAGAGCTAGCACTATTCAAGCAACATATGGAAACATTCAAGAATCAAGGCCCATCTAGTTCAAGTCATGTTGCACCCACTTCTCCAATAGCACATCCTCAATCTCCTCCTCCTCCACCAAAAAATTCTTTGGAAATAATGCCATACAAATTGGGCTAAGAACCACTTGTAGTTGAGGATCCAAGCACATCAGGTGTAGCTCCATCAAATGAGCCCACCAAGGAGCAATTATTTTTGCAAATTGAAGTGTATAAGAAATTTTTTGCACAGGTTCATGATACCATGTACGAGAATAATTCAAAGATTTTTCATACTATTTTGGAGCATTTGAATAAGAAGATTCAAGGTAAATTAAACATTATTCATTCCAATTATTCTTTAATGTTGCAAGCAATAAAGTTGTCTCAAAGAGACAAGGATTTAGCTACCCCAATCTTGGAAAAATGGATTCCTAGGGTTGATAACTTGAAGCTCATTACATTTGGGTCAACACATCAGAAGGATAAGTATCCAAAGATTGGCCCAACTTATAAATTCATCAATAAGATTAAATAGAAGAAGTTTCAAGGGTATGCTACTCCTTTAAAGGTGAAAGTTAAAGAGTTGAAGGAAAAAATTGATAAGGCATATTTGGTATTGTTGCCTGATATCCAACACACATATGATGAGGTAAAACCTCTACAGGAATGGAAAGATCAATTGGATATAACAATTCCTACCCAAGCATCACTAATATGTGAGAGTGTTGACATCGATGTATTCAAGAACACTAATGAGAATTTGTCTTTCACCAATAGCTTCTTGGAAGATTTTGATAAAGAAGCCAATTCGGTGATGGAAAATATGATCCCTACAGAAAGAAGATGGACGAACTTATTGGATTTAATTGACCTTCTGACACAAAATATGAATTATGGAAGAAGAAATTCATTGATGAATTGGAGTTGTAGACATAGTGATGGGGAACATACTCACATGGTCAAGTATAGTATAGGTCTAGCCTCAGAAGATATAATGTATAAAAGATATGCTTCTCCCAATTTAAAATATAATAGGTAAGTGTTGACTATTGATGACTTGGACTGGTGCTAGATGTTGATCTGGATTTTGATCCACCTTTTCCCTCCTTTTGGATGCCTTTTTTCATTTTTTTGAAAAGAATAAAGATGTTACAATGGTTTGAAGACCACTTTCTTTAACAACCTACCTTTTGGAAGGCACAGAAAACTCCACCAATTGAAAGGAAACCTTTGTCTCAATAGAGAATATTTTTTTCAATTTGTTGTAACCATTCCTCATGGAATGATTAGTATAGGTTGTCAAATGAAAATGCGACATGTGTAATTTTTGGCCTGAAGCTTGTTTTTCTCCCTTGTTCTTATAAAATGGAATTCAAGGCCATTTTTGTGGGTCTCTTTTTGAATTCTAGATCTAAAAATGCAAATTAAGAACACAGAAAAAATATTTTTTGAGTCTGTATCTTAGGTTTTGATTTGAGCAAGTAGATTTTGTAAATTGTGTGGTTTTCAAGCATGTTTGAATGAACAATGCAAATATTTTGAGTCTATTATCTCTCCATATATAACATTCCATATGAGTTATTAATGAAAATTTGATCAATTATCCTTTCATTAATTTTCATTAATGTTTTGCAGTGAAATATGTTTTAATTTTGGTTCTGGTTTAATGAATCAGTTAAAATACCTTGATTAAAGCATGAATTCATATAAATGTTTAGTGGATCTGATAAGTAGTCATAGAGTCTGATTATGTGATAAGTAAATTGTAATGTAATTTCACAAATATTGTGACTGTTTGGAATTAAAATTGCCTTATAGTTCAGTTTATTGTGTTTTGGCTCCCTGCCCTAAGATAGGCATTGATCTAAAGGTGTTAAGTGCATTTCCTATGGTTCTGGTGCTTCAATTTGAGAACAAAATTTAGAAACAAAATTTTAATTGATTTACCTTTGTTGAGGTTAGTATTGTGTTGTATTCTCAACTTTAGGTGTTTAATCCTTTTAAGGAATTGCTAGTTTCTTGAAGGATTTCATCTATTTAGCGTTTTAGTGATAATGTATCGGTTTATTATGCAATGTGTGATATAATTGTGTAGAAAGATTGTAGGATGCTCATTTTCAGATCACCCTCCCAGGTTTTTCAAAGCCCAAAGTGTAGGAGAGAAGCATTTTAGCTTCCTCTCGTTCATTGGACAATCATCTCCTGAGTATTCAAGAATTGAATCTGGCATATTCATAGATGCTCAGTGAGATCTACTTGGTTCTTTAATAACCACCAATAGATTGGTGACTCTACTGGGGAGTCATGTTTGATAAAATATTTATTCTCGAGAGTGCCTTATCTAAGAATCACTATGATCTATAGTGATGTCTATCTTTACATTCCTTCTATTTGAAGTTTATGTTGACCATTGCTCACATTTGTTTTGGATTTCCTATCATTTCTATGTTTAGATTTCCTTGCCCAAATTTCAACCCAAATTACTTCATATTTGTTAAAGCATGTCTAAGTCTATAAGGATCTTGCAATTTTTTTTGTATAAATTTTAACACAATTGCTACAAATTTGTCCCAATCAATTTGGGTGGCAACTCTAAAATCTCTACACCAGTGTGTGCCAATACTTGAAGATATCAAAGAAGTGAAGAGAAAGAATAGAAGAAAATTGAAAAGTTTGACAAAAGAAAAGAAGATTCAAGCACAAATGCTTGAAACCCATGGAAATATGAAGAAAAATCTAGAGAAAAGATTGGAGGAAGAATCGTCAAAGAACACTTGTGGAAAATGGAAAGAAAAGGATACATAAACAAGTAAGTCTACTCCTCATCTAACTCCTGAACATGAAGTTCAATATAATTCTAGTTCTAAACATAAAATAAACTTGTTAGATTTAAGTGATGATGTGTCTCCTGAAATAGGGGAAGTTATAATGAAAATTTTTGTGAGTGAGCAACATTCAAATCAAGCCTTAACGACTAAATAGAGAAGAGAGAGGGAAAGTATACTACAAGATAATGTAAATTCTAGTCATGTTAGGGCTGCAAGGAATTTGGCCTTAGCTTCTAACACAAATACTCCTCTTTCTCATGACTTGTTGATTGGATTTGATGAGTATGTCTATGAAAATACTCCTGGACATGTTGAAATTGCAGTGACATCTAATGCTGATACCACCTTACCAGAAGAGGATGAAATCTTCAATGATATGCAACAACTTAGAAGAGAAGAATTAGCACTAGATGAGTCTAGGAGAAGGAGAAAGAAGAAAGAATAAGGTAATCTATGGTTGAGAGAGACATGCTAAGAAGAAAGGTTGAGAAAATGAGAGAACTAGAACAATTAGCAGCTCAATCTACCCAAAAAAATGGTCCTACAGTGAAAGAGAATGTACGTAGGGAGCTTATGACTATCTTAGTTGACAATTCTTGTGTAAATTCATGTAACAATCCTACTATGAAAGCTTCTCTTGCAGTTGATCCTATCCCTAGTAGTACAAATGTTGTTTCCTAGATTGATGTTAAGGGAAAGAAACCACTTGGGGGTATAAAGATAAATGAGGGAGGTTCCTCTCAAAAGGACACAATATAAAATGATTATGTTTCATTGGCTGATAGGTTAATAAAATAAAATGAGGAATTGCCAAGAAAATTGAATGAGATGGAACTGTTAGCTGTGAACACAAAAATGAAGAAGAAATTAGGTTTCTTAGAATCTACCATAAAGAATTTGTTGGAAACACAAGGAAAGACAAATGATAGGGGGGGTGAATCAGTTGTCACAGAAATTAAACTTATTAAACTTATTTTCAGATCTAATATATAAACATGAAAGCATAAACCATCACCACATCAGAAACACACAACACCAGTATTTTTTACATGGAAACCTATTAGGGGAAAAACCATGGTGGAGGTTAATCCACAAGATTATACTCTGTTAGACATATAAAAGAAATATAAATGGGGAATGCACATGCATTCAGGCACACTTCCTAGAGCTCACTGCTCAAATACAAAAAGGCTCACTACCCAAAGGAAGACACACTATCTTACATAAACATTTAGATCACATCCACAAGATTTTGAATTGAGAAAATAGCATCTACTAATGCCTTATTACAGTTCTGGTTAAGCACATAAACTCTGCTCACTCTTCTTCACACTTTACTACTACCTTCAAAAGATTATAAAATTATTCATGCATTTCATGCCTTCAAATGGAATAAACAATCACTCATATATATCCTCAACTAGAGATAACATTACCTACATGTCGGCTTCAACAAGATATACATGTACAAATTGTAGGCCCAATCCATAAACAATTTTCAATACGCACCAACCAATGTCAGCCACAACATAGTTAGGACCCAAAACAACATGTCTCGAACATGAAACACCTTCAAAAATTAAGCCTCGAAGATCCACAACACGCTACAATCACCTTATTGGCCACAAACATGAAAAACATGAACTCACAAAAGAAAATCATCAATCGCAAGCACAAGGATCAATGTGAATGTACAACACAGATAGAACAAGATCTAGAAACATCCAAAAGCATCATGAATCACCACAAAAGCATCCACAACAACTCAAATTGCTATAATTGAATCATCCTCTTTAAGGAATACCAACTAAAGCAACAAATAAATTGTTAAAACACAAATACTCATAACTCGATCAAATCTTCATGCGGATCTCTGATCCTTAACATGGATAAACTAGATATACTCGACAACAAACCCTTTAATCCACAACCTCTTATCATCAACATACTAAGCTAGCCAATAGCATGATGGATTAACTAAACTTCACTACACCACTGATAACATGCAATATATTTTATTACAATTTTCTCAATATCCTTGACATATACAGCCTTAAAGACATTAATGCCAATAGTGTTGACATCAATGACAACCACATATCAGCAACATCTAACAATCTCCCCCATTGGAATTGATGGAAACACATGATGTTGAAAACATCATCAACACAACTTTCTCTTAGCACTTTCTCCCCCTTAGATTTTGACTCTTCTCCCTAGATAATTCATATTTTTTCACATGACTCTTCTCCCCCTTTGACATCAATGACAATTTCTCCACACAAGCTCTTAACCACATATCTGAATATCTGACTACTCCCCCTGAGTAGTAGCCACCACAACATCAATCTAGATCAAGATATGACTATGAAATGCACAGACTAATGCAAGTCAATGCATCTTAGTTCTGATTCAAAGGGGTAATCACCCCTAGCTTCCCTTTGAGATACTCAAAATTATCCTTAGGCAAGGTCTTGGTAAAGATATATACATTATGTTCCTTAGTGGGCACGAAGTCTAATCTGACATCCTTTTCACTCACCTTCTCTCTCAAAAAGTGAAACTTGATAGAAATATGCTTGGTTTTAGAATGCAACACTAGATTCTTAAAAATGTTAATTGCACTTGAATTATCACATAATATAGCAATAGGTTCATCATACACAACTTTGATATCTTTCAACATCTACTTCATCCACAATACTTGAGTATAATTGTTAGCAGTAGCAATGTATTCTACCTCTGCAGTAGATAAAGAAATGGCATTTTGCTTCTTACTTAACCATGAAATCAACTTATTTCCCAAGAAAAATGCACCACCACTAGTACTCTTTATGTCATTCACATCTCTTGCCCAATCAACATTAGTAAAAGCACTCAAATTAAGGTCATCTTCTTTAGGATACCATAGGCCAAAATCAACTATCCCCTTCAAGTACCTAAAAGTCCTCTTCACAACAGTCACATGAGATTCCTTAGGGTTAGCTTGAAATCTTGCAACAATGCATATGACATTCATGATATCAGGTCTAGTTTGAGTCAAATAGAGCAATCCACCAATCATCAACTTGTATCTAGTCTCGTTTTCTTTAGGAGAATCATCATCTTGTGTACACTTACATCTGATCACCATAGGTGTACCAACCAGGTTTGAATCTTCCATGCCAAACTTCTTTAGCAATTCTTTCACATACTTGGACTAAGATATAAAGATCCCCTTATCTAGCTGTTTAATTTGCAATCCCAAAAATAATTTCATTTCTCCAATCATATACATCTCAAACTCATTTTGCATCTCATCAGTAAACTTCATGCACAAACTATCATCTCCTCCAAAATTGATATCATCAACAAATACTTCAAAAATCAAATCTTTATCATGATCAATCTTGAAATACAAATTACTATCAGCAGTACCTTTATTAAATCCAAGATTTAACAAATACTTGTCCAATTTGGCATACCATGCTTTTGGGGCTTGCTTGAGTCCATATAGCGCTTTCTTCAACCGACAAACCATATCTCCCTGATCAGTCAATTGAAATCCATCAAGTTGCTCAATATACACTTCTTCTAATTCACCATTTAGAAATGCTTACTTGACATCAATCTGATAAACCTTGAATTTTTTGTAAGAAGCATGAGCAAGAAATAGTCTCACAGCTTCAATCCTAGCAACAAGGGAAAAAGTTTCTTCAAAGTCAATTCCTTCCATCTGAGAATATCCTTTACACAGAAGTCTTGCTTTGTTTCTAAAAACTTCACCTTGCTCATTTAGTTTGTTTCAAAAGACCCATTTAGTTCCAATTACATTTTTGTCCTAAGGTCTAGGAACAAGAATCCATGCATCATTATTCTCAATTTGTTGTAGTTTTTCTTTCATTGCTTCCACCCAATGTTCATCTTTGCATGCTTCATTTACACTATTAGGCTTAGTCTTTGAGATCAAACAATATTCTTCTACAATTTTTCTCCTAGTTTGAACACCTTTGTTCTTATCACCTATAATTTGATCTTCTTGATTTAGTCTTCCATACCTTGGAGTCTTAGGATGTTCTTGAATTTCAAGCTCTTGTGATCTCACTTCTGCACTTTCACTAGTTCTTTCCTCTTGATTTTCCTGATTCACCAAGATGATCTAGACTTGATTTGAAGTCTAAAATTTCTTTCCTTTATCTAAACTATCATTCTAGTCATCTGAATCATGTACACAGGTTCTAGATGGTCTAATTGTGCCTTCATCAACCTTGACATTAGCACTTTCAACTACTTTCCTCAATATCTTATTGTAGCACTAGTAGGCTTTACTTTTAGTAGAATGACCAAGAAAGATTCCTTCATCACTTCTAGCATAAAAATTTCCTATATCTTCATCTCTTTTGATATAGCATTTACTCCCAAAGATCTTGAAGTATCTAATAGCAGGCTTATGACCATACCATAGCTCATAAGGAGTATTACCGGTATCACCTTTGACATGTACCTAGTTGAGATTGTAAACAAAGGTACTCACAACTTCTCTACAATAGATATGTGGAAAATTTCCTTCCAGCATCATTGTCCTAGCAACTTCTTCAATTTTCCTATTCTTCCTTTCCACAACTCCATTTTGCTGAGGGGTCCGCGGGGAAGATAATTATCTCTTTATCCCATGCTCTTCAAAAAATGAATTAAACTCACTGGAAGTGAATTCACCACCTCTATCTGATCTCAGACATTTAATCTTCAAACATGTCTTTGTCTCAACCATAGCCTTAAAAATCTTGAATTTCTCCAGAGATTCATATTTTTCCCTCAGGAAAGTAACCCACATCATTCTAGAATAATCATCAATAAGTAACATGAATTACTTGTGTAACTAAGGGTTAATTTTAAGTTTAGTTTATCAAATGAATTGAAAGCATAAACCCAAAGAAATAATGAAGTGCAAAGGAACAATAAACAAAAACACATAAAGTAGAACAATCTCACCCAATGTTTTCATTCTCCATGGCTAATCTCCATTACACCTTCTAACTTGCTGATTTGTGTTGCCCTCAGATCGAACATGCGAGCAATCCTTGATGAAGTCCTACACAAGATTTGAAGGATTTTCTTCTAAAATGCCTATGCCTCTGACAATATGATCGACACTTTAATGAAATATGCCAATAAATGCTACAATGCTTGCAAAATGCCTAAGTATGTCCGTGTGTCAGTGTGTAATCTAAAAATGAGAGCAAAATATCATTTTATAGAAAATGCCATTTTGAACAGATGGACGAGATTGACTTTTGAGAGAGACCTAAAATTAGAGGCTCAGATTAAATTTGATAATCCCTAATTAGGGTTAGGGAAAAATCATTAAGCGAGTGGTCGAGATTTCATTTGAGAGAATCCAATCGACGGTGGAGAATAAATGAGATAATTAATTCAAAAATAAAGATTTTCGAAAATCAAGAAGATAAGAGTTGAACTAAAGATCAGATTTGGAAAATCAAGAATCTGTCTGATTACTTGATTTTTAGAAGATTAGTTACTATTTTGAATTAAATTAATTCAAAATATGGATTTTGTGAAATAATAAATAATCAATTTTTAGATTATTTACCAAAATGGACTATCAGTTAAGAATGTGATGACATTTTAAATAATTTTATCTATTTAAAATGAGAAGAATATTAATTTTGACAATTAAATAATTAAAGATAATTATTTAATTTAGTAGATAAGATTAAGTAATTAAATAAATTAATTAATTCATTTAATTATGATAATTAGCGACATATTAAATAAACAAATAAAACTTATTTATTTAATAATCAGGAAGAAATGACTGAAGAAGGGTAATTAAATAAATTTAGAAATTTATTTAATTAGGGGAAGACTTAGATAATTAATGACGTATTTAATAAATAAATAAAATTTATTTATTTATTTAATAATCATGAAGAATAAAAGGACATGAATTAATTAAATAATTATGAATTATTTAATCAATAGTCGAATGTGGTCGAAAAACAATTAAATGTCATAATTATGCTAGGACGAAGGTGGTAAAAATAGAGCTTGCAGGCCTAGGTCATTTTTAAGTGTCTACATTTTGCCCCTCTTTGTCATAATGTAGCATGTTGCATTGTGACAAAGAAAATAAGTGAAAGCCATGCTCCAGTGAAGGTGTAGAGTATTGATGCCCCTTTGGGAAATTTTCAAATTTTAGGTCGGTGATAGAAAAAATTGGAAAGGGTCCCAATAAGTCAATTTGATGACTAGAAAAACAATGGCACAGACGGTTTCAGATTCTAACATGTTTAAGGCAGCCAACAAGTTGGTCAAAGCTGGTCAAATGAGCCTCCAGTAATAACCTGGTTGAAAAATGCCATTTTGACCTTATAAATAGGTTGACAAATGCCATTTTGACCTTATAAATAGGTTGACAAAGGGGTAAAAGTCAATTCATTCTTACTATTTACATTGCAATTTTCGAGAGCTCGGAGTGAAAAGGAGTGTAGCGAGGATGGTAATTCTAGTGACAGAGCATCATAGCGAGATCGTGCGGACTTTCAGGCAGCTAGAGGGCTTAGAGCCAGCAGTATGTACCCCTATCCTCCTTTGTAATTTTTTCGTTTTGTGTGCCAAAACTAGGTTTCTAGGGGGAACAACGAATGCACCGCGACGCATATGCATTTGCATAAGCTTCATTCGCCTTCGCGTTTGATGCATTTGATGCGTCACGATGCAAGTGCAATGGTAAATTAGGAGAGGCTAAGGTTTTTTGCTGCATTTTCTAAAAATTGTGACGCATTCACTTTTTTGAGTTGCATTTGAAGGTTGGAATGTCGCATTCATCATCTTGCAATGCAATTGCCTATTTAAGCAACGCATTCGCGCAGAACGACGCAAGTGTCAAATTTCGTGATGCAAATGCTCGGATGCGACACATTTGAGCAACCAAACGATGCAATGTTTATGTTGCAACACATTTGAAGTATGAAACGACGCATTTGCAGTCAATGCGACGCATTTGACTTTGACTTTGACTTTGACTAGGGCTGATTTTGATATTTTTGAAACCTTAAATGCTTTTGATAATACTAAAAACTGTGTAGAAGATACTGACACATTGTTTGGCTTTGTGCAAAGGAAGCTTCCCCTAATATACACACAAGAGAGCAGACCGACGACCTTCAGGTTTGCTGATCAGCTGAGCCCGCGAGAGCGGTGACGATTAATGGCCTTGGGTTTGTACTATGTCACCTATATGCCCTCTATTCGAGCAAATAGGGGACTGTTGACTGCGTTATATGAGCATTGGCATTCTGAGACCTATTCCTTCCACCTGCCGACAGGTGAGGTGACCATCACATTGGAGGATGTGTACCGCATTCTCCGAGTGTCAATCCGAGGAGAGCGGATCATCTATGACCCTCACCATGGTGAGAAGACTTTCCAAGTGTATTACCGAGATGAGGGTGTAGGACTCAGCATCTAGGGGTATGAGATCTGATGGGAGTTCATGGTGGAGCACTATGCTCATTTTGATGCCTTCCTAGCGACACTGATCGATGGGATACTGATTCTTGATCATCGCAGACATGGATTCCCTATTGGCTGGGGAGACGTCTTGGTTGGGATGAGACGTGATAGGATAGTTTATGCGTGGGGCCAGTGTTTATTGGGTACATTCTACCACCAGCTACATGAGGTTGTTTACCAGAGGGTAGAGAGTATCTCCTGTGGGACGACACTAATGATGATTTGGGCCTGGGAGCACATAGCCATATTTCGTCTGCCCATTTAGAGACCACAGCTGGCTGAGGGGATGCCCTATGCCTATTATTATGCTGGTTCCTTACAACAAACACAGATGGGTGAGACGGGCTGGTGGTGGCATCAGATTAACATGATGGTGTCCTTTATCTAGAGGTCGTACAGACACTACAAGTAGTGGGACGATGAGGTGGACCATCTGAGCCTATGTCGACAGTACCGGTATTTGATTGGCAGGACCGTGCAGAGTCAGCTGATCATTGAGATGTATTTGCCATAGCGAGTCCTTAGGCAGTTTGGAGAGCAGCAGGGTGTACCTGCAGGGATAGCCGAGTACATGCGGTCTTCCAAAGAGTATGCTTGGGGACCAGCCATTCCAGTAGCCTTTGCAGAGTAGTAGATTGATGGGCTAGGAGCCCAGCTGTGGGGATGGAGAGGTGGGTTTTCCAATCCCGGGACCACAGCAGATTACGATCTATGGTGGCAGGCACATAGACCAGTGTCATTGACAGATCCTGTGGGCCAACACATGTGGATAGACGGTCAGTGATACCTCATGTTCCAAGAGCCAGGCGAGGAGGTAGGGACGGTGACAGGGGAAGAGGCCAAGGGAGAGATGGAGGTAAGGATGGAGGTAGGGATAGAGGCAAGGGGAGAGATGGAGGCTGCGATGGAGGAAGGGATGGGGGAAGAGATGGAGGCTAGGGTAGAGATGACAGAGATGATGAAGATGATGGAGGAGATGGTCAGAGGTGCAGGAGAGATGGTCAAAGACAAGGCCAGAGGGTGCACCCACGTGTGGCGAGGTAGCATTAGATGCTATCCCCGAGGTGGCCAAGGAGGGGGAGAGAGAGGAGGATGTGGCCGAGGCAGAGGTGGAGGTGGAGAGACAGGAGGAGGATGTGGCTAAGGAAGAGGTGGAGGTGGAGGTGGAGAGACAGGAGGAGGATGTGGAGGTGGTAGAGGTGGAGGTGGAGAGATAGGAGGAGGATGTGGAGGTGGCAGAGGTGGAGGTGGAGAGATGGGAGGAGGATGTGGAGGTGGCAGAGGTCAGATAGGAGGAGGGGAAACAATAGGATGTGCCTTGAGATGAGGGAGTTGATGGAGAGGATGTGGCCGAGGATGACGATGATGAGGATGATGCCATGGATGAGGCCAAGAGACTCCTCAGATGGTGGATGGTGGAGGGAAAGGAGGAGATACCATCCTCTTTGAGATTTCCCCAGGATGCCACAATAGATCAGAGGGTGGCCAATTTATAGAGGAGACTGGATGAGAGCATGGCACAGGTCAGAGCACTGTAGTCAGAGCTAGAGGTGGCTCAGGTAGAGCGGGATCAGGCAGTGATCCACTAGCAGGACTTAGCTTAGTGGTGTGTCGATTTTGTAGTGCTATGCATAGGGCCCTTTGGGATATTGCTCTCGAGTTGGCCAGGGTGAGCACGAGGCTGGGACAATACAAGACTTTATATGAGCAGGAGGTGCCTCTTGAGCAACGAGATCCAACACTGTCACACTCATAGACAAGGAAAGGTAGTGGCCACCGATCAGGGAGTGCTAGTGGCAGTTGGAGTCACACCAGTGTAAGAGGATCCACCTCCTCAAGTCACACATTAGGGCATAGGTCCCACCACTCACGCAGGCATGCCTCGAGTCACCATTCGAGCCATAGTCACGGGTCTACTGGTTTAGTGTAGAGGTTAGTACAGAGGCCGTCTCCAGTGGCAGATCCTTCTACCTCTCAGAGTTAGGCCGCAGTGATATCATAGGTGTCTATGACCATGGAGATGATGTCTTCAGTGGCAATTCCATTGGTTGCATAGGTAGAGGCTGCTACCGGTCTGCACATCATTTTAGTGCCAGTCATAGAGTTCCAACCACCACACTCTTTGCCACGAGGGGATGATGAGAGTCTACCCTAGGGGCATGTTTGTTACTATGACACATTATGTATAGACTATTGAGCGTGCAAGCTCCATTTTTGGGATATCTTTTGACTTTATCCCATGACATTGTACATTTTTGAGATGATATTATATGATGATGCAGTTTTGATGCGGTCTACATGTGTGTTATGTGATGTTCTTTGATTTATGCATTATGATATGTGTGATGTATGATGTTGATTTATGATGGATGGTGGTATTATGTATGTTATGTGATGCTTACTTATGGTTATGATGCCATGATGATGCAATGCTTATTTATATGTGATGATGATGATAATGATATGCATAATGTATTTATTAAATGGATGCAATGTTGATGATTATGTTAATGCAATGTTTGTGTTTATGTATATGATTTAATGCTATGGATGATATATGTATGGACCTAATGAAAATTTTATATGATCATGTATGCACTTATGTTTTTGTATGTCATAGGATATCATCGTGAGATGGACGAGAGAAGATGACCAGACTGATGAGAGAATATGACCAAACCGAATGAGATGCATGTTAGTTCCTAGACCAAATCCTTCAAAACTTTACAATAGGAATTTAATATTTATTGCTCTTAATCATCATTGGGTAGACTGTTGTAATGGCCAATAAACACCATGATATGACATAGATCAAGGTGTGCAAGGTCATACCATCACATAAAACAAGCAGTCACAGACAAGGATGATCATGACTCAAACTAGAGCATGATTGCCCCAGTCTTTTTGTCCTAATCAACCACAAGCAGAAAAGGACAAAGAAAATTAATGAAACATCGTTGCTTCTCTAAATCCTATTTCCAAGACATCCTTGACAAACTGGCAACATGATTGCCAAAATATAAAAATAGAGCCCTTATCATGATATGTCACTGTTTTTCTAAATCCTAGAATCAGGACCTCGTTGAGAAAATAGTAGTCATGCATGTCAATCGTCATGATACATCACTGCTTCTCTAAATCCTGTTATTGGGATCTCGCTGAAAAACTAATAACATGATAAAAATCCAAAAGACAAGTGTCAAGTGTTTGCCAAGTGCGTTTGGATATCCATTGTTCTGATGTCAAGATGTTAGGTTTGATAATGATGAGATGCCAGAGTGTCGAAGCTTTGATGATGATCAGATGACAAATGTCAAAAATTGCCAAATTCAGGAAGGACACATCCTGAATAATGTTGATGTCGAGAGGATTTGATCCCTAAAAGTCGAAAGGGGTCCCTCAAAATGATGATGATGCCTAGGAAGGACACATCCTAAGGCATAAATGATAGAGTTTGTTCTTTAGAAGGACACATTTGAAGAATACTAATGTCAAGAGGAGTGATCCTTCGATGTCAAGAGGATCCCTCATAATGCCGAATGACACTGACGATGCGTAGGAAGGGCACATCCTAAGGCATGAATGATGAAGGTTATCTTTCAGAAGGACCCATCTAAAGGCTAACCAAGAGTTGACAATTTGATAGGTTATGATGATTTGACCGAGTTTGACTTGTGTTGACCATATGTCGATATTGTCATGATGAATAAATGATTGCCATAATTTTCTTTATGAGCTTTATCCGGTTGGGAATGATTTGCTTTGTCTTGAAGACCTTTTTACGTGTGTGCCAGTGTGATGCCATGAACCCTAATGGACTAACCTAGTGCGGCCTCAGGGGCTCATCGACAGATGGCCTTGCTTATGTCATGCACTCAGAGACCTCGTAGTTCGACACGACCAATGAATTTGTATTGATGACCAAAGATTGTGCCATGATTTTATTTTGAAAAACCTAAGAGGACTGACCTAATGTCTCAGGGACTCGAATATGAGTCTTGCCTAAGTAGCAAATGTGTAGAGACAACATAGTTCAGACAAACGACAAAGACTTGACTGATTGTCATGATAGATTTGAGAAGTGATGACTCTGTGTTTGACATCTTGTTGTGGTTTTCTTCAGGACATTTTTTAGTTTTTAGGTCTTTCTTCAGGACGTTTTATGATGTTTTTGGTCTTTTTTCAGGACTTTTTGCTATGTTTTTGGTCTTTTTTCAGGGCATTTTATGATGTTTTTGTTTTTTTTCAAGACTTTTAATCATGTTTTTGTCTTTTTTCAGGACATTTTATGATGTTTTTGTCTTTTTTCAGGAATTTTTGTGATGTTTTTGTCTTTTTTCAAGAGTTTTTGTGATGTTTTTGTATTTTTTCATGACATTTTGCTAATTTCCAAAACCATGTGTGACATCCACTGCTGTTACATGATAAATTTTTTTCCCCCAATCAGGTCCAAGACTTAGCCAATTTTAAGGGACATGAAAGGGATGCTGCTGGTGTACCAGATGGACAGTTGTCAGGACTTGATGTCAATCATTTATCAACCATGAAGGGAAGGGTATAATGTGGTGGTGACGGAAAATGTATTTCATCCTAGGCCACATCAGAAAAAAGTGATAAAGACACCTATTTGCCAAGTTTTCATCAAAGCAACAATTTTTTTTATCATTTATCATTTTTTTTTGTATTTTACGGTTTTTAGCTCGATCTCTTGATGCTATGCATAGAACCTTTAGAGATGTAAATTGTTGATAGGCTCTATCAATTTTTCTCCATCTAGAGTTTCCAGTTGATAGGCTCCAGAACCAAAAGAAGATAGGATGATGTAGGGACCCAATCAGTTTGGTTCATACTTTCCTGGCTTTTCTCTATCAGCCTAGTTCTTAGGGTTCTGCATGAGGACTAAGTCACTAATGTCAAATTTCCTGACCATAACCTTCTTGTTGTAACTGCAATAGAGACGGTTCTGATATGCTTGTAGATGGTTCAGGGAATTTTTCCTTCTTTCCTCTAGCACCTCTAGCTCGTGCAGACATGATTGTCTATACTCCTTGTCATTAGTTAAACCTTTTAGGGAGACTCATAATGAAGGAATTTCAACCTCAATAGGCAAGATTGCCTCAGCTCCAAAGACCAAGGCAAATGGAGTAGCTCCTGTAGGCGTACGAATGCTAGTGCGATAAACCCACAGACCAGGGTTGAGTTGTATATGCCAATCACAGCCAACATCATTGAAAGTCTTTTTGTGGATTTTAACATTGGTTTTATCTGACACCTTAGCTTGACTGTTTCCTTATGGGTAATATGAAGATGAAAAATGGTGTTAGATGTGAAATCGCTCACATAACTCATGAAAGTCTTGGTTTTTGAATGGACATCCATTGTTAGTGATGATGGATTGCGGAAGGCCATACCAACAAATAATGTAGTTAAGAATGAACTTGGATATTTTCTTGTCGGTTATGTATGTCAGAGGGATGGCTTTGATCCACTTCGTAAAATACTCAGTGGCGGTGATAATGAATTTGTGGCCATTGGATGAGGTCAGATGGATCCTACCCATGAGGTCGAGTCCCCATTGAGCGAAGGGCCAAGGAGAGGTAATCGGCCGAAGTTCCTGTGCTGGAGCATGGATCAAATCACTATGAATCTCGCATTTGCGACAAGCCCTGACATATTTTATTACATCTTTTTCAATGGTCGTCCAATAGTACCCAAGTCTCGTCACTTTCTTGGCTAGAGTAGGACCACTCAAATGAGACCCACATATACCATCATGTACTTTTCGTAAGGTTTTACATGCTTCATGGTGTCAAGACATCTAAGGAGGGTGTCGTCAAAGCTACGGCGGTAAAGGGTGTCACTGCCGATGGCATACCTTGTAGATTTTTGGATGAAGGACTTCCTGTGGTTATTAGACAGGTTAGGTGGAAGGGTTTGAGACTTAAGATAGTCATAAATATCCTGGTACTAGGGAGAGTCAGGACCAACAAGTTCACATACCATCTTTGACTCTGGAATGTCATAGGCAAGGACTAGCAATTGCTCTATTAGGAATTCTAGCTGAGGCAGATTTCTTGGTATGTCAAGGAGAGAGCCTATTGTAGCCATTGCATCAACTGCCTTGTTAGTGCTCTCAGAACTTTTTCAAAAGTTACCATATGAAAGTATGTTAGGAAACTGTCAACCATCCATTTGTAGGGCATCAGCTTCTCATCTTTTGTGTCATAGTCATCATTAACCTGGTTGATGATGAGCTAAGAATTCCCATAGACATGTAGTGATCTAATTTTCCATTTTATTGCCATTCTTAGTCTTGTAACTAGTGCCTCGTATTCTGCCACATTGTTTGTGCATGGGAAGGAAATGCAGAAAGACTTAGGAATGGAGTCTCCTTGAGGGGTGATGAATATAATTCCTACCCTCAAGCCATGATTTATGTGTGATCCGTCAAAGTAGAGTCACCAAGGTGCCTTAGGTTCTATATGGAATATTGACTCATTTGGAAAATCTGCCACTAATGTGTGATCACTTTGCAAAGGTGCATCCGCTAGCTAGTCCGCTATGACTTGTCCTTTTATTAGCTTTCTATCTACATATTGAATGTCATATTCGCTCAAAATCATGACCCATTTTTCTAGACGTCCTATTAATGCTGCCCGACTTAACAAATATTTGAGGGGGTCAATCTTTGCGTCTAATGGCTTAACATGTAATGTCTTAGCTTATGTGCTATAAAGACCACAACTAGGAAATCTCGTTCAATTGGTGTGTAGTTCAGTTCATACCCGGCCAATTTCTGACTGATGTAATATATAGCTCTTCTTTTTCTTCTTGATCATTCTATGCTAGTAATGCCCCCAGTGCTAAATTAGTTGTCAAGATGTATAGGATCAATGGATTTCCATGAATGGGAGGCATGAGGACTGGCATTGATAGTAGGTAAACTTTGATTTTCTAAAAGGCTTCTTGACATTTATCTATCCACACAAAGGGGATACCCTTGCATAGCAAATATTGGAATGGGTGACACTTGTCAGCCAATTGGGCTATGAAGTGCCAAATAGATTGTACCCTACCTTGCAAAGTTCTGAGTTCACTGATTCCTCTGGGCAGAGGCATGTCTATGATGGCTTTGAATTTTGCTGGATCAACCTCAATGCCTCTTCAAGAAACTATGTATCCCAAGAGTTTACCTGATCTAACATCGAAGACACATTTCTTAGGATTTAGCCAGACTTTGTATTCTTCCAGTCTCTTGAAAATTGTGTCTAGCACCTTCAGACGATCTTTCCTTGTTACTGATTTAGCCAATAGGTCATCTACATAATCTTCCATTATTTTATGCATCATGTCATGGAAGATTGTGGTCATAGCCCTTTGATATGTGGGGCCTGCATTTTTGAGACCGAATGGCATGACATTCCAATAGTATGTACCCCATGGGCAAGTAAATGTTGTTTTATGTTGGTCTTTGGAGGCAATGCGAATCTGATTATAGCCGGAGAAACCATCCATGAGGGATATCATCTCATATCCTGTTGTGAGGTCAACTATGATATCAATATTCGATAAAGGAAAATCATCTTTTGGGCATGCCTTATTTAGGTCTCTAAAATCTGTACAGATGCAGATCAACCCATTTGGATTTGATACTGGCACTAGGCTAGATATCCATTCAGCATAGTCAATAGACTATATGAATCCAACATCTAGAAGTTTCTTCAACTCAGCCTTGACCAGTAGAGCGACTTGAGGGTGTATTTTGTGTAACTTCTACTTGACTAGTTTGGCATTAGGCAATAGTGGTAGATGGTGCAGAACCAGTTTTAGGTCTAATCCTGGCATGTCAGCATAGGACCATGCGAAGTTGATTTTACGTTCTGCAAAGAATTTATGAAATTTCGGCCTCTCTTCTTCAATCAATGATGCAGCAAAGAGGACCATTTTGGGATCTTCTACAATTGATATGTTATCCTCTATGGTGTCTTCTATAAGCATAGCTGATTTCTCTTGTTGTACGGGAAGAAAGTCTAGTCCTCCATCTTTGGGCAGCTCAGAGAGGTTTTCCCCGCAGATACATCCTTTGTTTTTACTATTTTCTCGTCAAAAGGTTCCTTTCAGTTTTCACCTAGAGACGTTTCATTTTTTATTTTGCGACTGGAGGATGGGGCAGTCTCTCCGAAGTATGTCGTGCAATCTAAATCAATGGTGAATCATGACTTATGATCACCATTGGGTATGTTGTCATGTAATCCCATAAATTTTGCAATTGCCTGATCATTTTGAAATGTATCTAGGACTGGCGGGCCTTGTTGGTCCCAATTGCCTAGCTGAGGATAAATTAAGGAAATTCCATCGTCAGTGTTGGTGAATTGAGGGGAGGATGTTGAAAGCATGCAGATGGATTCAGTGATGTTGTAGATGAGATTATCATCGTCCAACTCCACATCAGACTCTATCCAATATTTCCCTTCACTAGTCTCATATTCGTTGGCAAAATAAGGGTTGAAAGACTTAGAGTCCTGGTTGTCAGTGTCGTCTGGTACTTCAGATGGATTGGACTTAAGGGATTCAGATGGTGGGTTTTGTATGTCATGGGGAGTGGTAATGGGACTTTGACTATTTGGTGCCTGATCAATCTTAAGTGTTTTCCAAAATCTTTGTTCAGAGGTCAGTTCCCTTGTTTCGAAAAACAAATCAAGGCAATAGTCACTTAAGGATTGTTCTGAGCCAAATTCCCACTCTTGGGAGTAAGTTTTGGTGAGGGTTTCCTTAGTGGTCTCGACACTTTTCAAAGCATGTACTCGCTCACTCGAAAGTCCAATGGTACATCGATCATCATTGTTAGGAAATCCAAACCCTAATCCAAGATACTTTGGAATTTGGAAAGGTTCTATGGGCTCTCTTCACCCAGCTTTACTTCTGCCTAGGCCACTAGTACCATCGTAGCACTTAGCCTTCATTATGTCATACCCCTTGCCATATTTTTGAACTGGTAATGGGGGTAGTGTGACAGTATCCTTATAGATCGATCATGTGATGTTAGTAAGGTCCTCATTACTCATGTCTACCCATTTGATGAAAATTGTTTTTGGTGGAACTTTAAAAATTACTTTGGGTTCCATTCTAAAACATGGCTGACCATAGACCTTTGGAGACTTGGGTATTGTTGTTATGTTGTATGCTATATGTAGTTTGAACTCTCTGCAACCAAGGTCCTAGATTTTGACAGTGGATTCAGCCTTAGGGTTTGCAGAAGGTGGTGGTGTGGTGTAAGACATGGATGAAACAAATGTGGAAGATGATGTGAGTGTGGATGGGTCAATGTATTTGGATGATGAGGAGCCAAGTGCTTCTCGGTTAATAGGCACTTAGTTTTTAGAAATACCCCTTAGGTTGGTACAATATTAGAAAGGGTCGGGGTCTCCATATATGGTTATTTTCATTCCATCAAATATTAGAAAGGGTCGAGGTCTCCATATATGGTTATTTTTGTGCTATCAAATGGAAACTTTAGGAATTGGTGATATGTGGATGAAATGGATTTTAAGGCATGAATCCATGGATGGCCGAGTAAGATATTATATGGTAATTCCAAATCTAGGACCTAGCAGGTTGTGTCCACAATGACTAGTCCCACTCTGATAGGGAGAGAGATAACGCCATGTGAAGAGCGTTCTTCGTCATCATATGCTTTGATCACTATACTCTTTGTCAAGTTCCGCATGCATCAGAGAATCCTAGAGCCTTAACTAGTTTGAGGGAGAATATGTTCAATCCTGCTCCACCATCTACTATAACCTGTCTAACTTTGTGCTTGTGGAAAAAAATTTCTATGTGCAATGCATCATTGTGGTTGGTCTTAGGTGATGAGTAATCTTGATCCGAGAAGGTGACATGGTGAGGTGTGGTGAGGTATCCTACCATGGTCTCAAACTAATTGACATCAATGTCATTGGGGACTGACGACTCTTGAAGGGTTTTATCTAGTAAATCCTTGTGCGCAGGAGAGATACGAATCAGCTCAAGTATATAGATTTGCACGGGAGTCTTGCCTAGCTGGTCGATAAGGTTGAACTGACTTTTGGGTTGCCACTGCTTTGTGGTTGGGATATGTTTTGATTGTTTAGCAGATGGGCCCGGTATGGTTATTTTGGGTTGTCTAGCGGGAGGCAGACTAGCTATGGTGACCTTGCCACTGCGAGTAGTAGCATTACATTGGGGTGCTCTTTTGACCGTAATGGTATTGATGTATTCGTCATCATTTCAAACATTATTTATAATAGGTACACTAGAATAGTCGTACTTGGCTCGGGAAAAGTTAGCTTGATTATTATTCATCTGTGGACTTGAGGTGGAAACATTATGAGAACCGTGGTCCTATAGTGGATTCTTATGGATAGTATGATCTGAATTGGAGGCAAATTTTGATCCACCTACTTCAATGATACGACTTTTGATAAGATCTTGTACTATGTTTTTTAGTTGTCGACAGTTAGAGGTTTTGTGTCCTTTTGCCCGATGATAATCGCAAAATGCATTATCATTCCACCATGCTAGTTTAAATTGTCTTGGGTCATATGGTTTTGGTTCTTCAAGTGTGATGACCCCATTTTGGAGGCATTTCTTGAGGACCTCTTCAATGGGTTCACCCAAGGAAGTGTATATGTGACCCCTAGGAAATTGTCTCATCTGACAGTATTGTCCCTGATTACTTTGGCTGCTCTAGTTGTTTGAAGGGACATTGGTAGGGGGTTTTAATGTCGTTGCTAGTTTGTTTTGCTGTTGAACCCCTTTTAGGGCCAGTACAAAACCCACAATGTTTGCAGTCTTGGAATCAACAACACCGTCATTTGTAACATTTTTATTTTTGACCCAATATTTATTCTTGTCTGCGGGAGGATTTTCATTTGCATTTTTGGGACCGTACCTTAGCTCTCCCTTTGTGATAAGGGATTTCTCAATCTGGACCCCTTTTTCGACTAGGTCTATGAAGGTTGTGCAACAATGCATATTTTAGGGGACCCAGAAGTGTTTGAACAAACATGTCCACCTTTTCCCTTTCGGGTATGTCAATGTGACACCAGCTAGCTAGACTTCTCCATTTTTGAAAGAATGGGATGAATGTCTCACTTGCATCCTCTTGCGTGAGATTGCACAAGTTAGTGATAGAGGTATCCATGTCAATGTTGTATGCATAATTTTTTATGAATTTTTTTTTAAGCTCATCCCATGTTTGGATACCCTTTTGAGTAGAAACCATTCAGGGGTAGGACCTGCCAGAATTTTAGAAAAAATTCTCATCAAGTATGTTTGTTCATAGGCGATGTCCATACAATTGGTTGCAAATTCCTGAACATGTTCAATGGGGTTTGTCTTGCCTCTGTATTTTATAAAATTGGGTGACACATATCCCAGAGGAAATGGTGGCATGTATAAGCTCATGTCGAATGGGTATATGTTTAGATCATAAAATATTTCTGATTTCTTGCCTAATATGTGTATGTTTTGGATATTTTTCTCTAGACCCATCATTTTTTCTTGTAAGGCCTCTATTACAGGGTCATTTGTGGTCGCATATGTTGTACCATAGGTCCCCATTTGTTGTGCGTGAATATTGGTGTATTGTGGAGGTATGGATTATTGTCACATGTATGATGTGTTCAAAATTGTGTGTTGTTGGTGTTGGAAAATGGGATTGGGTGTATGGTGGGTATGAACTTGAGATGAGTAGGTTGGGATATGTCTTCCAGCCATTTGTGTCATTACTTGGGGAGTATGGTGACCATGAACATTGTGATGTACTAATGATGCCATGGGTTGTGTTATTTGGCCACCTTGTGCAAATTGTTGGGTTTGTACAAGGGGAATTTTTGTATTTGGTCCTTGGGAGGCAATGACATTTGACTGTGTTGGAATGTTAACATGTTGTTGTTGTCCTTGGATAAAGATACATATTTTTCCTCCTCTCAAAGGATTTTGTGATATACCAATGAGTGGATATGTCGAAGGTGTGCTCATGGTAGTAGATGTAGCTATCAAGGGGGGATTGTTGTGACTTGATGATGCCCCTATGGAATTTACTGTTGTGGTAAAGAGAGGGTTTGAATAATTTTCCCACATTGCCGAGGAGCCAAAGGTGGTTTTAGCTAATTGTGACAGTATTGTGGATGTTGTGGGCATTGTGGCAGATTGTGATCCTCCAACGGATGTAGCATTTATTGTATTAGAGGTGTTTGGGATGTTGGAGGTAGCATGCACTGTCGTTGTGGTGTCAAAGAAAGTATTGATCATAGTGTTTGGAGGCTGACCACTATGCGACATGTTATGCGTGTTGTTGTCATTAGGGTCAGGAGATGTTGATCTCAACGTGTTGATGTGGAATCTATGTGGTAACTTAGCTCCTTGACTTAAGAGTATGGCTAAGTATCTGTCTCTGTCAAATAGGACCATTTTTTCGATGAATTGAGAGGCCTCTAGATCTTGTGCCAATTCCTCTAGGTTTTCCTCAAGTATTTGACCATATTCATCCTTATGCAAGAATGGTTCAAATGGACTGTTTCATAAGGAAGGTATTGTTGTGAGGTTGATTTTTTGTATTGCGAAATGGATCATCAAAAGTCCAGTTTGGGTCATATGTGGGATTGTCGATAGTGGAAGTGGGATCTTGTCAAAAGTTTTCCATTTGTCGTTGTTGTTTTTGGAGTCTAGTTTCCACCATAAAATGAGATTGCTCAAATGAAAATGACAACTAAATGCAAGGGTTACACTATGCAGGGTCTAAGTTCAAAATGATGACTAGGATGAATAATATTTTTGGATTTTTGGGAATAAAATATGCAATTTCCAAACTTATAATGCAATTTAAGAGAAGGATACCTAAGAACTTCTAAGCTCAATCTTTGTTTTTGATTTTGGTTACCAAAGGAATTTGTTGAAAAGGACAAGATGACAAGGTCAAAATGACTAGTGAGTTTTCCTAACTAGACTGTTGAGTTGGAAAATCTCACAAAAGGGACAATGACTAAAAAAGGGATTGATACTTTAGTCTAAGAGAACCTAGTTTCGAAAGCAATGACGTTGCAAATTGTGCTGAGATATGCCTAATCTAAAGTATGTAAGTATTAAAACCTAGGGACAAACTCATGCCTAATGCATGCAACTAAAAAGAATGAAGGATGAAAACTATGGTGAAGAATGCAAACTAATGGTTGAAAGTTTGAGCAATTTCAAAATTGGTTTCTGACAAAATCCTTTTTTGAAACAATGTTTGACAAATGATTGACAAGGTGTAGACTTCAGATTTGACTTTGTATGAAGTTTTACTTGTGACAGGCGAATGTGTCGTTTGAGGTTGTGAATGCATCACGGTTTTGCGAATGCGGCTCAGGGACTGACAAATGCGACTCAGTTTTGGCAGATACGGCTTTGTAAGTTTCAGATGCGTTGCAACACAGATAGATGCGGTGTTTAAAATGTCAAATGCAGTTTATTAGAGTGATTGCATCTCAGGAACTTGAATGCGGTTCAACAAATGCGACACATTTTGTGAAAATTGAGTTTCTTGTCATTTTGATGGCAAATTTGATCTTTTTGATGTTGAATATTTTGTTTAGAAATTTAGATGTGGTGAATCCAGAAAGCACTTGACAAGCACAATGTTTTGAATGTAAGCAAGTGCACATAAGACAAGTACAATCCTAAAAGGCCAATAGGCCAAGGGTTTGTATACTTGATACAACCCACCTTTATACCCTGGATTGGTGATAAACACCTTTCATTCTCGAGAGCGGATAACTTAGAATTTTGGTGGCATTGGCTCCCCTCCACAACTCATTAACGTCATTCAAGCACACTAAATTCAGATTCTTTGGGTAATGACTTCCCAAGAATTGCTATCTCTACTCAAGGGGATCAGTAGTGAGTGTCTTCAGGCATGATACTGTACCCTGCACTATACCAAGCAACAACCAAAGAATGGTTGGACACTAAGACAAAAGGTTTTTAATATAGGTATTCCATTCGTAGGGCATGATCCATATGGCAAGAGTCCCCTTTTGGATCCATCTTGTCAAAACCACATGCATGATTTTTGGGCTTTCCCCAAGAATCCACTTTTATATACTGGCTGGAAGTCCCTCGGTGTCAGGGTGCTACCGGTCTGAGTCATCCTAGGGTGAGTAATTTTTCCCACCAGAACAGGCCCAAGTTCTAGAGTTAGTAATCATTTCTCTTACACCCAGGGTTGCTCGAAAGTGCAAGGGGAGAGGATACTTCGATTACTAAATCGTGAGGGTAATAACATATAAAAACGGGTCTGGTTTTCTGATCACCGAGTTTTCACAAGGTGAGAGCATACTCACCTACCATTTTGCAAACATAGTCATGCAAATTAGAAGACATTGTTCTTTTTAATTGCACTAAAAGTAAGTGTGTACTAATCTAAGAAAAATACAGGCACAATATTTTAGTGTTAAGTCTTCGACGTTTGAACCTGCAAGACCACAAGTTAGAAGTTTGAATTTTTTCCTTTGATCCACAAAAAGTAACCACCAAATGCTGTAAATAAAAATTAGTACCACGAAAACCTAACTAAACAGAATGCAGAAGAACCAGAATAAAAAGAACACAAAAAACAACCAAAAAAAAAACCTGAATGCAAATAATCAGAAAACATTACCAATCAAATTCGTCACGACAGAGAAAATGTGTTGCTCTGTGTGTCAAATGTGGCTCGGGAATACAAATGTGGCTTTCCAGACTTCGATTGCAACATGACAGATTGATTGCAGTGTTTTAGCCTACGTATGCGTCACGATGCATCCAGTGCATCCCGATTTAAAAAAAAACAATTGCGTCACTCTGCACCTGTACCTACAAAAATGACAGAAAACACACAAAACCGTATGAAAAAATAAAAGGAACAATGTCGGGTTCACCAATGTGACTAAGGGTTAATTTTAAGTTTAGTTTATCAAATGAATTGAAAGCATAAACCCAAAGAAATAATGAAGTGCAAAGGAACAATAAATGAAAACACATAAAGTAGAACAATCTCACCCAATGTTTTCATTCTCCATGGTTGATCTCCATTACACCTTCTAACTTGTTGATTTGTGTTGCCCTCAGATCGAACGTGCAAGCAATACTTGACGAAGTCCTACACAAGATTTGAAGGATTTTCTTCTAAAATTCCTATGCCTATGACAATATGATTGAAACTTTAATGAAATATGCCAATAAATGCTACGATGCCTGCAAAATGCCTAAGTATGTCCGTGTGTCATTGTGTAATCTAAAAATGAGAGAAAAATAGCATTTTATAGAAAATGCCATTTTGAACGAACGGACGAGATTGACTTTTGACAGAGACCTAAAATCAGAGGCTTAGATTAAATTTGATAATCCCTAATTAGGGTTAGGGAAAAATCATTAAGCGAGTGGTCGAGATTTCATCTGAGAGAATCGAATCAGCGGTGGAGAATAAATGAGATAATTAATTCAAAAATAAAGATTTTTGAAAATCAAGAAGATAAGAGTTGAACTGAAGATCAAATTTGGAAAATTAAGAATCTGCCCGATTACTTGATTTTTAGAAGATTAGTTACTATTTTGAATTAAATTAATTCAAAATATGGATTTTATGAAATAATAAATAATCTATTTTCAGATTATTTACCAAAATGGACTGTCAGTTAAGAATGTGATGACATTTTAAATAATTTTATTTATTTAAAGTGAGAGGAATATTAATTTTGACAATTAAATAATTAAAGATAATTATTTAATTTAGCAGATAAGATTAAGTAATTAAATTAATTAATTAATTCATTTAATTATGACAATTAGCGACATATTAAATAAACAAATAAAACTTATTTATTTAATAATCAAGAAGAAATGACTGAAGAAAGGTAATTAAATAAATTTAGAAATTTATTTAATTAGGGGAAGAATTAGATAATTAATGACGTATTTAATAAATAAATAAAATTTATTTATTTATTTAATAATCATGAAGAATAAAAGGACATGAATTAATTAAATAATTATGAATTATTTAATCAATAGTCGAATGTGGTCGAAAGACATAATTAAATGTCATAATTATGCTAGGACGAAAGTGGTAAAAATAGAGCTTGCAGGCCTAGGTCATTTTTAAGTGTCTACAACTTGTAACCTTGTAAACTTCTAATTCTAGAAGGACCACACAAGTCATTATGCACAAGATCCAACACTTCATTTGAACAATGTTGTTTGCTCTAAAATGAGTCTAGTTTGCTTCCCTAACTGACATTCCTTGCATATAGTATTAGTAGGTTTTATCAACTTAGGAAGCTCTCTCACTGCTTGAGTAGAGCTTATTTTGATAATATTATCAAAGTTTACATGACAATCTCCTATGCCACAACCAACTTTCATCAACTTGAGCAATCATACAACTTTTGCTAGCAGCATTAGGTGAAAGATATTACCCTTTGCTTTTGTACCAGATGTAATCACATTTTCTAAACTTCCCAATACTCTACAGTTTCTATTCTTGAATTGAATATTATATCCCTTGTCAACCATCTATCTAACACTTAAGATATTATGCTTCAAACCTTCCACATATAGAACATCATCAGTATTATGCTTACCATCAAGAGAAATGGGTCCTCTACCATGGATTACACCAACTTTATCATCACCAAATCTTACAACACCACCATCATACTTTTCCAAGCTCAAAAATGTACTTTTATCACCTATCATGTGATGAGATCATCCATTTTCAATCACCCATTCATCTTTTTCTTCAACTTTGGCAGCTAGAGCTTTCTCCACATTTGTGCAACTAGCAGATTCAATAGGGTACTGGATCATTTTCCTTGATAGAAATTAATACCCATTTGTCCTCACTTACATTCCCTTTATCAGATTCATTATCTATCACACCTTCATCAAAAGCATAATAACACTTTCTTTGAAATCTAGACTTGTTAGGTCTTGGCTTAGGAACTCTTTTCGGACACCTTGATGCAAAATGACCTATCTTATTACAAGAAAAACATTTAATAATAAATTTCCCTTTATACTTACCTTCTCCTCTAGCTTCCCTCTTGACAATAAGTACTTCAAGCTCATCTAGTTTTCTCTATTCTTCTTCAATATCTCTCATTTCATCCTCATACTTGAAAATCTTTCTAGAAGAACTTTCTCCTAGATCATATCTCTTCTTATCTTTTTTGGATATAGTAGCCTTGAATGTAGATTTTTTCTTAGGAAGAGAATCACCAAACTCACTTAACTCAAAATCAATTAGCTTACCAATCAACATGTCTCTGGTTACATTTCTCATAGTCTGGATCTCCTCAATAGAAGTATCTTTGGCTTTGTATGTAGTAGGGAAGGATATGAGCACTTTAGCAACAATCTTTGATTCTTCCAATGTTCCACCAACACATCTGATACTACACACAAGTTCATTCACGCTCTGCATAAAAAAAGTAATGTTCTCATCATCACTCATTCTCAACATTTCATATTTCCCTTTTAGGCTTTGCAACTTAGCAATCTTCACATGAGAATCACCTTCATACAAGTTTTCCAAATTTTCCCAGATCTCATAAGTAGTCTTTAGATCCATTACAGTTGTCATCTCGAAATCAGTCAAAGCACTCAACAATGCTTCCTTAGCCCTGATATTGTACTCGGCTTCCTTAATCTCATCTACAATAGAAGGACCATTATGTGGAATGATATACCTATTGTTTGTAATTTTCCAGTAAGGTTCACCAATGCATCTCAGATGACACTCCATTTGAGTCTTCCATAGAGAGTAGTTAGTTCCATCAAATCTTGGACTATCCTTCTTGTATGTCACCATCATGAATCACCTCAAGCTATTAAACTTCTTTCGAGGAACCTAGTCTGATACTAATTGTTGGCAGCTCAAGGGTAGACAATTGAGAGGGGGGTGAATCAGTTGTCATAGAAATTAAACTTATTAAACTTATTTTCAGATCTAATATAAACATGAAAGCATAAACCATCACCACATCAGAAACACATATAACACCTAGATTTTTTATGTGGAAACCTTGTTAGGGGAAAAACCATGATGGAGGTTAATCCACAAGATTATAATTTGTTAGAAGTATAAAAGAAATATAAATGGGAAATGCACATGCATTCAAGCACACTGCCTAAAGCTCACTACTCAAATATAAAAAGGCTCACTACCTAAAGGAAGACACATTGTCTTATAGAAGCATTCAAATCACATCCACAAAATTTGAATTGAGAAAATAGCATCTGCTAATGCCTTATTACAGTTCTGGTTAAGCACATAAACTCTGCTCACTCTTCTTCACACTTTACTTTTGCCTTCAAAATATTAGAACATTATTCACACATGCCATGCCTTCAAATGGAATAAACACACACTCATATATATCCACAACTAGAGATAACATCACCTACATGTCAGCTTCAACAAAATATAAAACATGTACAAAATGTAGGCCCAATCCATAAACAATTTTTAATGTGCACCAACCAATGTCAGCCACAACATAGTAAGGATCCAAAATAACATCCTAAAAAATGAGCCACCTTCAAAAATTAAGCCTCGAAGATCCACAACATGCTACAATCACCCTGTTGGCCACAAACATGAAAAACACGAACTCACAAAATAAAATCACCAATCGCAAGCACAACGATCAATGTGGATGTACAACATAGATAGAGAATGATCTAGAAACATCCACAAGAATCATGAATCACCATAGAAGCATCCGCAACAACTCAACTTACTAGAATTGCATCATCCTCTTTAAGGAATACAAACTGAAGCAACAAAAAAACTGTCAAAACATAGATACTCATAACTCAATCAGGTCTTCATGTAGATCTCTAAAACTTAACGTGGATAAACTAGATATAATCAACAACAAACACATTAATCCACAACCTCTTATCATCAACATACCAAGCTATCCAATAGCATGATGGCTAAACTGATCTTCACTACACCACTGGCAACCTGTAACTTATTTTATTACAATTTTCTCAATATCCTCAACATATACAACCTTAAAGACATTAATTCCAATAGTGTTGACATCAATGAAAACCACATATCAGCAACATCCAATAGACTTATGTTCTTGAAACCCAAATCCCTCAATCCTATGCATCATCTTTAAATCCCCATTCAAATGATAACCATTTTTCCAATACAAACCATTCCAATTTGTATTCACAGCCAAAAAATAGGGCTAAGACTACTCAAAAAGATAATCAAAATGATTCCCAAATGAGAGTATTTGACAGTCGAAGGCCTAAAAATAATTATGATAAGAGAAGGAATCATTACAACCAGAATGAACAAGAAGGACCTGTTGGAAGAGCACAACTATATACTGATAGATATAGGAAATTATGCTTTGATACAATCCTAGGGTATCCAAATCTTGTTCTTGATAATGCAAGAAAACATTTACCAAAGTTCACCGGTAATAATTCTTTCAATGGTGAAGATCATCTGAAATATTTTTAGAGTTTTGTTGAAGATTTTAAGCTTTGGTATGATCATGTTGCAATGAAGTACTTCATGCAATCATTGACTAAAGATGCTAGAGATTGGTACAGGAGCTTGCTTGATGCAAGAATTGATTCAAAAGATGATTTCTACAAAAATTTTAGAGAGAAATATGGAGATAAGAAAAATCCTAGATTTATATTAAATGACTTCAATAATATCACAAAGGGACATAATGAAATGGTGACTGAATTTAATGCAAGGTTTCAAAAATCCATGAATAGAGTTCTAGCTTATTTGAGGTTGAATTAGAGTGCATGCTTAGTGGTGTATTAGAATGCATTTGATTCAAAGATGTGTTAATTTCTTAGAGAAAAGGACCCACATAATCTAAGAGATGCTTATAAAATGGTAGTTCACATGGAGAACAATAGAAGAGCATCAAGTAAGGTAGGGAGAAGAGATGATCCTAAAGCTTTGAAGAATCCTAGAAATCAAAATGAAAGAGTTGGAAAAGCTACAACTCCTAATGAGAAGTTGGATCAAATTGTTAGTTTGTTGCAAAAAGTGGAAAAGAATGAGAAACCTCAGTTCCAAAGAAATGAAAGGCCACCAAGGTTGCAAGATTATCCTTATCACACTAATTGGCACAATGGAAAGCTATTCCACAACAATCAAAAAAGTTCCCAAGGTACACCCGACCCACTGCAAAAGCATTCCACAGATGTTACTGAAGATTTTCCATGGTGCCTAGTATGTCAATTACCTCATTCATCACAACAATGTGTTGTTGAAAGATCTATAGAGGAGTCACTGGATGATCAACGAGGTTATGATTTCCCTCAGGATCAAGATGAAATAGTAAATGTTCTCATGATTAAATCAGACCTTTCCTACAATGATTATTCTTCTGATGATGAGCCTAATGGAGGTGATGTGGACATGCAAAGGTAGGAAGTGAGTGTATACCATCAACAAGTGTTCTTAGATGAAGAGAGAGACAATGATTGGAATGTTTACAATCTTCAATCAGATGATATTTTTCTGAGAAGACCATCAAATGAAGAAATTGAAAATATGATGATTGCATTGGCTACTCAAGTAAGGAATACTATCCATCTAAGAAATATAGTTGTGAATGGTAATCAGGGTAAGCCTAGCAGCATGTTCATCAAAGAAAAGAGTGTAGATAACAAATGGACCAAGATAGAAACCAAGAAAGAAGAGGAAAAACCAAAAGAAGGTAAAGAAGCTAGAATTTGGGCTAAAAATACCAATAAGGGAAGCTACTTCCCAAGTTGTGAAGGCTAAAGATAAAAAGAAAAGTGCTAAAAAGGTTGAAAAACAAGATGATAAGGTAATAGATAAGGATATAATACTTCATGAATTACCAAAGTATGCTTCTGTGGACATGTTCCAAATGTTCTCTTAGGTCAATGTTACAGTCCCATTGTTCGAGATGATGAGGATTGATGAACATAAGAACAAGGAAGTTTCTTTTATTAATGGTGCAACAATGGTTGGTAAAGATAAGATCATGATTGATTCACCTAAAGTGAGCAAAGATCAAGAAAATAATGATGAAGTGGAAGAGGTAATTAATGAAAAACCTCAAATATACCTGGGAACCACAATTACTGCAAGCCTAAGTTAGGTCTGTTAGCTCTCAAAAATGTAGGTGGGAAACCTCAAGAGGCTACCAATCTCTTGGTACATTTTAGGGTAATAGACAAGGTCAAATGAATTAAACCTTCTACTCTTCTGGCGCTGCCAAACCTAGGCGGGTGTACCTATCTGAATGAAGCAGGCTTAACTTATGATTATCCTTCTGAAATGCTTTGTCCACAATGGCAGATGGGAGTGAACAAATGAAATCAAACTTGGTACAAATAGCAATAGCAATCTTCTAATCTAAATCCTAAAATGTTCAATTAATAGATGTAAAGAAACTAAATGAATCCAAATGATGAAATTGCAGAGACCAGTGCCTTATTGGGTATGCAGAGTCGAATGAAACAGAAGTGGGCAACTTATTCTAGAAGAAACTCAAATTGTTGGCATATATTTTGTTTATAACTTGTATAAACATGCAAGATTATGACTACTAAGCTCTACTTTAATAATCCAGATGAATCTCCCTGATTACTATGATCAACTCAAAGGATTTAATCTCTCCTTGAAAGAACCAATCAATTAATCACACAGATACAACAAATGTGCACTGATAAACTAAAAATAAACTTGTTATATCAATTTAAACAACCAGAAAGAATCAACTTGGAGACAGCTTAGCAATACTTTTCAATAAACTCAACAGATAATTGACACCAGAAATAAACTGCCACACTAACTAATTTTCATTGAAATCGCCATTTGAAAACATGCATCATAGTCTCTGATATGAGAACTTTATTCTACTGTATCCATTCCTAATCTACCTATTGTGTTTATTCTAAACTCTGATCTCATCCCTTCATTTACAATTGAGAATGAATATTTATACACTTGCATCCGAATAGACACAACGCTTCGAAATTCAAAACCCATGTCGGCCAATAGTTGCATTTGGGCCCAATTAATCATCTCTGAGTCATCCTGATAGTCATACTGATCCAATGTATATCAACAGTCATCTCATGTTCTTCGTGTTTCGCCGTGACCCTCAACTGTCGGGGAGATACATATCGAATACCCCATGTCATGCCGAGAGGGGCTCCCCAATACACTTTTCAATCGCTGAGACATAAGAAGTTTTCTTACCGAAATGTGCCTCCTTGCTTCATTTGCTTCGCTATAACTTTATGATATCGGGAAGACCTCTTGCAAATTTCATTATGTTTCACCAAAAGTCTTTTCCACTCTGAGTCACTGTGACCAAAAAAAATTGGGGAGACATCTTGTAGGTTATACCTTTGTCTTACCAAAACACCCCGAGCACACTTGATCACCAAGAGAATTCAGTTCTTATACCGACAAAGACCTTTTTCATTTTTTATCAGTGAGACCCAACGAAGTCGCCAAGACCACCCTCTGAATGTCAGTAACTCTTACCGATAAGCCTATCCTTCCACCGCCGATTGGTGAGAAAATAAAACCTCGCTATGACCTCACACCGAAAACAACCCGCTTGGCCGAAGAGATCCCATAATGTACTAGTCGATGAGACATTTTAAATTCGATAAGACACTACCCCGGCAACCTGACTCCTGCGGATGAACGTTTCCATGCATTAGTCGGGGAGACATAATGAATTCGATGAAACATCATCCCGACAGTATAACTCCTACCGATAAGTATCATCCTCTGCTGCCGAAACCATGATGGGGTCCTGCCGAATGGCCTGTAGGTAAAATCCAGTCGCTGTGATATAAAAGGAGTCTTGCCGATAGTAAACACAGACTCCTTTTAACAAGAATGCTCAATGGGTTGGGGAGACCATGATGAACTCACGCCAATAGGAACAAGAATGTGCAAAATGCAGACTCGATGGATCCATGGGACCACATGGCAAGAAATGGGTAGAATGTTATGAAGACAAACCTATGTGCTTATGATGAGGACTCATATGGAAACTTAGGGCTATGGAAAAATTGTGAAAATATTTAGGAATTTACAGTTCCAACAATGGCTCCATCTAGGGATGAATGATAGTAAGATCATTGCAAGGATCCAGATCTTTGGGTGAGCAAACCAGACACAAAATGAAGAGCAGTGAGCAGAATGGAAATGTAAACAAAGCATGATGGAATGAATGCAAAATGGAGATGAACAAAACCCTAAACTACTGTGCATGGAAAAGAATTTTAAAGAAGATAAGCAAGAGTTGTCCATGCACTGGCAACCCTTAGTCCTCTATGTTTCAACTTCACCTATTCTGAGCTGTTACAATCTGAAACTCAAACCATACTTTCCCCTGTCAAATACCTGGTTTTGTCTTGAGTTCATCAAATTCCTCTTGAAGATATTCATGCAATCTTCCCTGTCACTATAATTGAAAGTCCTTAGAGGATCATCATTCTTAGCTTGACCCAAATTCCCTCTCTCACTATTATGAATTATGAAACACTCTCCTAGCTCATCCTAAATGGACATAGACTTTTGATAAACTTCAAAGGCTTCTCTATCAACTCGAGAAATGCACTGAGAGTCATAAGAATCATCACACAAAGATCTTTCACTGTCAAAACAAATGTAAACTGGACACAAAACTTCAGAATTATCCTTGTGTACACATCTCAGATATTCAAGAGTCAGCAAATCCAAAATTTGCTCACTGCTGAGCGAACAAGTCTCTACATTTTCATAACTACAGTTGCATTCTTCACTTTTTTCATCATCAAAAAGAGGCCCAAGATCATCAGAGAATGAAAAATCAGAACATTACCAGTGAAGTCACTTATTCCATCATTTAGCTTGTCTGAAATTATCTCCTCTTTGCCATAAAGTGGATTTGAAAATACCTGATATTCATTCTTGGGCACACCTTGGCAAAATATCATCTGATCCTCTTTTATCACTTCATCATATAGTGGATTAAAAAAAAATTGGGAATCACTTTCATATGTACAAACCTCTTCTTCACTGAATGTGTCTTCATGGCTTTCAACTGTAGCTGGAGGTATAATTTGTTTACTGTCAAATGGACTCACATTATCCATTCCTTCTTCCTCTCGATCACCAAAAGAATTGCAAGAGTCACCTTGTTGTAAATCAGAATCCACAAGTTCCTCAAGTTCTTCATTATTGTGACATGATACACAATCCCCTTCCATTTCATTTTCCAATTCATCAACATGGCAAGTTTCAAGATCATTATAGTCATTCTCTTCATATGTTGACGTACTCTCCTCATTTGAGCATGTTTCATCCTGATTTCCAAAAGGGCTGCTAGAATCCCTTGATTATAGATCAAAATCCACAGGTCCATCTTCAAAATCTGAATACTCATTGGATCCCTCATAACATACACAACTTTCCCTGTCACAATCTATTATGCAAGAGAGATATCTTGTACCTTCATCTTCATTATGCAAGCTATCATAGGAATAATACTGACTTGCACATATCTCATCCTCAATTGGATGCATTGTTTGATCAATTTCTATATACTCATTAGAAATACAACTATTGGATTCAACATTGATAGTGTTCTCATACCTTATCCTCTCCATGGCATTAATGAATTTATTCACTCAATCATAGGTATGCTGCTTTTCTGACCAATAAACTGATTCAGGTTCCCATGCCCTTGCAAATTGCTCAACAAACATGGCCCTTGTTGGCCTACAATGAGAAGGTACCTGCATACAAATATTTGTCATTCTATTGTACAGAGAATCCAAATATTCTCCTTCATACCTCCTTACATCAAGAAATGCATCCAAGGGGGAAAATCTGTATCTTGATTCTGTGATGAAGTCCTAGCTTTGAATATACTCATCTTCTTCTGCTTCAAATTGTTGATTCTGGCATACATATTGCTGCAAATTCTGATTTTGAATCTGTACGAACCTATGGGAATCCCAATTTGGTGCAGACAGATTTCCATATTGCTTGAGAAATTGATCCTAAAAACCTTGGAGAGATTTAATAGAAGCAAACGACAGGCTATTAAACCAATCCCTAACTTCATGAATGAGTGACATCATAAACAACCTCATGTGTAAATCTTCATATGGCACATCTATGTCTTTGATAAAAGCATTGAAGCTCCTCAAATGATCTTCAGCAGTGATGGAACTACTCCCCATAAACTTTGGAACAAGACTTCTCCAACTGCCATTTATAGGGTAAGGGTACAATTGAAACCCTGTTAGATCAAATTTCCTAATTATCATTGTTGCATACTGGTGAGGGGGAGGGTTAGGTGGGTGCTGATATTGGTATGGCGGACTATTGCATTGTGCATAATGCTGACCATGAGGTGGTTGTGTGTATGCATGTTGTGTAGGAATATAAGGAGGATGATTTGGCTATTGGGCTTTCTGCAATTCAGCTTTTAGTTCTTCTATCTTCTTCTCATGTAATTCCATCAGTGCTTTTACCTCCTTAGGAATTAAAAGCTCATAGTTTCCTTTAGGGCTTTCATGATTACCCTCCATCTTCAGATCATTGTATGTCCACATACTGTTGCCAGCAGGAGCTCCAGTATGACCTCCCTTGGATTGAGATATTCTTCCATTCATGCTTAAACAAATGGAATGTTTCTTTCAGAGTCACCACCTACTTTTCCAAAAGTAGAAAAATGATTATTTCTGATCTTTCCCCAGCGGAATCACCTTTTCTCAAATTTCTCAAATTACAACTTTTCCTCCAATGACTCTATATAATGGTCTTCAACCAAATTTTCTGATGTAATCCCCAGCAGAGTCGCCAATTTTTTAGCTCTCAAAAACGCAGGCAGAAAACCTCAAGAGGCTACCAATCTCTTGGTACGTTTTAGGGTAACGGACAAGGTCAAATGAATTAAACCTTCTACTCTTTGGGCACTGCTAGACCTAGGTGGGTGTACCTATTTGAATGAAGCGGACTTAACTTATGATTATCCTTTTGAAATGCTTTGTCCACAATGGCAGATGGGAGTGAACAAATGAAATCAAACTTGGTACAAATAGCAATAGAAATCTTCTAATCTAAATCCTAAAATGTTCAATTAATAGATGTAAAGAAATTGAATGAATCCAAATGATGAAATTGTAGAGACCAATGCCTTATTGGGTATGCGGAGTTGAATGAAACAAAAGTGGGAAACTTATTCTGGTAGAAACTCAAATTGTTGGCATATATTTTGTTTATAACTTATATAAACATGCAAGATTATGACTACTAAGCTCTACTTTAATAATCCAGATGAATCTCCCTGATTACTATAATCAACTAAAAGGATTTAATCTCTCCTTGAAAGAACCAATCAATTAATCACACAGATACATCAAATGTGCACTGATAAACTAAAAATAAACTTGTTATATCAATTTAAACAACCAGAAAGAATCAACTTGGAGACAGCTTAGCAATACTTTTCAATAAACTCAATAGACAATTGACACCAAAAATAAATTGCCACACCAACTAATTTTCATTGAAATCACCAAACATGCATCATAGTCTCTAATATGAGAACTTTATTCTACTGTATCCATTCCTAATCTACCTACTGTGTTTATTCTAAAATCTGATCTCATCCCTTCATTTACAATTGAGAATGAATATTTATACACTTGCATCCGAACAAACACAACGCTTCAAAATTCAAAACCCATGTCGGCCAACAGTTGCATTCAAGCCCAATTAATCATCTCTGAGTCATCCTGATAGTCATACTGATCCAATGTATATCGACAATCATCCCGTGTTCTTCGTGTTTCACCGTGACCCTCAGCTGTCGGGGAGATACATATCGAATACCCCATGTCATGCCGAGAGGGGCTCCCCAATACACTTTTCAATCGCTAAGACATAAGTAGTTTTCTTACCGAAATGTACCTCCTTGCTTCATCCGCTTCGCTGTAACTTTATGATATCGGGAAGACCTCTTGCAAATTTCATTATGTTTCACCGAAATTGTTATCCACTCTGAGTCACTGTGACCAAACAAAATCGGGGAGACATCTTGTAGGTTATACCTTTGTCTTACCGAAACACCCCGAGCACACTTGATCGCCGAGACAATTCAGTTCTTATACTGACATAGACCTTTTGCATTTTTTTATTGGTGAGACCCAACGAAGTCGCCAAGACCACCCTTTGAATTTCAGTAACTCTTACCGATAAGCCAATCCTTGCACCGCCGGTTGGTGAGAAAATAAAACCTTGATATGACCTCACACCGAAAAAACCCACTTGGCTGAAGAGATCCCATAATGTACTAGTCGATGAGACATTTTAAATTTGATAAGACACTACTCTGATAACTTGACTCCCACCGATGAACCTTTCCATGCATTAGTCAAGGAGACATAATGAATTCAATGAAACATCATCCTGATGGTATAACTCATGCCGATAAGTATCATCCTTTGTTGCCGAAACCACGAAGGGGTCCTACCGAATGACCTGTAGGTAAAATCCAATCGCTGTGATATAAAAGGAGTCTTGCCGATAGGCAACACAGACTCCTTTTAACAAGAATACTCAATGGGTCGGGGAGACCATAATGAACTCACGCTGATAGGAACAAGAATGTGCAAAATGCAGACTCAATGGATCCATGGGACCACATGGCAAGAAATGGGCAGAATGTTATGAAGAAAGACCTATGTGCTTATGATGAGGACTCATATGGAAACTTAGGGCTATGGAAAACTTGTGAAAATATTCAGGAATTTACAGTTCCAACAAGGTCAACCCATTTTTTCTTAGTTTGATTATTGATGGGAAGTTCCTCAAAAACTACATGATTGATTCAAAGGCCTCTTCTAATGTTATGCTAGTAGAAATCATGAAGGAAATGGGTTTGAAAATTGATAGCACTTATGGAAAGTATTATGTTATGGAATTGAGAGAAGTACCTGTTATAGGAGTCATTAATAGAGTCTCATACAAGATTGCAGAATTCCCTAAGAAGTAATTATACATTAGTGTCATAGTGGTGGATATCCCACCAAATTATGGGATGTTGTTGTCAAGACAGTGGAGTGCATCCATGGGTGGAAGCATACAATGTGATTTATCATATGCTACCTTTTCCATTGACCAAGAGGATGTCAAAATTGTTATGAAATCAAGGGCTCGCCATATGATTTAGTATGTAGAGGAACTAGAGGAATTTGAGAGAATTCATTTTGTGGATACTAGTTTGGAGACTTTTAGAGTGGAAAAACTACAACATGAAGAAGAATTTCAGCATGCACCAATTGATAGAGAAATCTTAGATGCATCAAAAGGAGATCCTCTCTAGACCATGTACTTCAATGGAGCTTGTTCCAAGGAGGGATCAGGTGTAGGAGTTATTATGATTTCCCCACAAGGTAATACATTTAAATCCTCTTTCTTGTTGAAATTTTCGTACACAAACAATGTGGCCGAATATGAGGCTTTGTTGCTTGGTGTAAAATTAGCTTCAAAGCATGGTATTAAAATGCTAAAAGTATTGGGTGACTCTGAATTAGTGATATCCCAAGTTAGGTCTAAATTCATTTCCAAAAAATACAAGACTTAAGTAGTATAGGAATGCTATTTGGGATACCATCAAAGCTTTTGATGCTTTTAATATTGATTGGATAGAAAGGGGAAAGAATGTGATGTAATATTTGTTAGAAAATATTGCTATCAGACTAGATGATGTCACTTTTGATGGCATTTCAAAAATATAGGTGCAAACCTAGCCTACAGTGCCTTATAATATTTGCAACTGGCAAGTATTTGATGATGATAATGATGTTTTAAAATTTTTGCACTATATTGATTAGTATGAAAGCCAGGAAGTTGACTTTGGTGCATTGGCGGTGGAAGTTGATGGTAAAGAAACACTATTTGGGAATAAAGTTATCCAATTGAAAACTAGCAAGATTACCAAATGGTTGCTTGCATTAGAAAGGGTTTCTAATGGCTCTAATAAGATAAATGTTAAGCATAAATCTTCTCACAAGGAAGATTTGGAGGAAATTAATCTTGTAATTGAGAACGCTCCCAAGAAGGTATATATAGGGAAGAAAATGAAACTATCAGAACCATGTTGATTTCCCTATTAAGAAAATATAGACATGTGTTTTCCTAGTCATATGATGACCTCAAAGATTATAGGGAAGATCTTTTTCAACATGAGATACCTTTGAAACCAGATGCCAAAATTTTAGGAAAAAGTAGAGACCAATAAATCCAACATTGTAGCCTAAAATGCAAGAACTTTTGAAGTTAAGGGATGTTGGTATTATCAAGCCTATAAGGAATTCTTCATGGGTTTCTAATTTGGTTCCAGTTCAGAAGAAGAATGGTGACCTAAGAAAATGTGTGTATTTCATAAACTTAAATGTATCATCCTTGAAAGAAAATTACACACTGCCTAATATGGAGGCTATGTTATAGAAGGTGACAGGGTGTGAATTGCTATCAATGATGGATGAGTTCTCAAGCTACAACAAGGTCATAATAAAATAATTTGAACAAAATAAGACTACATCCACTACACCATGGGGAAAATATGTGTATGTGAGAATGCCATTCAGTTTAATCAATGTTGGTGCAACATTTTAGAGAGTCATGGATGTGGCATTTGTTGATTTCATTGATTTATTCCTAGCCATAAACCAAGATGAATTGACTACACATAGCAAGAAGGAAGAAGATCATTGCACACATTTAAAGAAGATATTTGTTAGAGCATTGGAATATGGAATTTCCTTGAATCCTAAGAAATGCATTTTCAGGTTAAGGAAGGTAAGCTTTTAGGGAACATTGTCTCCAAATATGGGGTTAGGATTGATCTTGAGTGTGTGGTAGCAATAGATAAAATTACGTAGCCTAAAAATGCAAAGGGGATTCAATCATTTTTTGGGAAAATTAATTTCTTGAGAAGAATTTTCACTAACTTTGTTGAGATTGTCAGACCCATCTCCAAAATGTTAAAAAAGGGTGAAAAGATAGGATGGAAAAAAGAGCCCTCTAAAGCTTTTCAAGCTATAAAGCAACCCATCAAGGAGCTTGTTGTGCTTAAGTCACCAAATTATTCAAATCCATTTCAACTATTTACTTTTGCTTCATTTCATATTGTGGCAGGAGTACTACTATAGAAAAAAAATGAAGGCTTTGAGTAGCCTATCTCTTTCTTCAGCAAATATTTGCAGGTTGCTAAGCATAAGTATGACATGATAGAAAAGCAAGACTATGCATTGGTTAAGGATGTAAAAAAAATTAAAACATATCTGATGGGAGAAACTATGGTAACATATGTTCTAAGTGTAGCAGCCAAAGATATTTTCACCCAGCAAGAGACTAGAGGCCAAAGATGCAGATGGATCAACAAGATCTACGAGTTCAATATTGATTTTTAGATTACAAAAATAGTAAGAGGTCAAGGTTTGCTTAAGTTTATGGTTGATACCAACTTAGAAGCAAACCAAATAAATCAAGTAGAACATTAAAATATTGCACCTATGTGTGACATGTAGACCTATGGATGGTACAAAAGAATTGTAGAATACCTACAGACTATGCAATGCCCTGAAGGAATGCCTAATAATGAGAGACATATAAAGTTGTAGGCTATTAAATACATCATTATTGATAATGAACTTTGGTGGAGAAGCCCAGAAGGTGTATTGCTCATATGTGTGGATGGAAATTAGGCAAAAGAACTTCTAAATGAAATGCACAATGGAGCATGTGGAGGTCACTACATGGCAAAGACCATTGCTCATAAAATACTAAGAGTAGGATTTTGGTGTCCAGTTGTGTTTAAGGATGCTCACATATTTGTTAAGAAATGGGATACATTCCAAAAATTCAATGGCAAGTTGAACTTCTCAGCTAATCTACCTCTTAGACCAATTTCAGTTCAGGCTCCTTTTCAACAATGGGACATTGACTTTATTGGTGAAATGTTAGAGAAGTCTAGTGGGGGACACTCTTGGATACTTGTTGCAACAAATTATTTTACAAAGTGGTTGGAAGCAATCCCCACAAGGAAAGAAACAAGTAAAGTAGTGATTGAATTTTTGATGAATAACATATTAATTAGATTTGGAGTCCTAGAAAGTGTATCTAAAGGTTAATTTTGGATTAGATTATATGTTAGAAAATCAATAAAGATCAAGAACCCAAAGCAGTTACAAAGTAGAAAGGAAGTAAACAAAAGAACAATTATACCAGCTAATCATCGTGACCTCCATGATTCACCTTTGTAACACCTTCTAACTTGTTGGTTTGACGTGTTGCCCTCAGATTCGATGTGTGAGCAATCTGGAAATAAATTTCTAAGTCCTACACCAAGCTTTGAAGGATTTGATCGAAGTCTATGTCTATGCCTAAATGACTAAAAATGACTCAAAGAAATCTAAGTTTTAATATGCAAGAAAAATGTAATTTGTGTGCGTAATCTAAAAATGAGAGCAAAATAGAATTTTATAGAAAATGCCATTTTGAACGAAAGGACGAGATTGACTTTTGATAGAGATCTAAAATCAGAGGCCTAGATTAAACCTGATAATCCCTAATTAGGGTTAGGGAAAAATCATTAAGCGAGCGGTCGAGATTTCATCCAAGAGAATTGAATCGACAGTGGAGAATAAATGAGATAATTAATTTGAAAATAAAGATTTTCGAAAATCAAGAAGATAAGAGTTGGAATGAAGATCAGATTTGGAAATTCAAAAATCTGCCTGATTACTTGATTTTTAGAGGAAAGTTACCAATTTTAATTAAATTAATTCCAAATATAGATTTTGTGAAATAATAAATAATCAATTTTTAGATTATTTACCGAAATGGACTATCAGTTAAGAATGTGATGACATTTTAAATAATTTTATTTATTTAAAATGAGATGAATATTATTTCAACAATTAAATAATTAAAGATAATTATTTAATTTAGCAGATAAGATTAATTAATTAAATAAATTAATCAATTCATTTAATTATGACAATTAGTGACATATTAAATAAATAACTAAAAAAAAATTATTTAATAATCAGAAGAAATGACCAAGAAGGGTAATTAAATAAATTTAGAAATTTATTTAATTAAGGGAAGACTTAGATAATTAATGACGTATTAATAAATAAATAAAATTTATTTATTTAATAATCATGAAGAATAAAAGGACATGAATTAATTAAATAATTATGAATTATTTAATCAATAGTCGAATGTGGACCAAGGACATAATTAAATGTCATAATTATGCTAGGATGAAAGTGGTAAAAATAGAGCTTGTAGGCCTAGGTCATTTTTATGTGTCTATAGAAAGGATTATCTCTGACAATTCCATGTGTTTTAGATCAGATGAATTCATTGATTTTTGCAGTAAGCATGGAATATGTATCTCCTATTCCTCTCCCTATCATCCTCAAGGGAATGGAAAAGAAAAATCTAGCAACAAGAGTTTGATGAAGATCATCAAACGGAGGATTGAGAAGAATAAAAGGCATGGGATTCAAATTGCAGTTTGCATTATGGGCTAATAGGACTAATATCAAGAAGGTCATTAGAAAATCCCCATTCAACCTTGTATATCAGATAGAATCTAGGATACCTCACAACAACTTGTTGAAAATGTACAATTTTGTTCAAGAATATGACACAGACATCTATGATGAGATGCAACACAAAATGGAGTTATTTGAGATTGATGAAACTAGAAGAGAAGATCATAAAAGAAATGAAAAGTCATAGCTTCAAGTCAAGAATTTGTATGATAAGAAGTCCATTGAAATAAAATTTGAAGTGGGAATCATGGTCCTGATGTGGAATGCAAGGATGGAAGATAAAGGAAACATGGAAAATTTGATCCTCTATGGTTGGATCCTCTATGGTTGGGCCCATATCTGATTGCAAACACACATGGAGAGGATTTGTACTTCTTGCAATCCTTAATAGGTGAACTTCTAGAGCTACCAATACATGGATAGTTCTTGAAGCACTATTTCCCTTGAAATAGGTTTTTTCCATTTACACTATACAGTCTTGTAATAATTGTATATAGGTTTGGTGTGTTTTCTTCTTTTTGCGTCTTCTTGCCATGTCCTGGAAAGCTCCTGGTTTTTTTGTTTCTCTGTGTTAGTCTACTTCAACCATAAGATCTATGTTGAACATCTAGAATACTGAGAGGAGGGATGAATCAATATTCCACAAACTAATAATAAAATCCTCTTAACCATTATTACAATTTTTATTGAATTAGCAAGAGAGAACATAGAAACAAGTCAATGTAATCACACACATGAATACTAGGATATTTAAGTGGAAAACCCAGAATGGGAAAAACCATGGTGAGGGTTAACTCATAATATATTATATCCAGATACAAAATATTATGGGGCTCATTGTCCTTAAAAGGCTCACAACCTGAGTATAAAAGATGGTCACTACCAAGATACAATGATGGTGGCTCATTGCCAAAATAATGAACTAATGGAATACACCTTCAATGTGTAGGGTTCAGTTCCACTAAAGCTTAGAATATAGAGTACTACATCACTCAACAAATTTGTACTACTGATAAAGCATTTAGGCTATGATCTTTTCCTCTATTCACTTGCTTGCACACACACTCATACTTTTTCCTTCTTGCTCTCTTCTCTATATCTCTTTCATTCCTCAAAAAATCTTATATATACAAGAATATCTTATTCATCTATTAGGTTAGTCTAATTCAATGAACACAAAATAACCAAAACCATTCTTCGGCAGCACCAAATAAGATTTATCCAGGTAGTGCAATTTTCCAAGTCGGCTATTAGTCTTCATAATATATTGCATTCACTGATTCGGCCAAGACTAAAACACAATTATCCAAACCAAAAAATAATCTTCAGAGAAAAATCCTTCCATATCTAAGAACACATTAGTTTCCCATCATACTACTAGTAAAGAGACTATCAGTGAAAACCACAATGCAAGAATTTTCACCTTAGTAGAATGTGGAGTCTCCCACACAATATACCTCACACAAAACAATAGTAGGATATAGATTCAAACTCTGTCAAAGATAAATTTATGTTCATAGAAAAAGACATCTCAAGATCTAGTAAATAGCAGTCTGAATGAGTCAATAAAACATGGTTACGATATTAGAGTCATATCAGATCTTGCAATGAGTTCTAAACTCAAATACCAACACACTAATCCATCACAAAGGAGTATTACCAATAGAGAACAACTTCCAATGAACCAAGCAAACTTATCATATAGTTATCTCCATGGAGTTATTTCCATGTTGACATCAATGAAAACATAGGAACAACCAACACAACCATCCATACTTCATGCTCATGTTGCAAAGCTTCCAACAATCTCCCCCTTTGGCATTGATGGCAACATGCATGAAAAAAACTTTTCAAGTATACCACAACTAAATGTTCTGACTAACCCCCCTATCAAAACTTTCTTCTGCATCTTCTAGCTTCACTACACACTTCCTTTTCTTCATTTTTTTGGTCATGCTACCAGAGGTACTTTCTTCATCAAGATGCTTAGGTCTTTCCACGAGAATTTTAACATATTTATCAATTTCATTCTCTGAAACTTCATAATCCAATTCAGATATCTAGACTAACCTTGATTCGACTACTTCTATGTGAAATAAATATGTAAACACAAGAAAAATGATGCTTCTGAAGTATCTTTTGACAACACTTACTACAATCCTAGACCTTTTGTTCATCCTCATCTAAAATGTTCCAAAGAATGCAACAAGGGTAGATTCTTGTGCATCCAAACTACCAAGATTCATCATGAAGTTCCTAATTTGATAGGCAATAGGATTTGGATTTGACTATTCTAACCTTCCTATTACCAATAACTCTTTCAAAAAATAAAAGAGTGGACAAATAATCAAATTTCCATACCAATTTTTTTTTTTTCTCTTCTTGATTTCCTTTAAATTCTTCAAAAGATGTATGCAAAGTAGTTCACACAAGTTATATTCCATACCTCATAATACCATATCAATAGCAATATTCACTACAACAATAGAAATTGTAGAGTCATTGTTAGGGATACAAAATTTATGACCAATGACCATAGCAACATACCTTATTACTGAATCAACAATAACTCTCAAACCAATTTCTTTTCTTTTAGAACTCGCACCAATAACCTCAATTATTTATTTCTCATTCATATTCTTCAATTTAGGAACCGGTCCAAAGGAACATAGACCAGTTACATCTCTAATTGCTTCTTCAGTAACTAGATGTGCCTCATTATTCCACAAAGATTCATCATGAATTCTACTCAATACCATTCAAATATATTTCTTCTCAAATTCAAACAAAGGAACTTTCCTCCAAACATCCAACTTTTTCTCAAATAATACTCTATAGGAATCATGATTCTTTCTTAATTCATTTTCCCAAAGCAAATTCAACTAAACTGATGACATTTCCTCAATCTTACTATAAACAAATGCATAAGTATATTTTGGAGAAACACTCTCAGAGGGATGCAAGAGAATGCACCAATAGATTCTTCTGGCACATTCCTCATATATCTCTTCAACCTAACTTTATCTACACATTTCACAATCTTTGAATTATCCTTCAATAAAAGTGAAAGATAGTGTAAACATGAATACCTTTGAAAATGCCAACCAGAAATGTATAGATGTCCTATTTTCAGAGCTCACCTTGAATTCGCCTATTATTTTCTTCAAATTTTGAAACTTTGAATTCCCTTCTAAACTTCCTTTGCATGCTTCTCTAAAATTACATAGGATTTTAATTTCATATGATCTTATTCCTTTCATTCTGAATGATTTTGCAATAAATGTTTCAACTTGAAAGTAGACTACCTTGAAAACTATGTACACTTCCATTCTTTCAATTTTTGTAGACCTCATTCTTCACACATGTGACTGATAAAATACCTTAATCTTGTTACCACATTAAATATACTTCTTTCATGATATGACACAAGTACAAATAAGGGGGCTTATTATATTTTCTAAAGATTTCTCCCCCTTAGCCACTACTTTCATTTAGAAATTGATGAGAGTATATGTACTAAAGGTTAGCACAGATAAGACTGATGATTCCTTTCTCCATATCCTTTCCATTTCTTTTCTTGTCATTTCTGGATCAAAGGTTTGATTATTCTTCTCCGCCAAATAGATGCTCTTCTTCCTTCTATTGTTACTACCAGGATGTTCCAATTTTCTGCACTTACAACAAGTAACATTCTTCTTTCCTTTTTCTCTTTTATCCAACAAACTATTTTCATATCCATTCTTCTTTCCCTTAGATTTATTCACATTATTTTTATAGTCCTTTTCCTTATAACCAAACCTCTTGAAGGAATGATAAATACCATTGAAGTATAAATACCTTTTTTCATCATGTCATTTTACAGGAGTTTTTACGAAATTGATTCTTCACTCCTTGACTTGTTTATCTTTCTAACACATCTTCTTACCAGTGAATTTCTTCATTTTAGAACTCTAAACTTCTTCAAACCCTAAACCATTCTTATCACTTTCTAGTCTTTGAAATTTAATCAATTCATCAAGCATCTCCAAGCTCATCTTAAATTTTTCTTCAAAACTCTTTTCGCTTTCTAGATTAGATCTCAATATTTCTACTTCTAATTCAAGCTTTGTGCAATCAAACATCTTCTTTTGAATTTCAATTTCCTAACATTCTTCAATTATTTTCTTCTCATCCAATTGTTCCAGTAGGCTAGTGATTATTTCTTCTCCTTTAGTCAATAGATCGCATGCATCCAAACTTATACTTTGTAGCTTTTCAATGTGCTCATTTGCTTTTAGCAAATTTTCTTTTAGGGCTTCCATTTCTTCTAAAAATTCAGCATAGACTACTTCTGAGGGAAAAAATTTCTCATTTTCAAATTATGGGACCTTCCACAAGCTATTAGGCTTCTTCTGAGGGACCAAGCTCTAATACCAATCTGAATTCTCACCAAGGGTATGCATCCCTGAGCATGAGCCACTAGTAGATCTTCTAAATTTTGCAAATTTTGAGTTGGTTCCTTTCCTTGTGATGATCTGTTACCTCTTTACCTTAGGTTAGGGTCCATGGTTTTGATTCAAAATCCTTCATTTCATATTTGCATAGTCTTAAACCCTAGGTATTCTATTTCTTCAGTGACTTGTTACACCCGTTTTCCGGTCACTTGAGTTACAACTTGAGTCGTCACAAACATATTATTACTAGCCCCTTGGTCTAGGTTTGTTAGTCATCCAATATTACCATTTCTTTAATCTTCCCGAGTCAAGAAAAAATATTTCCTAAGTTAAGAATGACTTAAGTCTTAAGTCATTAATCTCAAGGGTCTTAGTTTTGTTGACCTAGTCAAGTCCCCTTCTTTAAAACTAACTTTTATGCATGTGCAGATTTGCTGACCGTTAGATTAGAGGATTTGATCTTGGCCATTCCCTAACAACCCAGTGAGAATAATATAATACTTCCTAAAATGCTACGGGTTTAGCGGGTCAAAGACATGTGTTCCACTACAAGTTTGGGTCCTAGTCTCCACTCACATACCTAATGCCTTAAGGTTTTAAATCGAGGACCGAGATGCAATGTTGAGATTTAATCTCAAATGTTCCCCACTAGCCTCACGGGAATAAAATAATGTTTTATAAAAATTAGCGAGGTTAGCGGGAAAATGACACTTGGATTTCTTCCACCACTTGGAAAAGAAGGTGTAGCCCATAGAACAAAAGAGTCAACATTCTAGCCAGAAAATTTTTGTTAGCTAAAGGATAGGTGAACAATGGCAACAAAAATTCAAAGCTTATTGACTAAATCTGAGTCGTCCAAAGTGCCATCTCAAAAGGAGATTGAAGGTTGATATTCAAAATCAAAGATATAAACATGAGAGTCATTCTACTTCACGTGAGTGAGTAGTAATGGCCGAAAAGACATCCAGAGCTACCCAATCTTGACCTAAATTCACTTAAAAGACTGGTTTTTTCCATAATTGAAGATTACAAATGAATTTGAAGCATCTAGGATATCGAGAAGAGAATTCCATAGTTCAACACATTTAAAATTAGGGTTTCCTTCAAGTAAAAAAGCTAAAAGCTAGGTTTTGAACCTCTTTGTGTTGAAACCCTAGATTGGTCTAAACCCACCTTGTTCCCAATGGAACCCAAAGCACAAGTTCTCAGTTCTAAAACTACATCTAGGATTATCTTCCAAAACATTATTAATCAATTTAAACCCTCAACTATCAAGAAGGTCGAGGGAGCATCCCTATTCTATGGCCCTAGAATTATAGATGGATTATTGTACAAGCAATGTTTTATCAACGATGCCGACTTTCCCTACACTCGATGGAAATTGTTCCAAAACTAGTTTGGGAACAAAAATTGTGGAGTTCCTATTTGTAACACCTAGAGGTTGGATATTTGGAAGTTGGTTGTCCCAAACATATACATGGATGTAGACTTGTTGAAAGACATAGCTGCAAGGTATGATCCTATCTCTAGAGTGGTTAGGGCATACGATGGTGCTGAAATGGTTAAGTTAACCAAGGAAGAGATTGCAGAAGTTTTCAAGTTGCATGAGTGGAATGAAGACATGATCCCAATTGATCTTGATGTTTTTAGAAAAGAATATGAAAATACTAAGGTTTCATTTAGGATAACAATGTCACCCATACAAACTACAAGTACTAGGATTGGGAAGTCTACAAAATAGATAAGGATTGCTAAAGATGAAAAGGAGCCCTTTCCCATGAAGCACTTTGCCAATTAATTGAAGAAGACATTGTACTCCTTGTGTCAAATCATTGGTTATGATCTACCTGTCAACTAAGGATATTCAACGTGGGCTGATTATGCTTGATCCATGATGAATTGAAGCATAACGAAGCCACTAATACTCAATCTAAACAGGATCAATCAAATTGAAAGTTAAGCTAAACATTTAGTATAACTAAAAATTGTGAACTATGAAAGCATTTAAAATGTCTATTCTGACCCATTTGAAACTTATCCTATTTTGGAATTGGTATCATGTTGATGTGGAACAATGACTCTTTCACAATCCTTTGATCAGTGAGCTTGTTCCTATCAATTCTATTGAAGAGGATCGATGAAACTATTGTGATGTGTGGATGAAAACATGATTTATGCTAATTTAAACATGACACAAGCTAAAATAACATGATTTTATGCTAAAAAAGATCTAATTATGCAATATCTAAGCTAATCTAGATGGATTCTAAGCTAATAGATTCAAACCCTAATTTATAAAAAAGCTAATATGGATGTATGGAAGCCATTAATGAAAGCTTAAAACTAATATGGAACTAAACATAATCTAAAACATGTTAAATGGGAGTAAAGTATGAGTGTGAGTGTGAGTGAATTCAACAACATAAGTTTGCAATTGAAAGATCAATCCATTTGTCTCTAAATAGTGTTCTATTTATAGGAAAGCAAATGAGAAATGAAGGGTTCAGATCAAAAAGATAAATCAATGGTCAAGGATGGAGGAAAGAAGCATGGATCATGGATTCTCATTAGTGGATGAGAATGAAAGATGAGATTTAATCAAGGGTTCTCATTCCTTCCAAACAAGAAAATTTTTGACATGTTTAAGAGGTCAAAAGTTAACTTGCTTAAGAGGTTACAAAGGTAACTTGCATATGAAGCCAAGTGAGAATATTCCCTTTTTCAAATGATTGGAGTAGAGAGAATATTCTTTGGAATATTCTCATGGATGAGGAAAAAGGTTATTTTGAAAATTAAAACAAAGTTTAATTGTACAAAAGGAGATAGAATATTCCATGGGAATATTCCCCTTTTGGAAGAATGTGCAAAGGAGGAATATTCCCTTGCAAGTGGGGGGAATTAGATTAATTAGATAATTGCTAATTAAATAGGGTTTAATCATGCAATTAGGGGAATTAGAGGAATAAAGTGATTTTAATTAAATTAAATGATTTAATGAAAGGGGAAAGGTGAAATGACATTTAATTAAATGGTGATCCCACAATATTGGTTTACAATTTTTGGCCAAACTGGACACTGAACTGATTTTTTCTAACTAAATCTTCACTTTTGGGCACCTATAGCGGCTAAACCATAGGAATTTGAAGATGATGCAAACTAGTGATTTGTGACATTTTGTATATAGATTCTAAATATATTTTTTTCAAAATTTTTGGAATTAGTTTGCACTTATTTTTCCATCTCCTTTGAAAACTATTTTTTTTAGTAAACACCATTTTTAAGGAGTGATACTCACCGTATACAACATAATTTTTTTCCATGTAGGATAAAATTCTTTTTTTTTTGAATTTAGATTTGTAACTATGATATCTAGCGCTTTCATTTTATTTCATAGTGTTTTATTAAATATTTTTTCTTTAATCATGTTTTGAAGTAAAAAAAAATACAATTACAGACAGACATAGAAAAACTGTATACAACATAAACAAATTTGTATGTATTGAAATTCAAATTTTTTTTGGTTGAATCAAGGACTTCAATATCTAGTGCACTGATATTTTCAAAACTTTATTTTGATAATCTACTATTTTCCCACATGTGTAGAACAAAGAGCATGATTTTTGGTGAAAAGCCTACATTCACTAGAAATAAAAAATAAATATAATAATAAAATTAAATTAATTTAAACTTATGCTTTTTTATCAGCATTTTGATAGGTGTAAAGGAGACTTTATTATAGGTATGGTTTAAAACTAGCAGGGTTCTATCCAAGGGGGTTTGATCAAAGGTGGTTTAATCAAACCCTCTTCAATTGGAATCCTTTAAATGGAACTTTTCAAGGCTTAAACCATTATATTTTTTTTAAAATATTTGATTTAAGCAAAAATCAGGATCTCCCAGAAATTGTAAACCAGTATTGTGGGATCACCCTAAATAACTTACGGTTATTTAATTAAATAAGAAGACTTAGGGATTTAGATTAAATAATTTTATTTATTTAATTTAATGAGATGAAGCATGTTGGATGTTGTGGTGGTGTTTCTGATATGTGGTTTTCATTGATGTCAACACTATTAGCATTGATGTATTGTAGGTTGTATATGTCGAGGATATTGAGAAAATTGTTAAAGAAAGAGTTGCAGATTGATAGTGGAATAGTGAGGGTCATGAAGGTGTCTTGCTCAGTACGTTGATGATCAGTCATTGTAGAATAAAGGGTTTAATGTTGAGTATATATAGTTTATCCATTGAAATTTTTAGAGGTCCACATGAAGATTTAATCATGTTATGAACAGTTGTGTTCTGAAATTTTTTTTGTGGCTTCAATTAATGTTCCTGATTGAAGTTGATGTGATTCTAGTAATTTCAGTTGTTGCAGATGCTTCTTTGATGATTCGTGATGCTTGTGGATGTTTCTAGATCATGCTCTATCTTTGTTGTGTTGGATGTTGTGGATGTGTTGCTGATATGTGGTTGCCATTGATGTCAACACTATTAGCATTTTCTATATTGAAGGCTGTATATGTTGAGGATATTGAAAAAATTGTAATAGAAAGTGTTCCAGGTTCCTAGTGGAACTGTGTAGGTCATGAAGGTACCTTGTTATGTACGTTGAAGATCAGTCGTTGTGGACTAAAGGGTTTATTTTTTAGAGTATCTAGATCATCTACCAGAAGTTTTAGAGGTCTGCATGTAGATCTGATCGTGTTGTGGTAAGAAAGTATTTATGTGTTCTTTGTCAGTGTTCCTGAGTGAAGTTTTTCTTATTTTGATAATCTCATTTGTTTCGGGTGTTTCTCTATTGTTACTTGTTGTTCCTAGATGTCTCTAGATTGTGCTCTATCTTTGTGGTATATCCACATTGATTGGTGTGCTCGTGGTCAAAAAAATTTCTTGTGCACATTCAAGTTTTCATGTTCCTAGTCGACATGATGGTGGTAGCATGCTATGGATCCTTTAAAAGTAAAATTTAAATGTTTGGCACGCTCGTGAATATTTTTTTGGGTCACATCATTGTATTGGATGACAGTGTTTAGATCCACATTGAAAATTTAATTGTAAATTTGGGTCGACATTGCAAATATGTTTTCTTTTTTTGGCCAACTAAGTTGTTGATGTAATCTCATGTTGCAGATATATAAGAGCAATTTTTTCATTTGTACAAAGTGTGCTTCATGTGCTGGGTGTGATCCTATGTGTGTATGTGTGAATATCATTCGATTGCAAAGTAGAGTTTGAAGAAGTGTGAAGTAGTTTGAGTGAAAAGTGAAGGATTTTTTTGTGCTTAATTGGAATTGCAATCAAGCTTGTGTAGAAGCTATTTTCACAGTTCGTACCCTCTGAATTTAATCCTATTCTATATTGTTGGGTAGTGAGCCCCTTCTTTAACTAAGCAATGAGCTCTAGGAAATGTGCCTAAATGCATGTGCATTCCCCTTTATTGTTTTCATTATACTTTTAATAGGGTATATTATTGTGGACTAACATCCACCGTGGTTTTTCCCCTAACAGGGTTTCCACGTAAAAAAAAATTGGTGTTCTCTATCTCTCTAATGTGTTAATTGCTTATTCATCAGACCTGAGATTAAGTTAAGTAAAGTTTGAAATGTTTATTATTTTGTGACAACTAATTCACCCCCCCTCTTAGTTGTCTATCCTTGTTTTTCCAACAATAGGTATCAGAGCAGGTTCCTCTAAAGAAGTCTAAATGCTTGAGATGATCCGAGATGGCAACATACAAGAAGGATAGTCCTAGATTTGATGGAACTAACTACTCACTATGGAAAGTCAGGATGCAATGTCACCTAAGGTGTATTGGTGAAGCTTTCTGGAAGATTACAAAAGATCCATATGTTATTCCTTAGGATGGTCCCTCCACTACTGATGAGATCAAAGAAGTTGTAAACAATATCAGGGCTATTGAAGCTTTGGTGAGTGCTCTAACAGATTCAGAGATGGAAAATGTGATAGGACTATAGACAGCTCATGAGATTTGGATGAAGCTAGAAACTTTGTATGAAGGAGGTGCACAGGTGAAGATGGCTAAGCTACAGATTTTGAAAGGAAAGTATGAGAATTTGAAGATGGGTGAAGATGAAAATATCACTTCTTTTATACAAAGAGTAAATGAAATAGTGATGGGTATTAGACATGTCGGTGGTTCTCTAGATGAGGATGAAATTTTGGCTAAGATACTCAGATCCTTGCCTCCCTCCTACAAAGTGAAGGCTCACACTATTGAAGAGCTCATATTAGTAACAAAGATGACAAGAGACATGCTAGTTGGTAAGCTTGTTGCTTTTGAATTAAGTGAATTTGGTGAATCTATTCTGAAGACTAAATCTACATTCAAGGCTACTGTATTCAGAAGTAACAAGCAAAGATATGGTCCAAGAGAAAGTTCCAAAAAGATATCCAAGTATGATGAAGAACTAAAACAACTTGAAGATAAAGAAAGAGAGGTAGAAGAACTGGAAGCACTAATTGTAAAGAAAGAAGGTAGAGGAAAGGGTAAGTATGAAGGAGTGTTTCCTATTAAATGTTTTTCTTGCAGTAAAATATGTCATTTTGCATCAAGATGTCCTAAAAGAGTTCCTAGATCTAAGCCTAACAAGTCTAGATTCCAAAATAAATGTTACTTTGTTGGAGTGACTGATGATGAGTCTGATAAAGATAATAGAAATGAAGATGAATGGGTTTTCATTGCTACCGTTGAAAATAGTCATGTAGCTATTGAATCTGCTAAAGATGAGAAAGCTCTTGCTGCTTGAGTTGAAGAAAAGGATGAGTGGGTTATTGACAGTGGATGCTCACATCATATGACTGGTGATAAAAACAAATTTGTAAGTCTAGAGAAGTATGATGGTGGTGTTGTAAGATTTGGAGACAACAATGCTGGTGTGATTCATGGCAAAGGTTATATTTTCCTTGGTGGTAAGGATAACATGGATGATGTTCTTTATGTTTAAGGCTTGAAGCACAATCTTTTGAGTTTTGGACAGATGGTGGAAAAAGGATATGATCTACAATTCAAAGATGGAAGATGTAAGATGCGTGGAAGTTCTGGCAATATGATTGCTACAAGTAGAAAGACAAAAGGTAATATTTTTCACCTAAATACTACTAGTGGGAATTGTTTAATTGCTCAAGTAGATGAAAATTGGTTGTGGTATAGGAGGCTGCATCATGTAAATTTTGATAACATTGTCAAGGTAAGTTCCACTCAAGCAGTAAGAGATCTACCTAAGTTAGTGAATCTTGCTAACACAATTTGTAAGGAGTGTTAGATGGGTAAACATACTAGAGTCTCTTTCCATATCAAACAGTTTCATTCAAATTTTTTGCTGGAGTTGCTACATACTGACCTCTATGGTCCCTCCAGAGTCAAAATTATTCATGGAGAAAGGTACTTTATGTTGATTATTGATGATTACTTTAGAATGATATGAGTTTCCTTCTTAAGAGAAAAATGTGAAGCACTAGAAAAGTTCAAAAGTTTCAAGGCTATGGCAGAGAATGAGAAAGGTCTGAAAATCAAGTGTCTGAGATTTGATAGAGGTGGTGAGTTCACCTCCATGGAGTTCAACTCTTTTTGTGAAGAACATGGAATCAAAAGACAATTATTTGCTCCCCGAACCCCTCAACAGAATGGAGTTGCAGAGAGAAAGAATAGAACAATTTTGGATGTTGCTAGAACAATGATGATAGAAGGAAATGTGCTCCAGATCTATTGGAGTGAAGTTGTAGGCACTGTTGTGTATACTTTAAACCAAGTAAATGTTAATGGTAATTTTGGCAAGTTTGATGCAAGAAGTGATGAAGGAATCTTTTTAGGTTACTCTACTAAAAGCAAGGCCTACCAGTGCTATAACATAAGACTAAGAAAGATGGTTGAGAGTGCAAATGTCAGAGTTGATGAGGACTCTGACAAATCATCCATATGTTATGGTTATGATTCAGATGAAGACAATACAAGCCAAGGGAAGAATTCTCAGACACAGAACCAACTTTAGATTTTTCCATATGTTCCGGTAAAGCAACCTCAATTCATTCCAATAAATCAAGTAAGTCAAGAAGCATAGACAAGTGCAAGTGGAGAAGAAAGATCGGAATAATTAGAAGCTCATGAAAATCCCAAAACTCCAAGGTATGTAGAGCTAAATCATTCTGAAAGTAAAATTATAGGAGATAAGAATAAAGGAGTAAAAACTAGAAGAAATATTGTAGAAGAGTATTGCCTGATTTCCAAGATTGAACCTAAAAATGTCACTAAAGCCTTCCATGATGAACACTGGATGGAAGCTATGAAGGAAGAGCTGGCACAAATTGAAAATAATGACATGTGGAAATTGGTTCCCAGAACTAAAGACAAAAATGTGATTGGTATTAAATGGGTGTTTCAGAACAAGCTGAATGAACAAGGTGAAGTGGTCCAAAATAAAGCAAGACAATATGTAAAGGGTATTCTCAAATGAAAGGTGTTGATTTTGAAGAAAATTTTGCCCCTATTTCCAGAATTGAAGCTATTAGATTACTTCTTGCTTATGTTGCATACAATACCTATAAATTCTATCAAATGGATGTGAAGTTGAAATTTTTGAATGGAGAACTAGAAGAAGAAGTATACATTGAACAACCAGATGGATTTTAGCTAACTGACAAGGAAGATATGGTTTGTCACTTGAAGAAAGCTCTATATGGACTTAAGTAAGCCCCCAGAGCCTAGTATGCTAGATTGGAAAAATACTTACTAAAGCTTAGATTCACTAAAGGTACTGTTGATAGCAACTTATATTTCAAATTGGATCATGATAAAGAGTTAATTATAGAAGTTTTTGTTGATGACATCATTTTTGGAGATGACAATCTATGTATCAAGTTTGTTGATGAGATGAAGGGTGAATTTGAGATGAGTATGATTAGAGAGATGAAGTTTTTTCTGGGATTGCAAGTTACCCAGTTATACAAGGGAATTTTCATATCTCAGTCCAAATATGTGAGAGATCTACTGAAGAAATTTTGGATGGAAGAATCAAAGCCTGTTGGTACTCCCATGGTGACTTGATGCAAGCTAACATAGAATGATGATTCTCCTAAGGAAAATAAAACTAGATACATGTCAATGATTGGTGGATTTCTCTATTTAACCCAAACCAGACCAGATATTATGAATGTTGTATGTATGGTTGCTAGATTTCAGGCTGATCCAAAAGAATCACATGTGACTGTTGTTAAGAGAATCTTCAAATATCTAAAAGGAACAGTTGACTTTGTACTTGGGTATCCAAAGGATGATGATCTCACTTTGAGTGCATATACTGATGTAGATTGGGTTGGAGATGTAGATGACAGGAAAAGTACTAGTGGTGGTGCTTTCTTCCTAGGGAAGAAGCTGGTGTCCTAGTTGAGCAAAAAGCAGAATTCCATTTCTCTATCTACTCTTGAAGCAGAATATATTACTGCTACAAATAATTGTACTTAAGTGATATGGATGAAACAAATGTTGAAATATATCAAAGTGATAAATGAAGAGCCTATTGCCATATACTATGACAATTCAAGTGCAATAAATATTTCAAAGAATCTGGTGCTACACTCTAAGAATAAACATATATCAATCAAGTTTCACTTCTTGAGGGAGTAAGTGAATGAGAAAGAAGTCAGATTGGAGTATGTTCCTACAAAAGAATAGATTGCAGACATCTTTACTAAGCCGTTTCTGAAGGATACTTTTGAGTATCTCAGAGGAATGATAGGGGTAATTACCCCTCTTGATAAGAACTAAAATATGCATTTACTTGCATCAATCCGTGAGCTACATTGCTATATTCTTATTCGGATTGATGTTTTTGTGGCTGCTACTTAGGGGGAGTAGTCAGATGTGCATATATGTGGTTCAAAGTGTGTATATGGAAAGGTCATGGTTACCTTTTTGATTGATGTCAAAGGGGGAGAAGTGCAATGTGAAAAATCTTTTGAGGAGAAGAGCCTTGTGGGAGAAAAGTAGTTGAGAATCAAGTATGTTGGGTTGATGGTATTTTTCACATCATGTGTTGCCATCAATGCCAAAGGGGGAGATTTTGGGATGTTGTGGATGTGTTGCTGATATGTGGTTGTCATTGATTTCAACACTATTAGAATTTGGTGTATTGAAGGTTGTATATGTTGAGGATATTGAGAAAATTGTAAAAGAAAGTTTTCCAGGTTCCCAATGGAACTGTGTAGGTCATAAAGGCATCTTGTTATGTACGTTGAAGATCAGCCACTGTGGACTAAAGGGTTTATTTTTTAGAATATCTAGATCATCTATCAGAAGTTTCAAAGGTTTACATGTAGATCTGATCATGTTGTGATCTGATAGTATTTTTGTGGTCTCTGTCAGTGTTCCTGAGTGAAGTTTGTGTGATTCTAATAATCTCAGTTGTTGCAGGTGTTTCTATGTTGTTTCTTGGTGTTCCTGGATGTCTCTAGATCGTGCTCTATCTTTGTGGTATGTCCACATTGATCGATGTTCTCATGGTCAAATATTTTTCTTGTGCACGTTTAGGTTTTCATGTTCCTGGCCAACATGATGGTGGTAACATGTTGTGGATCCTTGAAAAGAAAAATTTGAATGTTTGGCACACTCGTGAATATTGTTTTGGGTCACATCATTGTATTGGCCAACGGTGTTTAGATCCACATTGAAAATTTAATTGTAAATTTGGGCTGACATTGCAAATATGTTTTATTTTTATGGCCGACTAAGTTTTTGATGTAATCTCATGTTGTGGATATATAAGAGCGATTGTTTCATCAGTGCAAAGTGTGTTTCATGTATTGGGTGTGCTCCTATGTCTGTATGTGCGAATATCATTCAATTGCAGAGCAAAGTGTGAAGAAGCTTGAGGGAAGTGTGAAGTAGTTTGAGTGAAAAGTGAAGGAGTTTTTTGTGCTTAATTGGAACTATAATCAGGCTTGTGCAAAAGCTATTTTCTCAGGTCATACCCTTTGGATTTCATCCTATTCTATATTGTTGGGTAGTGAGCCCCTTCTATAACTGAGCACTGAGCTCTAGTCAGTGTGCTTGAATGCATGTGCAACCCTTTTATTATTTTCATTATACTTTTAACAAGGTATAATATTGTGGACTAACATCCACCATGGTTTTTCCCCTACAAGGGTTTCCACATAAAAAAAGTCTTGGTGTTCTCTATCTCTCTGGTGTGTTAATTGCTTATTCATCAGATCTGAGATTAAGTTAAGTTAAGTTTGAAAATTTTATTATTTTGTGACAAATGATTCGCCCCCCTCTCAATTGTTTGTCCTTGTTTTTTCAACATGTTGCAAATCCGCATTGATTGGTGTGCTCATGGTCGGTGATTTTTCTCTTGTGTGTTTGGGTTTTTATGTTCTTTGCTGACATGGTGGTTGTAATGTGTTGTGGATCCGTGGAGGTTAAAATTTGAATGTTTGGCACACTCGAGGATATTGTTTTAAGTCTTCATTATGTTGTGGCCAATGATATTTGATTCGCATAATTTACTTGTAAATTTGGGCTGACATTGTATATGTTTTATATTTTATTTTGGTCACTGAAGTTGTTGATGTAATTCCATGTTGCAAATATATAAGAGTGGTTGATTGTGCAAAGTTATGGAGCGTAGAAGAGCCATAGAAAGAGAAAGTGTGCAAATAGTGATATAATCATTCAATTGCAAATAAAAATGTGAAGAAGTTTGAGTGAACTATGAAGGAGTGTTTCAGTGCTTAACTATAATTGTAATTAGGCTTTTGTAGAAGCTATTTTCTCAATTCATATCCTATGGATCTAATCAAAATTGTTGTAAGACAATGTGTTCTCTTTGGGTAGGGAGCCCTCTTGTATTTTAGTAGTGAGCTCTAGGCAGTGTGCCTGAATGCATGTGCATTCCCATTATTCTTCATTATACTTTTAACAAGGTATAATATTGTGGACTGACGTTCACTATAGTTTTTCCCCTAATAGGGTTTTCACGTAAAAAAATCTTCATGTTCTTTGTGTCTCTGATGTGCTGATTGTATTTGGTTTATTGCTCATTCATCAGATCTGAGATTAAGTTAAGTTTGAAAAGTTCAAATATTCTGTGACAACTAATTCAACCCCCTCTTAGTTGTCTATCCTTGTTTTTCCAATAATTGGTATCAGAGCAGGTTCCTTTGAAGAAGTTTAAAAGCTTGAGGTGAACCAAGATGGCATCATACAAGGACATTCCTAGATTCAATGGAACAAACTACTCTCTATGGAAAGCCAAAATGGAGTATCATTTGAGGTGTATTGGTGAACCCTTCTGGAAGATTACAAAGAACAAATATATTATTCCTTAGAATGGTCCTTCCACTCCTGTTGAGATTAACATAAGGGCTATTAAAGCTTTGTTGAGTGCTCTGACGGATTTAGAAATGACAAATGTGATGGATTTGAATACAACTCATGAGATCTAGAAGAATCTAGAGAATTTGTATGAAGGAGATGCACTTGTGAAGGTCACTAAGCTACATAGTTTGAAAGGAAAGTATGAAACTTTGAAGATGGGTGAAGATGAAAATATTTCTTCTTTTATGCAAAGAGTAAATGAACTTGTGATGGGTATTAGATATACTAGTGGTACCCTGGATGAACAAGAAATTGTAGCTAAAGTGCTCAGATCATTGCCTCCCTCTAACAAATCAAAGGCTCATGCTATTGAAGAGCTCAGAACAGTAACAAATGTGACAAGAGATATGTTTATTGGTAAACTTGTTGCCTTTGAGTTGAGTGAATTTGGTGATTCTTCCCGCAAGACTGAATATGCATTTAAGGACTTTGTATCCAGAAGAAACAATCAAAGATATGATCTGGGAGAGAGTTCTAGAAATACATTCAAGTATGAGGAAGAAATGAAACAACTTGAAGATGAAGAAAAGAGGTAGAAGAGCTAGAAGCACTGATTGTGAAGAAAGAAGGTAGAGGCCAAGGTAAGTATAAAGGAAAGTTTCCTATTAAATTTTTCTCTTGTAGTAAAATAGGTAATTTTGCTTCAAGGTGTCCTGAAAGAGTTCCTAGGTCTAAGCCTACCAAACCTAGATTTCAAAATAAATGCTATTATGTTGAAGAAGGTGTGACTAATGAAGAATCTAATAAAGAGAATGGAAATGAAGATGAATGGGTTTTCATTGCTATCAAGTAAAATGGTCTGGTGGCTACTGAATCTGCTAAAGTTGAGAAAGCTCTTGCAGCCCGAATTGAAGAAAAGGATGAGTGGGTTATTGACAGTGGATTCTCACATCATATGACTGGTGACAAAAGAAAATTTGTAAGTCTAGATAAATATGGCAGTGAGGTTGTAAGATTTAGAGATAACAATGCTGGTGTGATTCCTAGCAGAGGATCTATTTGTGGTGGTAAAAATAACACTGATGATGTCCTTTATGTTGAAGGCTTGAAGCATAACCTGTTGAGTGTTGGATAGATGGTGGAAAAAAGTTACAATATTTAGTTCAATGATGGAAGATGTAGGACACTTGGAAGCTCTGGAAATGTAATTTCTTCAGGTACAAAGACAAGAGGTAATATTTTTCACCTGAATGTCGGTAATGAAAGTTGTTTAATTTTTCATGTAGATGAAAGCTGGTTATGGCATAGGAGGTTGTGTTATGTGAATTTTTATAACATTGTCAAAGTAAGATCCACTCAAGTAGTAAGAGATCTACCTAAGCTAGTGAAGCCTACTAACACAATATGCAAGGAATGTCAGATGGGAAAACAAACTAGAGTTTCATTTCAAAGAAAACAACATAATTCTAATGGAGTACTAGAGCTGGTGTGTACTGATCTATGCAGTCCCTCCAAAATCAAAAAACTACAAGGAGAAAGGTACTTTATGTTGTTTATTGATGATTACTCCAAGCTGATATGGGTTACTTTCTTAAGAGAAAAATGTGAAGCATTAGAGAAGTTCAAAATTTTCAAAGCTATGGTAGAGAATGAGATAGGTCTAAAGATCAAATGCCTAAGGTCAAATAGAGGTGGTGAGTTCACCTCCTGGGAGTTCAATTCTTTCTGTGAAGAGCATGGAATCAAAAGACAATTATCTCCTCCCTAAACCCCTCAACAAAATGGAGTTGTAGAGAGAAAGAACAGAACAATTCTAGATGCTGCTAGAACAATTATGTTGGAAGGAAATGTGCCTCATATATATTGGAGAGAAGTTGTAAGCACTGTTATGTACACTCTAAACCGAATAAATATCAATGGTATTTTTGGTAAGACTCCTTTTGAGTTGTGGTTTGGATATAAATCTATTGTTAAATATTTCAAGATCTTTGGAATAAAGTGTTATATTAAGAGAGATGAGGACATAGAAAGTTTGATGCAAGGTGCGATGAAGGAATCTTTCTAGGTTACTCTACTAAAAGCAAGGCTTACTGGTGCTATAATAGAAGATTGAGAAAAATGGTTGAAAGTGAAAATGTAAGAGTTGATGAGGACTCTGTTAGATCATCCAGATACTATGGATATGATTCAAATGACCAACAAGATAGTACAGACAAAGGGAAGAATGCTCAGACACATAATCAAGTTCAAATTGTTCTAGTAAATCAAGAAAGTCAAGAAGGAGAGACAAGTGGAAGTGCAGAAGAAAGAACAAAAGAACTAGAAGTGCGAGAGAATCCTAAAATTCTGAGGTATGTAAAGCTAAATCATTCTAAAGATAAAATTATAGGAGATAAGAATAAATGTGTGTAGACTAGAAGAAGGATTGCAGAAGAGTATTGTCTGATTTCCAAGATTGAGCCTAACAATGTCAATGAAGCTTGTAATGATGAACATTGGATGGAAGCTATGAAGGAAGAACTGATGTAGATTGAAAAGAATGATACATGGATTCTTGTTCCCAAACCTAAAGATAAAAATGTGATTGGTACTAAATGGGTCTTTCAAAATAAGCTAAATGAACAAGGTGAAGTGGTTTGGAATAAAGCAAGACTGGTATGCAAAGGGTACTCACAAATGGAAGGTATTGATTTTGAAGAAACCTTTGTCCTATTGCTAGAATTGAAGTTGTAAGATTGTTTCTTGCTTATGCCACATATCAAAAATACAAATTCTATCAAATGGATGTGAAGTCGGCCTTTCTGAATGGTGAGTTAGAAGAAGAGGTATATGTTGAATAGCTAGATGGATTTCAACTGACTGATAAGGAAGACATGGTTTGTTGATTTAAGAAAGCTCTATATGGACTCAAGCAAGGCCGCAAAGCCTGGTATGCTAGACTGGATAAATACTTACTAAAGCTTGGATTCAATAAAGGTATTGCTGACAACAACTTGTATTTTAAGCTGGATCATGACAAAGAACTAATTATTGAAGTCTTTGTTGATGACATTATTTTTAGAGGTGATGATGATCTATGTATGAAGTTTGCTGATGAAATGAAAAGTTAATTTGAAATGAGTATGATTGGAGAGATGAAGTTCTTTCTAGGATTGCAAGTCACTCAGTTAGACAATGGTATTTTCATATCTCAGTCCAAATATGTGAGAGAGTTGCTAAAGAATTTTGGGATGGAAGACTCAAATCTCGTTGGTACACCCATGGTAACTAGATGCAAGTTAACACAAAATGATGATTCTCCTAAGGAAAATAAAACAAGATACAAGTCAATGATTGGCAGATTTCTCTACTTAACTCAGGCCAAACTAGACATCATGAATGTTGTGTGTATGGTTGCTAGATATCAAGTTGATCCAAAAGAATCTCACGTGACTGTTGTAAAGAGAATTTTCAGATACCTAAAAGGAACAATTGATTTTGGGCTTTGGTATCCTAAAGATGATGATCTTACCTTGAGTGCCTATACTGATGTGGATTGGGAAGGAGATTTAGATGATAGGAAAAGCACTAGTGGTGGTGCCTTCTTCCTAGGGAAGAAGTTGGTGTCTTGGTTGAGTAAAAAGCAAAATTTAATATCTCTATCTAGTGTTGAGGTAGAGTATATTGCTGCTGCAAATAATTGTACTCAAGTGTTGTGGATGAAACAGATGCTGAAAGATATTAGAGTAGTATATGATGAGCCTATTTCCATATACTGTGACAACTCAAGTGCAATAAACATATCAAAGAATTTGGTGCTACACTCTAAGACCAAGCATATATCAATCAAGTTTCACTTCCTGATGGAGAAAGTGAGTGAGAAAGAAGTCAGACTGGAGTATGTGCCTACCAAAGAATAGATTGCAGAAATTTTCACCAAGCCATTTCCAAAGGATACTTTTGAGGATCTCAGAGGGATGTTAGGGATGATTACCCCTCCTGATAAGAACTAGAGATTCATTTACTTGCATCAATCCATGTGCTTCATAGCTATATTTTGATTTGAATTGATGTTTTTGTGGCTGCTACTCAGGGGTAGTAGTCAAATGTGCAGATATGTGTTTCAAAGCTTGTATGTGGAAAGATAATGCTTATCTTTTCCATTGATGTGAAAAGGGGAGAAGAGAAATGTGAAAAAAAAACATGAGGAGAAGAGTCATGTGAAAAACTATGAATTATCTAGGGAGAAGAGCCTTGTGGGAAAAGATCATGTGGAAGAAGTTGAGGAGAAAATGAGTCAGAGTCTAAGGGGGAGTAAGTGTCAAAATTTAGTTGCATTGATGGTTTATTTCACATCATGTGTTTCCATCAATGCTAAAGGGGGAGATTACTAGATGTTGTGGTTGTGTTGTTGATATGTGGTTATCATTGATGTCAACACTATTAGCATTGATGTATTGTAGGTTGTATATGTCGAGGATATTGAGAAAATTGTTAAAGAAAGAGTTGTAGATTGATAGTGGAATAGTGAAGGTCATGAAGGTGTCTTGATCAGTACATTTATGATCAGTCGTTGTGGACTAAAGGGTTTATTGCTGAGTATATCTAGTTTATCCACCGAAATTTTCATAGGTTCGTGTGAAGATTTAATTGTGTTATGAAAAGTTGTGTTCTGACAGTTGTTATGTGGCTTTAGTTAGTGTTCCTGATTTAAGTTGATGTGATTCTACTAATTTCAATTGCTTCAAATTCTTCTCTAATGATTTGTGATGCTTGTGGATGTTTCTAGATCATGCTCTATCTTTGTTGCATGTCCGTGTTCATCGGTGTGCTCGTGGTCGGTGATTTTTCTCTTATGTGTTTGAGTTTTTATGTTCTTGGTCGACATGGTGGTTGTAACGTATTGTGGATCCTTGGAGGTTAAAATTTGAATGTTTGGCATGCTCAAGGATATTGTTTTAAGTCTTCATTATGTTGTGGCCGCCGATGTTTGATTCGCAATGAAAATTTACTTGTAGATTTGGGCCGACATTGTATATGTTTAATATTTTACTTTTGCTAACGAATTTGTTGATGTAATTCCATGTTGTGGATATATAAGAGTGGTTGTTTGTACAAAGTTATGAAGCGTAGAAGAGCCAAAGAAAGAGCAAGTGTTTGAATAGTGATCTAATCATTCGATTGCATAGTAGAGTGTGAAGAAGTTTGATGGAATTTTTGAGGAGTGTTTCAATGCTTAACCAGAACTATAATCAAGATTTTGTAGAAGCTATTTTCTTAGTTCATACCCTACGGATCTAATTTGACTTGTTGTAAGACAATGTGTCTTCTTTGGGCAGTGATCCCTCTTGTATTTAAGTAGTGAGCTCTAGGAAGTGTGCTTGAATGCATGTGCATTCCCATTATTCCTCATTATAATTTTAACAAGGTATAATATTGTGGACTAACATCCACCGTGGTTTTTCCCCTAACAGGGTTTCCACGTAAAAAAATATTGGTGTTCTTTGTGTCTCTGATGTGTTGATTGTCTATAGTTTATTGTTCATTCATTAGATCTGAGATTAAGTTAAGTTAAGTTTGAAAAGTTCAAATATTCTATGACAATTGATTCACCCCCCTCTTAGTTGTCTCTCCTTGTTTTTCCAATAGAAACAATAGCATGAAATGGGGTGAATTAACTCGATTAAATGTATTGGGTTAATAGACAAAAATGATATGATTAATTAATTAGCTAGGCTAATTCAATTAATTAAGCAAACAGAGGATGTATTCCAAGAGGAAATGATGTTAGTATACCTAATTCCAGTGTATGATATCATTCAAGAAATTTTTTAGTGTCTACATTTTTCCCCTCTTTGAAGTGAGGTACATGTTGCTTCAGTTCAAAGATTGATGCTCTTCGGATTAAAAACCACTGCCAAAATAAATAAAAAAAAGTTTCTAGTTTTTTAGATGCCCCACTACTGAAGGATAAAGTTGATTCCCTACCCCCTAAAGAAATTGAGTAGAAATTTTAAATTTTGGGTTGATTTCTCGATAAAGGTGAAAAGAGCCCAAGGGGTCCAGAAAGGCTCCAAGATGCAAGAAATATGCCAAAAATGCAAAAAAAAATGAAAAATAAGGTTTTTATTGGAAAAATTGGTGAAAATGATGATAAACCCTAGCTTCAAGGTTAAATTAGGGCAAAAAAACCTAATTTTTAAGATTAAATAAACCAAGAAGGGTCACTTTCAATTCATTTGTGCATTCACATGATCTAGGGGGATACTTTTCACTAAAAATTGAAGTGTCTCATATGCTCCAAAATTCAGTGTCATTGTAAAGAGCTCAGAAAACTGAATCCAACACAACTTGAATGGGGTCAAAAGGAGCTCATACGCTCAAGTTATGGCACCTGAGGCCCATCAATTAGGCACCTAAAGCCCGTTACAAAGGAAAAAAATGATCGACTTGAAATTGGTCAAAATCAGTGTCAAATCGAAGAGCTTTTCAACACGAACCCAATGATGCTCATTTTTGCCGAAATTTGAGTCTATACATTGAAGATATCGCTAGTCAAAGTTAGCAATTTTTAGGGTTGACCAGGCTATACAAATGTTGATGTCAGCATGCTGATGCAGTAGGCCGTATGGTATAGATAGTGAGTTGGACCAGTCAGAGCTTGACATGTGGCATCCATATGCACAGTCAATAGCTTAGTCAGCATCACAATCAACAGGTGATGTGGTAGTTAGTACAAGTCTTTGATAGTGTGGGGATGACATCATCGTGGTTAGCCAAACAAGGCATGCCACATGGACCAGTCACTGGGTTCCATGTGGAACCCTAGCCTTCTCCTCCATCTGTCAGTCAGTTGGTTTGTTTAACAAAATTGATTAGGGGGTTCAACCCCCTAACCTCTGTTGTGCGAGCCTCACTATCCACCGTTACACCCACATAGTTGGTTTTAACTATGAATAGCCTCGGGTTTGTTTTCGCATGTTAAACGGTTGAATTGGTTCAAAAAAAATGGTTGGTGGGGGTCGAACCCTCAACCCCCTGCCAACCAAAATACTTATACACCATTGTGCTACTTACGGCTTTGACATATATGTGGGCGATGTTATATTTAAACACTTAGCTTAGCCCAAATGTATTAAATCCAAACCCTTAAGAAGGGAATAATTCCAAACCACAAATGACAAAAGGGGGTTGAACGAAATATGAGAAGGTTATTTTTGTTGTAAGGGGATTATTTTGTAATTATGGTGGTTAAGCCCCATTACAACAAAATTTATGTATAAAAGGGGGTATGGGTTTTTGAAAATTCATTCCAAGTGATGAGAAGGAGAGAACGTCCCGAAGAATTTGAAGACATTTGTGTGCAATGAAGGAACGTTACGCCACTGTCCTGGAAGGGAATGGACTTATAACATAGTTGTAATCTTGATTTTGGAGCATAATAGAATCAGTCACCCTGTTGGAGAGGGGCTTGGGACATAGCCTTTTGGAAAACTCCATTATCAATTGTGGTTTGTATTCTATCTCTTTTCTCTCTTTCATTATGTTCACCATCTTTATAATGCTTTGTTAATTTAAGCATTCCATTTATGTTAATTCATTTTTTAAAGCTTTGAATTAATTGTTGTAAATGTTGAGCATTCATTAAGCAATTTTCATAGATCCTAAATTAGATCAAGTTTGGTATCAGAGCTTTGTGTGACTAGTATTTCAAAATTGAATGCTAACATGATCCAAGATCCAATGAGGTGAAGGCACCCTTGCAGAGTATAATCCTGATATCAAGAAGCAAAGAACCTTTCCATCGAAAATGTCAGAGAGTGCAACTGAACATGGAAAACCAGAGCTTGATAAAGAAGGTTTTCAGACAACCTTCCTAGACATGAAGGCCATGGTGGAGATGCTCTACAGAGAAAGGCAAGAATGGACGAAATCTAAAGAAGGTAATTCATTAAAGTGGGAAGATTCTAGAGATGGTGAAGAACCCCCAAAATCCCCTCCATCTTCTCCTACTTCTTCTACTTTTGTTAAAACATTTAAGAGAAAATCTAAGACTTTTATTAAACTGGATGTAAAATTTGAATTACCTAAGTAATATGGGGAGTTAAATGTTGAAAAGTTAGATGATTGGGTCTAGTAGGTAGAAGTGTACTATAGGATTCAAGGCCTAGTAGAAGATGCTTCTAGGAACCAATTGGCCACTCTCTGGTTGGGAGGTACAACCCTCACTTGGTGGGAGAGTAAGACATGGGAAGAAATTTTTCACTAAGGTAATGTCAGTAAGACTTGGATGGAATTTTTTGTCGCCCTTAAAAATCATTTTTACCCTTTAGGTTATATGTAGAAATTAATAATGAATTGGTAGACCTTTAGGCAAGGTAAGGGCCAATCTGTCCAAGATTACACCCATGATTTTAGAAAATGGGCTATTGCTTTAAATGTTCCATTGTATACTTAGGATACACTACTTAAGTACATAGGTGGTTTGCATTCTTACCTAAGACATACAATTCTAATGTTGAGTCCCAATAATTTGGATGAAGTATCTATCCAAGCCACTCATTTAGAGTGAAGGGGTAAGAACACTTTCAGTGATAATTTCTCAAAGAAACCATCTAATTTTGAGGGTAAGCCTAAGGGTAAAGACAAAGAAAAAGACAAGGGAAAAGGGAGGAAGATAGCTACAATTAAGAAAGAGGGTTATAAGTCCACATGCTCCCATTTCAAGAAAGAGGGGCATGATGATTCGAATTGTTGGAAGCTGCATCCAGAATTAAGGCTGAAAAGATATGGAGGCAATAAAGAGAAGAAAAAGACTATTGCAGTGATTCAACAAGATCTTGGATCTGACTCTAGGGATGAGACAAAGATTGTTGTTGTTGGGATCCAAGGTAAAGAGAAAGGTATATCTCTTTCTCCTGATACAAGTTTTTCCAATGCAAGTGAAAGTACAAGTAAAGAATCTTCTCCTAAGGTTGATAAGCAAAGAAATGAATTGTTTCACATTCGGGTTGTAACAAAACATACTAAGGTTGATACTCTATTTGATAAGGGGTCTCAAGTCAACTTAATATCTGAAGAGGTGGTAAAGAAACTTAAACTAGCTACAACAACTCATCCAAAGCCATATCCACTTGGATGGGTTTGCAATGATGCTCAACTGTAGGTAACGAAACAATGTAAATTGATAGTTTTTATCACTACAAACTTTTTTGATGAGGTAGATGTAGATGTAGTTCCTCTGGAGATTTGTGGCCTTGTGTTAGGGAGTCCTTATCTGTATGAAAAAAAAAAAAATTATAGGGGGAGAATAAGTATCATCTTTTTAAGGATGGGATAGAATACATTGTACATGCACATAAGGTTAAGACTAATCTTGAACTAGTCAATGTTGGTCAAACAAAAAGTTTGGTCGATTCTATTAAGAACTTTGTATTAATGCTTGTACAAGCCAAAGAAGATGAAAAATATGAGGCATTCAAGGGGTGTGATCCAAAACATAAAGCTGAAATGGTCAAAGTTGTTTACACTTATGATGACTTATTTTAGAAACTGAAGGGATTGTCACCCAAGAGAAAGATACAGCATGAAATCCAGTTGAAATAGGATGTGCCACTTCCTAACATCAGCATGTATCATTTATCAGTCATGCAGAATGAGAAATCAAAAAGAAGGTTGAAGAATTGGTTGAGAAAGGAGTTATTTGTCCTAGTACATCTCCTTGTGGTTCTCCAATTATGTTGGTTCCAAAGAATGATGGGTCTTGGAGAATGTGCATTGACTATAGAGCCCTAAACAAGATAACGGTAAAGAACAGGTATCCTCTTCCTTGAATAGATTATTTACTCGATCAATTGAAGCATGTAGTTTATTTCACTAAGTTAGACTTGTGTAGTGGTTATCAATAGATAAGAATTGTAGAAGATGACATTTGGAAAACTACATTTAAGACAAAATAGGGACTATCTGAGTGGTTGGCCATGCCCTTTAGGCTTTGTAATGCACCAACTACCTTTATGAGTCATGAATGTTGTCTTTCGTCCTTTCATTGATGATTTTGTCATAGTTTGTCTAGATGATATTCTTATATTCATTCGAACTTGGGAAGATCATGTAAGTCATGTAAAGAAAGCATTTGATGTATTGAGAAAAGAAAAACTCTTTGTAAATATTTCTAAATGTGAATTCACTAAGATATCCTTAGTGTACTTAGGCTATGTCGTAGGGGGTGGTCAATTGAAGGTAGACCTTATGAAAGTTGTAGCTATTGTAAATTGGCCTAAGCCAAGTACAGTCATAAAAGTCAAAAGTTTCTTAGGTGTAATTCAGTACTAGAGAAAGTTCATTGCAAACTTCTCTTATATTGCATCACCATTACACACATTAACCAGTATGAAGGAAACTTTTCAGTGGGGAGGTCCACAACAAAAGGCATTTGACACTTTGAAGGAAAAGTTGAGAACGGCACTAGTTCTAGCTTTACTAGATTTACATCAGTCATTTGAGATAGAGACAAATGTGAGTGGGTTTTCCATGGTAGTAGTACTCATGCAAGGAGGTAAACTAGTTTGCTACCACTCTAAAACCTTTTCAAGAGCAGTAACTATCCCACTTATGATAAGGAACTTTACACATTAGTTCAAAGCGTCAAAAAATGGAAACACTACTTAATGGGAAAAGAAATTGTAATCCACACTAATCACCAACCACTTCAGTATTTGCACTCACAATCTAAACTGCAATAAAGTAGGAACTTTTGGTGGATGGGTTTTTTGCAACAGTTTCATTTGGTAATTAAGTATAAGAAAGGTGCCCATAATAAACTAGTAGATATGTTGTCTAGGCCTCCTATTATGAATGCTTTGATAATCCTTTAGAATAGTTCTATGGTTCATGAAAGATTTCAAGAACAATATGCTAATGATGAGAACTTTAAGGATATCTATGCAGCTTTAATCCAAGGCAAACATGTAGAAGAGAAAGATTACTATGCGTAGGATAAATTGTTGTATCACTTGGGAAAGTTATGAATTCCAAAAGATGAACAAGCACGGGTAATCAGAGAATCACACACCTCATTGATTGTTGGAAACTTTCAAGTAAGCAAAACAATGGCTTAGTTGCAAAAGTATTGTTATTGGCCTGGTATGCAAGAAAATGTATCCAAATATATTAGAGGATGTGTAATGTGTGCAACAAGTAAACCTAGTAACAGGAAATTGGGGTTGTACACACTGCTACCTATACCATCTCGTCCATGGGAAAGTGTGTCAATGGACTTTGTCAGGGGTCTACCCATGTCTTGGAAGGGACATGATTATCTATTTGTAGTAGTTGATCAGTTTAGAAAAATGTGTATTCTAATGCCTTGTAAGAAACATGTCATTACTGAACTGACAACTCATATGTACTTTCATTTTGTATGGGTTCACTTTGGGTTACCTAATTCTATTGAATCAGATCAAGATTTTTGATTCTTGGGGAAATTTTGGTTAGCTTTATGGGGACTCATGGACACCAAACCGAAGAAGAGTACAACCCTCCATCCACAGACTAACAAATAGATAAAGGTAGTAAATAGGACAGTTGTGCATCTACTCAAAGGTTACTATAGTAATCATCCTAAGCTTTGGGATGAGAGTCTTCATTATGTGTAGCATGCTTACAACCATGTGACACACTCTTCTACAAAAATATCTCCTTTTGAGACTTGTTTCGGTTATCTACCAAAAACACTAATGGATTTTTCTTTTGGGAAGGACGATGTTGAATATGGATTCCATGATGCAGAAAAGGATTTGAAGTTCATCCAAAAAGTCCAAGCAATTCATCAGGCAGTGGAAGCATAGTTGGAGAAGAGCCAAACCAAATACAAGGCTCACCATGATAAGCATCACAACGATCACCATTTCCAAGTTGGAGATAGAGTTTGGTTACATATCAACAAGGAAATAATGCAAGGTGAAGGAAGGAAGTTCAAGCTGATCAGGTACGGTCCTTTTGAGATCCTTGAAAAGATTGGCACCAATGTCTTCTGCCTTAATATTCCTCCATACATGCATATCTATTTAGTTTTCAATGTTGAGAATCTAAAGTTGTATGAGCCTCCAATGATATTGGATGAAGACACAAACATTTAGGTTCAATCAGTTGATGATCTTTCACTAGAATACATGTCAAAGTTTCCAAAGGATGTCATCCTAGATGGGAATGTTAGGACTTCACGAAGAGGAGCAGTTGAATACCTCAAAGTGGGACTAAAGGGGATGAATCCAAGCAAGGAAAAATGGATGGAGATTGGTAAAGTGAGGGAAATTTACCCCTCACTTACTTTCCTAGTAATAAAGCTTTCGGAGGTTCAAAAGCTCTCCAATGGGGAGGACTAATCTAGGGGGATAACTTTTTACTAAAAATTGAAGTGTCTCATATGCTCCAGAATTTAGTGTCATTTTGAAGATCTCAGAAAATTGAATCAAATGCAACTTGAACAAGTTCAAAAGGAGCTCGTATGCTCAAGTTATGGCTAGTCAAAGTTTGGTAAAATAGGCACCTAAGGCCTGCCAGAAAGGAAAAAATGATCGACTCAGAATCGGTCGAAATCAACATCAAATCAAAGACCTCATTTACATGAACCCAATGACACTTGTTTCACCAAAATCTGAGTCTGTACGTCGAAGATATCGCCAGTCAAAGTCAGTAGTTTTCAGGGTTGACCAGGCCGCATGGATGTTGATGTCAACATGCTGATGTGGTAGGCCATATGGTACAAACAATGAGTTGGACTAGTTAGAGCTTGACATGTGGCATCTTCATGCATAGTCAACATCTCAATCAGTGACAGTCAACATGTGATGTGGCAATTCGTACATGTCTTTGATAGCATTGGGATGATGTCATTATGGTCGTCCAATCAAGGCATGCTACGTGGCCCAGTCATTGGGTACCACATGGCACCCCTAGCCTTCTCCTCCATCCATTGGTTAGTTGGTTTGTTTAACAAAAGTGGTTAGGGGGTTTGACCCCCTAACCTCCACCATCCGAGCCTCACTACCCACTGTTACATCCACATAGTTGGTTTTAATGATGAATAGCCTCAAGTTTATTTTTGCATGTTAAACATTTGAATTGGTTATAAAAAACGGTCAGTAGGGGTTGAACCCTCAACCCCCCACCAATCAAAAGACTTATACACCATTGCATCGCTTAGAGACTTTGACATATATGGGGGTGGTGTTATATTTAAACACTTAGTTAAGCCCAAAAGTATTAAATCCAAACCCTTAGTTAAAAAAAACACTTAAGAATGGAATAATTCCAAACCATAAATGACAAAAGGGGGTTGAACAAAATATTTGAAGGTTATTTTTGTTGTAAGGGGGTTATTTTGTAATTATGGTGGTTAAGCCCCATTATAGCAAAATTTATGTATAAAAATGGGGTATGGGTTTTTGAAAATTCATTCCAAGTGATGAGAAGGAGAGAACATCCCAAAGACTTTGAAGCCATTTTTGTGCAACGGAGGAACATTACACCGCTATGCTAGAAGGGAATGGACTTGTAACACAGTTGTAATCTTGATTTTGGAGCATAATAGGATCAGTCACTTCATTGGAGAGGGGCCCAAAGACGTAGCCTTTCAGAAAACTCCATTATTAATTGTGTTTTGTCTTCTATCTCTTTTCTCTCTTTCATTCTATTCATCATATCTATAATGCTTTGTTCATTTAAGCATTCTAGTTACGTTAATTCATTTGTTTAAGCTTTGAATTAATCATTGTAAACATTGAGAATTCTTTAAGAAATTGTCATAGATCCTAAATCAGATCATCACACCTTAAGGAATTCTTGCAATTTGAGCTCTGACCCTTTGATGAAATGGCGCAATGAGAGCACCCACATCACATTTCTGATTGAGTTCAAGAGTACCAGTGGATTCCAGGCTCAGGACCACTAGTATGTAACTCAAAGCTTGATTTCAAATTTGAATTTTTGATGCATTTATTGTACTTTCAATTTTTAAACTTTGGTGGCATCGCTATATAGTGACACCCATTTGAGAATTGGTGATGCTAAAATGATTTTTAGTGACACATATTTTTTTTGCAACACAGTTCACCATTTACAATTAGGGTTTCCCATTTTAAATTATGACACATATGTATATGGCAATGCACATTTCAATTTGAAATTTAGGGTTAGGGTTTCCAAAGTTTAAATCACAACACATATGTTTATGGCGATGTGATTTGTGATTTGCAATTTCAAATTCCTTTGGGCGTTGTAATTTGGAATTTGAAATATACCAACACTATTGTGATTTTGGAGCTAAAAATTACAAATTGAGTTAATTTTTTTTTTTCAATTTTGACGTCATGCACTTCATGAGTGTAGGAGGTCATTCCACCCTTGATGTCAAGTGAGCATCAACCCATAGTTTTGGAGAGACTAGGTGATTTTTCTGAGTTGTGCCAGGAGTACCTAGGGGAGATCGGCTTATGGTACATTGCATACGTGCTCATCATTCAGACACATCTAGCTATGATGACTACACTATGTGAGAGATGGCATAGTGAGACTTCATCGTTCCACCTTCCCACCAGCGAGGTGACAATGACATTAGAGTATGTATGGAATATTCTACGTTTGGTGATATGTGGTGAGTGGGTGATTTATGATGTCAATGACAAATATGACACTTGTCATGAGGTGATGGAGATGGAGAACACCATTCTAGTGACTTTGCATATTGACCTCAAGGTATACAGAGGTTGTACTCCCACATTCTAATTGACTATTGTAGCCATCATTTTAGGTTTGGTCACTCCCGACCAATGGAGCAGAGGGATTAGCCTAGGATTGGGCTTAGCATAGCATAGGATACTCCATAGGAGGACATTATTTGCATGGGGGCCAGTGATGTTGGCCTTGTTGTATCATGATATGCATGATTGTGTCTACTGTGATGGAAAATCTATTGGCATAGGGTTTACCTAGCTTCATATTTGAGCTTGGGAGCATATTGTTGTGCTTCAGCCAATTGTGCAGATGGTTGATGTTGAGCTAGATGATCCTATGGTTTGGCCATACTTATGGCACATAGCGAAGCTTGGGCTTTTGTACTGGTAGTGGGTCGGGAGCACACTATCATAGAGAGATATTTTCCAGATAGGGTTGCACAACAGTTTGGTGAGAAATAATATAGGCTAGATGATGCCTATAAAGCTATTTATGCAAGATCATCTCGAGAGGTTCCCACATGGGGAGCCACTATCCCAGCTCCAGAGGTGGTCAATGGTTTTCGATAGTTGGTGCACAACCATGGGCATACGACCAGGGTTAGGCAGTCGTGCAGATGATGCCTGCTTAGGATGCATTGTTTACATCACCTCATAGATTGATAGATTCAGTGAATTATCCTCCACGAGGGAGACCCAAAGGGAGGGGAGTAGGTAGGGGAAAAGGCAAGGGGGCCAGGATGGCCATGATGAGTAGATTCTAAGTACACCACTAGTTGGACAACCTCCATAGCAACCTCCCATTTAGTAGCAACCAATGCAACAGGAGGTAGGACAACAACAAGTAGGACAACAATAGGAAACACAACCACGACCACTGGGGTTGGATCCTCAAGATGTACAAATTGAGGATTTGTAGCAGTAGGTGCAGGTTCTCAGATGTGAGCGGGATCAAGTTTGCCAGCATATTTTTGTGATCACAACTAAGTGGGACCAGGCCAAATAGTAGGTTGTGGCTATGACAACAAAGAGAGACCACATGAGGTAGTAGGTACAATTTGTGACTACTGAGAGAGATTAGGAGATTGGTCATCACTAGTAGCTGGAGGCAATGATAGTGGCCACATAGGGTAGGACTGTATCCATCAGGCTATACAAAGAGTTCATGACTGAGGAAGCCTATTACAAGATGCACTATCACAAAGATTTTCTAGTGCCACTTAGATAGCCTGGTTACTTGTAGAGGAGTGATGCACAACCCATGGCTGAGGATCAGCTAGAGAGACAGGCTGGAGAGGGGAGTAGCCATCAGGACTAGCTCGAGTGTACAAACACATTTTTTTTACTTTGTTGCCCAATTCTTTGATATAGATATACATTCATGGGCTCTTTTTTTATAACCTCATGGATATTGTATTTATGATTGATATACATACATTGATCTAGATATTGTACCATGACATTCATTTTTTGATATATATATGATACATATGGGGATTCAATATGATTTTTTTGTCTTGTTTCATGATTACATGTATGGATGCATTTGATATGAGATGTGATATGCTTATATGTATGGATGTACTTTACTTATGGTTATGTGATATGCAATGATATATGAGATGTAATGATATGGATGGATGCAATTTCATATGTTTTTCATTACCTTTTCATGATATGCCATGTGATATGATATGATATGATATGATATGATATGTAAATGATATGAATGAAAATGATATGAATGTATTTATTTTTGTGTATTTTCTTATGTAGTTTTATGATGGAATGTATGCATATGGATGGATAATGTAGATGTTGATGCTTATGATATGATAATACAGTGCATGTTATGATATGTATGCAATGATTTAAGATGTTTAGACTAACAAATCTATATTATTCATCACAACTCAAACGATAATGATGATGCTAATGTATGTATGCTAATGATTTGTGGATGTAGGATGGATGCATTGATGATGTTTTTGTTGATTTTCATGATACTAGATTAGGGTAGAGAGAAGATAGAAGAAAAAGGAATGACCAACCATTGATTGTGATGATTTCCTCAAAAGATCCAACAAGTCTATGATCCATGAAGACTTTATTATAGATGGTGATGAGAAATGCATGATGATGATGATGAATGCGGGATGATGATTCACTCAAATATTGGGATTGGGATTTTCCATTATTCCTTATTGTTTAAAATAACATGTAGACACAATGCATCAAGGTATTAATAACCAGAACAACATTGTATCTAGTGTAATGGAATTTGGCTTTACAAATAGATAGGATAGTTCTTGTTCACACCTTGACATATGGAAACCTCATCGGAATGTAAGTTAGAAGTTTAGAATACATTGGACCAAAGCATATGCAATAGTTAGCAACGGACTTCAAGCAACTTCACCACACACAACTAAGCAAGTATGCACCAAGATTATTTTACAAGAGTATCCACAAGCACAACAAATGAAAGATAATGATTGATGCCCCATTCCTTTCTCTCTAATTTTTTTTAGATAGACATCATCGAGAGGTCCTTAGAATAGGCCATTAAGATAAATCATAACAAAAGATCAAAGACAAATAGTAAATGTTATCTATATCTCTTTCCAGTTTAATTTAGTTGAGGTGATGTTTGATACTGATGTCTATCGCAGGAAGGATACATCCTAGGACATGTTGATCAGATGGTTTGATGTTAGGATGATGATGCTAATGATAAGTCATTGATACAAACTTCACTAACATGTTTACCTATGATTTAGACTTTAGATTTTGACACTTAGGTTCTCACTTTATGACTTGCTATAATTTCTTTCTATTTGTTTCGCCAAAGATTGAAGGTGATGATCAATTTATTATGGGTGCAAGTTATTGCAAGTGAAAGCGAAATGGGATGGGTGGTTTTGGATTTTCTAGAATATTTCAATGTTTTTGGTATTTTAAAATGTTTTTGAGGCTTTTTTTGGTCTTTTTGAAAGTTTATGTGAATTTTTTGGTTTTTGATTATTTGAGGTTGTTTAGGATTTTTTTTAAAGGATATTTGATGCTTTTTAGGTCTTTTGAATGTTTTATGAGTGTTTTTTATTTTCAATTTTCAAATGTTTGTGGGATTTTCTGATATTTGAATGTTTTTGTGTTTTTTTGATTATTTGAATGTTTCAGGATTTCCTGATATTTCAAACGTTTAGGGATTTTCTGAGTTTTGACCAAGAACCTAACCTAAAAGATCTATCCTAGGGGCTTCAAGGGCTGATCAAAGATAAGCCTTTCCTATGTTCTACATGTAGAGACCACATAGTTTGACTAAGACAACTTATTGAAAATGAGATATAAATAGTTGAGAGATGTCAGTTTATTATGACAAACTCCTAAAGGACTAACCTATGGTGTCTCAGGGGAACATCAATAATGGCCTTGCCTATGTTCAAGCTTAGAGATGACATAGGTCAACCTAGTACTATTTTTGGATTTTTGATGTTTTGACCTTTTTAGGGATTTTGATGTGTTTTGGATGTTTTGGATTTTACCTTTACAATTTTTTTGAATGTTTTTTAGATTTTAGCTATACAAGATTTTGTGAATGTTTTTGGTGTTTTCTAATGGATGTTTTACGAATGTTTTTGGTGTTTTCAATGAGATTTCTGATAACCTTAATATATACAAGAACTTGATATGATCCATAATGAATTTCCCCCAGGGTGACATGTTAGACTACTTTTATATAGGTAGGACAAACTAACCTTTGGAATATGCCAACTAGGAATAAGGGGATTGCGATACTTCACAACATCAACCTATGATAAGGATGCAGATATGTAATGGATGATGAATAAATAGGATGAAGGATGCAATGGATGGTAATGCAAAGAATGATAGGATAAAGAGCCAAAGAATAGATGGAGATGCTTTTATTTAAGTGAGGTGTCTATTTTCTTGGTTTTCACTAAGGTACTTGACCAAAGTGCCACCAAAGTGGTTTTCTCTAGAGGGAAATTGTTTTTCTTTACTTTTTCAATCCTTTTATCTCATTTTTTGATTATTTTATATTTTTAGATTTACACTTTTCAATACTACGCATAATTTTTTTTAAGATGCAAGATGTTAGTTGGTTCATGCATGGGTTCACCTTTAGGCATTAACAATTAGTATGCTCTTGATCCATATCTTGTTGTGATGACAAAAGGACCCAACCAGTTAGGCTCAAAATTTCCTTTGTTGTCCTAATATGAAATGTTCTTTTGATTCTACTTTAGGAAAAGATCCCCTACCTTGAAATATTGACATTTGACCTTCTTGTTATAGCTTTGTTTCAGTTAATTTTGATATACTTGCAAGTGATTAAGGGTGTCAAGGTGATGCTCATCCAAGAATTCTATCTCATTTAGCCATGATACTTTGTATTCTTCATCGATAATCAGGTTCTGCAGTGACACTCACAATGATGGGAGATCAACCTCAATAGGTAGGATAGGTTCAAATCTATAGACTAGGGAGAAAGAGGTTGTATGTTTCAATGTACAGATACTGATTCAATAAGCCTAGTGAGTAGGATTTAGTTGTAGATGTCAGTCATGACTAGCTTCATTGACCATTTTCTTCAGGATTTTCAAAATGGTTTTGTTCATAGCCTTAGCTTGACCGTTTCCCTAGGGATAATAAGGGGTAGATAATCAGTGTTGGATGTTGAATCTTTGGAATATCTCTTTCACATCCTAATTCTTAAACAGAGTTCCATTATCTGAGATAAGGGTTTAGGAAACACCATAAAAGTAGGTTAGGTAATTCAGGATAAACTTGGCAATTTTCTTCCCCATTATGTAGGTCATAGGAATGACTTCAACCCATGGTAAAGTACTTAGTGGAAGTGATGATAAACTTGTGGCCATTGGATGAGGTTGGAGTGATTTTTCCTATGAGGTCAAGTCCCCACTGCGAAAAAGGCCAAGTTGTGATCCTTTGTTGCAATTCTTGAGTTGGAGCATGAATTAGATCTTCCTATTGTTGGCACTGGACACACTTCTGCACATACTGATGAGCTTCTCTTTCCATGGCTGGCCAATAGTACCCCATCCTCAATAGTTTCTTAGCTAAAGTCATACTGCTAGAATGGGAACCACATATGACATTGTGAACTTCAATTAAAGCAATTAAGGATTCCTCTTGGTTAAGACATCATAGTAATGTTCCTTTGATGCCTCGATGGTAATGGGTATCATCTAGGATCACGAATCAAGATGCCTTTTTAACAAAGGTATTTTTAAGGTTCGAGGTGATATCGGATGGGAGGGTTCCTCTTCTTAGGTAGGTAAAGATATCATGGTACCATAGGGATCCAGGACCAAAAATGACACATGTGAATTTTGATTTAGGGATCTTGAAATTTTGTACGAGAAGTTGTTCTACCAAGAATTTACATTGGAGGATGTTGTTCAACATTTCTAGTAGTGATCTGATTGTTGCCATGGAATCTACTACTTTGTTGTTCATGTAAGGAATCTACTCAAAAGTTATGTACATAAAAAGGTCTTTGAGACTTTCCACCATATTCTTGTAAGGAGTGATCTTATCATCCTTAGTTTGATAGTCGTCATTGACTTGGTTGATAACCAGTTATGAGTCTTCATAGACTTTCATCTCTTGTATCTCCCATTGAACCAGTATCCTTAGACCTATTATTAGGGCTTCATACTCAACAATGTTGTTAGTACAAGGGGATGATAGCCGGTATGACTTTGGAATGCAATCACCTTGAGGGGTGATGAAAATAATACTTGTTCCTAATCCATGTTGGGTGAATGATCAATCAAAGCACACCTTCCACTGAGTTGTGAGATTGATAAGGAACACTGATTCATCAGGGAAGTTAGATATCAGACGGTTCTCAACATAGATAGGTACTTTTTCTAGTTGGTCTGTGATCACTTGTCCTTTGATATCCTTGTGTTCTACATACTCTATGTTGAACTCTGTTAAGATCATTAACCATTTGACCATTCTCCCTATGAGAGTTGCTTTAGATAATTATTTCAATGTGTCAATCTTTGCAATGAGCTTGATTTGATGGGACGACATGTAATGTATAAAATTTTGTGAAGCAAAAAATACTACTAGGAATTCTTTCTTAATAGGTGAATAGTTCATTTCATAGCCCACCAGAGTCCTACTAATGTAGTAGGTAGATGTTTCCTTTCCATTTTCATCATGTTGTGCTAGTAGAGCTCCTAGTGTTGTTGATGTTGTTGAGATATACAAGATCAGTGGTTTGTTTGGTATTGGTGGCATGAGCATTGGAGGTGTTAGTAGATAGTATTTGATTTTTTGGAAAGATTTATCACACTTCTCATCCCACTTGTAAGTTATTCCTTTATGGAGAAGATGTGAACAATGGTGGATTTTATCTAGTAGCTGTGATATGAACCTCCTAATGGACTACAATATTCCTTGTAACCCTCTCATCCACTTTAGTGTTTGTAGTGGTTCCATGTCTAGGATGGATTTTACCTTTGTTGGATCAATTTCTATCCCTCTTTGTGATAAGATATAGCTGAGGATTTTTCCTGTATGTGACCACAAAGACACACTTTTTTAGATTTAACCTTACTTTGTATTCTTAAAGCCTGTCAAAGATGGGTCCTAAGACGTGTATGTGCTTACTTCTTTTCTTTAATTTTTCAAAAATATTTTCCATATAATCTTCAACTATTTTGTGGATCATGTCATGGAAGATGAGGGTCATTGCCATTTTATAGGTTGATCATGCATTCTTTAGCCCAAACAACATCACATTCTAGCAATAGGTTCCCCATAGAAAAGTGAATGCAATTTTGTGTTGATCGTCCTTGGAAATCATGATTTGATTGTAGCCTGAAAAACCATCCATGAGTGATAGAATTTCATTCCTAGCTGTTAAGTACACAATAAGGTTGATGGTAGGAAGAGGGAAATCATCCTTCGGGCATGCTTTGTTTAAGTCTCTAAAATAAGTGCATATTATGATGCCCCCAGTGGGTTTTGAGACTGGTACTAGGTTTGAAACCCACTCTGGATAATCTATCGGTTAGATAAATCCAATGTTAAGAAGCTTTTGTAACTCAAGTTTGACCAAGAGTGCTATCTGAGGGTGCATCTTCCTTAATTTCTGCTTGACTTTCTTGGCTTCAGGATATACTCCAAGATGATGCACAACTACTTCTGAATCAAGCCCTAGAATATTAATATATGACCATGCAAATTTAGCTCTATTCTCTTTCAAGAATGCTTCCAGGTTCTTGTGTTCTTTGTCCAACAAGGATTCAACATAGAACGTGATCTTAGGTGCTTCTTGGGTACACACATTGATTGGTGTGACCTTTTTTGCTAGTACTATCGACTTCTCTAGATGCATTACACTAAGGCGTAAATTGAATCCCTCATCATTGGGTGCCTTAGAGAGGTTTTCACCCTTGGATGCATCCTTTTTTTTCAATTTTTTAGGATTAGAAAGTGCCATAGTTTTTTTTTCACTTAAATATCTATATGTTAGTTACATTTCATCAATTTTCTGATTGAAGGATTCAATAGTCTCCCCATAGTATGCCTCTATATCTAGCTTTATGTCAAAACCTTCCTTGCAATTTTTCCATGGTAAGTTGTTACGAAGTCCCATGAATTTTGAGATCACTTCATATTTTTTGAATAAATCAAGAATATGTGGCTCTTGTTGGTCCATGTCAATGAGTTGTGGGTAGACTAGGCATATGTCAGTTGGTTGGTCACTTGGAGCAAAGGATGTAATAGATTTCATGAAGAGGGAGTTGTTTTCAAACAAGTTAGCCACATCAAGGGGGAAGTCATCTAGGGTTGTATCATGTGATGTAGGTAACCAATAGGAAGCCTCAACTCATTTATCAAAAGTACCTTTACCAATAAGGGTGACCTTACTAGTAGTACAACCTAGGTCGAGATTCTTTAGTTGCTTCTCAGGAACGATGGGTTCTGGTAAACCATTATCATTTTGTCTTAGCTTCTTGTTCTTGTTATATCCCATTCCTTTCATCAGCTACAAGCCTTTTTTATCATCTTCCATAGCAAGAGCAGGAACACATCACTCATCTTGATAGAGGAGTTTAGAGATATCGTCCTCATTGAAATCTTCTGGATTCAAATCCCCCCACTTGGTGAAGGTAGTAGCTGCCATCTTGATAGTTTCAGGCTCTTTGCTATTAGATGTGGGTTTCCCATGAGATTGAGGAGAAATAGGGAGCTCTCCTAAGAAACAGGTGTTCTTTAGTAGCTTGTAGCTCCCACAAACATCATCTTGAATCACTACTTTGATATCAAGTATATGTTGCACAATGGGTGTCTTTATTTCAGAAGTAGATGCAAGGGATGATGGGTCAACAAATGAGGTAGAAGGTGTAGGCCCTTCACCATTCTTTGGTATTTGGGGGATTTTATAGAACTTAGCCTCATGATTTTTGCAGTAATAAAAAGGCCCAGGCTCTCCATGGATAGTAATCTCTCTGCCCTCAAAAGGAAACTTCACACATTCATAAAAAGTCAAGGCTACAACTTTTAGAGCATGGATCCAAGGTCGACCAAGTAGTGTGTTGTAGAGAATATCAAGGTCCAACACTTGACATGTAGTTCCTGTGATGAGTAGGCCCACTTGGATGGGTAGTGCAATGATACCTTGCGATAACCGTTCTTGGTCATCATATTCCCTAATGGTGGTACCTTTTATCTTCTCAATAGTATCCTCTGAATAGCCTAGATTTTTTATCAACTGAAGGGTGCAAATATTCAATCCAGCACCTCCATCTACTAAGACTCTTTTGAACTTGTTCTTATGAATAATAACCTCAAGGTGTAAAGCACGATTATGAGATGGTTGTGATGGTAGGTCTTGCTCTGAGAAGGTGAGAAGGTGATTAGTGATATGTCCTACCATAGCTTGAAATTGATGGGTATCAATATCCTCGGGACCGGATGACTCTAATAAAGCTTTCTCCATGATTTCCCTATGTGCAAGGGACAATCTCAACAGTTTTAAGATTGATATCTACGTGGGGGTCTTCTTAAGCTAATCTAGGAGATTGTACTTGTTACGATTCAATGTTGGAAAAGTAGGTTGTGCCCTAGAATGAAATAGGACTCCTTGGATGGTGATTTTTCCACATCATGTGGTGACTCCACACTCTGCACTATGCCCTTTGATGGTGATGATAGTGATGATGCTCTCACAGGAAGCAACTACATTGGAATAGGTATGATATATGTTTGTGTAATCCTTAGCTTTCCTAGTGTTGTTTGCTTTGCTATGATTTTGCATAGGGTTCTTGTATATCTTAAGATTCTGATTCCTAGCTAGTACCTCAACAGATATGGTGTCATTTTCTATGAGGTCTTGGATAATGTTTTTGAGCCTCATGTAGTTTGTCATTTTTTGTCCTTTGATCTTGTGAATGTCACAAAGGTCGTTCACATTGTACCAGGATGGTTTCTCTTATGGTTCTTGGTTGTTTTCAAAGTTGGGAAGTGTTATTAGGTTTGACTCTACCAATTTCTTCATGATTGTCTCTATAGGTTCTGATAACTGTGTGTACTTGAGTTTAGGATAGTTGTTCTTGTTAGGGGTTCACCTTTTCATTTCGGTGTTATTGATTTGATTGTTCTACAAGGGAATTGTTTATTGCACCATTGGTTGAATGTGGGAAACTTGAGTGTTTTTGGCCTAGGGGAACTTAGGATCACCTTAGCATCTACCACACCATCATTTCTGACATTCTTGTTCTTGGCCCAGACATGGGGCTTGTTGTTAGAACTAGTGGATGGGTAGTTATCTTTGTAAACTTGAGTGTTTCCCTGTGATATTAGAGCTCTCTTGATGTTAAGGGATTTGTGGAAAAGCTTGTCATAAGATGTGATGCACTGCATTTTTAAGTGGAAAGATAGATCTGGATCTAGATTTTCTATGATCATTCCCACTTATTGTTCATCGAGAAGAGGCCACTTGCTCTTACTAGCTCTTTGTCTCCACCATTACAAGAAATTAGTGAAATTTTTCCCTTTGTTTTGTCTGTGAGTGTAAAATTCCTCTAGACTAACATCCATGCCAAGATTGAAGGAGAAGCGATTGATGATTTTACCAATAATTTTTTGAAAGGTTTTGATAGGAGGAGGCAGATGAGAAAACCAATCCATGGTAGGTCTTGTTAAACTTCAAGGGAAGAGGCACATTAAATATGAGTTGTTGTAAGTTACCCTCATGCACATGTCATTAAATTATTTGATATGGTTCACAGGACTTCCTCTCCCTTTATATTTATTGAATTTTTGGATTTCAAAATTGGGAGGGAATGATACCATTGCTATGTTTCGATCAAATGGATATGGACATAAGTTTTGTGTATGGAGCTTCTTGGTCTTGCTAATGTGAAGGTCCTACATTTCTTGGGATAGTGCCTTAAATTGCAATGTTAGATCATCTTACAGGTTTGGTGGAGGAACATATGGTGGGATGACTAATGTGTTTTGATATGATAAGGTCTTGTATGGGGTGTATGGTGGCATGAGATTCTGAGAGGGTGATTGGGGTATTGTTGTATATGTTCCTAACATGTTTGTATTGATGATGTTCTATTGAGGATTATAGTAGGAACTTGGTTCTTTTTTTTTGTAGGGAATATTGTTGAGCTAGTAAGGCTTGCTATTGAGCTTGCTATTGTTGTTGCACCACTAGGGATTGTTGTTGGGCCTTTTTTTATTACGCTACTAAGGCTACTTGATGAGCTTGATGTTGTGCTAAGGCTGCTTGATGTTGTTCTTGTTGTGTTGCTAGGGATACTTGTTATGCTACTAGGTATTTTTTTGGTTTTTGTTACTATTGGATGGCTTGTTGATAAGCTTGTTGTGCTTCTTGTAAAGCTAGGACATACACTTGCAATGTAGGATCAAGTGGTTAAGACATCTATGATGGATTGTGGATGTCGATATTTTGAATGGGTAGTTGATTATTGATGAGAGGTGGAGGATTCCCTTGGTTTAACATCCCTTGTAAGATGGTGGATTGATGTGGAGTAATTTAAGTTTGGGGTCATGTTTAGTCTTGTATGGTAAAGGGGACCATGGGAAAAGATGAGGATGATTTTATTAGTTTGTGCAATGCAAATGACACACTAGGATATTGAGTCCATTGATTAAAAGGTTTCCTTGTCCCATGTCTTGAGGATTCCCTTGTACAATAGATGTAAACAAGGTATTACCTAGGTTTTGTTGCAAATATGGTTGTCTTTGCACCAAAAGATCGACCTCTTAATGGTCGATACAACTACTAGATTTATGAAAGATCAAGATCCACAGGAGGTGGTTAAACCATGCCACGAAGCCCAAGCACCGTGATGGACTATGCCTACCACAAGAAGAGGAGACCAAGGGTCACACCTTGCAACAATCCCCCCCAGCGCAAGCACGGGGTTTGAACCTATGACCTCAAATTTGATACCAATTATTGCAAAGATGACTATCATTGCACCAAAAGATCAACCTATTAATGAACGATATAGCCGTTGGATTTATACAAGATCAAGATCCATAGGAGGTGCTTAAACCATGTCACGAAGCCCAAGCACCATGATGGACTATGCCTACCACAAGAAGAGGAAATAAAGGGTCACACCTTGAAATAGGTTGGTGGGATTTATGACCAAGGGATTGTTCTGAAATGAGTTGATAATGGATGGGGTGGATGTGTTTTGTGAAACCAATGGTATAGATGAACCAATGGGAGGGTTAGGTAAGGATTCACATATCTACATTAAGGGTTGACTCTGTGGTATAGTATTGACATGCCCTTATGTGTTGTTTTAAGACATTTGGTCTATACTACTTTACATGATGGTGGGCACACTTGTGGTATTCATGGGTATGGATGAAGACGGGTGTCCTCGATATGTAGAAGTCATGGTGGAATAATTAAGTTCAAGAGATTTATATATTTTTTTGGGATCTTCAGGAATGGGAGGAGCACCAAAGGTAGGTTTCCACGTGGTTTTCTAGGATGGAGGATTGGTATCGACAGTACACACAAGTGTGATCCTCTCAAATGGAAGAGTTAGACCAAAGTACACTGAAAGGATAGTTGCAATATTGTGAGTGGATGTTTGAGTTATCCCTAGTGGTGGAGTTGTGAAGTTGTGTGTCAAATTTTATGCAACAAATTATGGGGAACTAGGAGCTACATTTTAAAAGGCTTTACATTCCATGATTTCCTCCATAGTAAGTTCAAAGGGATTGTTTGTGACGTCCTCTATCTCAATGGTCCTGAAAAAGATGATGGTTTTTGTGATGGGGTAACTCGACTTCTCAGATAAAATTATAAAGGGTTTGGATCAATTGAGGTAAATGTGACTTTGGTTTTCTCCATGATTTGCTTGTGTTGTGATCTCATCTTTACCATAAATTTTACGTCACCTTTAGAAGAGTGGTATTGTGATTTCAAATGTTTGAAATCTCTAGTTGACTCAAATCTAGGTAAAAGGGATGCTCTAAGTCTTTTTGGAGCAATGACGATAGTGGGGGATGAAAATATGGATGATGTGGAGAGTGATCTTTGCAATCATTTTGGGCAACACTTTTAACTTAAGATTTTGATGTTTGATGTTGGATAAAGGATGTTGATGAACTTGGAAATATTTAGGGTAGACTCATGACCTTCAAGATAAACTAGTTGAAAGATGATAAATAACTCCACTAAATGCATGGAAAAAGATTCATTTCACATAAAAAGTAGCCAAGTTAGGGGTTGGTTTGATAAATTTTTTAATTCCAAAGTGTTGGTGTATTCGAAAGTTTTGCAAAGTTTGATGAAGTGAAAGATGAAAATTTGGTGGAGGGGAGAATGAAGTGTTTGACCCAATTTTGATTTAGAATGAACCTTTATTTTCCAAGACCAAAGTAATGAGAATGATTCTAGACCTCTAAATTTTTAAAATCCTAAAGACTATGGATGTGGGTATGTAAATTTGGTTCAATCCTCTAATCTTGAGTATAATAGTTTCTTAACAAGAGGTTATAATTGCGATAAAGTATTAATGCCCACTTCCTACCAAAATTTGAATTACGATACCTATGTCTGTAATGGTGGTATGTAGATATTCCCCTATGGATTTTGATTGTGTGATAGATCATTTAGAGGTAGTGAGAAGCATGTTATACCTCTAAATTTTTTAACTCCTAAACACTTAATGGTTATGTGAGAAATTGAAAACATTGGAAAAGACCAAGATTCAGACAGTAATAAAAGGAATACAAGTTTGTATTGTTCCTTGAAGCATGTTTGTAGAATCTGTACACCAACATAGTTCTAGTTTTGTGGAGTGCCAAAAGGTGTTTCTTGAGAGCTTTTGGATTGAGATGCCTAAGTCTGAAATGACAACCTATAGACCTTACTTTAGGGATCCTGACTTTTTGTGAGATCATTTAGGAGAAGTTCAAGTTTATGGAAGAAAGGAAGATATGTATTTCCATGTGAGTGGTGGTAATGTGGGCCTTCTAGGATCAATATCATCTTGTTCCTTTTCTTCATCTAATATTGTTGCTACATTTCTCCACTGGGTAGGTGTTTCTTTTGTTTCAAAAGTGAAGCTTCTCAAACTACTGATGAGATTAGTTTGTTCTTTGTTAATGAGTTCAAATTTTGGTTGAATGATAGCACCTATAAGATCAGGTTGTTCAATAGGATCAATTAGTCTCCAAATGGTCATGTGGGGTTTAATTATCAATTTATCTTGCTTAAGTGAATTTATTTTACCACAAACACTTGCCTTGATTAAGTTTTCAAACTAAATGTTTATGTCAAAAATATCATAACTTTAAAAATGTCCATTTTGTGAGAATCCTGAGGTCGAAGTCATAATTTCATATGTTTTCTTTCGAAAATATGGATTGAGATATAATTCAAGATATTTAGAAATCTCTAAGGATAGAAATCCTTAGGACAGGCAGTAATATCAAGGCTAATTCAAGAGGTATCCATATTTAAGCCAAAGTGTTTGAAATTTTGAGGAAGATAGTGAATGTTTGTTTTATAATGTTTGGAACCAAGAAATGTATCAACTGACTCACAATCATTTACAATCCTAGGTTGAAATGGTCATACTTGTTGAGTGCCCACTTAGATTTCTCCAAACACTAAGACATTGTGAACAGTTAGAGATTTTGCGACACTAGCTCCCCTCCATGGCACACACTTCTTGGGACCACCAAATCTCAAAACCTTGAAGATCCTAAGATCTTAAGTATTTTTTTGTTTCAACAATGAATAGTAAAAATGTGGGGTGGTTTCAAAATGACTATTCTTGCACCAACAAGTATTAAGGATTTTGGATTCTAAACAATGGTTTGTAATAAGGGCTTCTAGTTCCAGGAATACTATGATAAACTCCCTTGAGAGGTCTCCCAACCCTTAGAACAAGGGATTTTTGCATCATAAAGATACTAGGGGAGAGCTATCATGTACCACTTCTCGTTGATCACAATTTTCATTGCAACCACACATTTATATAGTAGTTTTGAAGAGCTTGGCTTTAGCCCATTACCACTTGGTTCATTCCCTCCTTTTGAAGCAGGGAGGTAGGCCCTCTAAAGATAAAAAATAACAAGGAAGTATGTTTGTAGTTCAATCATCCTAGTTCGCATGAAACAAGGAGAGAACACACACCACAGCTTTTCCCTACACTAGCAAGGGGTTCATTTTTAATTCAAAATGAAAGATGTAGGTGATTTTGAAAAGTGTTAAGGAATTTTTCTATTTCTCAAGATTGTCAAGTGGCACAAGACAATTACATATGCATCCAATAACAACATTGTAAATCAAAACACAAAAAACACTCATAAATTTTAACCCTTCAAAGTAGTGATGAGTTCATTTTAAGCACCAAATGAAACGTTAAGTTGCGTTGTTCAATTTTAAACCCAAAAGATAATGATGAGATGAGGTTTCAATTTTAGTCCCATTTGAGCATTCATTTTAAAATCCAATTGAAATTTAGTGAGGTCATAGAACATAAATTAAAAAGCATAAGAACTTGGGTTAAAATTGCCCCAAAGTGTCAAACGCTTGTTACAATCATAAAATCTTAAAAAGAGAATGCTTTCTTCACTTTAGCTTCATATCGTCCAACCTATAAAACCTTGTTAGTCTAATAACTAGAACAATGTTAGAAGTGTGTTAGTATTCTGATAAATTAAAACAATTTAAGCACATGCTGAAATATGATCATAAAACTTCTTACCCAAGTTGGTTGTCGCTATATACGATAGTGTCACTCTGGTGACTAAGGGCATCACTTTGCGGTAAAACCAGAGAGCACGATAGAGTCGCAATTTGATTGGGTGTCACCATTTGTAAATCTTTGATACCTCTATATGATATTAGCATCGTCGTCTGTTTAATCAACATCGGTGCATTTAATCAGCATCATTGTTTGAAATGGTGATAGCGTTGCTATATTTTGATGCCCTACAAAGGCATCACTTTTTCCTGCAAAAGTCAAAACAAACAAAAATAGAGATAGAAATTGATTAAATTGACAATCCCTCCATCTAGCACCAAAATTTCAAATAAGGATATTCAATGTGGGCCGATTACACTTGATCCATGATGAATCGAAGCATAACAAAGCAACTAATACTCAATCTAAACAGGATCAATCAAATTGAGAATTAAGCTAAACATTTATTAAAACTAAGCATTGTGAACTATGAAAGCATTTAAAATGTCTATTCTAACCCATTTGAAACTTATCTCATTTTGAAATTGGTATCATATTGCAAACACGTAAAATATATTGATTGACATTGTGCACTTGATCCTGACCTACTAACATCATTTCTTCCTGAATCATTCCTCGATTTAACCATTTAATCAAATCTCCTTATCTGATTAAATTCATCAATATTCCTCTCTTAATTGAATAAATCATTTTATCTAATTAAGTCAATCTCTTTTGTTAATTAAATCAATCCATCTAATCTAATTATCCCTATTTAATTAAATAATCAGTTATTTGATTAATTTTTTAAAGTCTATCCATTAAATTAAATAAATTAAAACTTTATTTGATTTAATCTAACACCATCTCTTTTAATTAAATAAATCAAAATCCTTATTTAATTAGCCTCTTATCATATTCCTCTCTTATTTGATTTGAATAAATCCTTAAATTTTGATCAAGTAGGTCACACCATCTAACCTCTCTCATTAAATTAATTAAACCTTAATTAATTTAATCTCATCTCATGTCCCATCCTCTAGATAATGCAAGTTGCACATGAAAATAGATTTAATTCATTTATTAAATCTCTATTTTCCTCACAAGGCATCTTTTGGAATATTCTCTCAATTTGAATTCAAAAATTCCAATTCAACATGTACATCCAACAACGCAATAAATTTATCTTACATGTCCTTTTTCCTTGAGCCAAGTGCCATTTATTGCATTTTCCCTTCCCTCTTACATGTCATTTCAACAAATTTGAAATTCAAAATTATGCATTTATTGGCACAAACCCCAAATATTGCACATCCTCCATTCATTCATAGCTTGACAAGTGGCATCTTGCCATTGGATGAATGTTAGTCCCACATTGCTCAAATTTGGACATTCATCCATCTTGGAATTCTATAAATAAAGAACTCATATCCTCATTTGAACATCCACAATTCATGAAAAGTTACCATGCTCAAATGTCTCTCAAATTTCATCCATTGTCATTGAGTTCTTAGCTAGGTTTTTGCAGATTTTGGCTTGGAGCTCTCATCTTTCATCAACAAAGTGGATCAATCTCATCAACACATCAAAGCGTGCATCTTAGGAATTGGGAAAGGGCCAATTTTCACATCAATTTGGCACCAATTCCCCCATGGGATCATGAGTTTGCACATTTAAATTAGGATTCAATCTATTTTGTTATTTTCATTATTCTTTTCATCATTTTCTTCCTAATTTGAGTGTTGTAAATGGATTTCATGGGGAATCCTTGTTTTAGCTTGCAATTCCTTGTTTAACTCATTTATTCATGTTGTTTTACAGGTACTAGGAAAAGGGTTCGTACATTTGGCACTAGAAAGAGGGCTTCATCTCACTTTCAATCAATTTTTTTAAAATTTCCGCATTTTTTCTTCACACACAGAAAATTCCAATGCTGGGAGCTCAGTGTCACTGTTTTGGCACCATTGACTCTTCAGCGTCGCTATATGGCACCGTTTAAAATCAAAATTGTAATGTTGGACTCATCCCGCCAAAATATTTCAATTTCTAACTCCATCGCTGGACTCGTTGACTTGCAGGAATTTTCAAAAATTTATCAAACTGCGATGCTGGAAGGAAACTACAATGTTGGTTGAAAAGTGTGATGCAATTGATCTCTCTATCCCAACACAGAGCAATGTTGACTAGCAGGCGGCATTGTGAGAGCACCGCTGGGAAATAAAATTGTGACGCAATTACGAGTTGCGACGCTGGAAGGGAGTAAAAGGGGAAATTTAATTTTTAGCACATGTTATTTGATTGATGATTAATTTGTTCTCTGTTTTCTGCTTTTTTGTCTCTATGTTTCTCCAGAATCTGACTTGTTTTTTTTCTTCCTTGTAGGTTGGAAATTGAAAACAAAGGAAGAAGGAGCATGAGGACAATGTCTTACGAAATCAAAGTGTTTTTAAACACTTTAGTGTTTTTTTAACACTTCTTTAAGAATTTGTTACCTCCTCTTTCTTAGGACACTAATTTTCATTTGGATTTAAAAAGAATCTTTCCAATTTTTTGCAAAAGGTTTAAAGCAAACTTTAGGATCACAACTTACTAGATTTTGTTTATTGGATTAACAATTGAACAAAGTGTCTCTCACTTGTCATTTGGTGCTTAAAATGAACTCACATGGTGCTAGATGTGTGTAAATTATGAGTGTGAGTGTGTGAATTCAATAGCATAAGTTTGCAATTGAAAGATCAATCCATTGGTCTCCAAATAGTGTTCTATTTATAGGAAAGAAAATGAGAAATGAAGGTTTGAGATTAGAAAGATCAATCAAAGGTCAAGGATGGACGAGAGAAGAGGCATGGATCATGGATTCTCATCAATGGATGGGAATGAAAGATGAGATTTAATCAAGGGTTCTCATTCCTTCCAAACAAGCACACTTTTGACCTGTTTAAGACGTCAAAAGTTAACTTGATCAAGAGGTTACAAAGGTAACTTGCATATGAAGCCAAGTGAGAATATTCCATTTTTCAAATGATTGGAGGAGAGAGAATATTCTTTGGAATATTCTCATGGGTGAGGAAAAAGGTTATTTTTCAAATTAAAACAAGTTTAATTGTGCAAAAGGAGAGGGAATATTCCATATTCCCCATTTGGAGGAATGTGCAAAGGAGGAATATTCCCTTGCAAGTGGGGGGAATTAGATTAATTAGATAACTGCTAATTATATAGGGTTTAATCATGCAATTAGGGGAATTAGAGGAATAAAGTGATTTTCATTAAATTAAATGATTTAATGAAAGGGGAAAGGTGAAATGACATTAAATTAAATAACTTGGGGTTATTTAATTAAATAAGAGGGCTTAGGGAATTAAATTAAATAATTTGTTTTATTTAATTTAATGAGATGAAGCATTAGTGTGATAGGGGTTGAATTTACTCAATCAAATGTATTAGGTTAATAGATGGAAATGATGTGATTAATTAATTAGCTAGGATAATTCAATTAATTAAGTGAAGATAGCATGGGTTCCAAGAGGAAATGATGTTAGTATACTTGATTCGAATGTATGATATCATTTAGGAAAATTTTCAGTGTCTACACCACCAACCACCATGCCAATGGGTTACATGTATATGGAAGCACATTTGTAACATGCAACTTACAATTTAATTTATGACTATGCCACATACTTGGCAGAAAACATTCATCAAGGTTTGATTGCATTAAAGGTAGGGAAGAATTGGGCTAGATAAGTTTGCAATTGAAAGATCAATCCATTTGTCTCCAAATAGTGTTCTATTTATAGTAAAGCAAATGAGAAATGAAGGGTTGAGAATTCAATAGAAAAATTATAGGAAAGTAATTCAAGATCAATCCATTTGTCTCCAAATAGTGTTCTATTATAGGAAAGAAAATGAGAAATATAGGGAAGAATTGTTTTATTTAAGAATTGAGTGAATTCAATAGCATAAGTTTGCAATTGAAAGATCAATCCATTTGTCTCCAAATAGTGTTCTATTTATAGGAAAGAAAATGAGAAATGAAGGGTTGAGATAAAAAATATCAATCAAAGGTCAAGGATGGAGGAAAGAAGAGGCATGGATCATGGATTCTCATTAGTGGATGGGAATGCAAGATGAGATTCAATTAAGGGTTCTCATTACTTCCAAACAAACACGCTTTTGACCTGTTTAAGAGGTCAAAATTTAACTTGCTCAAGAGGTTACAAAGGTAACCTGCATATGAAGCCAAGTGAGAATATTCCATTTTTCAAATGATTGGAGGAGAGAGAATATTCTTATGGGTGAGAAAAAAGGTTATTTTGCAAATTAAAACAAGTTTAATTGTGCAAAAGGAGAGGGAATATTCCATGGGGAATATTCCCCATTTGGAGGAATGTTCAAAGGAGGAATATTCCCTTGTAAGTGGGGGGAATTAGATTAATTAGATAATTGCCAATTAAACAGGGTTTAATTATGCAATTAGGGGAATTAGAGGAATAAAGTGATTTTCATTAAATTAAATGATTTAATGAAAGGGGGAAAGGTGAAATGACATTAAATTAAATAACTTGGGGTTATTTAATTAAATAAGAAGACTTAGGGAATTAAATTAAATAATTTTTTTTATTTAGTTTAATGAGATGAAGCATTAGTGTGATAGGAGTTGAATTTACTCAATCAAATGTATTAGGTTAATAGATAGAAATGATGTGATTAATTAATTAGCTAGGCTAATTCAATTAATTAAGTGAAAATAACACGGGTTCCAAGAGGAAATGATGTTAGTATACCTGATTGGAGTGTATGATATCATTTAGGAAATTTTTCAGTGTCTACACCACCAACCACGATGCCAAGGGGTTACATGTATATAGCAACACATTTGTAACATGCAACTTACAATATAGTTTATGACTATGCCACATACTTGGTAGAAAACATTCATCAAGGTTTGATTGCATTAAAGGCAAAGAAGAATTGGGTCAGATTTTGGTTGTATTCCCTCTTGATGCACATGTTTTTATACATGGGAGAATTTTATTTTGGTGAAGATATGACATTAATGAAAGCAAAGGGTGATCTTGAATTTCTAGCCCAGTGTTAGACTCAAATTCTTGATAGAGATGATTTGAAATTTGACTATATGGTGTTGCACAATGTTTTTGCTTCAAAACTGAGGAGGTTCTTGATTCATGATCCACCAAGGATCCCCAAAGAGATACATGATTTTTTGAGGCCCTTGGAGAGAAGGCCTAATTTGAAGATAGCTCATAATTGGGGGGACATCATTTCGTACTCTAGTACAACCATTTTTAGATTTTATGGCATAAATGTCAACCAACATGCATTACCAAGAGATGTACCATTAAGGATTGGTTTTCTTGAGATTATGAGGCAATTGGGAGGAGCACAAATGGTGCATTTACTAGAGAAACTGGAGAAAGGTTCATTCTATCTAGAATAAACAATATTTTCTAATTTTGTCATGGTCAGGGGAGGATGGAAGTACTTGGGATAGATTCTTGCAACATACAAATTGAAAATAGTGTTCCCAAGAACCCATGACCTTGAGGGATTCATTGTTTGCTTGAAGATAAATAATAGAAGTGACTCTTTTGTTCATAATTTCTACTATCTTGAAGATGTAATCAAGAGTGTCTTTGATTTTCAAGTCCAGGATGAGAGGAAGGAAAAGTATCTCGTCTTCAATAAAATGATGGATAAATCTACAAAGGTATACCCCAATTATGACCCTCTACCCAATATTAAGGGTGAGTTGAAAAGATTCATGTATGTTTTTGTCAACCTTTGAGTTTTACCTATTCTAATGATGCAAAAAAACTAAAATGTAATGTAAAAACACAAAGAACACCTCAATGATTAGCCTAAGGAATTGTTAATACAAAGAGGTAACATGAAAGAAGATTGCAAATAATTATACCTTCTCTTTCCAGCTGAAATTCCTTGGTTGGCCCTTGATTTTGAGTACTTGTGTGCTCCTCGAATGGCTATTGATATGACTAAATGAAAAATTGAATATATGATAGGATGCAAACACAAATGACTAAAATGGCTTGGCTAAGTAAGAGGAAGTGCTTGTGAATTGAGTATTCAAAATGACAACATGTAGGTGCAAAATGACTAAGTGTTGTAAATGCCTTAGAGGAGGTGGGTATTTATAGAGAAATTTTAATTCTCTCAAGAATTCAATGGTTGAGATTTATCCAACAAGGCCAAGATGAAGGGCTATGGTGAGTTGAGGACTCATAACCCCTCACATCTTGACATGTGGAATGTGAAGTGGCTAAGGGTAAGATGATGTGGAAGTGAGGTGGAAGGGAGGTACATGATGTAGAGGAAGGACAAGTACCTTGGGGGGTGAGAAGATTTCCTCAAAAAGGAACTTCTTGTCCCCAAGTGACGATGAAAGTGACATTTGAGGAATTTTGGAATTCCTCAGAAATGTCCATGGGAAAAAAGAAAGTGGTTGGAGAAATAAATGTGAATTAAAAATTCACATACTTGGGAGAATCTAATGGATAAGAGAGGGTATGGTGGGAGTTGGTCACATGTGGATGAGGTGACAAGTCAAATGTTCTAGAAGTCTTGGAAGGATAAAATGTGAATTAAAAATTCACATGGGAGGGAGAGAAACCTAGGATGAATAAATGTGAATTAAAAATTCACATGGGAAAGAGGGTCAATTCCAAGAAAGGAAAATGGGAAGGTTGAATAAAAAGGGATGCTAAATGTGGCTAATGACCTTGATTAAGGTTGTACAAACACATAATTAGGATAATTAATGGAAGATTAGAGACAAGTGGAAAATGTAGGAGGATGTGACATTAATCCTTGATTAAGAGGATGCACATCCTAATCATGAATTAATTAAATTAATCCAGATTAGAAAAAGATTATGGAGGATGTGACAAGGAGAGAGAAAAAGAAAGAATTTTAAATTGATTTTATTCAAAAAGGTTAAATGACTAAATTAAATAAATTGATGTATTTATTTAATTTAGAGAGGAAAAAGTGTAAGGAAAAGCATTTAATTGTTAAATCAAATACTTTAGGGAATTTAGAAAAAAAGTATAATATTAATTAAATAAATTAATATTAACAGAATGGATGAATAGAAAGGTGAATTTGATCGTATGAGAGCAATCAAATTTGGATGTCTACATTTTTTCCCTCTTTGAAATATTGTTAGAATAACAGTGTTTCGAAGAAAAATAAAATGCAGATGATGAAGGAAGTGATGGGTCTTGATGCCCCAGCATGAAAGAGGTTGAATGAGCTTCCCAAGCAGAGGGAAAAAGGAGGGAGATTCCCTAGTGACTGTGTCGAAAGAATGGAGGAAAGGTGGTAGGGTATGCCCCCTTGAAAAGGTGGTTGGGGAAGGAAAAGGGGCCTTGGGTGACTTCATGATAGGAAGAAGAAATGGAAGGTACCACTGGATAGAGCTTAAAAAATTGAGAAAATTTGGTTTTTGAATGAAATGATTGGACACACGATTTGCAAATGGCAGCCTCGGGAAAGTAGGGAATTAGTTGGAGGAGAGAAAAGTTAAATAAAAGGTAAAAAATACCTTTTATTTTAAAAGAGAAAAAGAGGGGTTAAAAAGGTAATTTTAAAAATTACATGACCTCATTATGGCTATGCTTGATTGAGAGAAGAGAGAGAGAGAAGAGATGAGGAGTGATAATGTCGACAAATAATGAGGCCGAGATTCTCCACTAAGCGGACTGAGGTGTGGGGGCTATGAGAGCTGGATACAGTGCCTGCTTGAGTTAGTAACGAAAACCCTCCATGTGTGTTTTAAGCATTTTTAATATGTTTTTGAATAATTTTTCAAAATTTAAGCACATGGGTTTTGTTCATGGGGTGGGAGGGAAAAATGGGTAAAGTGAGTTTTTGAAAAAAGGAAAAATTAGTTAGTTTTTTGGGGGAGGAATAGGAGGGTGGTGAGGCGTGGCCGCCCTACTAGATGAGAGGATCTTCCCATTCAGAATGAGAAGTTGGATTGAGATAGATGTTTATCACTGAGGATGCCAGCCCTACCATTGTACCTGTGTGGGTTGATCAGCGAGATACTATTGTCAGACTGGAGCAGGCGCTTTTGCAGTCTACGGTACATGGAGGTGATTCGACATATTGTCAAGTGGTGAGAGGGATAGTTTTCATGGGGATCATGTATATTAGCACATTTATATAGGGATATGCATGGGATCTACTACCGGAGGTCTGCGAGTTTGACACACATGACTACCCAAGGAAGGTTGGAGAGATTGGCGGCGGGGGTGACAAGTCAATATAAGGGTGGTTCTGGAATAGGCGATGGGAGAGGATTACTCCTATGGAGCCCATTACCGGGGCGTTGGGATTCAAGTTAGATAATGAGTGGAGACTGTAGATAGAGATGAGGGGGAGAGTTCAACGGGGGAGAGGTAGGTCATGGAGGACAAGAGGAGGTGGACCAGGAGGAGGTAGACTAGAAGGCTACAGGTCAGCCGGTTAGGGCAGCAAGGAGGAGGAGATAACGTAGGAGAGGCAAGAGGGAGAGGGATGATTAGTAGCATAGGGAGGCCAACATGGAGGTGAGGGAGGAGAGAGTTGAGCCAGAGAGGGGGGCAACAATAGGACAACCATGGAGAGCCTAGGGGGGAGTAGGGTCAAGGAGGTGGTGGATGTGGAGGTGTTGGGAGCAAGGGAGGCACCGGAGGAGGAGAGGAGACCCTTAGGATGACAGTTCATGGTGGGGAGGCATGGTTAGCCACGGAGAATTCGGATCTGCTCCACTATGGAGGACTACAAGAATTGACAGGAACAGGAGTGTAGGGGGGATGATTATGCTATGGAGATAGATGGAGATGTTCTAGATATGGATGTTTTGGATGTAGAGCCATTAGCAGTGGTTCCTAATGTGGCCCTAGAGTATCCCATTGTACAACTGAGAAGTACTAAGGTGAGGCTTCAAATTACGGAGCAAAGAGTGAGAGAATTTGAGGCCAACCTAGGGAGAGCATAGGTTGAGAGTCAGAGGGATTATGAGGCCATTGTTCTCTACCTATATGCATAGATGGGGATAGTGGAGAGGGAGAGGGACAACTTGCAGGTAGACATACAAAGAGTGTAGGATGAGTTGGCTAGTGTGAGTTGGGATCATGATAGGTTACATGTAGAGGTCGTCATATTATAGGTCAGGGGGGAGCCAAAGGGGATGGCAGATTAGGGGTTAGCAGGCATTGGGCAACAAATAGATGATCTCTCATGGGAGTAGGATGAGCTACATGATAGAGTGGGTAGTACAGTAGATAGTAAGATATATGGGGGTTGATGGAAGAGAGGGGCTGAGGGATCAAAACATTATCTGAGTAGAAGTGTAAGCGTAGAAGCGTAGGTCTCTGCGAGCTATGGAAGGCGAGAGGGATGTAGGCAAGTTCAAGTTTGTAGAGGTGAGAGAGAGGTGGCGAGGCATAGTCTGATCTCTTTGCGAGAGAGAAGGTTTGGGAGGCCTGCATTGCTGCGGAGAGTGAGATGCCTTAGATTTGAAACATAGGAGCTATAGAGGGACAAGGATCACGGCCGATGGCACCGGTCACAGGTCGCACAGAGGGATAGAGATGCTACCAAGATGCAGATACAAATGCTATAGGGGGAGTGGGATGCATAAGTCACACAGTTGCAGTCAGTATGGGTTGGCGATGTAATAGGGGCTACAGGGGGAGAGGGATGCAGCAGTGACTAGGATAGTGGATGCCAAGGAGATGAGAGATTGGGTTCAAGTAGAGATGGCACAATTACAACTATCCCAGGAGGCCTGGGAGCAGGAGAGGAGAGTGATCACTAGGGATCAAGATAGGTATTGTCAGGAGCGGAACTTCACTCAGGTCCAGGTTGCTGAGCAAGAGGAGAATGCAAGGGAGGCAGTATTTTGGATGGCTGCATATTATCATGCAATTCCATACCCGACTCAATGGATATTCCAGTACGTTCGACAGACACCATAGATGCCAACACCATCCTAGATGCTAGGGACATGGACTTGAGGTTTTAGTGAGTCACAGGGGGTTTCACCAGGCTACTAAGTTTTTGACAGGTGCAAAGTGGATGGATAGGTCAGAGTGATGGTGGTTATTTACAGGACCTTGTACTAGTATTTTGATCTGATGATTTTGTATACGATTGTCATAGATTTTGATGACATCTACGACATTATTATGATATTATTCATGTGATAGTCATGATTATGAGATGTACTTTGGACTTTTGGTATATTTATCTATGATATATGATAGCCCTTATTGACACCATGTTCATGCATTGGATGAATGATCGTGTTTATGCATTTGTGGACTATGGATGATTTTATTGATGTAGATGCTTATATGATGATATGATGCATGCATATGTTTCATCTATGATGGCTTATGTAGATGTTTATGTATGTATGCCTATTTGACTTATTTACGTGTATGTATATGTTTATGATGGCTTATGTAGATGTTTATGTATGGATTCCTTATTTTATTTATTGATGTGTATGTATATGTTTATTATGGCTTATGTAGATGCTTTTATGAATGTTTAATACATGCAGGATGTATGTATTGTGAGTCTAACACTTTGTGATGTAGGTGGTGATGTATGTATGTATAGACCTAGTTATGCATGGATACTTATCGTAATGATGCAAGTGTAATTAATTTATGGTAAAATAACAGTAACATTAATGTCAATAAGGATGTACATGATAATGGAAGATGGGTGTGGACATAGTGTGAGTTTGCACCTATCACAAACCGTTTAGTATCCTGAGAAGAATAGGGGATAGAGGGGGGAGTATTTGCACAACCAAATCATAGGGTGAATGCAATGCAATGGTCATGATCATGAAATGCAATCCTAATATAATTTTCCATCTTCGGAGAACTGATTTTTGCTATAGCATAAGACACCTAGTGCTAGGGTATAGGAAACCAAGGCAAGTGAGTGTCGAATGCATGAAACATATACATAGACAAGAAGACTATCCCAACATGCCAAAGTGTCAAAGACTTTGGTTGGGATAGGTATTGGGATAACCACAAGAACAAAGGGATGCTCCAACGTAACACAAGATCATAGGGATCTTGGTGGGTACTACGTGGGACAACTCAACAAACAACAACAATAACAGATCAAGATATGCCCCTATGTGAATCAGCCAAAACACACCATAATATGATAGATTATGGCGATCTTAACTAATTGTAATAGGGAGCTCAAATGATAAACAAAATCCAAAAGCATTAAAAGATCACAATCAAATTTCAAACGTCCTTTTCCATAAGGTTGAGAGGATGGATGAGGTTGCTGAGGTCTGTTAGGAAGGATGCATCCTGTTGAGACCGATGATGGATACTAAACTAAAAGATCGATATGACACAGGATATTTAGAACTTAATGGATTTGCTGACACTAGCGGATCTCATTTGATAACCAGCTAGATAAGGGCATAGCTTGATGATGCAATACAAGAGAGACAAGTCACAAGATAGAAGACTGACACATCCTATAGACCTAGGGGCTTGGGGGCTGATCATAGATTAGCCTTGCCTACATGAAAGTGCAGAGCCCTTGTAGTTCTTGAAAAAACTACGAATAAAGTGGAAAGAAGACAATGGTGACCAATGATGAATGATGTAAGACATGCCACACAAATTCCCTGGGGGAGGATCAAATGACCAACCTTGCCTACGTGAAAGCGTAGGGGAAATGTAGTTCGACTAGAACTAAAAAGACTGACAAGACAAGATGGAAACTAGGTGAGACCAACATGATGGATGTTCCTAGATGGTGACACAAAGCATCAGACAAGAAAACCTATGGCAGAAGCTCAGACTAGGATAAAAATCTTAGGATGACGGATAGCATATAATCGTCTAATGTGCAATCAAAATATACCAAGTGGCCGAGGATGGGATGGGTGAGGATGATAGGGTGGATGAAAGCATAAAATAACTAGGACACAAGGAGATAATGATTAATCCCTCTATAAATGTCGCATGTGAATAGGTTTTCACCATCTGTACTTATCCAAGGAGCCACCATAGGTGGTTTTCACCATAGGACGAATTTATTTCTCCTTACTATTTTTTTTATTCTTTTGATTTTTTTATTTTTACAAGTAGGGTTACCAAGTGGACTTAGGTGTAAAACCTCTTTAGATGCATGATATTGATAGGCTCTTCTAGGGGTTCTCCTTCAAGGGTAGCAAGTCTGTATGCCCTAGATCCATATTTAGCAATTATGATATAAGGACCCAACCAATTTGCTTCAAATTTTCCTTTCTTATCGCGGTCCTACTGAGTACGTTGGTTCTCTTTAAGGACGAGTTCACCAATTTGGAATTGTTGATGATGAACCTTCTTGTTGTAGTTATGCTTGAGGTAGTTTTGGTAGGCTTGTAGTTGATCATAAGCTTTGATTCATCTTTCATAAAGTAACTCCAGTTGTGCAAGCCGTGCAACACAAGCATCCTCCTCACTAATAAGGTTCTTTAGAGAAATCCTTAGCGATGGGAGTTCAAATTCAATTGGAAAGATGGCTTTGACACCATACACCAAAGAATAGGGGGTGGCGCCTATAGGGTGTGGATGGAGGTGCGATATGCCTAGAGGGTGGGATGAATATGGAGGTGCCAATCTCGACTAGTGTTATTGACAACCTTTTTGAGGATGCGGATAAGGGCCTTGTTGGTTTCTTTTGCCTGACCATTACCCTAGGGGTAATAAGGTGTTGACCAACGATGTTGGATATGAAAGGTGTCACAGAGATGTTTCATGGCTTGGTTTTTAAAAGGTTTTCCATTATCAGAAAGGATGGTGAGTGGAATACCATATCTACAAAGAATACGGTAAAGGATGAATTTTGAAATCTGAGTACTAGTGATTTGTGAGAGTTACATTGCTTCCACCCATTTGGTGAAGTACTCAGTGGCAATAATTATGAATGTATGGTCATTGGAAGATGGTGGGTAAATCTTTCCAATCAAGTCAAAACCCCATTGTGAGAAGGGCCACGGTGCTAGGAGGGGTTGAAGGTCCTGTGCTAGAGCATGAATCAAATTTGCATGTTGTTGGAAAGGAAGACATTTCTTCACGAATTCAAAAGCATCATGTTCTAATGTAGGCCAATAATATCCAGCTCGGAGAATCCTTTTGGCCAAATCCATACCATTTGAATGGGCCCCACAAACACCACTATGTACCTTTGTTAGTGCAGTATGGGCTTCGGTCTCATTCAAACATCTAAGGAGGGTTCCATCATACTTGCGATGATAGAGTGTATCACCGACAATAATGTATCGGTTGAATGTTGAATAAAGGATTTTCGTTGGTTTCGTGTGAGGTCTAGGGGTAGAATATTATCATGCAAATAAGTGTAAATGTCTTGGTACCATGGGGAAGTGGGACCTACAATGTCACACACCATGTCCACCTTTGGGATATCATATAATGGGATTAAAAGTTGTTCCACAAGGAACTCTTATTTTGTTCGATCTTTAGGCATGTCAATCAGGGAGCCAATAGTAGCCATTGCATCAACTGCTTTGTTTTGTACCCTAAGAATTTGGTCAAAGTGTATGAAGGTGAAATATTTCTTGAAGTCATCCACCATGCGTTTATAGGGTAACAGTTTATCATCTTTTGTTAGGAATTCATCATTAACTTGTTTAATGACCAACAATGAATCACCAAAGACTCTCAAGTGAGTTATGTGCCACTGCTTTGCAATTCAGAGGCCTATGAGGAGGGCTTCGTACTCAGCTATGTTGTTGGTACATGGGAATGCTATCCTGAATGATTTTGGAATGTATTCACCTTGAGGGGTAACCAACAAAATTCCTACACCTGGTCCATTATGAGTATATGAGCCATCAAAATACAATATCCAAGAAAGTACTTCTGTAACTATGAAAACTTCTTCATCTAGAAATTCCATGACTAGAGGGTAAGCATCCACTAGGGGTGCCTTGGCCAACTGATCAGCTATGACTTGTCCCTTTATGGCTTTTCAATCCACATACTCTATGTCAAATTCACTTAGGAGCATAACCCACTTAGCCATGCGACCATTTAAAGTGGTTTTGGATAACAAATACTTTAGTGGATCAATTTTTTCTATTAATTTGACTGGATGGTTGAGCATGTAATGTCAAAGTTTTTGTGTATTGAAGACCACTACAAGGCAGGCTTTCTCCATGGGTGAATAATTTAATTCATAGCTGAACAATGTTCGGCTGATGTAGTAGATTTCTCTTTCTTTTGATGATTCATCATGTTGTGCCAATAATGCCCCCAATGTGACTGAAGTGGCGAAGATGTAAAGTAGGAGGGGTTTCCCCGGAATAGGTGGCATCAAAATCGGTGGATGAGCCAAGTATTCCTTGATCTTATCGAAACTTGTCTGACACTATTGGTTCCATCTGAAGGTGGAGTCTTTTTTCAGAAGATGGGTTAATGATTGACACTTATCTACAAGCTGGGCTATGAACTGACGGATGGATTGTAGCTTTCCTTGGATACTTCTTAATTGTTTTAGATTGTGCGGGGGTGGCATATCTAGAATAACTTTCACCTTGGCGGGATCAACCTCAATGCCTCTTTGAGAGACTATGAAACCCAACAATTTCCCTGATGTAACACCAAAGACACACTTTTTTGGATTTAGTCATAACTTATAATGTTCTAACCACTCGAAGATCTTTTCCAAGATGGCAGGGTGCCTTGCTTTGGTTTTGGATTTTCCTAGCAAGTCGTCAACATAATCTTCCATGATAATATGGATGAGGTCATGGAAGATGATAGTCATTGCCCTCTAATATGTTTCCCCCACATTCTTGAGACCAAAGGGCATAACATTGTAGAAAAAAGTACCCCAAGGTGTTGTAAAAGTGGTCTTGTGTTGGTCTTCAAGTGCAATTCAGATTTGATTGTAACTAGAGAAACCATCCATAAGGGACAACATCTCATGTCCTATAGTAAGGTCGACCAAAATGTCAATATTGGGCAGTGGGAAGTCATCTTTCAGACAGGCTTTGCTAAGATCCCGAAAGTCTATGCAAATACGAATGTCTCTGTTTGGTTTGGCAACAAGCACTACATTGGAGATCCAATCAGAGTAGTCAATGGGTCTGATAAAACCGACAATAATTTCTCCAATTCCTTCTTCACTAATAATGCTACCTTTGGATGCATTTTTCAGAGCTTTTGTTTGACAGGCTTGGCATCTAGGTGAACATCCAGATGATGAACTACTAGATCAAGGTCTAAGCCTAGCATATCTGAGTACAACCAAGCAAAGTTAATGATTCCATCTTGGAGTAGTTGAACAATGACTGAATATTCTTGCTCTCATAGTGATTTGGCTACATAGGTGATCTTAGGGTTTTCAGTAGTACCCAGGTTAACTTCTTGAGTTTCTTCAATTAGGATGGATGACCATGTCGATAATTGAGTTCCCACAAGGGGAGATGAACATCTCCATCTTCCAGCGCCTCTTTGAGGTTTTCACTATCGGATGCGTTGTTTATTTTTACTTTTTCCTGGTCAGGAAATGCCTCCGGGAGGTTTTCACTAGATGACTGTTTTTTATTTTTCTTGTTTTTATTTTTGTGACTGGAACATTCATCTTCCCCCAATCCCATGAGGTTGACATATGTATCTAGGGAGACGTTGGTAGAAGTGCTATCACGCAGGTCCCAATCAATGAGTTCGGGATGGCGAAGAGAAAGGATGATGGTAAAGATGGATAAACAGTCAAACATAGATGACAGGTTTGTGTGATCAATATCATCATATGCACGTATGATGGATTCTTCCTCAGGATGTCTTCGAAGGGACCATTGTCCATAATAACACTATTGGAGGTATTAGATGATGTTGTAGGGCCTTTCTGCTTTTTGTCATATCCAAGGCCTATATTTCATGGTAGCTTTGATACATCAATAGGTTACAACCATCCCTATTCTTCCTTACCTAGGCCATCACCTTGGTAGTTATGTTTTTCTACAAACTTAGCTGACCAAGGGTATACTTCCTGAAAGTATTCCTTTAGAGGAGGATCTGGTTGGGGTTCTTCATGGTATACCCACTGACTGATATCCTCTTTTGGTGCATCTGTCTTTATACTAGGAGACTGAAAAGTAGTAGTGGGGATGTTTTTAGCACTGAAGGTGATGGTATTGTCTTCCTTTGAAGTAGCTTGCGAAGGTTGGTCATACATGTGTGGTGACAGTGGCATGGTTGCCACATTTAGAGCAGTATGAATTCTATATTCACCACACCCCTTGTCAATGATCTAGACTTTGGTAACTATAGGATTGGTGGTAGAAGATGGAGTGGTTGTCATGGTGGATGATGGATTGACGGATGATGACTAAGATGCCCCCATTTTGACACCAGGACAATAATGTAAATAGGGAAATGATGATTCTAAAGCGCGATAGTATTCAAATGGTTGTGGGTCAGCATAAATGGTGATCTCTTGTCCATTAACCGGGAACTTTAGGCATTGATGGTACGTGGAGGGGATGGATTGCATGGCGTGGAGCCATGGGTGGCTGAGGAGGAGGTTATATGGTAAGTCCAAATCAAGAACATGACAAGTAGTGTGTTGAACTATAGGTCCAACTTGGATAGGAAGATTGATGATCCCTTCATAATTTCTTTCTGCACTATCATAAGCTTTGATTGTGATGATTTGATTACTCAAATCCACTTGAGTATACCCCACCTATTTTATGAACTTCAGGGTACATAGATTGAGGGAAAAGCCATTATCTACCAGGACCCTTTTTATTTTATGACAGGAAACCAGGACTTCGATCTGTAAGGGACGGTTGTGATTAGAATCAATACTTGGCATGTCATTCAGGCTAAAGTGTAGCTAGTAAGATAAAGCCAAGTGTCCTACTAAAGCTTGGAACCGTGTGGGATTGATGTCGTTAGGTACGTGAGTTTCTTGTAAAGCTCTGTTGAGTATTTCCTAATGTACGAGAGAAGACTTAAGTAGATCTAGGATTGAGATCTAAGTAGGGGTCTTTCCTAAGTGATCAAGAATGTTATACTGAGAGTTTACAAGATTTGATTGGGCGGATGTGGAGGCTGTAGGGATAGTAATGTGGGACCATCAGGTAGAAACAAGACATTGGGGATCTTTAGCCCTAACATGTATCATAGACAATGCCATCATAATTGAGGGGTACATTTTTATAGCTTATATTATTTGTGTTGTTGTCTTGGGGATTGTTGTTGGAGGTTCTTGCGCCTTGATTATGGTTAGGGAAGGAATTTTGGTATATCTGCAATTGAGCATTAGATGATGAAGCTTGACTGGTGTCAACTTTGATATCTCCTCAATTGATAACATCTTGGACATAGTTTTTGAGACCTTGAAATTTATTCAGAGTGTGCCCTTTTATCTTATGGAATTCACAATATTCATTATCCCTAAACCAAGCAGGTTTGGGCTTGGATTCATCAAGTGGTTTGGTGACAGGGTACGTGATCGAATAGTTGACCTATAACAACTTATTGAAGATGACATTCAATGGTTCTCCTAATTGAGTATATTGGCATTTTACATTCCCTTGATTGTTCTAGTTTGGCTATTGAGGAGGATGAGATGCCACTTGTGGCATGGATATGGCATTAGGTACAGATGGTTGTTGCCTCTGGGATGTACTAGCCACCTAAACATGTTTAGTGTCAGTGACACCATCATTACTATGTTTTTTTTCTTGTTCCAAAAGTGTGACCTATCTCTAGATGGCCTTTCTTTGTCATGGTTATGTGTCTTGATGTGCCCTTTGGCAATAAGGGTGTGTTAAAGGATGGGTCCTTTTTCCACTATTTTAGTGAAAGTGGTAACACAGTGCAACCTGAAATTATGAGCCATGTCAGGATGTGAGTTCTCCACAAAGAGGGTGACCATGTCTTTCTCTTTGAGAGGGGTTTTCATTTAGCTTGCTAGTGCTTGCCACCTTTAAAGGTAGCTAGCAAAGGTTTCACCTTCACATTGCTTCTCCTTAAGAAGGTCCAAAGTATCAGTGCCTTTTTCCAAATTGAAGGAGAAGTAAGAAACAAATTTTTCTGAAAGATCCGCAAAGGATTTTATGGACCCTCGTTCTAGACTCATGAACCATTCAAGGGAATTTCCTGTCAAGCTTCATGGAAACAAATGCAAGAGGTAGTTGTCATTATGAATAACTTCTTAACACTAGGAGTAAAAATCTTGCTAGTGGGCCTTACGATCTTTATTTCCCTTGTATCTATCAAAATTTGGTATCTCAAAGTGCTTTGGGAAGGGAATTAGTGAGATGGATGGATCGAACAGATAGGGAAATATATCTTCAAATTTAAAGGATTGTTTACTAGTCCCTGCTTGGAGATATTTCAAAGCAGCTTTGATTTCCACCAAGTTCATGTTGACCAGTGGTGTAGGAGTTGAGATAGATGGGTTGAGTGGATATGGGTGGTAGGATGACAAAGGATCCTGTTGAGATAGTTTCTGAAGGTTGACATATGGATTTTGATAGTGAGATGATGATATTCCTTGCTGTTATGTTGAGGGAGTTTGTTGGTACTGGGGTTGTTGTTGTGAGGTACAATATAGATTTTTTTGATAAGAATGCACAACCGAATGTTGAGGAGCTTGAATGTGATATTGTAGATTGGTTTGTTGGTATTAAAGGTATTGCTACGATTGTTGGGAGGCCACATAGGGTGGTTGTTGTTGGAACTATTGTTGGTTATGATAGTAATAATGTTGAGGAGGTTGTTGATGTAATGTTGATTGTTGTGTGGGATGAGATGGGATGTTGTGTTGTTGTTGAACTTGTGGACGCAAAATGGATTCAAGGAATGAGGATATGGTCTGGGTGAGTGGTTGAGATGGATTTCCTTGTGATTGGTGTGGCGGTTGTTGTGAAGAAATCAAAGGATTATGCTACAGTTTTTGATGAGGTGGCTGAGATAATGTAGAGGTGTTTTGCAAAGGAGGTTGGTGGGTACCAATGAGAACATTTGGTTGGGATGTACCTTGTGGAGGTAATTGAGGTGGTAGGTTAGATTGGGGAGGCTATTGAGATGTGTATGAAAGCGGTGGTAAATTTGTGGCCCCAAGAGGTGGAGGAAATGTGGTAAAAGGGTTTCCCCCAGTGTTCACTGGAGGTTGACTCGAAAGGGGTGGTGCTATTAGCATTAATGGAAAAGGTTGTGGAATATTTTATAGCATGTCGTAGGCGAAAGGATTATTAGGATCAGAAACTTGAGTAGCTCCCATGATTGAGATTGTGGCGTGTGGGGGATCATTAACATGATAAAGAACGGTGTTGCTGAATTCAGGTTGATGCCAACCCTCTACTGGAGGAACATTGGGGATGTATGAACTATCTGGTGCATTTTGTGAACCTTGGGGTATGTTAGATGTGGAACTGCTATATTTGGATAAGTCGACACCCAGTGGAGGTTTGAAACCTTTTTCAATTAGGTGGGCCAAGATTTCTTCCCCATGTTTTTTGAACAGGCAGTTAGTCATTTGCACATTGGCAGGATTACTGAAATGTTCCTCAAGTGTGAGTTTGGGTTGATTATCCATACTCTCTTCACCATGTGGTGAGTTGTTCTGATTTTCTTTGTTGGAGTGTGATGAAGTGCCGTTATGAGGGTCTTGGGGGATGTTCACTCCATTGTTAGGATCTTGAGAGACATTTGCACCATTAGTAGGATTTTCATTGTTATTTGATCTTAAGACATGTTCACTTGGGAATTTTGACCTTGTTGTTGTGCTATTTTCTTCTTGTCTTGTGACCTAGTTTGAACGGGCATGCAAATGGGGTATGGGTGGATTACAATGATGTCCTTGATGAAGATTGATCAAATGGATAAAGGGTGTGGGTAGACTTAATTGGACTCTGATTGGATGATTGGATAATATTGAATTCAACTATATTAGATGAAATTGGATTTTGATTGGTTAAGATTGAATTTTGATGAAATCAGATTTTGATTGGGGGATGTCAGGCTTTTGATTGGATGGGATTGTTGAGATAGATTGGATTGGATTGATTGGATAATTGGATAAGTTTTATTGGTTTGATTGGATGATTAGATGATCAGATATAATAGATTGAGTGATTAGATGGGTGCGATTGGATTAAAATTAAATGATGGAAGATGTAAGGGATCCTAAACCTAGTAAAAAAATCACCTGTAGTGACCTAGAGCATTGATTGATCAAGTGGATGATCACAACACCGAATCCACCTCAAGATAGAAATGGATTGATTTGGGCCGAGGATGATAATTTACGACACCGAATCCACCTCAAGATAGAAATGGATTGATTTGGGCCGAGGATGATAACTTACGACACTGAATTCACCTCAAGATGGAATTGAATTGATTTGGGTCAAAGTTGATGATTGATGTGAAGGGTAACAATCAAATTCAAGTGCTAAGGTCAATTTGGATAACAACTTTTAATATAAGGTTAAGGTGATTTGATGATGCATGGTGTTTATATGATATGGATTAGGTGATGTAAATGGTAAGATTTTAGGTGAAACAAGTTCACTAGGTGATGATGTGGACTTCCCAAATGAGTTATTAGGAATTCAGAATGACGGGGCGGATTGGAAAAATAAAAGTATGGAGGTTTGGAATGACTAAACAAGGGTTTGGGATAGCTAAACGGAGGTTTGGAATGGCTAAATGGAGGTTTGGAATGATTAAATGGAGGTTTGGAGGCTTGACAAAACTAAATGGGGCAAATTTTCTCTTCTACAATGGGCTGCAGGGGTGTGACTACCTTTCTACGGTAAATAAGAGGGTGTGACTGCCTTTCTATGATAAATAGGATGGTGTAGCTACCTTTCTGCTGTAAACAGGAGGGCGTAGCCGCCTTTCTGCCGTAAATGGGATTTGGTTTGGATGAAATGCCTATGGAAAGGACTCAAAATGATGATAATATGGCCAATTTGTCAAAAAGTTCATAGGTTTCTCACAAGAAGACACTTTAAACAAGCACAATCCTATGATTAGTGTTAAGGGTATGGTCAACAAAGGTTTTAATCTAGGATGCACAAAGCTTCTAGGGAGTCCTTGATATACTCTCGGTACATGAGGCACAACCATGAAAACCAGCCCGTCACAAGCGTGAATCAAGAACCCTAGTGAGATACTAAAGGGCTTGGACCAACTCTTCACATCTATCTAGGTATCACCCTAGCTTCAACACTCTGCCAATTACGACGTGACTAGATTGGGGTACAACTTTCGCTCTCCCCACTTTATATACCCCACCGATATGTGTGGTTGGAATCATCCCTTGGGCTGATGAAATCTCCAAGTAGGTCCCACTAAAAAGAAGGCACTAATCATTTCCAACTACTCCCCAGGCTCACATCAAGTGCAAGGGGAAAGTGAAAACAAACCAATGCCCCCTTGGGTGACACAAAACAAACACATCAAGCAATGAATATTACTTCCCCTAATTAAACTATGTTCTTAGATTAACGAAAACAACAAGGATAGCTTTAAAAATATGAGCAAACGGATAGCCTTGCAAGCAAAATGTTAGTTGATTTATCCTTCGTTCTTCGTCAATTACACAAGAATATGCTACCAAATGTTAGAAAAAACACAAATATCCTTGCAAAAAACAATGTTAGGGGGTTAGGATTTGAAAACAACAAAAAATGAGAGCAAAAACAAAGCTAAAATGGTTGTTTTACCTTCCAAACTATGTTGTTTTGGGGTGTATCTGTCCCACTGCAGTAAACAGGAGGGCGCAGTTGAACTTCTGCAGCAAACAAGAGGGCGCAGTTGAAATTCTGCAACAAACAGAAGGGCGTAGTTGAACTTTTGCAGCAAACAAGAGGGCGTAGTTGAATTTCTACAACAAATAGAGGGGCATAGTTGAACTTCTATAGCACACAAGAGGATGCAGTTGAACTTCTACAGCACACAAGAGGGTGCAGTTGAACTTTTGCAGCAAATAGAAGGGCACAGTTGAACTTTTGAAACAAACAAGAGGGCGCAGTTGAAATTTTGTAGCAAACAGAAGGGCGCAATTGAACTTCTACAGCAAACAAGAGGGTGTAGTTGAACTTTTGCAGCAAACAAGAGGGCGCAGTTGAACTTCTACAACAAACAGAAGGGCGTAATTGAACTTCTACAGTGAAATGTTAGGAAGCAAAATTCAAACTACAGCGTAGTCACCCTTCTATAGTAAAATGTTAGAATCAGATTTCAAATCGGGGTGTAGTTTCCTTTCTACAGTAAAATGTCAGAAGAAAATTTTAAATTAGGGCATAGTCGCCCTTCTGCAGTAAAATGTCAGAAACAAATTTTAAACCGGGGCATAGTCACCCTTCTGTAAAAAAATGTCAGATTTAGATTTTAAACCGGGGTGTAGTCACCCTTCTACAATAAAATGTCAGATTCATATTTTAAACCAAGGCGTAGTCGCCCTTCTACAGTAAAATGTCAAAAATAGATTTTAAACTGGGGCATAGTCACCCTTCTGCAGTAAAATGTTAGAATCAGATTTCAAGATGGGACATACTTGCCCTTCTATGGTAAAATGTTAGAAAACAAATTTCAAACCGAGGCGTAGTCACCCTTCTGTAGAAAAATGTCAGATTCATATTTTAAACTGAGGCGTAGTTTCCCTTCTGTAGTAAAATGTTAGAAAACAAATTTCAAACTGGGGCATAGTCACCCTTCTGCAGTGAACCAGAGGGCGTAATCACCTTTCTACAGTGAAACAAAGGGCGTAATCACCTTTCTGCAGTGAACCAGAGGGTGTAGTCACCCCTCTGTAGTGAACCAGAGGGTGTAATCGCCTTTCTGCAGTGAACCAGAGGATGCAATTGCCCCTCTGTAGTCAGCCAGAGGGCGTAATCGCCTTTCTACAATGAACCAAAGGGCATAGTCACCCCTCTGCGACCTGTACCTGGAAACAATCTCAACAACAAAAAATGTAAAGTAAAGGAACCCATTTGTGGGTCCCACTGGGTGTGCCAGAAATGTGAACCTTTGAGTTTTACCTATTCTAATAATGCAAAACAACTAAAATGTAATGTAAAAACACAAAGAACACCACAACGATTAGCCTAAGCAATTGTTAATACAAAGAGATAAAATTAAAGAAGATTGCAAATGATTATACCTTCTCTTTGTAGCTAAAATTCCTTGGTTGGCCCTTGATTTTGGGTACTTGTGTGCTCCTTGGATGGCTATTGATATGACTAAATACAAAATTGACTATATGATAGGATGCAAATGCAAATGGCTAAAATGGCTTGGCTAAGTAAGAGGAAGTGCTTGTGAATTGAGTATTCAAAATGACAGCATGTAGGTGCAAAATGACTAAGTGTTGTAAATGCCTTAGAGGAGGGGGGTATTTATACAAAAATTTGAATTCTCTAGAGAATTCAATGGTTGAGATTTATCCAACAAGGCCAAGATGAAGGGCTATGGTGAGTTGAGGACTCACAAGCCCTCACATCTTGACATGTGGAATGTGAAGTGGCTAAGGGTAAGATGATGTGGAAGTGAGGTGGAAGGGAGGTACATGATGTGGAGGAAGGACAAGTACCTTAGGGGGTGAGAAGATTTCCTCAAAAAGGAACTTCTTGTCCCCAAGTGACGATGAAAGTGACATTTGAGGAATTTTAGAATTCCTCAAAAATCTCCATGGGAAAAGAGAAAATGGTTGGAGAAATAAATGTGAATTAAAAATTCACATACTTGGGAGAATCTAATGGATAAGAGAGGGTCTCCAAAAAGGTTAGAGTTGGTCACATGTGGATGAGGTGACAAGTCAAATGTTCTAGAAGTTTTGGAAGGATAAAATATAAATTAAAAATTCACATGGAGAGGAGAGAGACCTAGGATGAATAAATGTGAATTAAAAAATCACATGGGAAAGAAGGTCAATTCCAAGAAAGGAAAATAGAAAGGTTGACTAAAAAGGGATGCTAAATGTGGCTAATGACCTTGATTAAGGTTGTGCAAACACATAATTAGGATAATTAATGGAAGATTATAGGCAAGTGGCAAATGTAGGAGGATGTGACATTAATCCTTGATTAAGAGGATGCACATCCTAATCATGAATTAATTAAATTAATCCAGATTAGAAAGAGATTATGGAGGATGTGACAAGGAGAGAGAAAAAGGAAGAATTTTAAATTGATTTTATTCAAAAATGTTAAATGACTAAATTAAATAAATTGATGTATTTATTTAATTTAGAGAGGAAAAAGTGTAAGGAAAAGCATTTATTTGTTAAATTAAATACTTTGGGAAATTTAGACAAAAATTATAATATTAATTAAATAAATTAATATTGACAAAATGGACGAATAGAAAGGTGAATCTGATCGTATGAGAGAGATCAAATTTGGATGTCTATAGTTCTTAACAATTTTGAGAGCATAGTTGGTGTTTTGAGGGAAGAATGCACACTCACAAATAAGGGGAAAGCAATGGCAGTAGAAGAAGAACTAGCAAGGAAAGAGGAGGAAAGAACCTCCTACCAGTGACCCTAGAAGTTAGAGTATACTCCAGGAAGAAGGAGGCAATAAAGAGGCAACAAAGACTTCCAACCCCTACTGCATCAGAGGGGTAAATAGAAAATTCTCCTATGATGTTAGTGCCATCACCTTATAGATAGGCTCCACCTATTGTAATTGATATTGATTCACCTCCAAGAGGTCCTTCTCCATCAGAGCAACCACCAGCCAAAAGGAAAAGGATTGAGGTGGGAAGGGAAGTTGATTACCCTGAGATAGATGAGGATGACATCTTGGTTACATTTGAAGAGATGTGACAAGGAATGCCTTCTCCCACAAGGGGGGTTGCATCAATATCAAGAGAAAGTAGCCTTAGACTAGGAAAGGCTAATATAAGTGGTTTGAACAATGCAGATGACTTGAGGCAGGAAGCCTGCAAGGCATTTATGGAAGATAACTCTTTTATTGAGAATAAAGCATTCAAAGACTTTGTGTGGAGAGCTGAGGCTCAAGAATATGCAAAGAATGTGGAAAAATAGATGATCCTGCATCTATAACTTCCTGGCAGGATTATTCAAGAAAATGTAAGAAAGGAAATGAGGAAGGAATTCAAAGGTATCACGGTTGAAGAAGGTAGAGCACTTGTGCAAAAAAGTGGTATATTATTGCTTCCTGAATGGGATATTGGCGATGTAGTTATGTTGGATACAATAACAAGGCATGAAATGCCCTTGTCCCAAACAAAGGAAGAGGCTAAATTAGCACTACAATGTTCAAGATTTAGTGAGGAATGGGATGGATTGGCCATTTGGTCATTTTCTTTGGGTTCTAGGAAGCCAAGAGTTGTAGAACCATTGGACTTCAATCAACAATTGTTTATAAGGAGAGTTTCTGGTACTCCAACATTGGAAGTAGCTGAAATGACAATAAATGTTGCTAAATTCACTAAGGAAATAGTAGAGAGTGTCACTTCTGATAGGGACTTATATAGAGGAAAATATAATGAAATTATTGATGAGTATAGTAAGAGTCAGCAAAAGGTAGCTAAATTGTAAACAAAGCTAGCAATCTTCAAGCAAAATATGGAAACATTGAGGACTCTAGGCCCATCTAGCTCAAGTCATGATGCACCCACTTCTCCAATAGCACATCCTCAATCTCCTCTTCCTCCACCAAAAAAATTCCTTGGAAATAATTCCATACAACTTGGGCCAAGAACCAGTTTGCAATTAAGGAGCCAAGAACATTAGGTGCAACTCCATCAAATGAGCCCACCAAGGAGCAATTATTTTTGAAAATTGATGTGTATAAGAAATTGTTTGTATAGGTTTAGGATACAATGAATGAGAATAATTCAAAGATTGTTCATACTATTTTGGATAATTTGAATAAGAAGATTCAGGTTAAATTAAACAGTGTTCATTCCAATTATTCTTTAATGTTGCAAGCAATAAAGTTGTCTCAAAGAGACAAGGATTTAGCTACCCCAATCCTAGAGAAACGTATTACTAGGGTTGATAACTTGAATCTCATTGCATTTGGGTCAGCACATCAGAAGGATAAGTATCCAAAGATTGGCCCAACTTATAAATTCATTAATGAGATTAAAGAACATAAATTTCAAGGCTATGTTGCTCCTTTGGAGGTGAAAGTAAAAAAGTTGAAGGAAAAAATTGATGAGGAGAATTTGGTATTTTTTCCTAATATCCAACACACCTATGATGAGGTAACACCTCTACAAGCATGGAAAGATCATTTGGATATAACAATTGTTACCTAGGCATCACTAATATGTGAGAGAGTTGACATTGATGTATTAAAGAACACTCTTGAGAATTTATCTTTCACCATCAACTTCTTGGAAGATTTTGATAAAGAATCCAATTCAGTGATGGAAAAATATGCTCCCTACAAAAAGAAGATGGATGAACTTATTGGATTTAATTGGCCTTCTGACATAGAATATGAATTATGGAATAAGACATTCATTGATGAATTGGAGTTGTAGACACAGTGATGAGGAACATACTGACATGGTCAAGTATAGTACAGGTTTGGCCTCAAAAGATGTAATGTATAAAACATATGTTTCTCCCAATTAAAAATATAATAGGTAAATGCTAACTATTGATGACTTGGACTGGTGTTGGATGTTGATCTAGATTTTGATCCACCTTTTCCCTCCTTTTGGATGCCTTTTGTCATTTTGCTCAAAATAATAAAGATGATGCAACAGTTTGAAGACCACTTTCTTCAACAAACTTCCTTTTGGAAGATGCAAGAATCTCCACTGACTAAAAGGAAACCTTTGTCTCAATAGAGAATATTCTTTCAGTTTGTTGTAACCATTCCTCATGGAATGGTCAGTATAGGTTGTCAAATGAAAATGTGACATGTTTACTTTTTAACCTGAAGCTTGTTTTGCTCCCTTGTTCTTATAAAAATGAATTCAAGGCTATTTGTGAGAGTCTCTTTTTGAAATCTAGATCTAAAAATGCAAATTAAGAACACAAAGAAAATATATTTTGAGTTTGTATCTTAGGTTTTGAGTCAAGCAAGTATATTTTATAAATTGTGTGGTTTTCAAGCATGTATGAATGAATGATGCAAATATTTTGAGTCTATTATCTCTCCATATATAACATTCCTTATGAGTTATTAATGAAAATTCGATCAATGATCCTTTCATTAATTTTCATTATTGTTTTTTAATGAAATATGTTTGAATTCTAGCTTTGGTTTAATGAATTAGTTAAAATACCTTGATTAAAGCATGAATTCATATAAATGTTTAGTGGATTTGATAAGTAGCAATAGAGTTTGAGTATGTGATATGTGAATTTTAATGCAATTTCGCAAATATCATGACTGTTTGGAATTAAAATTGTTGGAAACAAGCAACACTAAGAGGGGGGGCTAAATCAGTGTTCTACAAATCTTTACTTTATTATTCTGATTACTAACCCACTTAAAATATTCAACCAGGAGAAATATGCAAAAATATAAAACAAATAACAACAACACCATAACACAAGGATTTTTACATGGAAACCCTATTAGGGGAAAAACCATGGTGGATGGCCAATCCACAATATAATTTGAGTATACTCAAAAATAAATTTACAATATGTGAATGCACTTGCATTCAAGCACACTACCTAGAGCTCACTGCTCAAAATGGAAGGCACACTGCCTTATAGAGATTTGGATTATATCCAAGAGAATGAACTGAAGAAATAACATCTACAAATGCTTGATTACAATTCTGATTAAGCTCAATTGACAATCTTTTGTCCTTCTAATTGATACTAAACTTCTGCTTTGCTCTACTCTGACTCACTCTACAAAATCTTTATGTTCAAGTGAAAATATGCATAAAATTTCTCTAACATTCTTCTGATAACCACAATACACATTGACACACCATGCACACAGACTAAAAAGATATAAGAGATCATACATATATATCCATGACTAGCAATTTAATCGCAACATGTAGGCTCAAATAGAACTTGAAAATATTAGCAACTTGTCAGCTCAAATCTTAAGAGTTATCCAATGTGCATCCACAACAATTGTACACAACTTAGCTTGGACCCAAAACATAATGACCGAACACAAGAATATTCGATAAAACATTCTTTGAATATCCACAACATATTACATCAACTGAGTTGGCCCCAAAATACTGATAAACAAAAAAGTAACCAACCAAATCTCCAAACTCACATAAGACTTAATACAAGACAATGAGATTTATGGAAAACACATTAGATGTACTAATAGATCTCCCATGAGATCCCTAACTCAAAATAATAACTAGAAATCTGCAAGTGAATTGATGATCACCAAATTGTCGGATGCTCTGTTCTTCTGGACTATCCTCAATCTGGCTACCGGTATAAGCAAATGAATTTATGCGGATCTATCACTAACTAGGGTTGCCATCAATGACAACACCAAAAAGCATTTAGAATGTCTCTTGCCAACAATCTCCCCCTTTGGTATTGATGGTAACACTTAGTGAAAAATGACTAAGTGTCGGATCAAAACCAACATGAGTTACACTACCATTTCAAAACTCCAAAAAGAAACTTCAATCTTGGGAAAATAACTCCCTCTATGATGACTATACATTTTTCACTGTAGACTTCTCCCCCTTTGACATCAATGGAAAAAACTGGGGAAACTGAAACAAAATTCCAAAACTGTATAGGCATGAACTTGTAACTTACAAAGATTTGAAGACATCTACAAAATCTTGTTTCAGCACTCTTAAATTGTCATCATAGACCTTTTTGAGAATTTCCAAAACTATTATGTGACCACACATTAAATAGGATTGAGCCTCTACAATTTCAAGATTCTTTGGGTCACTAGTAGCTTTCGCTTCCTTCAAAGCACTCATCATTATCTCAATATTCAAACAAATTAGTCCCCTAAGTTCACATACTCTCCCAACAATTCTGTCATTTTCATTATTTAAACATCTTATTTTGTCAAGTAGAGCTATTAATTGACCTTCTTGCTAAACCACATCACCAACTAATGGATCAAAAGTAGCAGAAATGGTAGCTAATTGATTTTCCAGATCCTTCACCTTTTTCTCATTACCTTCAATAAATTTGGAAAAAATCAAGTAGGACTTATATGCTTTTCCAACTTTAGGTATAGAACCTTGAGTGTTCTTTATGTAAGTAGCTAATAGAATCTTATACTTTGCAATCAATGCCTTTAGCCAACTAAGTACTTTCCTATTAAACTCTTTTTGCACTTTATCCTTAGCATATTTCGTAAGACACTCAAGTTGAGTACTTACAATGTTTATGAGATTCTTTAGCTCACTGGAAGAGGAACCTTATGGATCCATGACATGAGTTGGAATTAATTTTTGTAGAACTCTAGATGCAAGGCTCAACAATTCACTATCCTCTATGTGAGACTTCAAAATCTTCTCACTGGCCTTAGCTTGAATAATTGATGCAACCTTCATCATCTAAATTAGGGACAGAGTAGATAGATTGATTGAACTTTCATCCAATTCAGGATCAAAATCTTCCTATTGCTCCATCAAATATCTCTTCATTGCCTTAGAAGTGTCTCTTTCATCCACTTTTATTTCCTAAAATTTTTCTTCTTCAACCTTGGGTTCTTTAGAGATTGTTTTTGGATTGAATTTGAGTGCTTCAAACTTTTCATCTTGCACCATCTTCTTCTCAGCTAGCACCACCTTAGGAACTTCAGTTTCCATAGGTGTCTATATTTTCCATATTAGGAGAAATCAGGATATCCTCAACTTCTGGAGGATCAGATACATTCATATTCTCCTCATTCACATTCTCTTCTTGATTTACATTTACCTCCACATTTACTTCCTCATTTTCTGAAACATTTTTAGTAATCATTTCCTCAATGTTAATCTTATTCTTAGATAGAAACTCTTACAAAATTTCCTTAGTTTCACCAACAACAGCATTAGTTTCACCAATAATGAGTTTATTCACCCTTGTCTTTCCCTTAAATTCATTTTTATCCTTTTCAAGGAGTGAATCCATCTCTCCAATTGACATTTCTGGGCATAAATCTGCAAGAACTCTCTTCCTCAGATTCTCTTCTTCTATTTTAGCACTTAACCTTCTTGACTCAAAAATATCATATAGATTTTTGGGTAAGCCAAACATAATCTCAACAAGAACTTTATTAAAAATGTTCAGATGTTTTATTGTAGCTTCTTCTAGAATTCTTTGACCTAATTCATCAAAGGTTTCATATAATTCATAGAGGGGGTTGAGATTATCATCCTTGACAACTGTATTCACAACTTCATCAAATGACATACCCGATTTGTCAACTTTAGCCTTCTTTTCCTTTTCTTCTTTTTCGAAAGATTTTCTCTCGTTTAACTCGACAGCCTGAGTTCTGGTAGCTTTTACTTCTCTAAATACTTCTTTTGATTTTGTTTCCTCATCTTTTGAAATAGGCTTATAAGTTTTTGTACTTTTATTCTTCTTCCTTTTACCCGAAGGCTTGTCTTGAGCTAGCTTAGCTACGGGGGAACTCCTTGTAGATCTAGTGTGGGTAGAGGATTCACTAGGACTAGCAAACTTTGTTTTTGCTTTCACTTTTGTTTCTTATGCCTCTTCTCTCCTTCTCCTTGCTTCTCTCAAAGATTCTATAGGTAATCCCATCCTTTCTGCAAAAACTTCTATCTCTTTTCTTACTCTCCTAAATATCACCAATTTTCTCAATTCCTCATGAACTTGCATACTTTTCTCTGCATATGTTCCAAACCTTTCTTCTCCCTGATCTAGAGGCGAATTTAGCAAGTTTTCTACATACATCTTCAGAATTTTTTCCTCTACTTTGTATCCCATTGGCATGATCCAAATTGTTCTGGGATCAACAGCTTCCATATGACATTGGTCAATATCCACCATGAAGCAGATAGTGTATTTGTACTGTTCCACAATTGAAGTGGGAATCCTTTCCCTGGAATGCATCATATCCTAGAAATTTTTGAAGTACCCCCAAAGGGTGGTGTTCCTGACTTGAAGATCACCCATTTCAAACAACTTGTTCCTTATCTAAACAACTATAGGCTCATCATTTTTCCAATGTACTTTTCCAATGCCCAAAACCTCATTCATGAAATAGAAAAATAAGCACAATAGTAGATTATCATATTTGAAAGTATTCTTCTTTCCTTTCTTGATTTTTCTCAGATTTTCCAACAGCTGACTTCTGAGCAGCTCACACAAGTCATATTCTTCATTTTTCTTTACCATTTCATAAGCTGCATAGATGGTCGTACCGGATGCAAAATTATCCTAGCTAGAATGGTATATCTTGTAACCACTGACCGTTGATGCGAATTTCACATCTACTTTAGCAATGTCTTCTATTGTCATTGCCCTTCTACCCCATTTCACACCTATTGCCTCAGTAACTTCATCATTCTTCATGGATTTTAAGACTGGAAGTCTACTAGTGGAATTTAGACTTGTTATTGCACATATAGCCTCTTTTGTGATTTTGAAAGGTATGTTTAGCCACATGAATTTTGTGTGAACACGGCTCAAAATGTATCTAACCCACTCATTTTCCTCAAATATGGGAAAGCTCACAAACTACGCAAACTTCTTCTCTTCTAGGGTTTGAAATTATGGTTTTACAATAAAATATTCTTGAACTATATGATGGGAATATAGATTCATTATTTGAGAGGTGCCTAACTCTTCAATGTTAGCATGAATATATTCCCTAATATCCTCAATGTGCAAAACTTTGTATGGTACAGATGAAAATTCTCCTAAGGCCTCAGTCTCAACATACTTATATGGATGCCATTTAAATTTAGGACGTGGTCTATCCTTTACTTCAACTCCCAGAGGAGTGGCCATGATTGCAAATTCACAAATTCACAGGTTTGTCAAAAAATACCTTTCTGTCTGATCAAACTTTGATTGCAGATTATCTTCGACACTTTGAATCTCTCCACAATTTGACAAGGTTCACTTTAGAGATCTTCATGTTGCTTTCCTTTAAAATGCGAAGTGACAAATGAAAGATAAAAATTACTTTTTATCACTTGCACAACTAACCCTTTTTATCACAATAAATTCCTTAACCCTAGTTCATCCAGTTACTCTAATTTCAAGCACTGAGATAGATAATTTTTCTGTGGATCTCCAAAATTCTACAATACTGGCTCTAGTTTGATTAAACAACATCTGAAAACCATTGATCCATCTACTGGATTGGTCCACATTCTAGTATCTCTTTCCTATAAAGTGGTTTGAAGGATTTTTCTGATAGCTCCCCCAAGGCCAAAGGCCTAAAACTAATTCTCGGAGGAATTACCAGAAACTGATTTTGATGCTAGTACATTTTCTTCGATAGAGGGATTCTTTTTCACCCATTTCTTCTGCATTTTCCTCCTGGTCACATCTGTAGTGACTTTCCCTTTTCCTTTGACATCCTGTTGTGTATTTTACTTTACTAGACCTCTTTTGTTCTAATAGAATCTAGCAATATGTCCAATTTTTTTGAAGTTGTAACACACAACATTTCTCTGATCAAACCAACTGTTCCACTAATTTTTCCTTGATATGCATTGATTATCAATATGCCCAAATATATTGCATGCGTAGCATCTAATATCTCTATGAAAGTTTTATCACAATTTTGCATTCACTTGACTTATGGCCATACTTATAGCAATTAAAGCATTGACTTGAGAATGATGGTCCACTTGGATTCATCCTGCTTCTGCACTGAGAAGCCATATGACCAAATTTGTTGCAAGTAAAACAATAACCATTGAATCTCTGAGAATTTGGCTGTCTCACTAGATTTATTTTCACTCCATTCATCTGATTTCTTTGTCGGAATCTTCCTTATCCAAAATTCCTTTGTCCAGATTTCCTTTGTCTAGATCTGAAACTTTCTCCTTATTCATATCCAAGACCTTGCTTATCACCATTAGTCCTTTGAAGTTTAATCAGTTCATCAAGTTTAGCTGAAATGGATTTGAATTTCTCTTTGTACTCATTTGTAGCAGTAAGTTCATCTTTGAGATCAACAAGTTATTTTTCAAGTGTTTCTTCATTGTTTTTAGATTGTTCCAATTCATTTCCCAATTGGCTGCATTGTTCAAATTTTTCCTTCAAGGATTGAGCAAGATTTTCTTCATTCTTCTTTCTATATTCAATTTCCTTGGTCATTTTCATCATGATAGATTCCATCGCATGCTTCAAGGTAGCATTTTCTATAGAAAACTTTACACACTCTTTTGTTTTCTCCTTCAAGGCATGACCAAGTTGTTCATCTTCCATGCTTCTATTCTTCTGCTTGAGCTGATCACATAATTCCTTTCTTTTCTCCCTTGATTCATTGATTTTGTCTTTCAATGACTGGATGATTTTTTCTACATTCTCAATATTTTCCTACAGTTCCCAGTTCTCAAATTTTGACTGGTCAAGATCATCCAAGGCCACCATAAGTTGTTGTTGAAGACTACTTGTATCCATTAAAGACACTTTCCAAGATCTCCCCAAGTTGATAGACTTCTTCCGAGGAACTTGCTCTGATACCAATTATTGGAAACAAGCAACACTGAGAGGGGGGGTGAATCAGTGTTCTACAAAAAATTACTTTATTATTCTGATTACTAACCCACTTAAAATATTCAACGAGGAGAAATTTGTAGAAACATAAACCAAATAACAACAACACTATAACACAAGGATTTTTATGTGGAAACCCTATTAGGGGAAAAACCATGGTGGATGGCCAATCCACAATATAATCTGAGTATACTCAAAAAGAAATTTACAATATGGGAATGCACTTGCATTTAGGCACACTTCCTAGAGCTCATTGCTTAGAATGGAAGGCACACTGCCTTATAGAGATTTGGATTAGATCCAAGAGAATGAATTGAAGAAATAACATCTACAAATTCTTGATTACAGTTCCGGTTAAGCTCGGTTGACAATATTCTATCCTTCTAACTGATACTAAACTTCTGGTCTACTCTGCTCTAACTCGCTCTACAAAATCTTTATGTGCAAGTGAAACTGTGCATGAAATTGCTCTAACATTCATCTGATAATTGCAATACACATCGACACACCATGCACACACACTAAAAAGATATAAGAGATCATACATATATATCCACAACTAGCAATTTAATCGCAACATGTTGGCTCAAATAGAATTTGAAAATATTAGCAACTTTTCGACTCAAATCTTAAGAGTTCTCCAATGTACATCCACAACAATTGTCCATAACTTAGCTTGGACCCAAAACATACTGACCAAACACAAGAATATTCAATAAAACATTCCTTGAATATCCGCAACATATTACATCAACTGAGTTGGCCCAAAAATACTGATAAATAGAAAAGTAACCAATTGAACCTCCAAACTCACACAAGACTTAGACGAGGCACTAAGATTTTTGGAAAACACATTAGATGTATTAATAGATCTCCCATGAGATCCACAACTCAAAATAATAACTAGAAATCTACAAGTGAATCGATGATCACCAAACTGCCAGATGCTCTGTTCTTCCTTAGTGTCCTCAATCTGGCTTCCAGTATAAGAAAATGATGTTATGCAGATCTATCACCAACTAGGGTTGCCATCAATGACAACACCAAAAATAATTTTCAATGTCTCTTTCCAATAAAAATCACCTTATAGTTCAGTTTATTGTGTTTTGACTCCCTCCCCTAACAGAAGACAATTATCTAAAGGTGTTAAGTGTATTTCCTATGGTTCTGGTGCTTCAATTTGAGAACAAAATTTATAAACAAACTTCTAATTGATTTACCTTTGTTGAGGTTATTATTGTGTGGTATTCTTAGCTTTAGATGTTTAATCCTTTTAAGGAATTTCTAGTTTCTTAAAGGATTTCATCTATTTAGCATCTAAGTGAGAATGTATCTGTTTATTATGCAATGTGTGATATAATTGTGTAGAAATATTGTAGGATGCACATTGTGGGATCACCCTCCCAGGTTTTGTAGAACCTAAAGTGTAGGAGGGAAGCATTTTAGCTTCCTCTCATTCATTGTAAAATCATCTCCTGAGCATTCAAGAATTGAATCTAGCAAATTCATAGATGCAAAGTGAGATATACTTGGTTCTTTAAAAACCACAAACAAGTAGGATGCATTATTTTCTCTTGTGAAGAAAATATTTCTCGCTTACCACAAGATGTCATAAATATAGTAGATGATAAAGAAATAGCTAAATATGGGGACAAAGGTTAGAAACCTAGACCCTGGCTACAAAAGTATGGTATATAATTCAATTGATCCTTATCATTTTTTCCATGTTTGCATTATATCTATTTTTAGAAATAATTTTGTATCCAATCCCATAATATCTTTCCAACTCAAATGAAGAAATCGTATCTACATGCTCGTGAGAATAATTGGTTCTTTTGAAAGCATGCAAATTGTTTTAAATTTAGGAGTCTTACACACATGAGGGATGGATGTTAAAGAGCCCCCATTACCATCATCAGATGATTTCCTTGCATTTGTTGATGTAGCACAATATTGAGAAAATGAAACACAAGAATCCTTAGGATTTGATTGTGATATTTTGTAATTTCCCATAAAGGGGGTATAAAATATAATGAAACCCAATCATGATCTAATATTTTTTTATAGTGAGATAAAATCATGATTATCTTCAATATGTATAGGTTATACTTTTGAAGTTTGGATCATAGTATTAAGAGATCTAGAAGTGTTATGTTTAACTTTGACTTGTGAATTATAGATTTTTTCATCCACTTTAATTGTATATATCTTGTTCTTATATTCATACTTCATCTCACAGTGAAGAGTAGATAAGACTCCCTTCATGACATGAATCCACAATCTACCTAGGAGAAGATTGTATGAAATAGGTCCTGGCATAATATGGATAGCAGTAGGAAAAAACATAGGTCCTACCTTAATGGGTAGTGTGATCATCCCTAATGGTTGCTTACTAACGTTGTCAAATCCACAAATAGAAATATCATTAGGTTCTATAAGATTCTTATGCACACCAACTTTATCTAAAAGAGAAATGCTACAAAAATTAAGACACGATCCATTATCTAAGAGGGTACAACTAACTCTACTTTTATTAATGACCACCATTATCATTAAAGTTGCATGCTTTTTTTGCATCTCAAGTGAGGGTAATTCATGTTGAGGGAATTCCATACCTAGCTTTGTCACTTGCATACAACCAAACAACACATCTATATCATTTGGTTTGATAGAAGTTGATACATCAATCTTCTGCAAATTCTCTTAGAGCATCCCATGGTATGTAGGCGATGTTTTAATCAAGTCCCAAAGGGAAATATTGGCTAAAGTATTATAAATTTTCTCAAAAAGATCATATTCTTCACCAATACACTAAGGAATATTAGGTGGGGATGAGAGATATGGTTGGGGTAATGGGATGGAAGTTGGTGTTTATTTTTCTTGCTTATTATTTAGTGTTATATATGTGAGAAATTGTGTGATATCTTGGTTGCTACTACAGATGATTACTAGTGAGTTATTTTGCAATTTTTAAGATATGGCCATGAGATTTAGGAGGTCCTATAATGAGAGGTGATTTAGGTGGTCCAATAATAAGAGGAGTCTTAGGAGGTCCAATAATTAAATGAGACCTATTGAGGGTTAGATTAGCACAACAACATTCAACATAATATTACTATTCTATTTCTCCTCAAAGAGAAAGATAACACATGGTGACCTAACTCCCAAGGTCCTGGTAATTGGTTCTCAATTATCTTGATATCACTTAGTGGTTGATATAACTGTAATTTTCAAGGGGCCTTTACTGGTAACAAGGAATAGGACTACATAGCATCAATTAGTCTACATTTGGGGGGGTTTAAATAAAAGAAAAATATGAATCAAAGCTTCAAATCAAAGAAACATGAATAAAATTATTACATATCAATACATGCATATCAATAATAAGTGTTTATTCCACCTAACCACAACTACAACAAGATGCAATCCATAGAATAAACTATGCTACTACATACATCCATAATGCTAATTCAAATACCATCAACATTCACTAAACTTGCTTCAAATAGATCAGTCACTCATCATCTAAAAAATAGATCAAATGAACATGATAACAACTTCACACATAGATAACCCAATGATATAATCCTGAATCCAATTCCTTCTATTGACTTTCATCAAATAAGAAACACTTAAGCACAGCAAAATCACTGGCGAATGGATTGATTATGTACCATTAACCTTATCAAAATAGATCCAAAATTTAGAAACAATAACATGAAAATGTATGAAAAACTATAAAATAGCCAAGTTTTTACTGAACTTTTAGAGTATTTCTCCTAAAATATAGAAATCCTAGATCTAATCTCTATTTTTCTTATCATCAGGTGGTTGATCTTTCTTCAATTAGCCAACCTTTACAAAGTAGAACCTAATAATACATATATGGTGCCACACGCACAAGTTTCTCAATATTATCAATCTAGATCCAATTTCAATGGAACTAGAACTGAACACAGAAGTGGACTCATGAACCCTTGTTCCAAGGCTGATTACTCTATTGTACCAATAAGAAATCTAATATTCCAAGAAGAAAGTGAAACCAACAAATCAAACTTAGAGTTGAGCTTATGTCAAAACCCACAAAAAGAGGAGAAATAAGAAAAATATGGCGTGTGATGACAATAGTTAGTTAACTTCTACACTGAATTCTCAATGATGTATTCATCATAACTAGAGAACACTTGTTGAAGAGTACCCGAATCTGGCCCATCCAACAATTCACCTTCAAATTTGATCCTTTCAAATTATGCAAAAACCAATCTTTGTATCTCCTTTAACTTGATTAATTCCTTTCTAGCAGTTCTTGTGTCCTCCTTGATATCCATAAACTGATCTACTAATAGACTCTCCCCATCATCTCCCTTTTGCATAACTTCCTCAAACCTACCCCTCCATCTCTCCCTTAACTTATCTAAAGACATGCCTTCTTTTCTTGAGGAATCTAGGTTAATTAAAATGGCCACAATTTCCTCTGATTCAACCATCTGTTGATTCAAATCTTTGCTCAGTTCTCGAACTTCTTCTTGATGCCCATGAATATTCTTAGACTTATACCTTATGATGCTCACAATCTTTTCCACAAAATATGCATTATTATGCTCAAGAATTGAATATTCCAGCAAGGTGGACTTGGGTACTTTGCCAATATCTTCAAGCCTTTTAACACATTCCTTGTATTCATCATCCTGCTTATCTAGATCCTTGGCTTGCTGATCTAGATCCTCTGCCAATTCAAGAGTAGCCTTATGCATTTTAGAACCTTCAATGAGAACATCATCAACCTCCTGGTTGAGCTTATCCAATGATTTATCCATCATTCCTACCTTGCTTTTCATTTGATCCAAATCATCTGCTTCCTTCTTTGTTAACAAAACTGGGGATTCAGGAAGAGAAAATTGTTGGGAAATGGGACTTGAAAAATCTTTCAAAAACCTATGGAGCTGATCCAATTGAGTCTTAAGCTCATCCTTCCTTTGTTTATCTTTGATCATTCGGGATTTAGTTGAAGAGGCCACAATATCAATCAAACCCATTTGTTAGTTTCTTGTAGGCCTTCCCAAATTTACCGCCCCTAACTAATAATCAGTGATTTTCATATCATCATGACTCTTCTCCATTATAGTTATGGCACATTCAAAACAATCTCTCTAGTATCAGTGAGCCTAGTAGAGTGAAGAACCCAGGCCTTCTTTTTAGGTTTCTCCTCAATTTCTTTCATCATTTCCTCCCAATTCAATGGCTATGGTTGAACAACCTGTTTTCTTTCCAAGATAATTTTTAACCAACAAGGAGCAATAGGAGTAGTGGCTACCAAGGCCAAAGAAGAAGCAACAGTAGTGGAAGACAAAGGTTGTAACAATGTAGCCCCCAGTTGAGAATCAATTTCCTACACATCTTGTTGATCACTTTGTTCCTTTTCCTGTGCTAACTTTTCTACTTCCTCCTTATCCTTCTGCTCTTGCAGCCTTTTAGCCTTCAACTCCTACTTTAAACATTCCTCTTCCATTTTCTTTTTCTCTAACATTTGATCTTGCTGCTTCTTCTACTCTTCAACATAGTCCCATGCCTCCTTGGACTTCTTTTCATATTCAGCAATCTCAACAGCCTCTTTTTCCCTTTTCAAATATTCTCGTTCTTCCCTCTTCCTATAAACCTCTTCTTGTGCCTTGAGCTTAGCTACAAGAGATTCTTTTTCTCTTCTTTGTTGGGCCTTTTCCTCTTCAAGGTTATGAATCTTCTACTGCATCAACAACTTATCCCTCTCTTCCCATATCTTGAGCTCCTGCTCCTTTTGTTGTTGTTGAGCTAATTCATCAGCCTTGACCTTGTCTTCCAACTCCTTCTGCTTGACCACCAATTCAGATTGTTCCTTGGATTCCTCCTCTTGTTGCTTAGCTGATGCCTCATCTTGTGTCTTGGCATCAAATTCTATTTTTGCATCTTCAAAAAGTTTCCACTGATCTTCCTCAGTCAATATGTGTTATGTCCCTACATCATCTATCATATCAAGAGATGTTAATACATGATTCTCCTTATTAGATGGAGTCTTTTATGAATCTATTTCTACATTATGTATCTCAATTTCATCCTCCATTTTATTTAAGACCTCTAATTCATCATGGAGGGTTCCCTTTGGTGATTCTTGACCTAGTTTTTGTGTATTAGAGGGCTGAGTAGATACCTCCCCTGCAACAGATGTAGAAGCCCCCCACCTCCGCAATTTTTTCATCTTCCTTCACCTCTGGGAGGTCTTGAGGGACCACCTCCTCTTGTGTATTAGAAGTCATAAACCCTAAGGGTTTCTTAGGTGCCATCCTTCTCTTTTCCCTTTTATATCCTTGGGTGGTACCTGCAACTTTCCTCTTCTTAGATGATTGAGGCTCAGTCTGATTAGCCCTCAAACTCACCAAGTGAATACTCCTATCCAACACCGGTCTTGCAATCTACTTTATATCAATTATCTCCTAAGCATTCCAGTCTATTGGATCAAGATCTTTAGTACCAATCTTGTCTGCATTATAACTGGGATCCAAAACTATCCCATCGTAGGACAATTTTATTGAAATGTCTTCCTTTATCCCAAACTCAACCATAAGTGGGATAGGTATCCTTTCATAATTCTTTTTCCTAAGGTCATATTCATCCTACAAGTGTTTCCTTGCAAAGCCATCAACTTGTGCTTGGGGTCATAGTGTTTCCTTGCAATATACAAGCCCAACTTTAAATAAACTAATTCATCACAAATGACCTTAGCTGCCTAAATATGTGGACAGCCAAACACTCCCAACCCCATTGGAAACTTATGGCAACCAGTCTTGTGTTTTTTTCCAAACTTGTAATTAACAACCAAGGCTTGATAAATAAACTCCATTAGAATGATCCTATCACCATAACATCTAGGTAGAAAATGGGGGTGACTATTGAATCCTACAAACCTGAAATAGCTGAATGTGGGGTACTGGATAAACCAATGCCCCCACTCATTCACAAAATCCTTTTCCTCCCTACTAAGCCTATATCCCGCATCACCATTAAGCTTGTTAATAATGACATAAAGAAAGGAATCATTTACCCTTCTATAATGTTGCTCTGATGCCTACAAGGTGAGTTGATTATAATACTCCCACACTCTCTTTTGTCCTTGGGCTTCCTCCAATATACCCACTATTTGAAGTCCAAGAACGATCCCCACTCAGGCAGCTGCATAAACTACATAGGAGGTCATAAAGAAATACTTGGTTTCTCTCACTTTTATCATTCGACTATGAATGTTGTCTGATACTATCATTGACCAATCAAATTGTTTCCTCCCATACAAAATAGTTTGGATGAAAGGAAACATCCATTCCTTAAACAATGAAGCATCCCTTTTTCCAAACACCCTAGAAAGGAATATGATTATATTTGAAATCCCTTTACTAAAGTCTACCTTATTAGGCTGGTTTGGAAGCTTGGTCAGAGACTTCTTCTCCACCCTCTCCCAAGTCTTATTCATATGAAATCTATTCTTTTCCTTATTATCATTATAAAGCTTCAAAACCTCTGCCTCATTCAATTGTTTAGGATTCCTAAGATCAGCATATTAAATAGGAATTTGATCATTTGAGGCGTGAACTCAATAATGGCATTACCCTTTACATCCACACACTGCCTAGTATCAGGAATATATGCACCAATTGTTGCAAGAATCAACTCCAGACATTGGATAGATAGGGGAAAGAGTGCAACATGTGCCATCCTTGATTGAATAATCCTTTCCATCCTTGCTATGACCTGCTCCTCGGTGAAGGTCTCCTCATGCAATTCTTCATAGTTAAAAGGGCCCAAATTGGAGTCAGTAATATTAGCCCAGTCGGAATCAATCTTGCTAGCTATGAGGTCAAATTCCCTATAATTACATTTCAAAGTATACATAATTTGTTCCACCTTGATCTTCTTAAGGCTAACTCCTTGCCATGAAGTTTCACCTAGTTGACTTCTTTGAGAAGCCTCATCTGATGCCCCCAACATTTATTGATTGTTGCAGAAATTTTTTGTATTAGATGAACAAAACATCCAACTTAGTCAATCATATAATCCTTTCTCTACCCTCCTAAGATGATATTTACTTAGTTAAAATCTTCCTTTATCAGAGGAAGAACCGTAGAAGTACGAGGCATAAAATACATCCCTTATCATGTGGCTGGGCTGGGGTCGGAACTGGACAAAAACCAAAACGGGGTCAGAATCGGGACCGGATCAGGAATCAAACTAGAACTTAATTGTTAGTTCCCAAATTCAACTTCCACCCTGGCTCTGGTTCTGATCAAAAATAGGTATAAAGATACATCATAGATAGGAGTAGAATAATTTTAGGAAATGGAGAATACTTCAAACAAGGTACAGTCATATGAATTTTAAACCCTAGGTCATATGGGCTTCATAGGAGACCCGAAATAACGTAGTTTGAACCTTCCAACAACTCCATCGTACAAAAGGAAATTAAACCTTAGAAAAGATCATTTTGTAAAGATTGTCGAGCAAAACCCTAATTCGCTTAACACGCCGCTTCTGAAAACCAAGGCATAATGAGAATCCTGCATGGACAACACAGATTCAATGCGGGAAGACCAGAAAAAGAGTTTCAAATTTAAATTTCATCACCTAAGCAAGGAAACTCCTCAAAAATTGAAACCCTAGTTAAAACTAGGGCATGACAAGACAGACCTATCATGAAAGCGACAACATAACAAAGAACAGAACAAAATGACAAACCAAAAACAAACCAACCAAAAAAAAATAAAAGGGATGGAAAAGAAAGGACAAAAGAAACAAAACAAGAAAAGAAAAACACAAATGAGTGAAGAAATTCACAAAACAAAAACCCTCCTGTGAATACACTAAAACAAAACACCCGAAAGAACAAACGAGAGACAAAAAAGCAAAGAAACCTACTTAAAGATGCTCCTCAGGACTAACTAGAATTTAGCCAAGATTCGCTCCGCAACTCACCTTCGTGATCAAATCAATCCCTTTGAAACTGTCTTGGCCATGGTTTACTTAAACACTTCAAATAATAATGATAATGAGCCAGTTTAAACATGATTAATGCTTTAAAAATTAATTCGCGCGTGCGAACAGGTTGCATTTAATGCCATAAATGTGATAGATCGGGGATGGAGCCAACGACGTGAACAAATAGTTTAGTCAAGTCCATGGAACATAAAAAAGGTAAGGCAGATGAGGATCTAGGTCAGAGACCAGATAAAGAAATCTACACAAAATCCTTACTTAATTTCCAACCTTGGATCAGGTCCCGACGAAAAAAAAAAACAAGAAAAACATGACACAAGAGGGTGGGGGTAGAGACAAAATTGAAATGGAACTTTTACAAAGTTTGAAGTTTGATTCCAGATCCGGTTCTAATTCTAACCAAAAAGAAAAGAACCAAACACACAAGCACAAGGGAAGCGAGACTAAAGCAAAAATCGGACCCGACCCAAACAACAAAGAAAACGAGCAGAGAAAGGAAACGAGCAGAGACAGAGTCGGAACGGGGACACAATATGGAAGTATGAAACTTCATACTTGTGTTCCAATCTCATTTTTTCTTCCGCATGAAAAAACAAACAAAACAAAAGAAAGCGACCAACAAACAAGAGACGAACCAACCCAAGCGTTGGTTGAAAACAACCGACATAACAAAGAAGGAGAAACAAAGGAAAAGAAAGAGTCAGAGTCAGAACGGTATTCGAACTAGAAACCTTGAAAGATTTTTGTGTTTAGATTTGTTTCTAGACCCGCCTTTGACCAAGCAAAAGAGAGACTTAGGAGCAAAACAAACAACTCATAAGACCCAACCAAACAACCAAAGGCAAACAAAACAAAAAGAAAAGGGGAACCCATTTTGTTCCAAAAAAAATGGGGTGGTTATGCAAGGCATAAAAAATGGCGACTTGGCTGGGAAAATGGTCTACTCATTTTTAAGATACTAAAGAATTCAGTCACCCAAAAACTTATGATTTATGAAACACGTTAACCTAAGTGTGACCGGAGTATTTAATTAAAGTTGAGCTGGAATCTCAAATGTAGAATCAACATAAACTATTCTTGAATCTGAGTGTGTGCATGTTTATGGTGCATCCTTATTTATTTGAGCTTTCTTCACACCTAAACAACTATATATAAGATCCAAGCTACATAGGTTGAGTCTTTCCATTGTCATGCAATGGAATCCTGGTTATTGCTCCGTTGCTAGTCAAGTGTCCATAGCCCCGACAGAGATACCTCTAGTTCTCTCAAAGCATTTCTCTACTACCAATTAGGCATCCATAGCCATGATAGAGATACTTGAATTATCCATTTAGTATTGAGTTTTCCTTTATTTTTAGTGTTTCTCTTTTCTTGTTTCTTTTACAGGCCTCACTTGTGAAAATTCTTTAAAAAAAAAACCTTTCTCAATACAAAGACATCAATAGTATGAGATATGGGTTGAGAACTATAGTGGATCCTATGATAGCTTTGGGGAAACAGTTTTTTCACTTGAATCGAAGATATAATCACCCTGAGATGAATAGGCACTTTATAGTCAGATATTTTATCTATTTTGTGATAGATTTCAATCATAGTTCATGAGGTTGTCTAGAATATACCTTACTCCTAATAGCCTTCAAACTCATGCTAAAATGACCATAAAGCATGAGATTTAGAACAAAATTCTTCAACAGTTATGCCTAAAATGCCCAAACCAATTTCTCTCCTAGTGCCTACAACATACTTTGAATAACAACCCCATACCTTCAAGATGGAAAGAAAAGAGGATCCCCAAAGAAGAAAACAAAAACAGACACAAAACAACAAAAGGAAACAAAGAAGAAGAAAGAACCAACAAACAAACAACCAAAAGAAACAAAGAACCAATAATTACACAAATACATATATACAATTAATTTAGAAACCCAAACCCTTACGCTCCAGAGTAATGCTTGAGAAATTTCCCATTGACCAGCAACAAAACAGGTTCTCCTGTCAAGGTGGTTAAATGAAAAGCATTGTCACTCAAGATCTTAGCTACTTGATACAGACCTAGCTAGAGTCTATCAAATTTCTGGTGATCACCCTTTTTCTCCTTAGCCTTATCCCACAACAACACCAGATCTGAGATTTTGAATGCCTTAATCTTGGCTCTTTTGTCAAACCAACGTTTGACAACAACCTGATGCTTGAAGAACTGTTGTAGAGTAGCGTCTCTCTATTCTTCCATGTTTAAAAGGTTATTAAATCTTACCTCAATTTGATCATCTTTTGTATAAAACTCCTACATAAACTTGAGAACAAGTATCTGTAAGTGTATGGGGAAAATCGAATCTATAGACTAATTTAAAAGGGGAATTTCCTAGAGCAACCTTAATACAGATTCAATTTTCCCATAAGGAAAATATTAACTGGGTATGCCAGTCCCTAGGATAATAGTTAGAGGAATATTTCAAAATGATTTTATGTTCATAAGCCCATTGTATGAATTCAACAGATGAAAAGGCAGGGCCATTGTCACATACCAGAGCGAACGACACTCCAAACCTGGTAACAATGTTTTTAGTAAGAAATTTGATAACCACCTTAATGGTGCTATTCTTGCATGGTTGAGCCTCATTCCAATGGGTGCAATAGTCTGTAGCATTTAGAATGAATTTGTCTCCTGCAGAAGAATTGGGATTAATTACCTTAACAAAATCTAGTGCCCATTGGGCAAATGGTCTTACCTCATATACTAGTTGTAGAGGCATTGTTGGATTACACTCCTTTGATGTAGAGACCTAGCATGTATGACATGTCCTAATGTGTTGGTGTGCATCCCTGAACATATGGGGCCAATAATATCCTGACCTAAGTATTTGATGGGCCAAAGAATCTGCAGATCCGTGTCCTGTGCCATGCCTACCGTGAAATTCAGCCATGGCATGCTTGGCTTCTTGCTGATCTAGACATTGCAGGTAAACCCCCTCATAATTTTTACTATATAGAGCCCCTCCTTTGAGCATGTAATTAGAACTCTTCATCCTTAGTGCTCTCCTCTAGGTAGCATTCATTCCTTATGGGCATCTGTTATTGAGAAGGAAGAAAATCAAGTTTGTATACCATGGGTCTTTGGTGAATGAGTGCACAGTATATTGCTGACAAGTAATATTCTTGTTAACATCTGCCTTGGCCTTTGATAAACCTTGTCCTTAGACAAGTTTCATTGGATGGATTTCTAAATCATACTCTTGCAGGATAGCCATCCATTTTCCTCTGCTTTCCCCTAATTCATTTTGCATAAGGAGAGATTTAACCGCCGAATCAGGCACTATAGCAATAACTTGGCTTCTTAGAATGTAATGCCTAAATTTTTTACTGCTCATACCAATGCAAAGGCCTATTTTTCCAAGGGTAGGTACCTAACTTCTGCATTCTTGAATGGTGAGCTCATGAAGGCAATTGGCTTTCATCTCCTTCACCTTTGCATTATGTTAGGACTGTTGCACATGAATGATCAGATGCAAATGAATAAATATGAAAGGGCTTTAGGTAATCTGGGCTGGTCAAGACCAGTGCCTCAGTTATTGATTGCTTAATCTATGAGAATGTAGATTTAGCCTCATTGCTCCATTCTATTTTGGCATCTTTCTTCATCATCTCGTTGAGGGGTTTGACAATTTCTGCAAACCCTGTTAGGAACTTCCTTACAAAATTAATCCTCCCAAAGAAGGACCTCATCTCCTTTTTACTTCCTGGCATCTTCAATTTCAAAATGGCCTCAACTCTATCAGGATCTATGGATATCCCCTTTTATAATATCACATGCCCTAGAAGTTTCCCTTCAGAAACTCTAAAGACACATTTCTTGGGATTTAGAGATACTCCATAGCTGATACATCTCTTAAGGACCTTTTCTAAATCAATAGCATGGTCCTTTCTCTTCTTGGAAAATATCTTCAAGTCATCCACATATATAATAATACACTTACCTATCAAATCTTTAAAAGCCACATCCATTGCACGCTGAAAGGTAGCTCCAGTGTTGATGAGGCCAAATGACATGTGTCAATAGGAAAATGTTCCCCATTTTGTAGTGAAGGAAGTCTTCATCCTGTCCTCATGGCTGAAAAACACTTGGTCATACCTAGAATAGCCATCTAAGACTGACATCATCTTAGATCTGTTGATATTTTGTAAAACCTCATCAAGAGAAGGAAGTGGATAGTTATCCTTCTCTGAGGCTTTGTTTAGGTTCCTGAAGTCAACACACAGCCTGATCTCCCAACTTTTCCTATGTACTGGTACTAGATTGGCAACCCACGTGGAGTGCCTTATTGGGAAGATGATTCTTGCTGATAAAATTTTTTGCACTTCCTTCTGTATTAATGGTTCGATCAGAGCATTGACCGGGTGCTACTTTTGATGAAAGGGCTTGGCTTCTAGCTTTAGCGGTATTGTGTGTGTGATCACAGAGGTGTCAAAAGTCTTCAAATCTTCATAACTCTAGGAAATTTCTGCAATATATTCTTTTAACACCTTAATTATTTCATTTATGATCACCTTAGGGAGGGTCTTGCCTATAAGGACATTTCTTTCATGACCCGAATAAGCCAAATTAATAGATTCGTACTTCCCTCCTTCACTTTGCATTGGCACTCTCTCTTAAGCCCGAGGATCATAATCAAATATTCTTTCTAAGGCTACCATCCCCTTGGGAATGTTGTTACTCTTTAAGTTCATTACTCCTTCCATATCACAACCTTTAGGGTCCCATTCTCCCTGATCTCTATATGATTCATCTATGATTTGTCCTTCGAAGACACCTAAACTTTCCAAGAAGGCGAGTATGTGTTGGTCATCATCGAAGACCTAAATTTTTTAGATATTATTGGGGACTACTGGGATTGAAACTAGTTTCACTAAAATTCTTTTCAATTTGGAGTCCTGCTTAGGCTCCAAAGTACTAGCAATAACTACTAAAGCATCTGCAATCTGATTTTGTTCCCTAGAAATCAAAGTAATTCCGAAAGCGTCAAAGTCCTCAATTAGATTCCAAACTCTATTTTTGTAAGCAACTGATCTTTTATTATGGAAAGTATATTGGCTATAAACTTGTTTGATGATGACTTCAGAATCCCCCATCACCATAAGAGATGTGAACTTCTTCTAATGGGAAAACATTAAGCCCCTAGTAAGTGCTTTGTACTCTGCCACGTTGTTCATGCAACCAAATTGTAGCCTATAGGAAGCAAAGTAAGTCTTCCACTTCGGATTGGTTAATTCTACCCCTACTCCACTTCCTGACTTGGACTTAGAGCCATCAAATTTTAGACTCCATAATTGATATGGGATTGGGATCTCTTTCCTCTTTTGTCCTATAGTTTTTTGCTTAGAAGAAGTATATGGTGTCTCAGACTAGTACTGATCATCAGTATTTGAAAGTAAATAGGGGCACAATTCACCAGAAGATTCTCCTAAATTCAAAATTTGTTCAAGAAGTGATTCTTGAACCTCCTCTTGAGTTAGGTCATGATTTAGTACCTTTGTCACCAATACCCTAGGCATTGGAAGCATTTCCTGGGTAGGTGTAATTGAAAAATACTCAGATTCCTCAATCTCTAGTTGTAGTTCAAAACATAGAATCTGAGTCTGCTCGAGTTGAGAAGATGATTCCCTTTGAGCAAGGTTGGATCTCGTAAGGATGGTTGCATCCTTTGCTTGAAATGGAAATTCATTAGTAGAGGCTTGAGGTTGACATTCACAAGTTTCTTCTACCCGGGAGACATGTTTTAAAATATCTACACAAGGTTGGCAAGTTAACTCAGAATGATTCTGGTAATGAACCCTACACCAGTTAGGAAGTAGCATATTCCACATATCAACCTCCTCTCCTAGTACTAGCCTATCTTGTTGTAATTTAATTATTAGGACTTGTTGATTAACAGTAATCATTAGGTCATTTTGCTCTGGAAGGGGCGTGTCATCAAAATGAAGTACTGAAAAAGTCATGATTTCCTCCTGCTTGTAAACTCCTATCTCGGTTTTGAAATAGGCTACCTCATTAGGGGAATCATACTCGGTGATCATGTGTTTGAGCCTAGGCTCACTTTCAATTCTAATCTAGATTGCTATCCCTTTTTAGGGCAGCCACGTGTGAGAAATCCAAAGACAAATATCCACCAAGACTCTTCATCAGGTCTCTGCTCAAGAACATAAAATAGGTTTCTGGGATATTTACGACTTGGATATCCACATAATTTTAGATCCTTGGATTAGATCCAATCTGTACATGGATATTTTTAAGCTCTCCTACCACATTGACTTATGTTTTGTCTAACTGGATAACCTTTTTATTTGTTTGGAGTGGACTCATACCTAACTTCCTACAAATAAAAAATGGCATGACATTTCCCGATGCCCCAAAATCTAGCAAATAGTTGTGTAAATTTTTTCCAAAAATTCTTAAACTTAACAAGAAAGGTGGAGTACCAGTCTTACCTTTATAGAGTGTTGCATTCATCTCATTAGTAGGAGTCGTCTTTTCCCTTCCTTTTGACCTATCTGCTTCCCCCAAGGCTTTAAAAAAAAAATCCTTTTATGCAGAGCACCATTTCAAAATATCAAAGAAAGACATTGAAGTCTTTTGCCTCTGCATCTCTGTAATGAAATCAAATTCTGAATCATTCCTAACCTAATATTTAGGAATTGAAGGTGTATTACCTTTGTTCAGAGAATCTGATGGTCCCTTTGGTGGTGGTGAATTATTATCCGCATTTTGATTTCGCAAGACCATATTATTAGGAGGGGAAGAGGTCGTGAATGGCCCTCTATTTTGATTCCTAAGGAAATGGCCTCCCTTGGTTTGGAAGGCTTGGGAATCATACACATGTTCTACTTCTTCATTGTATTCCTGGTTGGGAAATTCAAGATCTTCCTCAAAAATATCATATGCCATGGCAGTATCCATTGATCCAACAGATTTGTTGGATGCACCCTGGAATGGAGCATCAGCTTGGGCTATCTTAACCATTTTTTCCATCTGTGGGAAATTTACCTTGGACCGCCATATCATGTAGTCTACACCAATTGGTCATAAGGTTGAGGTCTACCACGTTGGCAGTGAGTGGATTTTCGTCTCCCGCTTGATAATTGTGGGAAACTCCTCTGTTATTGGGTCCAGTATTCCATGGCCTATTTTTGTTAGGCCTTTGATTAGAGGAGTTTTGGTTCTGGAAATTCCTATTGGTGTTTTGGTTGGTATTATAGTTCTGGTTAGGATTTTGGTTAGGATAACCACCTTGATTAGAATATCCTCCCTAATTCTGAAAACCTTGGTTCTGGTTGTGAGGGGGATTCTATCTAAGTTGAGCCATGTCATTAGACATCTGAGATAGTGTCTTTTTTAGAGTCTCCATCTCATTGGTTAGTTGGAGAGTCTTTTCACTTTCTGTAGTCTTCACCACAAATGGTTGATTAACATAATTTGATCCTCTAGCTTGATTTTGTTAATTTTGATTTTGCTGGGAGGAATCCTGGGGACCATTGCTAAAAAATGGTAAGGGAGGTGAAGCTTGGAACTCAGACATAGGTCCAAATTGGGAATAGGAGATCCCTGGGACCGTGTTGAATAAAGGAGGTGAATTGGACATTTGGTATCCTATAGGAGGGAGAACTCCTCCTAGACTCCCGGATTGAAGACTTATCTGTTGTTGCAACTGGATAGCAAGATGATATACCTTAGCCAAAGAATCAATTTTGTTAGCATTATATGTCCTTTTCAAGAACAAGCCAATCAAAGGGTCCACAACCCTTAAGTGTACCAAAATGGAATTGTTCTCAGCCACCAAGTAAAGATCCAACAACCTTCAGTACATTCTTTGGAACCTGGTGTTGAATAAAGGCAACGGTTCATGGTGTTCTTTTCTTATTGTGGAAAATTGGTGGTAAAGGATAGCAGAGTCTACATAAACCCTGAAATGATTTATAAAAGCATTTTCCAAGTTTTTCCAACTTAGAATAGACCCTTGGGGTAATTTTAGGTACCGATTTTATGCCATGTCTCCCAACGAATAGGGGAACAATCTACACACAACATCCTAATGAGCCACCTGAGCATGGGTACAAGCATCTTTGAATGCCTGTATGTGCTCCTCGACATTTCTTGATTCTCCATGCATGTACTTAGGATAGAACTTCTCTAGGTTCTTGGGGAGATCGTGTATACCTCCAGGGATAGTCCCTAATGGTGAATGGTTATTGACAAAGTAATCCATCGGTATTGGCGGTGATATAGGTTGAGTAGGTTGTGGAATGGGTGAAAGTGGTCGGTGAGGTGGTGTAGATGGGTTTGGTGGAAAACCAAGTGGGGTAAGCGATGGTGATAAAGGATGGATCAAGACTCTATGAGCCTAGGGCCTATACCTGACAGGGGTTTGGAGTTCAACAAGTGGTTCAAGGTTCTGAGAAGATCTCAAAAATCTCTTGTACCTATCTAGTGAAAATGACCCAATATGATCCAGCTTGTTCCTCAGGCCCTCCTTCTAGTGCCAGATCTATTGAGGGTTAAAGCAACACAACAACATTAAACAAAATATTACTATTCTATTTCTCCTAAAAGAGAAAGATAACACATGGTGACCTAACTCCCAAGGTCCTGGTAATTGGTTCTCAATTATGCTGATATCACTCAGTGGTTGATATAACTATAATGTTCAAGGGGCCTTTGCTGGTAACAAGGAATATGACTACATAACATCAATTAGTCTACATTTGGGGGGGTTTAAATAAAAGAAAAATATGAATCAGAGCTTCAAATCAAAGAAACATGAATAAAATTATTACATATCCAGACATGCATATCAATAATAAGTGTCTATTCCACCTAACCACAACTACAACAAGATGCAATCCATAGAATAAACTATGCTACTGCATACATCCATAATGCTAATTCAAATACCATCAACATTCACTAAACTTGCTTCAAACAAATCAGTCACTCATCATCTAAAACAAAGATCAAATGAACATGATAACAACTTCATCCACAGATAACCGAATGATATAATCTTGAATCCAATTCCTTCTATTGACATTCATCAACTAAGAAAAATTTAAGAACAAGAAAATCATTGGCATATGGATTGATTATGTATCATTAACCTTATCAAAATAGATCCAAAATTTAGAAACAATAACACAAAAATGTATGAAAAAATATAAAATAGCCAAGTTTTTACTAAACTTTTAGAGTATCTCTCCTAAAACATAGAAATCCTAGATCTAATCTTGATTTTTTAATCATCAGGTGGCTGACCTTTCTTCAATTAGCCAACCTTTACAAAGTAGAACCTAATAATACATATATGGTGCCGCACGCACAAGTTTTTCAATATTATCAATCTAGATCCACAATCAATGGAACTGGAACTGAACACAAAAGTGGACTCATGAACCCTTGTTCCAAGGTTGATTACTCTATTGTGCCAACAAGAAATCTGATATTCCAAGAAGAAAGTGAAACCAATGGATCAAACTCAGAGTTGAGCTTATGTCAAAACCCACAAAAAGAGGAGAAATAAGAAAAATATGGAGTGTGATGACAAGAGTCAGTTCACTTCTGCACTGAATACTCGATGATGTATTCACCATAACTGGAGAACACTTGTTGAAGAGTACCTGAATCTGGTCCATCCAACAAATCATTTTTAAATTTGATCCTTTCAAATTCTATAGAACCCAATCTTTGTATCTCCTTTAACTTGATTAATTCCTTTCTAGTAGTTATTGTCTCCTCCTCGATATCCATAAACTGATCTAATAATAGACTCTCCCCATTGTCTCCCTTTTGCATAATTTCCTCAAACCTACCCCTCCATCTCTCCCTTAGCTTATCCAAAGACATGCCTTCTTTTCCTAAGGAATCTAGGTTAATTAAAATGGCCACAATTGCCTCTAATTCAACCATCTGTTCATTCAAATCTTTGCTCATTTCTTGAACTTCTTCTTGATGCCCATGAATAGTCTTACACTTATACGTTATGATGCTCATAGTCTTTTCCACAAAATATGCATTATCATGCTCAAGAATTGAATGTTCCAGCAAGGTGGACCTGGGCACTTTGCCAATATCTTCAAGCCTTTTAACACATTCCTTGTATTCATCATCCTTCTTATCTAGATACTTGGCTTGTTGATCTAGATCCTCTGCCAATTCAAGAGCAGTCTTATGCATTTTAGAACCTTCAATGAGAACATCATCAACCTCCTGGTTGAGCTTATCCAACCATTTATCCATCATTCCTACCTTTCTTTTCATTTGAACCAAATCGTATGCTTTTTTCTTTGTTAACAAAATTAGGGATTCAGGAAGAGCAACTTGTTGGGAAATGGGACTTGAAACATTCTTTCAAAAACCTATGGAGCTGATCCAATTGAGTCTTAAGCTCATCCTTCCTTTGTTTATCTTTGATCATCTAGGATTTAGTTGAAGAGGCCACAATATCAATCAAACTCATTTTCTGGTTTCTTGTAGGCCTTCCTAAATTTACCGCCCCTAACTGATAATCAGTGATTTGCATATCATCATGAATCTTCTCCATTATAGGTATGGTACATTCAACAACAATCTGTCCAGCATCAGTGAGCCTAGTAGAGTGAAGAACCCGGGCCTTCTTTTTAGGTTTCTCCTTCTCAATTTCTTTCATCATTTCCTCCCAATTCAACGGTTGTGGTTTAACAACTTTTTTTATTTCCAAGTTCAGTTTTAACCAAGTAGGAGCAATAGGAGTAGTGGCTGCCTAGGCCGAAGAAGAACCAACATTAGTGGAAGACAAAGGTTGTAACAATGTAACCCCCAGTTGAGAATCAACTTCCTGCACATCTTGTTGATCACTTTGTTCCTTTTCCTGTGCTAACTTTTCTACTTCCTCCTTATCCTTCTGCTCTTGCAACCTTTTAGCCTACAGATCCTGCTTTAAACATTCCTCTTCCATTTTCTTTTTACCTAACATTTGATCTCATTGCTTCTTCAGCTCTTCAACATAGTCCCATGCCTCCTTGGACTTCTTTTCATATTCAAAAATCTTAGAAGCCTCTTTTTCCCTTTTCAAATGTTCTCGTTCTTCCCTCTTCCTATAAGCCTCTTGTTGTGCCTTGAACTTAGCTTCAAGAGCTTCTTTTTCTCTTCTCTGATGGGCCTTTTCCTCTTCAAGGTTATGAATCTTTTGTTGCATCATCAAGTTATCCCTCTCTTCCTATATCTTGATCTCCTACTCCTTTTGTTGTTGTTGTTGAGCTAATTCATCAGCCTTGACCTTATCTTCCAACTCCTTCTACTTAACCACCAATTCAAATTGTGCCTTGGCTTCCTCCTCTTGTTGCTTAGCTGATGCCTCAGCTTATCCCTTGGCATCATCTTCTCTTTTTGCATCTTCAAAGAGATTCCACTAATCTTCCTCAGTCGATATGTGTTCGGTCCCTGCATCATCTGTCATATCAAGAGATGTTAATACATGATGCTCCTTATCAGATGGAGTCTTTTCTAAATTTTTTTCTACATTATGTATCTCAATTTCATCCTCCAGTTTCTTTAAGACCTCTACTTCATCATGGAGGGCTCCCTTTGGTGATTCTTAACCTAGTTGTTGTGTATCAGAGGGTTGAGTAGATACCTCCCCTACAACAGATGTAGAATCCCCCCACCTCCGTAATTGTTTCATCTTCCTTCACCTACAGGAGGTCTTGAGGGACAACCTTCTCTTGTGTATTAGAAGGAATAAACCCTAACGGTTCCTTAGGTGTCATCCTTCTCTTTTCCCTTTTATATCCTTAGGTGGTACCTACAACTTTCCTCTTCTTAGATGATTGAGGCTCAGTTTGATTAGCCCTTAAACTCACCTAGTGAATACTCCTATCCAGCACCGGTTTTGGAATCTACTTTATATCAATTGTCTCCTCAACATTCTAGTCTTCCAGATCATGTTCTTTAGTACCAATCTTTTCTGCATTATACCCGAGATCCAAAACTATTCCATCATCGGACAATGTTTCTGGAATGTCTTCCTTTATCCCAAACTCAACCATAAGTGGGATATGTATCCTTTCATAATTCTTTTTCCTAAGGTCATATTCATCCTGCAAGTCCTCCCAAAAATCCTCCAACAGATTAAAGTGCTTATCAAAAACACTGGGAAGCAAATCCCTCAACTTGTAATTGGGGTCATAGTGTTTCCTTGTAGTATACAAGCCCAACTTTAAATAAAATAATTCATCACAAATGACCTTAGCTGCTTGAATATGTAGTCAGCCAAAGACTCCCAGCCTCGTTGTAAACTTATGGCAACTAGTCTTGTGTTTGTTGCCAAACTTGTAATTAACAACCAAGGCTTGATAAATAAACTCCATTAGAATGATCCTATCACCACAACATCTAGGTAGCAAATGGGGGTGACCATCGAAGCCTGCTAATCTAAAATAGGTGAATGTGGGGTACTGGATTAACCAATGCCCCCACTCATTAACAAAAGGCATTGCCTCCCTGCTAAGCCTATATCCCACATCACCATTAAGCTTGTTAATAATGACATAAAGAAAGGCATTATTTTCCCTTCTCCCTTCTATATTGTTTCTTTGATGCCTGCAAGGTTAGATGATAATAATACTCCCACACTCTCTTCTATTCTTGGGCTTCCTCCAATATACCCACTGTTTGAAGTCCAGGAAAGATCCCCACTCGGGTAACTACATAAACTACATAGGAGGTCATAAAGAACCACTTGGTTTCTCTCACTTTTATCAGTTGATTGTGGATGCTATCTGATACTATCATTGACCAGTCAAATTGTTGCCTCCCATCCAGAATAGTTTGGATGAAAGGAAACATCCATTCCATAAATAGTGAAGCATCCCTTTTCCCAAACACCATAGAAAGGAACATGATTATATCTGCAATCTCTTTACTAAAGTCTACGGTCTTATTCATATGAAATATATTATTTTCCTAATTATCACTGTAAAGCTTCAAAGCCTTTGCCTCATTCAATTGTTTAGGATTCCTAGGATCAGGTATATTAAACAGGAATTTGATCATTTGAGGTGTGAAGTCTATAATGACATTAACCTTTACATCCACACACTGCCTAGTAGCAGGATTATATGCACCAACTATTGCAAGAATCAACTCTGGACATTGGATAGATAGGGGAAAGAGTGCAACATGTGCCAGCCTAAATTGAACAATCCTCTCCATCCTTCATGTGACCTACTCCTCAGTGAAGGTCTCCTCATGCAATTCTTCATAGTTAAAAGGGCCCAAATTGGTGTCAGTAATATCAGCCCATTCAGAATCAATCTTGCTAGTTGTGAGGGAAAATTCCCTATACTTACATCTCAAAGTATATGGAAGCTATTCCACCTTGATCTTCTTCAGTCTAACTCCTTGCCATGAAGTTTCACCTAGTTGACTTCTCTGAGAGGCCTCATCTGATGCCCCCAACATTTCTTGATTGCTGCAACAAATTTCTATATTAGATGAACAAAACATCCAAGTTAGTCAATCATATAATCCCTTCTCTACCCTCCCAAGATGATATTTACTTAGTTAAAATTTTCCTTTATTGGAGGTGGAACCATAGAAGTATGAGGCACAAAAGGCATCCCTTATCATTTGGCGGGGTCAGGGTAAAAATCGGGACCGGATCGGGAATCAGACTGGAACTTAATTGTTAGTTCCCAAATTCAACTTCCACCCTAGCTCTGGTTCTAATAAAAAATAGGTATAAAGATACATCATAGAGGGGAGCAAACTAATTTTAAGAAATGGAGAATAATTCAAACAAGGTACAGTCATATGAATTTCAAACCCTAGGTCATATGGGCTTCAGAGGAGACCCAGAATAACGTAGTTTGACCCTTCCAACAACTCCACCATGCAAAAGGAAATTAAACCCTAGAAAAGATCAATTTCAAAGATTGTCGAGCAAAACCCTAATTTGGTCGACACGCCACTTCTGAAAACCAAGGCATAACGAGAATCCCACACGGACAACACAAATTCGACGCGGGAAGACCAGAAAAAGAGTTTCAAAATGAAATTTCAACACCTAAGCAAGGAAACACCTCAAAAATTGAAACCCTAGTTAAAACTAGGGAATGACAAGATGGACCTATGACGAAAGCGACAACAGAACAAAACGACAAACTAAAAACAAACCAACCAAAAAATAAATGAAAGGGACAAAAAAGAAAGGACAAAAGAAACAAAACAAGAAAAAAAAGACACAAACGAGTGAAGAAATTCATAGAACAAAAACCCTCCTATGAATATGCTAAAACAAAACACCTGAAAGAACAAACAAGAGACAAAAAAGCAAAGAAACCTACCTCAAGACGCTCCTTAGGACTGACCAGAATTTAGCCAAGATTCACTCCGCAACTCGCCTTTGTGATCAAATCAATCCCCTTGAAACTTTCCTATCCGTGGTTTGCTTAAAGACTTCAAATAATAATGATAATGAGCCAATTTAAACATGATTACTCCTTTAAAAATTAACTCACGCGTGCGAAAAGGCTGCATTTAATGCCATAAATGTGGTAGATTGGAGACGGAGCCAATGATGTGAAAAAATAGTTAAGTCAAGTTGATGGAACATCAAAATGGTAAGGTAGACACGGATCTGGGTTGGAGATCAGATAAAGAAACCTACACAAAATTCCTTACGTAATTTCTAACCCCAGATCTGGTCCCGACGAAAAAAAAACAATGACCAAAACACGACACAAGAGGATGGGGGTGGAGACAAAACTAAAATGGAACTTTTACAAAGTTTGAAGTTTGATTTTGGATCCGGTTCCGATTCCAACCAAAAAGAAAATAACAAAACACACAAGCACAAGGGAAGTAGGACTGGAGCAAAAACCGGACCCGGCCCAAACAACAAAGAAAACAAGGAGAGAAAGGAAATGAGTGGAGAAAGGAAACGAGTGGAGACGAAGTCAGAACGGGGACACAATATGGAAATATGAAACTTCATACTTGCATTCCAATCCCGGTTATGCTTCCGCGTGAGCAAACAAACAAAATAGAAGAAAACGACCAAGAAACAAGAGATGAACCAGCCCAAGTGTTGGTTGAAAACAACCAACAGAACAAAGAAGGAGAAAAAAAAGAAAAGATGGAGTCAGAGTCGGAATGGTATTCGAACTAGAAACCTTGAAAGAGTTTTTTGTTTAGATTTTGTTCCGAACCTGCCTTCGACAGAGAAAAAGAGAGACTTAGGAGAAAAAAAAACAACTCCTAAGACCCAACCAAACAACCAAAGGTGGACAAAACAAAAAGAAAAGGGGGAACCATTTTTTTCCAAAACAAAATGGGGTGGTTATGCAAGGCATATCAAGACCTAATAGTTGATTTTTTTCTCATAACCTCAATTGAGTTAATCACTTGTTAATTATCTTTTATCGATGGGTGATCTAATGTTACCTTAGCATCTTCATCTATGGCATCTATAAATTCAAAATTCACCATGCTCCCTTTGGGTTTTGATTTTTGGCTAAGTGTCGACCTATGCCTTCAACAATTACTTTTGGCCCCTTTTCTTTGATTGGCATCACAAATTCTACCACTTGTCTACTCTCCGCACTCTGAATGCATTAACTCTTCACTCTTCCATCGGCTCCCTGAAATGCTCCTACGTGTCATCACTGCGATCTTTTTGATTGTTTCCTTTTTGCTTCCTCATCAGGCCTTGCTCATGTGCCATGTAGCTCCCATTCTCACAAAATTTTGGCAGCCCCCATAATCGGAGTCTGCAATGTACATTTTGCTATGTGTCAGCTCTGCACAAGCTTTCGGCAATGGAATGAAATAATGACTGTGGGCAGCGAGATGTTGCCACGCGTTTCTTTTGTGCACACTACTTAAGAAGTCGACTCCTTTAAAAAATCTGGAGGTCACTTAGTTTAGCTCAAAAGGTCCCCCATAAACTGAGTTTCCTACAAAGGTCTATTACCTTGCCAAATTTTGGCATCAATAGTTTTTTCCTTTTTCCTAGCACACCCAGTGGGAGCGAGCTTAATGAATCAAATTTTCAGAAGGGTGTATGAGTCATCGACCTGTTATTAGGTCCCAAACAACAAATAATCTTGGTTTGTTAGTACCACCATTAGGGACATCATAGGCCGCAGGTCAATTAGTAAACGTTTTGCTTCCTCCTCCCTTTCCGTTAACCATGTTGCCTAGAACTAAAAAAAATTATGTGGCATGGGAAGCCAAAAGCCCTCTTGTTGCACCAATAGCACCTGCCTTTTGGGCCGCTATCCTAGTTTCTACCTTAAAAGCTATATCTAAATTCACCGGAGATGGCTCAAGAACACTGTCTGAACATTTCCAAAATGTTGCGGATGTATTCTTAGTACATAGGGTTACAACCCAAAATGTGGCATTAAGGTTGCTTGCCACCTCTTTCAGAGGCAAGGCACTAGATTAGTACCGCACATTGCAAGCAAACACTATCAACACATGTGATGAGCTCAAGGAGCCTTTCTATCAGAGATTTTTGAATGCAGGAGACCGATCATCGTTGTATTACCAGCTATCGGTTATAAAAAAAGCTCTGCACGAAGCCATGGCTAACTTCAATGCTCATTTCCATACAAGCTGGTAGAGGATTCAAGTTGATATCTTCCCACCACCTAATTTTCCTTTTATGTTCTATTTGAAGTTTATTAATCCTAATATTTCAATGATGATCTAGTCTCTTGGCAGAACCACCCTACCAGGCACATATAGCATCAATGTTAAAGCAAAAAACAATTTAATAGATGCTAGGAAGTTGCCTCCTCAACCCATCATTCCTATATTCCATGAAGCATTTGTTCCTACTCAAGAGATTCCTTCCACCAGCGCAATGACTCCTCCTCAATCCATGTACACATACCCAAGCATGCCACAAAATGTTGCCTCTACATCTGGCTCTTCAAAGGAGGAAATGAGCGAGTTAAAAGAAATGTTGCGGACCATCGTCAATGAGATAACCATCATCAAGCACAATTAGGCCATACCCCTAAAGCCTGCCTAACAAAATTATCAAGGTAGAAGGTCCTCCTACCAACAAAACCAGTTCTCGAGAGGTGGTCACCTGAATCTGTAGGCGCAAACAATGAATCAAATTGTATCGGTACCCACTCCACTATAGAGCACTAATCTAAGCTCAAACAGGGAGCTGACTACAGGGAAAAAAAACTTAGCAGATGACACCAACCCTTCGTGCTTCCCTTGTGGCAATTCACATATACCCTAAAATTTCCCATGAGGCAACTTACAACAAAAGGTGGTGGAGCAACACAGCCAAGCCAAAACATCAGACCCAGGAAGCTATGTGTATACTTTTCCGCAAATGGACAATGTGGTGCTCACTGCGCAAATGCAAGGGATGTCACTAGATCAAGAAGCAAACATCGCTCCTGACCACACACTTTTCTCATGGATGGAAGAAGAAGAGGTGGTGTTTTCCAATCATGCGCCCACATCCAAAATACCGCAAGTACAATCTGACTACAACACTCGATCAAAGAGGAGATTTATGGGCAAACCAGTCACCCCGCAACTAGTCATTCTGCAACCTAAATTTTCTTCTTACTAGACACCCAATGACTCCATAGTGTTGCCACAATATTAGCCATGAAAGGAAATTATTATAACAAGAGCAAAGGAGCAGAAACCTCTGAATCTACCACCTTTCAATGTGGTGGAAAAATTGAAGAAATCATCCGCTAATGTTTCTCTATGGGATATTCTAGCTATCTCATAGTAGAAGATGCTATTACAAAAGGCTCTTTAGGAAGACGTAAGCATAGCGCCGATGGACCAATTGTCCAAAGAAAAAGTCGTTGATTCATCACCTTCTTCCAAAGTTCTTATGAACAACACAACGGAAGCCCCTGCTGAAGTTAGAGGTAAGCAGAAGCCCCAACCCTTCTTCTTAACTCTTATTATAGGGGAGAAATTATTGCATAATTCCATGATTGATTCCAGTGCTAGCACTACAATTATTCCTAAACAGATAGCAAAAGCATTAAGACTCAGTTATGAACCCTTAAAAAGAGGAGTGATGCAACTTCATGGAAACAGAGTTGAAACTGTAGGTGTCATCAAAGCACTCCCTTTGACTCTATTTGCTTGCCCTAGCATAATTATTCCAAAAGACACTATGATCATAGATGTTCTGCCTATGTTCAGCCTCTATCTATCCAGAGAATTTACTTCAAAAGTAGGTGGATACCTATCCTTGCACTAGTTGCATTTCATCCTCAAAACCAAGCATGGTGCAAAATTGAAGATAGAATCTGAAGTTTACATTCGAAACATGTAGCCGATGAATCCATGATCAATTTTGAAGTTGCGCATACCTCTATCACTAAGCAAGAGATGTCTTGTGTAGAACTACTAGAAGATGAAAGAGTGACTAGAGATCGAGATGATCAAGAAGACACTCTCTTGAGAAAACATATAGACACCAACCATTTTGACAACTACCATGCTACGGGCTGGGCACCTATGTCATCTATGATGAAGGTCAAGTGCTCCCTAAGGTTGTCAAAGAATTTGAAGGCCGTCAAGCCTCTGAGCTATGGAAATTTCACTTTGATGGAGCAAGATGCAAGAATGGTGTAGGAGCTGGGATATGTTTAATATCCCCACAAAATGAAAAGACACTAAGGTCTTTCCACTTCCAATTCACTTGCTCAAACAATGAAGTTGAATACAAAGGACTAGTATAAGGTATCAACCTTGCAAAATGGATGGAAAATAAATAATTGATGGTGGTTAGAGATTCTGAATTAGTAGTCAATCAAGTCCGAGGAATTTTTGCGGCCAAAAATGTCCACATGCGATCTTACAGACACTGAGTTTGGGACCTGATGGAGGGTTTTGAATCCTTCAACATTAGGACAGTACCCCAAGAACAAAATATAGAAGCTAATTGCATGGCATTAATTAGATCTCAATTTGATCCTTCCTTTGATCTCATTCACAAAAAACACTCTGTATGAGTAATAGTCTGACCAACAATTCCCAATAATGATCAAAGCTGGCAGGTGTTTGACAGTGATGAACACATTGCCTCGTTCATCCAGCAATCAGGCGAATTTTCTAACCAGCTTCAACCTAAAATCGCTGAAGCCTATGAAGGGAAAATCATTCAACTAAAGTCCAATAAGCTTCCAAAATGGTTGGTCACACTCGGAAACCTTTTCAATTGTGATGATGCAAGAAATGACAAATGAAAGTTTGTAGCAGAAAAAAGTGACTATGTAGACCTACAGGTCAGAGATGGAAGAAAGCTCAAAGTCGAGAAGGATGTCCCACATCACGATAAAGAAAGGCTTATCAACTTCTATGAAAAATATGAAGGAGTAGTGGCCTAGTCCTATGATGATCTAAAGGGATACGATCCCAACATCATCCAACACACAGTCAAGCTAGCAGAAGGTGCAAAACCTATCCAACAAAAGCAGAGGCCAATGAATCCAAAGATTGAAGTGCTAATGGCGCAAGAGCTAACAAAGCTAGTCTAGTCGTGGATTTTCATTTCAATCAAGCATAGAATGTGGTATCCAACTTGGTTCTGGTCTGAAAGAAAAATGGAGATATTCACCTATGTGTGGATTTCTGAGACCTCAATAGAGCATCCCTAGAAGATTATTACCCACTACCCTCGATGGAGTCAATCCTTCAAACAATGGTAGGATCAGAGATGTTCTCCTTGTTGGATGGTTTCTCTAGTTACAATCAGATCTAGGTCAAAGAGGAGGATCAACATAAGACAACGTTCACTACCAAGTGAGGGATGTTTGCGTATGCCAAAATTCCATTTGGCCTCTCCAATGCCAGAGCTACTTTCCAGCTGGCAATGGATATCACTTTCAGCAAATTGATCAATAAGATTACCTTAATCTATTTAGATGATCTGACAATTTTTTCTAAATCCAAGGATGATCATTTTGATCACCTTGAGATGGTATTCAAGAAATGCCAGGAGTTCGGGATATCCCTTAACCAAAAAAAATGTGTCTTCGGAGTACCACAAGGAAAGCTACTGTTGGTGTAATTAATATTTAATTACACTTTGCATAAGTTTACTTAGGCATATTTAATTCCCAAGTTATAGGTTTTATCCTTATCTTATTGAGCTATCTTGTTTCTCATGATAAGATTAGGTTTATGCATCTTTTCTTTTATAAAGCAAATTATCTCTTGTAATTATTTGTACTTCGAATATATCAATTTGCACATCTTTATGCAATCTCTGCTTTTTGTTTTTCTCTTCTATGAAAGGTGATTTTTCTGGTTTGCATTTCAAATATTGGTTTCTAACATGGTATTAGAGCCTCAATTTGTAGCCCCTTCTTAGCATTTTTGGAGAAATACATTGCAGAGCTCATTCGGGGTCCCTCGAGGGTTTCATTCCTTGAGCATATTTATGCAGAGTCTTGGATTAGATCGAAGTTTTCCGTTGGATTCAGAGCACTAGAAAAAGTTAGAAATGGCTTTTATTTTGTTTATTTTGGTCACTGTTTTCCAGATTTGCGAGGGTTCCAAGCTCGGTGATTTTTTTGAGAGATCTGGGGGTCGCCTGATTTTTGAAACACTTTGGGCCAAAACGGACCTCGTCGTTGGATTCACAAAGCCCAAAAACCCCTATTTTCATATAAAGTTTGTCCAGTTTGGGCAAAGTTGTCTAGAGAGGCAAAAAAAATTTGCTAGGGAGGTCGTACGACCTCCCTAGCTCGCTTCTCGAGGCACATTTTTCAAGAAAACAAAAAAAGTTAAAAAATCAAAAGTTTAGAGGATTTTTTGGGCTCACAGTTTAAAACGAGCCTACCACTGGTCCATCATTCGGCGGCCACCCATGCGCCACCCGCAAGCCAGTCCACCGCCACTCCGTCGGCTTCCTTTAGCCCCTGCGGCCAAGCAGGCGATCACATCGGGGTCCAGGTGCCTACGCCAGCCCCTTTCAGGACTCCAAGCATCTACCCTAGTCACATCTGTGACCAGGGGCTATGCCCACAAGCCCCGGTGGACTCTCAAGCCCCTGCGGTGGTCACATTGGTGACTAGGGGCCATGCCCAAAACCCTGCCGCTAGCCTGCTAGTCTACCCAGGTGACCAGGGGCTTTATTTTTTAGCCCTTGAGGGCTGCAGAGGACTTTATTGGGCATAATTAGAGCATTTTTGTGAAAATGGGTGTAACTTGGGAAAACGACATCGGTTTTTTGTAAACGAGATATCGTCAGAAAGCTGTTTTGACGCTCTATGCAATGGCATAGGTGTGATTTTCTAGTTTTGATTTTTTGATGTATTTTTCAGCCTTGGAAGTTAGATGTTTCCTTTTTCACTTTGGGAGACGTATCTATTGACTCACTTATCCATTTTTCATGATTTTCATGGAAATGGAAAGATGGTTTCGGCCTCTACACATATCTGAGGTATATTTTTATCAGAGATTTAGATGTGAACTTTGTCTTGTGCATGCACTCTATTTTTTTTTCATGCACTAGGTTTACTTTTTCTCTCTTGTTTATGCATTTTTTTGCATTCTCTCCTTCTGCAATCATTGGGTATTGTAATAATGAACTGATATAAAGTTCCATTAAGGGGTCTTCTTTCATCCATTCTTCATATTGGTGACAACTTACATGAGTTTTTATGGTTTCCTGTTGTTTCCTTTAGCTTATTTCTTGCTTAGCTAGACACATCGTTGGTTTGCTTCAGTTCACACTTCACATTGGGAGTTTATGGTTCTTGATCCGCATTGGTTCAGATCTTTCTCAGTTTGAAGGCCATTTTTTTATGGTTAATGTTCTAGAATCTTGATGGTACTCATCTTATGGGTAGTTTTAGTTTGGCATTGGCTTTGAGAGACACAACTTCTATATTTTGTCATCATTATGGGCTTCATTCATCCTTTCATCTACTATTGCTTATAGATTCCAAGGTTGATCTAGTATGTGAGTTTCTAGTGTTCCTTGGCATCAATTCTACTATTGCATTTGTGATTCTGATATTGTATTTTGCAAATAGAAGTATCTTTCCTTGCTTGCCAGATTTGGGGTTCTAGTGTTTCTTCATCAGTGTTCTTCCAGTGCTTCTTTGTAGCAGTTCATCTCATTGAGGAGGGGTTTTTCCCATTAGGTTTTCTCTCTCTTTGCATTTGTACATGGGTACCTGATCAGGCCTTTATTGCCAGGACCCATCTCACATCATCTGCATAATAATCTGCTTCTCCCTAAGTTGCACTTATGGGGGGTGTTGGTGTAGTTAATATTTAATTACACTTTGCATAAGTTTACTTAGGCATATTTAATTCCTAAGTTATAGGTTTTATCCTTATCTTGTTGAGCTATCTTGTTGCTCAAGATAATAGTAGGTTTATGCATCTTTGCTTTTATAAAGAAAATTATCTCTTGTAATTATTTGTACTTCGAATATATCAATTTGCACATCTTTATGCAATCTCTGCTTTTTTGTTTTTCTCTTCTGTGGAAGGCGATTTTTCTAGTTTGCATTTCAGATCTTGGTTTCTAACAGCTACTAGGGCACTTAGTGTCCAAAGAAGGAATCTCAATTGATCTAGAGCAAGTGAAATCCATCAAAGAGCTTCCTCTTCTAGTCAACAAGAAAGGCATTCAATCCTTCTTGGGGAAGGTAAATTTCATTAGCAAATTTATTTCTAACTTTGCAGGAATAATCAGGCCAATTACCCTGATGCTGAAAAGGGATCAAATATTCAAATGGACAAATGAAGCCAAAGCAGCCTTTGAAAAGGTCAAGGATGCTATCTCTTCTGCTCCTATTCTAGTTCACCCATACTTATCAAAGGACTTTATAATGTATGTTTTAAGTAGAAAATTAAGCATTGCTACTGTTCTAACTTAGAAAGATAATGAGGGAAAAGGAGAAAATTCGATAGAATTTCACTCCCATACCCTAAAAGAATATGAGACGAATTATAATTTCATCAAAAGGAAGGTATTTGCAATAGTGAAAGGACTTAAGAAATTCGGCCATCTAATCTCCTTCAATAAGGTGATTTTTTATGTTGTGCATTCCAGTGTACGCGAATACATCATGGAGGGAGAAATTATAGAGAAAAGAGCTATTTGGATCACCAAGACCCTCGAATATGACATTGAGGTCAAATCCACCAAAACCGTCTGAGGAAGAGGACTATGTGAATATCTAGTACATAACGAGAAAGTGCTGAAGAAGAGGAGTCGGAACTAGTCCTAACAAATAGGTCAGAATCTGAAGGTTGTTGGCTAGCAAACAGAGTAAGGTTTATGCATATAGGAAAGTACCTACCAGGCCTTCCTTCTCAAAAAAGGGGATTCCACCAGCTGCAAAATAGCAAATTCACACTCATCGAAGGAATCCTATTCAAGATAAATTTCAACGACATCCTATTGCGATGTGCTACCACAAAACAAGCAAGGAAGATCCTTGACACCTACCACAATAGTCTCACAAATGGAAATTTCTCCACAAAGACTATTTCCATCAAGATCATGTGAATAGGTTACTTTTGGCCAACACTATTCCATGATTCCTATTCCCTGGTGAAGACTTGCAAAGACTCAGTTCTTTGTCGGAAGGAGAAAGAATTTTGTAATGCTCCTCAACCCGATAGTGGTTGATGAGCCATTTGCGCAATGGGGTTTAGACTTCATCGGAATGATTAACCCAGCTTCCAGTGTAGGACATAAATGGATCTTAACAACCACAAATTACTTCACAAGATGGACTGAGGTCGTACCACTCAAGAATGCGACGGAGGTAGAGATTGTGGATTTCCTAGAGGAATTAGTGACAAGATTTGGCTCGCCCAAAACTATCGTCTCCAACAATGCTAAAGCTTTCCTAGGCTCTAAGGTAAGTCAATTTGTGCTTACACATGGAATATTCCTTAAAATGTCATCAAATTATTACCCATAGGGGAATGGCCTAGCTGAATCAACAAACAAGAATCTAATCCAACTCCTCAAAAGAATTGGATCAGAATATCAAAGAGAGTGGCACAAAAATCTTTGAGCAACATTCTAGGCGGACCACATAACTCCAAAGTAAGTCCTCAAGACTTCACCATATGAGCTATTTTACGAGAAAGAGGCATATTACCTATCTCTATGGAGATTATGACACTGCAATTGCTAAAATCCCTAGAAGTGGACCAAAATGGTTCGATGGAGGTACGACTAGTTGAGTTACTAGAGGTACAAGAAAAAAGGGAAAAGACCCTGACCGCCATGACTAACCACCAAAAAGTGGTTAAAAGGTGGTTTAACAAGAAAGCGTCTGACCAAGGCCTAAAGTGTGGAGACTTGGTGCTAAAATATGATGAGAGGGCCACTAAGTTGGGTCAACACAGTATGTTTGACAACCTTTGGGAAGGATCGTTCAGGATAATTCAATGCAACGAACACAATGCATACGAGTTAGAGACTATGGAAAAAGAAGCGCTAGGGATTCCAGTCAATAGAATCCATTTGAAATTATTTAATTAGGCTTGCTCTCCGTAAGCATGTAAATATGAAAATATGATTTTTCCTTTTTTCCTTTTTGTTTTGGCTGGCTGGTCTTTTTTTTTTTATCCTATTTTTCATGGCGAAAGGAAGCAATGACCCATTATTGCAGAAAGTGAGAAATAAACTCCTAATTGAACAGAGCAAAAAATTAAACACCCTCATGCAGAGTTGAGATTCATACATACACGCTGAAAAGGAAAAATAACCCAGTGGAAAAACCAGGAGAATATAATGAGATAATCATAATGATATATTTTCATTATATATATACTTTGATATTTACAGTTCAAAATGGCTCAGAAGGCCATGCTTCCAAAAAGTATATGTATCTTGCTTCTATTATATATTAAGAGAAGGCCTTTTCCAGGCATGTATACAAAAGGAAACTAATTACTATGAGTTTTCTGAAAGCAAAGAAAAGAGAGACACAGGTCTTCATTCCACTACACGATCAGTAGCAATGGTCATGTTGAGGGTAGCATCCATAGTATGCACATCCACGGGAGTAGTAGCAGCATCATCCAATGGAGCAAAGATAGGTAGAGGGAACACCAAGTTCCTGAAGTCCGTATACCAGTCGATATTATAGAATGGCACCACGTTATAAATATGGAACAGGAAGTGAAGGGATCGAGTGACTCTCTCATGATTCTCATCTCGCATCTAGAGATGAAAGTCACTCAAAAATGGCAGCCATGGTATGACAACATCCTCTTCTATAAACCTCTGAAGGTCACTTGTAGTCAGGATTGCCCCACCATATGCAACATTTGCAACAAACTCACCAAGGCCATTCAGGTATTTCTTGGAAAATATTTCCTTCACCAGACAAAGAATTAATGGCTTGGGAATTCCTACATCTAGCATGGAGGCAACAAAGTGCGAGCACACATCAGTGTTAACTCGATACTTAACCTCGTACTCAAGGAAGTCTTGTCCCAAGACCCACTTTATAGCTATAATTGATAGGGAATGCTTGTTCTTCATCATCCTCTTTAACCGCCTGGTAGAAATTTCTAATAGGAAGGTAGTTTGAAACTTGTGTGACACTAGCCTAATTGGCGTATCCATCTTGTTAGACTTCTGCAAAAACTATAGAACTATCCCTGCAAAGCACCTAAGTCTAACCTATGAGAAATCTACGCACTGCAAATGCTAAACTACTACGCCAATTTCCTAACACCACTTCTACTCAAATCACTAAGTGTGATTTTGCTACTGTGGATAGACCTATTTTTAGAAAAAGCAAGGAAAATCATTTTAATCCGCTTTCCATAAACATGATGTTAATCAAGTACCGACTTGAAAGTTGTGCCTAGGCTAGTTTGAATTTCTCACCCAGTTGCGTCTGTTAAGTATCATTTGTTGCATGCCAAAACTGATGAAAGCTAATTAATTAGCCTAAACTGTGGGCAACAATCAGTGGTGTTAAGTACGGCTGAGGACTGAGGTGTCATCCTCCAGGTATGTTGCATTTTCCAAGGAAGGATTCATATCTTTTGAAATACTGAGTGCATCTTTGTCCTAATCATTCTTTTAAAGATATTAATTGCTAGTGCATACGAAGGTTTAAGCTTCTTGCAAAGCATCAACTCAAGTTCCAAGAAAATTGTGTGGTACCGGTAGTTGCTAATTATATTTATGAAATCTTGTCAAATTAAAATAGAAAGTAATTCATTTCCACACAAGACAAAGGGCTATTGGTACATGCCACATTAAAAGAAAAAAAAGGTGATTCTCATCTACCACCTTCAAGAAAAGATCGCTAAATATTGCATGTAAAATTTTTAAAGAACTTAAAATTTTTCTTTTAAGAATGCTACTAAAAGCAGAAGCTAAAAGTTCTAGAGAAAAACCAAGAGTTGAAGTAAAGTTGTAGAGGATTTCTAAGCAGAAAGCTTCCCACAAAGTAACAATGGTAGAAAGTTTGAGCTAGGGGGTTAGGCCAGTAGCATCTCAAGAATTAGCTAAAGCTCTACTAAGAGCACAAGCAGTTAATGTCTTTGATGATATTTCTTATGCTACGCCAGGTATCCCAACCAGGACAAAATGGGAAAACACAAGGTGGTTGGACAAGCCCAAGGTCTATAGAGACCAGAGCCTAGTTCATGAAGATTGGGATAATGTTCATGATCCCTTAGTTGCAAGGAACCCCAAAGGGTTGAGGGAATCTTCCAATGCATGCATGAAGGTGTCTAGAAGGCCAATGTCATTTGCAGAGAAGATATGGTTCAGTGAGTTTCCTCAATATATGGTCCCATCTATGCATTACTGCCCAAAGTTGGTAGATGTAGCCATTAGGTGTTTCAATCCAAGTACCATTACTATCAAGGGCCAGAATCTCTCAGTTGACATCAGTCTGGCCGCCATTTGGAATATGCTATGTATTCTAGACCCTGTGCAGAGAGGAATGATAGTAGAGAATTTCAATCCTAAAAAGGGAACTAATATATGGAACACCAGGAAACAGGCTCATGAGTTTTTCAATGAAGAAACTTAAAGAATTGAGGTAGAATGGGGGAATCTGCTAGTAGTTCTTGCTTCGCACAACACTTTTAAGGAAGACCTACAAGACGCGTTTTCAATGATGGTGTTTGTTTTTGGTCTGGACACTGACAAAGGGGTGTAGTCTTTTCAATTGGGCCTAGATTTCCAATTCCGCTACCAAAAATCTTATTTCTGGTATGATTTAAGAGAATTCCTATCAAAGAAGATGTTAGAGAAAATTGGAAAATACCCAACTAAACGAAAGTTCAGATTTGTCTCTTATATTGCTTATATGTTTTTATATCAAAACCCTAATTTCTTTGCTGAGCATATGGAGTTGTCCATCTTTGATGAAAAGAGGAGGAAAAAGCCAGTTTCTGTCTAGACCCCTCTCCTCTCTTCCACTTTTGATTATTATGCATTTTCGGATCATTTTTTTACCCTGATTTTGCAAGATTTATTAGGAGAGGAGTGTGCTAATAGGCTCACGATAACTTAGATAGAGTTTATGTAGATTTTTGTTCCTAAATGCAATTGGTCTTTCAGAGTGGATTTCACATTCATCCAAATACGGGGATTCACTGAAGAACCCTTTCGCCACCTGGTATGTGTGACTAATTGGGTGTTGGCTCTAGAATTGTTCCAACAGGCGTGCATTATCAATATTACCTTTTGCATCAACAAGAAGGTCAAAAGAAAGGGATTCTTCACCTATCCACAGGCTTTCAAAATGGTAGCCATTAAAAAGAAGTAGACACACTCACTTCTACAGGATAAACCAATTCATTTGGGGTTAGTAATGATCTGTGACAGATGGGATTATAACCCATTCAATGATTTACCATATGATCACCTTAAGGTAACTCAAATCCCTCGGCCTTACTGGGAGTGAAGACACAACCCACTAGAGGATAAAGATGATCTATTGGTTGACTTGGTTCATATCCCCACAAAAGATAGCAAGCCACCATGGCATAAGTTCTATTTCCTAGTGGGAGATTATGATGAAAAATATAAAATGGGAAAGGCTATGTACAATGAGCTTAAGGATGATGAAGAATGGACTGCAAAAAAGATTAAAGCCTTCTGGATATATCACCAGGAGATAAAATGGGCTGATGCACCTTATGATGACGTAGATGAAGACAAGGAGTTTGAGAGGTCATGGGATGAGGAGCATCCTGCTCCCAACTCAAGCAAAAGTGGTGGTGATGACTCTGATGAAGAAGAAGTGTTGAGATTATGGATGCACAGGGTCCCTGAAGCTGCAATCTTCAATGGAGGACCTTTTCTAGGAAAGATAATCAACCACACAAAAACTGTTGCAACTAGGCATGCACAATAGAGATTGAGATTATGGTTGCACAGGGTCCCTGAAGCTACCATATTCAATGGAGGACCTTTTCCAAGAAAGATAATCAACCACACAGAAAGTGTTGCAACTAGGCATAAACAATAGAGATTCTACTGATCTACACTACAAGATGATTACAAATGTACAAATGCCCTAAATATATAGGCATGAGTGAAAACCTAAAATGCGCAAGATGTTGCCAAGTGTTAAATCATGCATGTGACAACATCTGAACCCTATCTAAGAAATGATAAAAAGATAGAGATAAGTTCTAGAAGGACAACTCATCTTCTAGAACGAATCTTATCTCCTACAAACAAGGAAGGGGGAATGACCCCATTATTAAATGATTTATTAAAAATGCAACCTAGGACTAAATAATGCAAGACCTATGTTAACTTATGCTATTGTAATAAATAATTAATTACACTAACAAGAAGAGTAGCTGGAAGAGGAAGTCGATACCCCAACAACCTCCACCCAACAAAAGAGAAAGTCTATAGGGAAACTTGCTTATGTTGCTTCAAATGTGTAACTGAACATGTCACGATCCTCGCGGACACTCACCTAGGCCTCGACAATGACCAAAGTGCCCTAACAACAAAAAATAGAAACTATAGAGACTGTGGAAATTGAGGACTCCCCACCCACTAAAGGGCAATGGACTGAAGCTTTTCCAAGTGAAGGATCACAAGAAGCTATCGTAAGGCAAGTGCTTATAGCAGGCCAAGAGCCCAAAGTGAGTAAGCAGTCGGTGACAAGTGAAGCACCGCCAACGTCCAGTCAATAGGTAACTTTCACTTCTGCTTTTCTTACTTATTAATCTCTAGTGTCCCCTTCCATTCTTGGGGCACCTCTTACTACAAGCATTGGCCCTACCTTTCTTGCCCCTGCCACATTATTTCCAGGAGGTTTCTCCCAATTCTCCCAAGCTGGGAAATCTATCTTAAAACCTCCGCAAACTCTCATGCCTACAGTTGTTGCTCAATATCTCCTCGCCTTGCTTGTTGAAAGCTCAACCACCATCGACACCCCTATTTCCACTGCTACCTCGGGTCCAACCCAACTTGCACAACAAATATAATCAATTATGACTACCTCATCACCACAACTAATGAGCCCTTCCACCCAGCTCAGAAACTGAATTGTGGTAGGTTCCCTTTTTCTCCCCAAAAACTATCAAACTCCCACCAAAGAAAATGCAAGGGGCCACTACATGGGTATTTCCTTTTGCCTTGCCTCCCAGTGCACCTATTTCTTGCGGATTGGTTTGGTCACCATTTGAATTCATATCTCAGGGAGAAGCCACAAAGAAAATCTAAGCCCTTAGGATCCAGAAACAAAGAGAAAAAGATGAAAAGAAGGAAGCAAAGTCCAAAGTGTATACAATTTACAATGAAGAGAAAAAGGTGTTGAATTTCACCACCATGTACCCAAATGTTTCCAAACCATAGGGGGAGATGCTCCCGAGTGATTACGATATGTATACCATGGGACTTGATCTGTCCACAAACTGACCACAAGATAAGGTGGAGCTCATGGAGGAAACGCAGTGGATAGTGACAACCTACTTTCTCAAGTTTGGCTATCAATTGAAGAAAAAGGAGGAGTAGCTAAAGTTGATAAGGGAATGAGTCAGTTTCCTAGAAACGAAAGAGAAATCACTAGAAGTTGAGGTTGCGCACCTACATGAGAAGGTGCGAATGGAGGAGCTAGAATGGAGCAAGCTCTAGGAGAAGCTCAATAAGTCCCAGTCCATTGACCCCATATTTCTCAACTAGTTACGGGAAACAAACCAAAAGTATGAAGGCCGATTGACCTTAACGGAGCAAAATCTACAACAAAGGGAGAAGGAGCTTCAAAAAGAAAAGTCCTCTCTTAACACAACATTGGAAAACCACTCCTGGGCCGAGGAAGACTGGGAGAATGAAATGAGCAACCTCAAGGAGCAACTGGTAGCTACAAGAGGAAAGAATGTAGAATTAATAGAAGTTATTAACTCAAAGGATGTAGAAATCTCTTCCCTCAAGAGTTCTCTCCAGGCTTCCTTTGCACAGCCAGACCTCATCCTGTTGGTTTGGCAGATATATATTTCTTATTAGGAAAGGGTTAAGACCTTCTACCTAACTTTGTAGTGAACACTCTGGTTCATCTCTAAGGAAACTAGATTGAACTAGGAGGTCCATGAAACAATCAAACAATTCCTGTGGTTCATCTCAGAGGGCTTCTAGAAGCAAATAGTTTTCTCACCAATCTATATTTAGTCTTTGATGAAGGCCTAGCCAAGGCAGGAATTGAGGATCATAATGCTACTACTCAAATGGAAAAAAAATTCATTCATTGCCACTTGGCCATGTAGTGGACTAAGGTGGTTGTGGCTACCTTAAACCAAACTATAGATGGCATACGTGAAAATCTCTCTCGACTGAGCGAGTTGGGTCTACCATCTCCATTTTTTGAAGATGGGTTGATAGCCATTGCTAAACAGATTGTAGAAATAATTGAAGATAAGGAGCGAGAACCAAACACTTTCCAAAGTTTTATCCATCCTCCTACTGTGGTAGAGATTGAAGGGGTCATCCATCCACTTGCACAACTACTATTCCATTGTGAAGCAAGGGCCAATTTACCTGATGCATTGCCTCATAAAGAAAAAATTGACCTAGGTAGAGCACATGAGAATTTGCGCAAACTAGAGAGACCATCCAAATCCAAATGGTTGCCTTTGCAGGTAGCCCTTTACAAGCTCTAATCTTGTCACCAATGGATGGAGCTCTGGTCTGTGAGCCAAAGAAAATTTTGGGTTCCATGTTCCTCAAAGAAAAATGCCCCTATTAGTCGCCAGAAGCTATGAATTCAAAATTCACCATGCTCCCTTTGGGTTTTGATCTTTGGGTAAGTGTTGGCCTATGCCTTCAACAATTGCATTCGACCCCTTTTCTTTGATTGGTACTGCAAATGTTGCCACTTGTTTACTCCACCCATTAACTCTTCGCTCGTCCATCGGCTCCTCGAAATGCTCCCACGTGTTGTCACTGCAGGATTTTTATCATTTCCTTTTTGCTTCCTCATCAGGCCCCACTCATGTGCCACATAGCTCCCATTCCCACAAAAATTTGGTGGGCCCCATGATTGGCATCTATAGTGCACATTTTGCTACATGTCTACTCTGCGCAGGCTTTCAGCGAAGGAATGAAATAACGACCACTAGTAGTGAAATGTTGCCATGTGTTTCTTCTGCACACACTACTTCAACATAGAGGATGAAGTGAACTACAAGTTGCGGCTTCTGCCATGTGTTTTAACCACCTACCTCAAAGGGAAACACTTGTCTGCATGAAGCTCTACTGGACCACTACCATCATTTGCAGAGGACGCACCTAGACTTGGAGTGACCAGATATGTTGGTTGGAGTCTTTCTGTTGCAATAGTCAGGGGGAATCTTTGATTTTGCATCATTGCCAAAGATTCTCAAATCTTTTCTATTACTTCTCACCAAGGCAATGGGAGCATTTGGCTATATATACTCCTCTTTGTTTCAAAGGAAGGGTTCCCATATTTTCAGAAGAACATTGATTTTGGAAAAGATACCAAGCCTTTATTAAATTGTTTTTTATTATTGCAAAGACTCTCATACTATGCCAATTGTTCGTCCTTTCTGCTCTTTTATGCTATTTGATTAACTTTAGACTGTGTTGCTATTGTCTGGATATTTCATTTGAGAACTTCTATAAATTGAATGCAATTTTTTGGTCTAGATCATGTCTTATGTCTCTTCTTGGCAGTAGGAATGTATGCAATGTTATTTTATTACAATGAATGGATTATATGTACTTTAATCTTTAGTTTCTACCTTTTTGGGATATTACAAATACCAATCAGGCCCTTAGATCTATGATTTATCTTGCCTATTATTAAGTCTTGGTGCATCACCTTAGATTAGATTTTATTTTATATATTTTCTTGTGTTTCCCTTTCCAAACCCCCATTACAGAAGAAGTCGACTTCTTTAAAAATTTTGGAGGTCACTCAGTTTAGCACCATAGGTCCCCCATAAACTGAGTTTCCTACAAAGGGTTGTTACCTTGCCAAATTTTGGCATCAAAAACATCCATCTTACTATCTTTTGAAAGATGTGTATGAATGATTTCATCTTCTTCTGCCACAATATCTTCCCAAGTAGAAGAGTTATTAGGAGAGAAACAAACAATAATATCAAGATGGTCAATGATTGTATCCTCTAACCCCAAGATACATTCTTCACAATTAGGTGAGGTATTGGGAGAAGAACAACTATGATTGTCATGATTGTAAATGATTTCATTTTGTTTCCTCAAACTGTTCTCATAGGAAAAAATTATAGTTATATAAATTGTGTTACCATATCAAAACCACTCTTAAAAAAGGAAACATGTTATTTCCCTATGGATCAAATGAGTGATGCGTAAAAAATCAGATAGGTTTAAAAACTAGAATTCTAAAACAAGAACTAGATTTGGACAAAGGACACACATGGATTTTTTTTTAAAAAGGCCAAAAATGACTAGACAAGGGCACCCAAGGTACACTAGGCTAGCAATTTTTTTATAAAACTTAAAATTTGGGAATGATCTACAGTGTCTTAGGGTCCTATGTCTCAGAGGTCTAGGTCTGAAAGTTGACAATTTTTTGGAAATGCACCAAAACCTAATTTTCCTATATAAATAACATACATGAATGCAATTTTGGATATCTTTAGGAAAATTGAATATTTTCAAATGATTATTTCTAGAAATAAAATACTATAATTGACTATTTTTTCCAAAAAAATATAGAAAAGTAAAGTTTTTTGATCTTTTGGAATGAAAATACTATGCAAACTTGTCACTTTTTCAATGTTTTTCACCAAAATATGCATGCATAAATGATAACATAATTTTGAAATTAATTTTCTCAATGAAGATGACTTAGATCTAAACCCTAGACAAGGAAAATTAGATCTAAGTTTTTTTACAATTTTTTCAAATTATTTTTCAATTTTTATAATGAAAAACTAATGAAAATGGATAGTTTTTAAAAAATAAATACAAATTATCAACAAGGTTTTCAAATAACCTAGAAATTAAATTAAATTTTCAGATTGTATACACTAAAAAATAAAAATGAAAATTGTAGGTTTAAGATATGTTAGGTTCACCAAAATATAATGTAGGAAAAATGAAACCCTAGGGTTTAACCAAGATTAGCTACTTTTCACTACAAAAAATTAGAATTTAGATTGGGAAGGGTATGAGATTACCTTTCAACCTAAAAGGTGATTCAATCAACTCTGGATCTAAATTATTTTGGGGGGTTTGAAATTTATTTTTGATGAAATATAATGATGCAAATAGTTAACTATGAAAATGCAACATTGTGTCATGAATTATAGCAAACTATAAACTCACAGATAAATTTAATGAATAGAAATAGATAGAGTAGATACAAAGGTGAATAATATATGAATTTGAGGATAATTTTGTTGGACAAGGGCACCTAGGGCACCCTTTTCTAGAGATATGAAACTATGATCTTCTTTCACAATCACCAGGTGCCTAGTCTAAGTCTTCTTCCTACTAGATCTTATTGTCAGATCTTTTTCTGTTGTTCAGATAAATAAGTTTATGTATCTTGTCAGTTTGTAGGGATTGAATGCTTAAATGAGAAAATTGACTTCAATATTCTTCTAATATTCTACAAATTTGTAACCTGCACACACAAAAGGAGAGGAAGGGTTGTGCCATATAGGGGCTTACCTCAATCAAACCTTGTGTTGTTATTTCTACCTCCACAATGAAAAAATTGATGATAAAGAGAGCTTATCCTTTTGAGGGATAGATTCTAAATTGAAATGAACAAATTAATCAAGAACTTTCTACAACTCACCACACAAATATGATCTCCTTGAAGGATTAAAGTCATGCAAATCACCTTAAGGCTTGATTGCAATTTGGATTGAATTGATTTGAATACCTACAAGTGTTAGTACTCACAAAACAAATGATCAAAAAACATGAATCAACTTACATAAAAGCATGGTGAAGGATTGACATGATGCTTGACTGAAAATAATGTTGCAATAATATTGATAAATATGATCTCGATTGTCTTTGACTAATTTTAGGATCTTAAATTCACCCAAAATTTACTCCTAGGATTGAGAAGGTGAAAATACTGTGTATTTATATGTGATTCTTCTATTTTTCTAAAAAATAAATCCTTATAGCCAACATTTAGGATTTGAAATTCAAATAATAAATTACCAACCCTAACATATTTAAATTTGGGTCCATTTTAAGGGGACAAGGGTGCCAAGGGTGCCCTTGTCTAGACCCACTTCTTAAGGATCTAGAGTGCTAGGGGTAAAATAATAAATGCATACTTTGGTTCTTCACATTGGGTTTTTCAAAAAATATTTAAAATGGGACACAAAATGCATAATTTAGAAAATTGGGTCCATAAATAGGTCCAAGCTCATAGGAGGGAGCAAAACCTAGTGTGTAATTTTCAAGGGTGACAATTTATGATGCTACAATAACCTTTGAAATTAACTTTGATTAGTCAATGGTAACTATATATACGTTATGTGACTTTTTCTCCAAGAGAAGAAAAAATATGAAATACCCATTTAGAATTAAAAGAGAGATTAAAAAATAAAGGACATTACGATATTTTCATTAAGATGTACATTAATAAAGAATAGCTATATAAATTTCTATAAAATGGGAGGAATAATTATTTATCAAAGAATTTTGTGAAAGGGTGTGATGGTTTGGAAAACACCCCTTAAAAGGATATATAAGGAATTCATATGATATTTTTTAAATGCATGGAGAACATTCAACAAAGAATAAAGTAGTTTGGTGAGCTTTGGGAATTGGAGAAGGGATCTCATAGTGTGTACCCAACTTAAGGTATAGAGTACACCTGGGATTTTCTTACCCAAGGATGTTGTACATGTTGAGTGATTATTATGAAGCATGTTGTATGTACATGTTGATCAATTATTATGGATCATGTTGTATACATGTTGATTAATTACTTTGGAGCATGTTGTTAAATGCACAAGACAACTAAGAGGGGAGGTGAATAAGTTGTACCTTAAAACTTCAAAACCCTCATTAATATTCAGATCCACATTCATTCATTAAATCTTTAATTTGTTATGATGAATTAGCATGAAAAGAAAATAATATAAATTGAAACAATTAAAACCATACACAAGAGAGCACCAGATTTACTTGGAAAACCTAAGACGGGAAAACCACGATGAGGATTAGATCACAATATAAGTAATATCGAGATCAAATATAATAGGGTTCACTGCCAGAGGGCTCACTGCTAAAAGGCTCACTACCAAAATATAAAAGAATATAGAAAAGAAATGTTACACATAGAAAAGAATCTCAATGCAACAGAGAATCCACCACAATGAAATCAACACCTTCATATTTTGATTGAATAATTGTAGCCACCTTCTGCTCTCTACATCTAGTAAACTAACACATGAAAGCTAAAATTGCATTACTCAATTTTACACTCTAACACACTGCACTTTTCATCATTCACATTTCTCACATCTATCCTCACATCCTTCAACAACTCAGCCCATACTTATACCATATTCAACCTTGAAACCCTTCTCCAAGGTTAGCTATGCGCCTCAACTATGCAAATTCAAATTAGGTTGGCACCAAAACACTTTAGTGGTAGATGTTGTCACATGGGACCATCAACCCTTGTCGATACCTCTTAAACCTCTCTGATGACACCCTCACTAACAACTTAGGATTTTTGGTGTAGTGGTAGTTGGTTTTTATTAACAAAATTGGTGACTCTGCTAGGGAGGGTTCAACTCCCACTCTTAACACTCTTTCTATCTTGCAGTCGACTGTGTCTATTGACCTCTCAACTAGGGGGTAAATTGTTGTCATGTGGGACCCTCAACCCTCATTGGTACCCCTTAAACCTCTTTGATGTTTCCCTTATTGGCAGCTTAGGATTTTGGTATAGTGGTAGTCAGTCTGTGTTAATAGTAGATAGAAGTGAAAGTGGATCACACCAAACCTTAATTGGGACCCAAATTTATAACACCGTAATACAACACGCTTCTACAAACAATAGTTATCCATCACATGTAGTTTAAACACCAGTTCATCTGTTACCTGTGCAAACACCATTAAAATTTTAATTACACACTTTCTTAAACCCAAGGGAAATTTGTGAACCACACACCACACTTGAACATGATCTAAAATATTCCTCAAACACCCAAAAATCCAACAAACTCATTCGTATCAACTTCCACCTGAGGAATGTACACACCAAGTACACTTAGACAACTCTTCCATACACTGTTACTTAGAAAACAATCTTCCAAAGAATCGAACCTCAAACCATCTTGACTAAAAAAAGATACCATCACTATCAACACTCCTTTAGAATTGCAAGACCTGAAACCATTTTGTCGAGAAACGTGGAGCAAAGACATTTCTCTCAAACAACTCTATAATGCACAATTTATACACTAGTGAGCACAACTTCTTCTATATAATGATCCATCACAGAAAATATTGAATACAACACCTCTTTACATCTCTAATCAACATATCTGAATCACACAAGTAGATCTTTAACCTAGAAGAAATGCATAGCAAAACCAAAACACAAGTTTACAACCTAGAACACCACTACAACACATTGTTTCCTCTTTTTATCAATTTTTTCTCAAAATCACTTGGAAACCAAGCACCAGAGAGACATCTTCATCATCTTTAGTGCTTCCTCAACCATGGAAAAAATCTTATCAAAGAAACACTAGAGGTTGACACTAATGAAAACATAATGCAACTAATTAAAGCATGGATAACATCAAGTAATCACACTCTTGCAACACTCTTATCCAACAATAGAAATCAATGAAAACACAAGCTTGTTGACATCAATGAAAACACCAGCTACTCATACTTGCAACAATATCCCCCTTTGTCATTGATGGCAACACATTATGTGAAAAACCATCAAGGAAGTAATAGCTCTACACCATACCTATTTCCTTTTTTCTTTTATCTCCCTTTTTAACTTGTCTTCTTTACTTGTTTCTCTCTCCTTTAATTCCTTGTTCCTTTTCCACATGACTTTCTCTCCCTCTTATTACTTATTCTTTTTCACATGTTTCTCTCTCCCCCTTTTACATCAATGAAAAAGGACATAATATTTATATTATTTATTCTCTTCCTTTGACATATTTAAAATTGCTTACTAATACTCTGCAACATCTCTTCTTTATTGCTCTAAATACTCCCCCTTAGGAGAACATACCAAGCTATAAAAAATCAGCAATCATTTCACAATGACAACACACACTCTTTTGACTGCAGCAACTAGCAAATGCAACTACCTACTCCCCCTGAGAGGTAGCCACCAACACCAGTCCAAACCAAGGAATGAATCTTGAGATCCACTTGACTGGTGCATCTCCTTAAGCATCTAGTTTAAAGGAGGGGAAATAACACCCAACTTCTCCCATAGATACTCAAAAGCATCCTTAGGAAGAGCTTTATGGAATATATCAACAATTTCATCCTTTGTAGGCACATATTCAAGCTTCACTTCATTCTCCAAAACCTTCTCTCTCAGAAAGTGATATTTGATTGAAATATGTTATGTCTTTGAATGCATTATTGGGTTCTTTGAAATATTGATTGCACTTGTATTGTCATAGAAGATAGAAATAGGCTCATCATACACCATTCTGATATCCTTCAATTTTTTCCTCATCCACAACACTTGTGTGTAGCAAGATGTCATTACAATGTACTCACCCTCTGTAGTAGATAAAGAAACTAAATCTTGTTTCTTACTCAGCCATGATACCAATCTACATCCAAGAAAGAATGCACCACCATTTTTACTTTTCCTATCATCAAAACAAACAACCCAATCTACATTTGTGTAAGAACTCAAAGTGAAGTTAGTATCCTTTGGATACCATTAACCATAATCCAAAGTTTCCTTCAAGTATCTAAATATCCTCTTTATTGCTACAACATGTGACTCTCTAGGATCTTCTTGAAATCTATCCACAAGACAAACTACATGCATGATATCTAGCCTAGTAGCAATTAGATATAGCAGTACACCAATCATTGACTTCTACTTGCTCTGATTAGCCTTAGGAGATTCATTCCTCTTGCTCAACTTGCAACCAGTAACCATAGACATCTCAAACTCATTCATCTCTTCTTAAAACTTCTTGCTCATAGCTTCATTACTTCCAAAAATTATGTCATTAACATACACAACCACTATCAAGATTTGATCTTTTTCAACTTTGAAGTAAATATTACTATCTATGGTAGCTTTATCGAATCCTTGTTGTAATAAATATTTATCCAACCTTGCATACCAAGCTCTAGGAGCTCGCTTCAATCTATATAATTCTTTCCTCAATCTGTAGACCATATTTGGTTTATCTGATAACTAAAATCCTTCTATTTGTTCCATGTATACTTCTTCCAATTCTCCATTCAAGAAAGCAGACTTCACATCCATTTGATAAAATTTGAAATTCTTGTGTGTTGTAAAAGCCAAAAACATCCTGATAGCTTCCATTCTTTCCACTCGAGAAAATTTCTCCTCAAAATTACTTCCTTCAACTTGTGAGTAGCTCTTACACACAAGTCTTTCTTTGTTTCTTACCACTTCTCCATTCTCATTCAGGTTATTTCTAAACACCCATTTTGTTCCAATTATGTTCTTGTTTGCAGGTCTTGGGATAAGTTCCCAAGTCTATTTTTTCTCAATCTACAATAGTTCTTCTTCCATACATTCTATCCCATGTTCATCTTTGCATGCTTCAATCACTATTTTAAGTTGAAATTCAGAAAGTAAACACAATTTTACCTCTTCTTTAGTAGCTTTCCTTCTTGTTAATAGAGCTTTTCTTTTATCTTTGACAATTTTTTCTTCAGAATGATTTATCTACACATATTTAGGGGTTCTAGGGGTCTTTTCTAGAGCTTCTTCCTCTTCTTCAAACTGCACTTCCTTTTCCTTATCTTTTTTTCTTTTCTATGTAATCAGGCTCATCTAATTCATATCCATCTATCACCATTGAGTTCTGAAAATTTTCACCAACCTTGAAACTTGCACTCTCAAAAGTATTTCTTAATCTCTTTGTTCGGTATGCTTTTCTTTTAGTAGAATATCTAAGGAAGATTCCTTCATTAGACCTTGCATCAAAATTTCCCAATTTTCTTCATCTCTTCTCATATAACATTTGCTTCCAAACACTCTAAAGTATTTGACATTAGGGATCCTTCCATATCACAACTCATAAGGAGTCTTTGTAATGCTTTCTTTTTATTGAATGTTAAGTATGTAAACAACAATATGAATACTTCTCTCCAGTAGACTTCGATTAGGTTAGCTTATTTCATCATTGTCCTTACAAATTCTTGAACAGATTTATTTTTCCTTTCAACCACTCCATTTTGCTAAGGATTCCTATGGGTAGACAAGTGCCTCTTTATGCCATGATTCTCACAAAATATGTTAAATTCTTTAGAGGTGAACTTTCTACCTCTAGCAGACCTCAAACACTTGATCTTCATATCCATTTCATTCTCAACCATAACTTTAAATGCTTTGAACTTATTTAGGGTTTCATATTTTATTTAAGAAAATTAACCCATATCATTCTAGAATAATCATCAATCAAAAGCATAAAATACCTATCACCTCAAAGACTTCTTATTCTTGTAGGACCACAAAGATCTGTATGAACCAACTCCAACAATCTGGTAGAAGATTATTCCTTTCCTTTGAAACTTCTTGTTTTCTTTCTAATTTGACAATCCTTGTAGACAACATGGATAGGCTTTGTAATCTTGGGCATATCTCTCACTACTTGAATTGAACTAATTCTTACCAGATTATCAAAATTAATGTGACAGATCCTCTTATGTCATAGCCAACTTTCAATGATATAAGTCATAAAACAATGATCATTAGTACCCTTGAGCTAATAAACATTTCCATCTATCCTTCCTGAAGCAATCATAGTTCCAGAACCTTTTCTGATCTCACATCCATCATCCTAAAACATAAGACTGTATCATTTTCTACACACTTGTCCAACACTCACAAGGTTTTTCCTTAAACCCTTGACATAGTAAACATCATCAGTATTATGCTTTCCTTCCAAAATGATTGAACCTATTCCACATATCTTAGCACATGAATCATCACCAAATCTAAAAATTCCTCCATCATATTTTTCAAGTTGAACAAACTTACTTTTTTCTTTGGTCATATGATTAGACAAACCATTGTCAATAATTCAACAGTTCTTATCATGTCTAGCATGAAAAGAAGATACCAAGGTACCTTCAGTCTTATCCTTTCTCTCTAAAGGGAATTCCTTCACACATATTTTAGAGTTATAAGAAAAAGATTCATCTTTTAAAGCCATGAACAAGAATTCAACATCATCATCTCCATAATCAGATTCATCATTAGAAATACTTGCATCTTCTTTAATTATATGATAACTTTTCTTAATCATTTTTCCCTTTTTCTCTCTGTTTTTATTATTCACACCTCTATTTGGAAATCTTGAAGCATAGTGACCTATCTTTCCACAACTAAAACATTTGAAAGGAAACTTACCTTTGTACTTACCAGTACCCTTTTTCACCCTTCTCACAAAGTTAGCTTCCACATCATCAAGATTCTTCTGACCAAATTCTTCATTCTTTGACTTTCTATCTTTAAAAGAAATCTCAACTTTTACACCATTGTTAGTAGCAAATTCTCTCATTTCAAATGTAGTTAGAGAGCCATGCAATTGATCTTTAGTATAATTCTCTAGGTTTTGAGATTCCTCAATAGCAAAAAATTTATGATTGTAAGCTTTATAAAGGGTTCTAAGAATTTTCTTTACCACTTTTGATTCTTTGAATTTTCCACCAAGACCTCTGGTGGAGCTAACCACTTCATCTACCCTCTACATATAGCTTGCAATGTTTTCATCTTTGGACATTCACAAGTTCTCAAATGTGGTCTTTAAATTCTACATCTTAGCTTCTTTGACCATATCATCTCCTATATAAATGTTTTCTAACTTTTGCCAAATTGTTTTACAAGTTTTTAGATTCATAACTTTCACTAATTCAAAATTTGTATGACTACTCAAGAGAGCATAGCTTTCTTTACTATTTCTTTCATAGGCTTTGAGTTTAGCTTTAGTGCTAAAACCATTTGTAGACATAGTATATCCATTCTAAACTATTTTCTAAACATCATATCCTAGATAATCAAAAAATCCTTTCATCTTTGTTTTCTATAATACATAGTATATTCCATCAAATATAGGGATCTCCTTCTTGTGTGCCATCCTAGATCTACCCTAAGTGGTTAAGCTTTCCTCCAAGAAACTTTTCTCTAATACCAATTATTGAATGTAGAATAAAATTGATAAGGGGTGAATCAATTCTACCTTAAAACTTCAAAACCCTCATTAATGTTCAAATCCACATTCATTCATTAAACCCTTAATTTTTTATGATGAATTAGCATGAAAATAAAATAATAGAAACTAAAACAAATTAACACCATACATAAGAGAACACTAGATTTACGTGGAAAACCCAAGAAGGGAAAACAACGGTGAGGATTAGCTCACAATATAAGTACTATCAACACTTAATACAATAGGGCTCACTACCAAAGGGTCCACTTCCCAAAGAAGAAAGGCTCACTACCAGAATAGAAAATAAGATAGAAAAGAAGTGTTACAAAAATAAAATCATATCAATGTAATAGAGAATTCACTCAATGATATCAACACCTTCATAGTTTGATTCAATAATTGTAGCCACCTTCTACTCACTGTATCTATGAAACTAACACATGAAAGCTCACATTGCATTACTCAATTTCACACTCTAACACGCCACACTTCACATTATTCACATTTCTCACATCTATTTTCACATCATTCAACAACTCAACTCATACTTATACCATATTCAACCTTGAAACCCTTCTCCAAGGTTAACTATGCACCTCAACTGTGAAAATTCAAATTAGGTCAACACCAAAACACTTCTATGGTGGATAGAAGTGAAAGAAGACCACATAAAACCTTAATTGGGACCAAAATATATAACACTATGCAACAACACACTTCTACAAACAATAATTACCCATCACATGTAGTTTAAACACTAGGTCGATTGTTACCCATGCAAACACCATTAAAATTTTAAGTACTCACTATCTTAAACCTAAGGATGACTTGAAAACCACACACCACTCTTGAAAATGATATAGAACTCCTTAAATACCCTAAAATACAACAAAATCCTTCACAACAACTTCCACCTAAAGAATGTACACACCTAGTACACTCAAACAAATTTTCCATACATTCTTACTCAAAATACCATCTTCTAAAGCACCAAACCTAAAACCATCTTGATTAAACAAAGATACCATCACTATCAACACTCCTTCAGAACTACAAGACCTAAAACCATTCTATAGAGAAACATGGACCAAAGATGTTTCTCCCAGACACCTCTATAATGCATAGTTCATACACTGGTGAACACAACTTCTTCTATACAATGATCCAACACAAAAAATATTGAATACAACTTTGAACATCCCTAATCAATATATCCAAATCACATAGGCACATCTTCAACCTGGAAGAAATGCAGAGAAAAACTAGAACACAACTCTGCAACACAAAACACCACTACAACACACTGTTTCCTCTTTTTATCAAATTTTCTTAAAAACACTTGGAAACCAAGTACCAAAGACACATCTTCATTATCTTTAGTTCTTCCTCACCATAGACAAAAGCTTATTAAAGAAAAAATAGAGGTTGACACCAGTAGCTTTACTATTGTCAACATAATGCAACTAATCAAAGCATGGATAACATCAACTACTCACACTCTTGCAACACTCTTGTCCAATAATAGACATCAATGACAACACATGCTTGTTGACATAAATGACAACACCAACTACTCATACTTGCAACACATTTTTTATACATCTTTATTAATTGTACTTTGGATCATGGTGTGCACTTATGTTGAGCATTATTTTATTGAACAAAAAATTGTGTAGAGCACGACAGTGCACTATGTTCCAAATTGTTTACTCCTATATTGTTCTATCAACAAGAGACAATACCACCAACATCTTCCTAGGGTGAGAGTGGCTTTTCTAAGTGCTTTTATTTATATAATTATTGAAATCCATTGATATTAAAATATATAGGAATATTATTACTTTCATGTTAAGATGGTTGAATTATATGGATGTGTTATTCAATTTACTATGTTAATTATTTACTTTACAATCATTGTCTAGTTATTACATTACTTATTTTATATTAGCTATTCAAATCATTCTTAAGTAATAGTACATCTTGTAAATTATCTTAACTCTAATATTTAATTTATTAAATCCATTCCTAATAATTAAACTACTTTAGGAGGTAAAGTGACATTACATTTGGTATCAGATCCAAACATAAATCAAAACAATTTAAATAAAAATAAATAAAGTATTATTATGAACCCAAAAAGATGAGTAAAATAATCCCCATTGTAGGCTAGCAATATGCCATTGTCTAACCTATATTACAAACAACATACAAATACACCTTAGAAATAGTTACAATTATTTTCATAAAATTTAAATTGGAGTGAAATAATTAAGCTTATAGTATCACTTAATTCAAACTATAAATGTTAGCTATCAAAATCTAATCTTTGGGAAATTAGAGAAATGCCTATAAATACCTAGTCTTTTCACCATTTGAAACTAGAAATGTTGGAAATATAGGAGTCTAGCAACATGAGCATGAAGTCTATATAGGTTGGCTTGGTTGTTCCAATGTTTTCATTAATTTCAACATTGTGACAACATTATGGGAACCATATTTGGTATACCGAAAGTGTTCTTAACTAATGGTCTAGTGCATTGGTTTTTTAGTCTAAAATTCATTGCAAAAAGAGATATGACTCATTCATATAGCTGTATCGGGGATCTTGAGAATTTTTTTGTTGTGTACAAAATTTAATCAATGACAGAGTTCAACTCTATACACTACAGTTATTTCTATGTTCAGTATATCAATGTGGGAGACTTTGCATTTTATTAAGAAGAACATTATGATGTTGTGATTCTAATGGTAGTCTCTTTGATGTTAATATGATGAGAAACTAAAGTAATATCACATTTGGAATATTTTTAATTTGAGAAGTGTCTGTTGGTTTGGAGTTTTTGTGTTTAGGTCCTATTCATGGCCAACCTAATATATGACATGTATTAAGAAGATTAATTATACTTTGCAGATGATAGTTGGATTCATTATAGATCTAAGTTGGCTTGAAATGATACACCACATGGATAAAAATATGTTTTAAATCTCATATAGTGATGACAAGAGCTATTTTTTGATTGGTTTGTTTACATCTAATTAGGCTTGCCTAATTGATGTATGAGACATACTTGAATATATGAGTATATATATATGATGTGAAGAAAATGAGAAGAGCTTAATGATTTATTAGATGTGAGTAATGTAGAGAAGAGGATCAAAGAAAATTTGTTATGTGACTGCTAAGCAGAGCAGTGCTTCACATTCAGATATATGAGACTTTTCAGAATAGAAAGAGCATGGAGAATGAGTGAGTGAGTGATGTGTATGATGTGAAGAAAATTGAGAATGTGTGAGCTTAATGATTTATCAGATGCGAGTAATGTATTGTGGGAGAAGTCAAGGATCAAAACAAAATTGTTACATGACTACTAAGCAAAATAATACTTCACATTCAGAGCCTCATTGGAACTGAACTCAACATATAGAAGGTGTATTCCATTAGTTCATACTTTTGGCAGTGAGCCATATCTTTTTTTATCTTGGTGGTTAGCTAATTCAGATTGTATTCTAGTTGTGAGCCTTTTTAAGGATAGTGAGTCCTGGCAATGAGCCCTATAATATAATGTATCTGAATATATTATATTGTGAGCTAATCCTCACTATGGTTTTTCCCATTTTTGGTTTTTCCACATAAAAATATGGTGTTGTGTTTTTTGGTGTCATGTTCATTTCAATTTCTTCATTCTTGTTTGCAATATGTTCTTTAATAATTTGGTGGTTTAAAGCTAAATGGATTAATAGAATACTGATTCACCCCCCTCTTAGTATTCTGGATAATCAACAATTGGTATCATAGCTTGGTTCCTCTAAAGAATTCAAACAACTTGAGGAAGGTCCCAAAATTTGAATACATGGAAGATAAAAGATTTTTTATCTCTCTGAAAGTGATATCTGCTGAACATACAAAAGAAAATGAAGATTTGAAGGTTAAGTAAAAACAAGCAAATGAGTGCATTAAGAATCTAAAATAAAAGTATTGTGAAGTCAGTAATCAATTAAAGAAGGCGTATGGTGATATCACCAAACTACTAGTACAATTGGAAGAGAAGAGAAAAATTGAAGACAATCAGAAAGTTGAAATTCAAAGGAATATGGATGAATGTACAAAGCTTGAGCAAGAAGTGGTAATTCTAAAATCAGATCTAGAAAAGGAAAAAATATATGAGGATAAATTCAAGGTAAGCACTGCAATGCTTGATGGATTGATTAACTTTTAGAGACCTACTATGGATAAAAGTGATTTAGGGTTTGAAGAAGGACAAAGTTTAAAGGTGAATCAACCCCCTAACATGAAGACTTGGTGTAATGGTGAACAATTCAAGGATCTATGAAGAAATACTAGAAGGACTCTTATTAGACAACCTAATGCTCAAAGGTACTTATCTTTGAATGGTGTATGTTATTCTTCTGATAGATTTGGACATAGGAAAAAATATTACAAAAGTAAAATGAATGATACTATATCATTCTTCATTCAATGTTTTGAATGCAAGAGGATTCAACATAAGGTTATGGAATGCAAAAATCAAAAGGTTAACAAGGAATTTTATTCATTTAATGGCTACTATTATCACTACAACTTATTTTGACATAAGGCTAATTAGTGCATATATAGATTGAAGAAAGGAAAATGTAGATGGAAGAATGTTGTTTACTATGACTGCAACAATCTAGAATATTTTTCCAGAGATTATAGAAGTAGAAATATGAGAAATATGAATCGGGTAAAGAGACATGAACCAATCATTAAGTTTGATCTGATATAAGTTATAAAGGAAATGAAAAGAATTTGGAGAAGGGAAGGAGAATGTAAGAAAAGTGAATCAGAATCATCAGTTTTATGTGTCACCCTCTAGTGTAGATACGCCCATCAAAAAGTAATCCAAGAAATGCCTAAGGGGGAGAAATAACTAGAATACTTAATAAACCCCTCATTTATATATGATGTCATGTCATGACAGAAGTGCATTTAATAAGGTTACAAATTCAATATTTCATGCAAAAGGAATTTTCAAACACACATGCATGAAGAATGAAGTTCGTAGAATTTGAAAGGATGGAAGTGTACATGAATTTCAAGGTAATCTACTTGCAGTTTGAAGCATTTATTGTAGAAACATTTGGAATAAAAGAAATAAATTCAAAAATGTTAAGGAAAACACATGCAACAAAAAGAATTTGTGAAAAAGGAGAAGCTTGCAAAGGAAGCTTGAAGAAACCAAAGAAATTCCATACAATAGAATTTTAGGATTTGGTTTGGGTGGAAAAGAAAGAGGAAATCAAGGAAGAGAAAGTGGACTCAAAGTGTGCTCCAGAAGTTGAACATCAAACCCTACTCTTCGTTGAGAAAATTATAGAGGTATTCTGCTTAAACAATTTTCTTATAGAATCTTTCAATTTTATGCATGGACAATTCAAAGGTAGTGAATGTTTCAGAGAAATTGTAAATCAAATTAAGGAAGTGTTCTCTAAAAAAAATTTAGTAGAATCAACTAGTGCATTTTCTAGCATTCCTCTTAGAGATTTACCTACTAAAGAAATTTATGCATATATTTATGGAAAATTTGAGGAAATGTCACTGGTTTGATTTAGTATTTTGTGGAAGAATGAATTGGAAGAAAATTATGATGCATATAAAATATTAGTTGAAAATAAACTGGATGTATGGAGGAAATTCTCATTGTTTGAATTTGACAAGAAGTACATACAAATGGCATTAAGTAGGATTCATGGTGAATCTTTTTGGATTGATGAAACACACTTAATAACTAGAGAGGTTATAATAGATGTGACAAGCTTGTGTTTCTTCGAACCAGTACCGATACAAAATATTGTCAATGATCAAGAGATAATAGAGATGACTGGTGTGACCCTTGAAGGAAAAGAACTCATTTTGAGTACAATTGAAGATCCAATCATTTGGTATGCTGCAATGATTATTGGATACAAAATTTTCTTACCGAGCAATGAATACACAATTTCTACTACTACCACATACATTGCATCTGATATGGCTAGAAATGGTATGGATTATGATCTTTGTGAGCTGCTTTGACTGCATCTATTGAAGAATTTGAAAGATATCAAAAAGAAAAAGAAAAAAACATTCTAGTACAGTACTTTAATAGTTTGTTTACTCTTTTACTTTATGAAAGAGTTACCAGTAATTGGAAGGGTAGAATGGATGAACACAAAACCAATAGCTCACCAGATTAGGAATTTCATGACAAGTCTTGGAGGTTATGATGCTCAAGAAACTACTCTCACGGCATTCTTTGGAGCATTTCAAATTAGAGTGAATAAAAGAATAAGAATTCCAAAAAATATGGTTGAAAAATACTTTGAAAACATCAATTTCCTAGTCTCTACAGATTTCTGCTATATGGTAGTAGTTGAATGCAGACTTGTGTGGATTTCTGAATTAGATTATGAAGTAACTGAGGCATAAATTTATCATTATGCATAAGTAATTTTAGAGAGCCCCAAGAACCATAACAAGATAGATGTAGAAGTAATTTCTATGACTGAAGCCTTCTATAGTGCAATAGGAACTGAAAAGAAGAGAAAACGTACTATTATTAAGCAAGAAATCATAGAACTAGAAGCAAGTGAATTTGCGAGAGCTCAACATGAGCATGAAAGTGGAAACATTCGAGAAGCATTAAAAGAATTATAGAAAGTGATTCCTGGTGCCAAATTTAGTTCATCTATATCCATTGTGGAAAATCTCAGGAGTATGATTAACTCTTTGAAAACATACATCTCTAGACTAGAAGTACAAACAAGAACTAGGTCTGTAGAAGAAAATCTAGAAGTCATCAAGAAGAAATGTGCAGATGCACATCATAGAGTTGTGAAGGAACTAAAGGATGTTCAAGACTGTGAGAAAGAAGCTCGGGAGTTAGTATCCTTCTTCTTGAATTGGTCTAATAGGACATTAAATGCAAGAGAATAAATAAGAAAGAATGAAATTTGATTGAGTACTAAAGCAGATGTGTATAGCTTGGCATATGATAGGGACAATCATAGATGGTCCTACATTGTGCAACTATAGGACAATTTTTTCCCCTATAGAATCAAAGAACATAAGTGATTAAGTAGTATGTGGCACTCAAAGATTTGGTAAAACTCAGGCATATTCCTATATCGAGTGCCCTTCACAGTGTTGGTAATCTATCAGAAATAAATCTCAGTCCCAACACTATGGAAGAAGGTATAGAGTCTTTGACTAAGCTTGAATTAATATATAAGACTCTTGCAAGTGCAAAAGGATTGTGGGAAGAAGGAAACGATACATGGGAGAATACCTTGAAGAACCTCAAAGGATCTTCTTCTTCATGTTAATATTTTTTCATATCATTCTTTGGTCATTTTTTTATGCATACACATATTTGAGGAAATATACTGGACCCCTACATAACCTTTGCCATTCATGTCAAAGGGGGAGAGATAGATATTAAGAGAAAAAACATTTTTTTCCAAGAACATTTTTTGTAAGGAGGAGCATTAAACTTGAAATGGGGAGTATTCGGTTGCTTTATTTTGGAATAAAAATGTTTTTGATATGCATGTTGCCATTAATGCCAAAGGGGGAGATTGTTGGAAATATGGGAGCCTAGAAACATGAGCATGAAATGCATATAGGCTGATTTGGATATTCCAGTGTTGTCATTAATGTCAACATTGTGGTAACATTGTGGGAAGCATATTTGGTATACCAGAAGTGTTCTTAACTGATGGTCCAGTGCATTGGTTTTTTATTCCAAAATTTGCATCAAGAAAAGATATGATTCCAGTGTTGTCATTAATGTCAACATTGTGGTAACATTGTGGGAAGCATATTTGGTATACCAGAAGTGTTCTTAACTGATGGTCCAGTGCATTGGTTTTTTATTCCAAAATTTGCATCAAGAAAAGATATGACTCTATGATGAAATAAACTCCCCTTACAAATCTAAAAAACTCAAAACTCAAAATAGAACAACATATGAAAGAAGGAAAACACTATATTTTATTGCAGCAAATATGAATTGGGGTTACAGTATGTGGAAGCTCACAAGCTTCCCTTACAACATTGGCTTTTGATTACAACAATCTACAACAATGGATTCTTCAATCTTATGCTCAATCTAGTAACATCTAGTTATGTAAACTTGCAACTCCTCCAAAGCCCCCCTACACCAAATTGCAAGAATCAATATATAAAAATTGTGTGAGAAGAAACCACAATATGCAAAAGCTCACAAGCTTCCCTTACAACATGGGATTTGATTACAAAAAGCTGCAACAATGGAGTCTTCAATCTTATGCTCAATCTAGCAGTATCTAGTTATGTAAACTAGCAACTCCTCCAAAGCCCCCCCTACACCAAATTGCAAGCATCAATATATAAAAATTGTGTGAGAAGAAACCACTATTGGTTTCTCCAAACAACCTCCACTAAACCACTAGGAAAACCCATCACTTTATACCTACCCACACTCTGTCATTTGTCATAAATTTCTAAAATGGTTTCTAGGTTTGTTGTGCCTCATTTCCAAATTTCCAGATCATTTTGAAATTCTTGATTTTGTTACCATATGAGAAAGTTATGGCCATTTTATTGAGACTGGGTCTCATAATTATGACCCAGACATGCAAAAATATGCAAAGCTTGTGACCAACATGTAAATTCATGCAAAGAAAGTAATTGAACATGCAATAACATGCATACCAAGTGGTCCCACCTAGAAATGAGATTCCCAAATGGAATATTCCACCATTTATGCCTTTGAAACATTTACTAGAACATAATTCCTCAAAATTACATTTTCAATTTTTGTCACAAGGAATATTACTAAGTTGCAAATCAAAATATTTATTCTCGTAATCCCATAGCCCTTATTGAAAATAAACCAAATTAAAAGAACATTTTTTTTTGGTGATGCAAGATTTCTAGTACCCCTAAATGCTTATACATTAGACACCCAAGGTAGGAAAAAAATTGTGAATATGGATTCACAAAATGGAGTTGAGTGGTAGTACCACCCTTTCAAATTGTAAGAAATCCTCAACAAACTCCATCATTGCAACTATTACCTCTTATTTATTCTTCTTTCTCCTCTTCCAACACTTAGCTGTAATAAGAAACCTCCTTCTCTGACATTGCACTCCATTCTTCTCTCCTCTTGTGGACTTGGATCCACTATGTACCATCCTCCAAATAATCTCTCTACTCCTCTCCTCTTTCGTGGGTTTTGACCCACTACAAATTGACCACCTCCACCAAATCTCTCTAGTAGCTTCCTCCATAGCCTCTACTTGTAAGTATACATCTATATACCACTCTGTATCCTCACAATCCTTTTTCTTTTCTAACTCTTTTCTCATCTCACAATGCAAATCATTTACAAATTCAACATTATAAAACTCATAAAAATCATATTTTACCTCGATGACTTTTTCTATCATATCTTTTTCCTCACTATTGAATGCTACTGCCTCTATTGTTGTATTGAACAAATTCTCTATCTTTGTGATCTCCTCCTCAAGAAACTCTTGGTCTTCATTAGGTTCCTCATCGAACACTAGATCTCCATACATCACTGCATACTTTGTTTTAATTGCAACATCCTCAACTGCTGCAATTTTTTTTTCCCTTTCTTCAATGTCCTTCATTTTGCTAAACTCTTTTGTTGTTGTTGCAACCTCACTTGCCACACACTCACAAACTTCAACCTATCAAGTATAGTCTATCTCACATTTGGTGATCGGTCTACACACCACAAACACTCCACCCCCAAGTCCAAGTGCAAACTACCTATCATTTGACACTCTTCCTGCACACTCAGGAACTCGTGCTCTAATACCACTGATGAAATAAACTCTCCTTACAAATATGAAAACTCATAACATAACTCAAAATAACACAACATATGCAAGAAGCAAAATACTATATTTTATTGTAACAAATATGAATTGGGATTACAATATGTAGAAGCTCACAAGCTTCCCTTACAACATTGGATTTTGATTACAAAAATATGCAACAATGGATTCTTCAATCTTATGCTCAATCTATCAGCATCTAGTTATCTAAACTTGTAACTTCTCCAAATCCCCCCTACACCAAATTACAAGCATCAATATATAGAAAATGTGTGAGAAGAAACCACTATTTGTTTCTCAAAATAGCCTCCACTAATTCATTAGGAAAACTAATGTAGAGCATCTACCAAAAAAAAAACAAAAAACTATGAAGGGTACTTCTGACCCTAACTCAACTTGAGAAGATCAATTAGAAAATCACCAAAAACTCACTTATCATTTCAACAAAAGTCCATCAAATTCACTTGAAAATTCACAAGGATTCTTACCACCAAATCACCCAACCATTATTCTAGGCTTTTATCAGACTCCAAAACATCTTAACCATCATCATATTGATTGTACCAAAGCAAAAATTTGTTAGAAATCTCTGAACCAATCAACATTCACCAATCACACCTCCTTGCAAAGGAAAAAAAGACAATCACTCATTCATTCTTGCTTCAAACCTATTACCAGACCTTATAACACCTTTGAACAATCATACTTTGTCAAAAACAAACCAGTAACACATCTTCATAACACTGGATCACCAGATTCTTTAACCTTTGCAGTCAAATACCACTTGGCATATAAGGTTCACATTGCTCAAGCACCCAAGACAACAATTTTTTTTTCTAGACCTTTCCCAAACCTTTTAAACACCTTTAATATCATCACTTTGCTAGGTACAATATAAATACAATAACTTAGATCTTTGTTTTTGTATAATTCCACTTTCTTGCAGTCAGAGACCAAAATCCTAATAGTAGGGAAATATGCCTAAAATAGGTATAATTTCAAACTCACATTGAATCTCCAGGAACTAAACATACCTTTAGGAACCCATTTCAGCCTACTTCAACATACCACAAGAGTATATATACTTGTTTTGGAAAAAGTATGAGAACCAATAGCCCGTCCACTACCAAAACACACCAATTAGGTCAAAAATACAAGGAAAGTACCCTTGGATCATCTTGGATACATTAAAAAACCTTGGGAATCATCTTAACTGGTCTTGAAACCTTCAAATCACCAAATTTTATAAATAGAAAGGCTCAACAAAACACTAAACTACTAAACCCTTTATTTTAGGTTCCACCATGGTAAAAGGAGTGAGGGTTTTTTGAAAAAGAACATTGCAAACCTTAAATCCACCTGCCACCACTTCAAACATGTTATATTATGTTTTCTAAAGCTTAATCCACCATCACCAAGCCCTAACACATGCTATTTCATCATTACCATACTTGTAAACATCAGCTTTCAAAGGAAAAACACAAAAATTCTGATTAATATAACACCAAAACCTTGCACCACAACTTCCCCTACACCTGCAGACATTCACAAACTAAAAATAATCCTAAAACATTCCATTCCATAGATCTAACTAGCTTCCATTAGTGGAATGGTGGTTTGAAACTTAAAAGAGTCTCAAACCTTATTTTTAAGGGTTACAAATAGTTATAAAGAACAAAATTGCAAACAACACTTAGATTCCAATTGATCTTCTCAAAACCACTTATTATGAAGAGCCTCAACCTTTAGAAATTCAAAACAATAGAAAACAAAAATTAAAGATGTACAAATCCAAAAAGATTGAAAAATCATAAAGAAGGCGTTGATTTCTGAAAATAGGGTACTCTTTATTACAAAATTGGTTACAAGATTCAAAGACTATCTTTTCCTCACCTTCTCCATGCTTTATAATGATGTTTACATTAGTTAAACTAACTGCCTATTCACCTTCATTCACCTAACCTTCCATTTTCCCAATTGACTCTTCATATTCTTGCTTTTTTATTTTTTTCCAAATTTGACAACTTTGTAATTTTTGTAGGTTTTGTATTTTTCATCATTTTGACCACCTAGAGACCTATAAGGGACTTAAATACATTGGAATTGATCTCAACATGACTCTTTTACATTTGAAAGCTCAAATTTTATGTTTTTTCCTTTTGAAGGCATTTAGTGACCAAGGTGCTCCTACACCATACAACTAGCCTACAAAACTTTCCAAGTCCCTTTAGAAACATGTTGTATCAACCTTGCTTGTTCTTTAACCTGCATATCAACTTCAAATTTGTCTTGTACTACTTCTCCTTCCCTTTTCTTAAATCTTCCAATTGCATTTGTCTTTTCCTTAAGCTTTGTCTTCATCACTATCTTCACTTGTCTTTTCTTTTCCTTTTTCCATCTCTCTTTGCCCATCAGGTTCACAATCATTCTTCTCATTCAAAAGGACACAAGACATTCCTTCCACAACTATCAACTTCCCTTTAACTCTCTCTCTCAACCAAAGTACATAGGACTATCCTTTCACATTGCTTATCTAAGCAATCTTTCCTCTTTTCCCACAATTCATCCTTGACCTTCTCTAACCAATCATCTTTTCATCTACTCCCATCATTGGAGTAATCTCAAACTAAATTTAAACTCTTCAAATGGCCACAAACTCAAGTGCTTCTTCAGACAGGTATCCATCTCCCCCACTGCTTTGCCACACCAACTTAGCAAACCATCCATCTTACCCAATAGTAGATCCTGGAAGATGCCTCACTCTCTCTATGCACCTTCTACCTAGCTTAATCTCCATTGGAGGATGGTGACCACAAACCTCAGCTTGTCTTCCAACACACAACTCCTCAGAACTCTTCCTCTCTATAGCTTAGATGGATCAAGCACCTGCAACCAACCAACCACTCAACAACAACTTAACCAACTGTTAGAATCAGCCAACTTTGATACCAATTGATGTAGAGCATCTACCAAAAACAACAAACCATGAAGGGTACTTCTGACCCTAACTCAACTTGAGAAGATCAATTAGCAAATCACCAAAAACTCACTTATCATTTCAACCAAAATTCATCAAATTCACAAGGCTTCTTAGCACCAAATCACCCAACCATTATTCCAAGCTTTCATCAGACTCTAGAACATCTTAACCATCATCATATTGATTGTACCAAAGCAAAACTTTGTTAGAAATCTTTGAACCAATCAACATTCACCAATAACACCTCCTTTCAAAGGAAAAAAAGAGAACCACTCATTCATTCTTGCTTCAAAAATGTTACCAGACCTTATAACAACTTTGAACAATCATACTTTGTTAGAAACAAACCAGTAATAGATCTTCATAACATTGGATCACCAAATTATTTAACCTTTATAGTCAAATACCACTTTGTATATAAGGTTCACATTGCTCAAACACCCAAGGAAACATTTTTTGTTTCTAGACCTTTCCCAAACCTTTTATACACCTTTAATATCATCACTTTGATAGGTAAAATACAAAGACAAACACTTAAATTTTTGTTTTCACAAAATTCCACTTTCTTGCAGTCATAGACCAAAATCCTAGTAGTAGGGAAACATGCCTAAAACAGGTATAATTTCAAACTCACATTGAATCTCTAGGGACTAAAATACCTTTAGGAACCCACTTCAACCTACTTCAACATACCACAAGAGCATATATACTTGTTTTGGAAAAGGTATGAGAACTAATAGTCTATTTGCTGCCAAAACACACCAATTAGGTCAAAATTACAAGGCAAGTACCCTTGGATCATCTTGGAAACATTAAAAAACCTTGGGCAGCATCTTAACTGGTCTCAAAACCTTCAAATCACCAACTTTTAGAAATAGAAAGGCTCAACAAAACACTGAACTACTAAACCCTTCATTTTAGGTTCCACCATGCTAAAAGGAGTGAGGGTTTTTTGAAAAAGAACATTGCAAACCTCAAATACACCTACCACCACTTCAAACATGTTATATTATGTTTTCCCAAGCTTAATCCACCATCACAAATCCCTAACACATGCTATTTCATCATTACCATACTTGTAGCCATCAACTTTCAAAGGAAAAACACAAAATTTCTAATGAATGTAGCACCAAAACCTTGTACCACAACTTCCCCTACACCTGAACACATTCACAAACTAAAAATAATCCTAAAACATTCCATTCCACCAATCTAACTAACCTCCATCGATGGAATGGTGGTTTGAAACTTAAAAGACTCTTAAACCTTGTTTTTAAGGGTTACAAACAGTTATAAAGAAAAAGTCTACAAACAACCCTTAGATTCCAATTGATCTTCTCAAAACCACTTATTATGAAGAGACTCAACCTTTATCAATTCAAACCAATAGAAAACAAAACTTAAAGATGTTGTATAGATCCAAAAATATTGAAAAATAACAAAAAAGGCGTTGATTTTTTAAAATAGGGTACTCTTTATTATAAAATTGGTTACAAGATTCAAACACTGCCTTTTCCTCACCTTCTCCATGCTTTATAATGATGTTTACATCAGTTAAACTAACTTCCTATTCACCTTCATCGACCTAACCTTCCATTTTCCCACTTGACTTCATATGTAATAACCCTCCTAGTTGCTAGTTGGACTCATTAGTTTTATGCTTTGATATGATACTTTGATACATTGATACTATGATGATACTATTTGGTGTGATTGGTTAGTTAGACATTTGATGATGCTGTTACTCCTTTTGTGGACATGATTATTTCATATGACATTGTGGTTGGTGATGTTAGTTGATTTTCCTGTTTATATTATGATGCAATGATTTAATAGATTATGCCATAAGATGAATTGTTAGTATTAGAAATGTTATTTTATCAATCATATTATAATTGTTAGAATAGATGTGATGAAGGACAGTGTAACATCACTCATTGCGAGTGCTCTGTTACGCTGCGATTCCTTCTCACAACACAATGCTTTGATTTATATATATATGCACATGTACACAACTTCGTTTGTATGCAGGAATTGCAGGTACATAGTCTCGATTCCACCTGCTTCGGCAGGACAGGGCGAGCACAAATAACCCAATGGTATAAAGTTGATACAGAGGTGACAATGAAGTTTTTCCGTTCCATGATGTCAGACCGCCTTGTTGCATGGTATTGTATGTTCTGTAGTTGTCAGGTTTTGTGGTTGTGGTTGCGTTATGTTGTGTAAAATTACTGTTGGTATTTCATATGTTGTGGTGTTTTCAATTTAAAAATTGTTGATTTAAAAATTAGATTAAATTGTATTTAAAATATTTAAATGTTTAGTTATTTGAAAAGCCATGTATTTTATTAAATGTTAAATGGTGGTTTTGTCAATGTAAATAAATTGCCAGGTGGAAGTTAATAATAAAAAAATAAATTAAATTAAATTTTGTGCATGAGCAAGGCTGGCAAAAAATGGAGTTTTTAAAATAATAATAATAATAATAATATGGACAAATGGAAAAATCTGGTGTGGGCAGAAAATGCAAGGCTGTTAATAGAAAATGGTTGTTGGGTTGCATGGAGGAAAAATGAAATATAGTGAGTTTTCGAAAAGGTTTTGAGGGGGAATTCTTTTGCTGGAAAAGTTTAGAGCAGTATTTCAGAAATTTATTTTTGAAATTAGGGAGAGAGTGCTGGAAGGTTTGGTGGGGAGAATCTGTCAAAAAGAAGAGGAAAGGAAGAAGAAGGGGAAGCTGGAAACGAGGTACGGAGGAAGGAGCGAAAGCTGTTCGAGGGGCTAATTGGAGCAAGATCTTCATCACATCTCAATAAACAGCAGTCCAGGTTTCACAAAAATCCCTTTTCTTTAATTGTTTAAAAATTTCAATTAAAATCATATTGTTTGGAACAATTTGGAAAGTTTGGGTTTCAATTAAAAACAGGGAAAATTTTGGGTTTCAAATAAAACAAAAAAATCTGGTTTCAATTTGATTTAGGGAAAATCTGGTTTATTTGCAAAAATCTGGGTTTCAATTTGATTTAGGGAAAATCTGGTTTATTTGCAAAAATTTGGTTTATTTGCAAAAATCTGGGTTTCAATTTGATTTAGGGAAAATCTGGTTTATTTGCAAAAATCTGGGTTTCAATTTGTTTTAGGAAAAAATCTGGTTTATTTACAAAAATTGGGGTTTCAAATGGATATAGGAAAAATCTGGTATTTACAAAAAAAAAACCTGGGAAAATCTGCTGTCTTGAAGGGATGGGGAAATATCTATTATTTGCTTCAAATTTTATTGTCCTGAAGAAATTTTATTTCTTCTCTGTGAATTTGTATTTTTCTGTATAAATTTATTGATGGAATTATATTTCTTCATTGGAATTTCTAGTTTATACAATGCCCTGGTTATCTAGTGATATATATATATATGTATATATATATTATATGTAATGTAAATTTCAATTCATTTTTTCCAGTTGTGTTATAGTTCTGGAAACTGGTTTTATATTTATTTATTTTTATTTTAGGGCCGAACTGGTCAGCGTCCGTCCCTGTTAAGGACGGAATTGTTATTTTAAAAACAAAATGAAAATTTTTAAAAAAATTGCATATATTAAAAATGTATATATAAAATTTTTAAAAAACAAATTTTTGTTTTTTAAAGGGGCTGGGAGGGGCGGACTGGCCGACCCCCCCCGTACCCCTGTGCGGCGGTTAAACGCTGCCGCACATCAGTCTTTAAGACTGCTGTGTGCGGCAGCCTCGACTGCCGTGCACAGCAGTCCTAAGGACTGCTGTGCGCAGTCCTTGCTTGGACTACCGTGCGCAGTCCATGCAAGGACTGCGACGGCAGTAGCTTTATTTTAATTGTTTTGTTTTTTATTGTTTATTTAGTTAGTTTATATTTTAAATTAAAATTATAAAACTTTACACATATGTTTATTCCGTTTTTTATTTATTAATTTCAGTTTAAATTTAAGTTGTATAAATTGATATATTTATATATATATATATGTTTATTTGTTTAATTTATATATATAAAATATAGGATGAATTATATTGTATTTATTTGCAATGCAATAAATAGATGGTAAATTAAATGGTTCTTTCATAGAAATATAATTGTTTTGGAAATAGAATGTTAATGAACTTAATTGATCGTCGCTTTTTACGGAATTAATAATTGATCATGAGAAAATCGTAATGCTCCTTGTCTTATCTGCTTGAGTAGAGATGTCATAGTGTTTTGAGTTCATCGAATTATGCGTAGTTTCATTCTGCTTTTGTGTTGGCTTTAATGTCGATGTGGGAACCCGGTTGTTGGCTTGAAACCTTTGTTCCAGAGGCTGGTTTATTTTTGGGATGTTATTCTCGTTTTGAATTTATCTTTGGAGTTGAAAGCTTATGGTTCATGTTTGGAAGGGTTGAACGGTATTGTTAAGTCTTTCGGTTATGAGTTTTGCGAGAGGGTTAGTGCCTCGCTTGTTCTTGCTTTGGTATCATGCTTATTTGTGGAGGTTCAACCCTTGTCTTGTTTCAATTTACTGTTAGGGGTCTTAGGGAGAGTGGCTCTTTGTGGGGGCCTGGCGCCTCGGTTAAGAGGAAGTGCACAGGAGAACCCACGAAGAGTAGTTAAACAAGTGATAACTTAAAAATAGAATTAGGGGGATGGGTAGTAAACCACTCAAGATAAAAGAAATTGGATTCCTCATCTATGCATTAGGGCTATCATAGATTAATGATAGATTGAGAAGGCCGTGGTCGGCAAAGTCATAATCTTGTCCTCATGAGAGGTTATTGGCTCCGCACGAGCTACCCTATGGTGTCGGCGCCTCAAGTAGGAGGAAGAGCCAGGAGATCCATAGATGGGTGCTGGCACCTCAAGTTGGAGGAAGAGCCAGGAGATCCCATGAGAGCTGTGCGATGACACTCTCCACTAGACTTCCTATTTGCCTTGTTGTTTTTGCCTCTGGAAATGTATTTTGGACTTGGATGTTGTATCAGTTTCCTTAGCTTTGTACTCTTATTGTTGATTCGGATTCTTGTGTTCGCGATTATGAGTATACTTTGGTGATTTGATATTGTCATTGCTTGGTGTAATTATACTCTCTGAATTTGTATTTGAGTTTGTACCTTGTTGTCATGGAGTCGGTTTGACAGTCATGGTCGAGTTAACTTCATTGACACCTCTGAGCACGGGGGGTGAGTTATCTTTAATTCACATGGTTGGGTGGAACGTGCTCCGCACCCGTTGTGTTCCCATCAGCATCCTTTGTTCGCAGCTTTTCCGCAGTTGGAGTTGTACCAGTGTTCACCTTGTTATTCAACATTCATTGTAAATTGTATTATCCCAATTGTTTGGGAATTTCATTGTAATTATTATATCAAAGATTGTAATGTAACATTATAGCAATGATGTAATAGTTAGGATTCAATGTAATTATTTGAGGAGACTCATTTGATTGTATTATGCGGTACCTTAATATTAATGCTCTTGGTTTATGGAAGCACATTTATTCATGGTTATTATATTGTAAATGGTTATTTGGTTTATCATTATCTTTAATTTCCATTTGTGGTTGCAATGTAACCTCGCGTGCCCCAGAGAACTCAGTGTGTTAATGTGATGTATTATGTTATGTGATTATAGTTAATGTATTATAAGTTTAAGTTAATTGCTTTAAACAAAAAAAAAATTATTTCCTTTTGGGTTCTCTGGGGTTTGCACGGCGGGCGTTACAACTTGGTATCAGAGCTAGGTTTGCAAACGCTGGGGTCTCTGGGTAGTTAGGTCCATTAAGTAACCTCTCGTTTGAATTCTGGAGCTTATTTGTACCTTTATCTTGTTGTGCAGAAGTATGCCTCGAGGTAGAGGACGAGGCCAAGCAAGAGGCCGCGGTGCTGGTCGTGGAGCAAACCGGCGAAGTCCCTCAGTTCCCAGTTCTCATGGTTCTGAGCATGAGGAACAACCGAGTCTTCACAATAATCCATCAGGTGGTCAGAACCCAGGGCAGCCTAGATTAGACGGTTCATTACAGCATATCCTTGGAGAAATTCTGGCTCGTTTGGGACCCAGGCCAGAGGAGGAGCCACAGATTGAAAGAGAAAGAGAAAGGTCACCGAGGCGGAGGGGAATAACTTTTGACCAGGATGCAGTTTTAGCAGGCCATATGAGGGATTTGTTGAGAGCCTGCCCAATCGGTTATCTTCGGACACCTCGTGAGGTGAATGCAGCTCGGGGAAACTCTGGCTAATTGACTTAGATCGTCGCCGCCATAAGCGCACCCTTACTTTAGCAATGCATTGCTCTGCACGGCTATGATTTGCGAGGTTTCTAGATCTTACTCGTGGCTGCCTGGAGTAACGTAAAAATTGCACCCTGGATATCGTGATGGTCACCAGAATTATTCTGATGTGTCTGTACTCATTTTCTCTCGCACATTGAGGTGCCGCAGGTTTACCGGAAGCCTGGCTGATCTCGCATTTGTTCATGTCGTGCTGGAACAAGATGAGCTTGCTTCTATGAGTTGAAGCAATACACAGGGATTAGCCACGATGAAGGTATGTTAGTGCAGCACTTTGTTCGGGGCCTTAATGCCCGCATCAGTGGTGGTGTACGAGTCTTCGAGCTAAAGACGATGGAAATGGCAATTGAGAAGGCTCGCTTTGGCGGAGGAAGTGAGGCTGGAGAACTCTGGCCAAGGCCTGCGCTGAGTGCAGACAAGGCACCTACTCGGTTTGCAGCACTCATGGGGTCACCGTGGAGCGTGATCTTCCGTAACGTTTCAACCCTCGGTTGGCTAGCGCCGTTGCGCCAGAACTCTAATCTCCCAGAGGCACCTCAGCCCAAGGATCTAACAGTGAAATCAGCAGTCCAAGTTTGGATACAGAACGCTTTGCATAGCCTACCCCTAGTATCCAAATTACCAATCGTGGAGCTTCCAGCTCAAATGCCCACTCAAAGGTGGGTTTTGGCAGGGCATCGGGTGTTACTCAGGGCGGACAATATTACTACTGTGTCCTCAGAAGAGCACTTCAGGTTTTAATCAGAGGCCAGTTGGTTCAGAGCCAATAGTAGGTGATGCAGGGAGGTCCCATCGTGTATTTGTTGCAGTGGATAATCGACAGGCAGACCACCAGAGCACTGTTATTGAGACGTCAGGTGTGTTACATGATTCTAGCATTTCTATACTTTTTGATTCCGGTGCATCTGATTCCTTTATATCTCCTTTAGTGGTTGAGCGATGTGGACTGGTGGCAACTAGTCAAGGTGAGAAATGGCAAGTTGAATTGGCTTCAGGCTCAAAGCTTGTTGTAGAGAAGCTTGTGCAGGATTGTAGCTTGAGTATAGGGGCTTTGTCAACTAAAGTAAACCTCAGAATCCTACCACTCGGCTCATATGATGTTGTCTTGGGCATGGACTGGTTGAGTGCACACCGTGCTATAATTGATTGCCGCCGTAAAGCGGTGCGGTGCTTTGATGATTCTGGAAAGGAGGTGGAAATCGTGGGTGTTCAAAAACCCGTTTCTTTGCGAATGATCTCTGCCATGCAGCTCAAAAGGTACTTTCGACAGGGTTGTCAGCTCTTTGTTGTATCTTTGAGTGACTTGGAGTCAGAGGATAGTCAAGGGGTGTCGTTGGAATAGTACGCTCTCCTTAAGGAGTTTTCTGATGTGTTTCCAGAAGAGATACCTGGTATGCCACCTAAGCGAGATATAGACTTCAGGATTGATCTGGTATCTGGAGCTGAGCCAATATCTCGAGCTCCATATCGGATGACAACGCAGGAACTTCAAGAACTCCGTTTGCAGCTGGAAGAGTTGTTGGCTAAGGGCTTTATCCGTCCAAGTGTTTCTCCTTGGGGAGCACCTGTGATTTTTGTGAAAAAGAAGGATGGTTCTCTTCGCTTGTGTATTGATTACAGACAGTTGAACAAGGTAACAGTGAAGAACCGATATCCATTACCCAGAATTGATGATCTTTTCGATCAGATAAAAGGGGCAAAGGTGTTCTCTAAGATTGATCTCAAGTCAGGATATCATTAGTTGAGGATTGCTGATCCAGACATTCATAAAACAGCATTTCGTACTCGGTATGGACATTACGAGTTCACCGTGGTGCCGTTCGGGTTGACGAATGCACCTTCAGTCTTTATGAGCCTAATGAATGGAGTGTTCAGAACATTCTTGGATAGATTCGTCCTTGTGTTTCTCGATGACATTCTGATTTATTCTAGGTCTATGGAGGAACATGAGGAGCATCTAAGACAGGTGTTGCAGTGCTTAAGGAGTAATCAGTTGTTTGCCAATCTCAAGAAATGTGAATTCTATAAGACTGAAGTTCAGTATTTGGGCCATGTGATTTCTGGTGAGGGAATTTTGGTTGATCCTGCAAAGATCCAAGCTATTGTGGATTGGCCCGCACCCACAAATGTCTCAGAAATTCACAGCTTTATGGGACTTGTAGGGTACTATAGGCGTTTTGTCCAAGGGTTTTCTAGGTTGGCTCATCCTATCACTTCCTTGCAGAGGAAGGGAAAGAAGTTTCTTTGGTCCGAGTAGTGTCAGTTGGCTTTCCAGACCTTGAAGGACAAGCTAACTAGTGCTCCAATCTTAGCAGTTCTTGATCCATCAGGTGATTTTGTTGTGTGTACTGATGCTTCATTGGAAGGCTTAGGGGCTTTGTTGATGCAGGAGGGGTGAGTGATTGCTTATGAATCACGAAAGCTTAAGGATCATGAACTCAATTACCCCACTCATGACTTGGAGTTAGTTGCAGTTGTGCATGCCTTAGTAAGGTGGCGACACTTTCTCCTTGGTCATCAGTTCGAGTTGCATATAGATCATCGTAGTCTACAGTACATCTTTACGCAGCCGAACCTAAATGCAAGGCAGAGAAGGTGGATGGAATTCTTGTGCGAATATGATTTTGAGGTAAAGTATATTTAGTTTAAAGAGAATGTGGTGGCAGATGCGTTGAGTAGACACAAGCATGAGATTTCTGCTATGGCTCTTGAGGTTGATTTGAAAAGTCAGATTCTTGTAGCTCTTTCTTCAGATGATTGGTATCAAGTAGTGAAATCAGAGATTGAGTCGAGCAGACCTTTGGAAGGAATTTTTTTTGGATATTCTATGGATTCAGATGGTGTTTTTCATTTTGGAGGCCGAATGTATGTACCTCCTGCAGAGGGTCTTCGTACCCTAATCTTGACTGAAGCTCATAGAGCTCCTTATTCAGCACACCCAGGAGTTAAGAAAATGTACGCTGACCTTCGCTCACTATATTTTTGGCCTGGGATGAAGCGTGACATTGCTGATTTTGTGGCTAGGTGTCTAGAATGTCAGAGAATTAAGGCCGAGCATCATCATCCGGCAGGTTTGTTGCAGCCTCATCTTGTTCCGGAGTGGAAGTGGGACATTATTTCCATGGATTTCATTGTCGGGTTGCCTATGTCTTCCAGGCGACACGACGCTATCATGGTCACTGTTGATAGGTTGACCAAGGTAGCCCATTTCTCTCCCATCCGATCTTCCTATACTGCTTCAGTGGTGGCTAGGGTGTTCATGGAAGACATTGTTCGATTGCATGGGATACCGCAATTGCATGGGATACCGCGCAAGATTATTTCTGATAGAGATCCGGTATTCACATCTGCTTTATGGACATCTTTGCAGCGGTCCTTAGGGACTAAGTTGAATTTTAGTTCTGCCTACCATCCTGAGACAGATGGTCAGACTGAGAGAGTTAATCAGGTGCTTGAGGATATGCTTCGCATGTATGTCATGGACCAACAATCTCGTTGGGAAGATTATCTGCATTTGGTTGAGTTTGCCTATAACAATGGTTATCATAGTTCGATTGGCATGGCTCCATTCCAGGCTTTATATGGTCGTCCTTGTCATACCCCTTTGAGCTGGGATCGATTGGAGGACAGGTTTCTTCTTGGACCTGAAATGCTTCGTGATATGGAGCAGCAGGTAGCTCGCATCCGAGAGCATCTTATAGCGGCTCAGGACAGGCAGAAGAAGTTTGCTGATGCACACAGAGTTGATCGGCAGTTTGCAGTAGGTGATCGAGTGTTTCTTCGAGTTCGTCCTCGGAAGAGCCCTATTCGTTATGGAAAGGGTTCTAAGCTTGCACCCCGTTTTGTGGGTCCGTTCGAGGTGCTAGAGCGTATTGGTCCTGTTGCCTATCGCCTGGCCTTACCACCCAGTCTGTCGCGGGTTCACGATGTGTTTCATGTTTTTGTTCTTAGGCCTTATTTTCCAGATGTTACTCATGTACTTGATTGGAATGCTCTACAGGTCGAGGACGGGCAGCTAGCTCTAGAGCCCGTGGCCGTGGTGCAGCACAAAGACTCATTCTCAGAGGCAGGGATATTGAGCAGGTGAGGGTCCAGTGGGACCCCAATGATGAGACTTCAGCGACATGGGAGGATGCTTCCCGTATCAGAGAATCCTACCCTTATTTGTTTTCTGGCTTACAGGAGTAAGCCGAATTTAAGGGGGGGAGGATGTAATAACCCTCCTAGTTGCTAGTTGGACTCATTAGTTTTATGCTTTGATCTGATACTTTGATACATTGATACTATGATGATACTGTTTGGTGTGATTGGTTAGTTAGACATTTGATGATGCTGTTACTCCTTTTGTGGACATGATTATTTCATATGACATTGTGGTTGGTGATGTTAGTTGATTTTCCTGTTTATATTATGATGTAGTGATTTAATAGATTATGCCATGAGATGAATTGTTAGTATTAGAAATGTTTTTTATCAATCATATTATAATTGTTAGAATAGATGTGATGAAGGACAGTGTAACATCACTCATTGCGAGTGCTCTGTTACGCTGCGATTCCTTCTCACAACACAATGCTTTGATTTATATATATATATGCACATGTACACAACTTCGTTTGTATGCAGGAATTGCAGGTACATAGTCTCGATTCCACCTGCTTCGGCAGGACAGGGCGAGCACAAATAACCCAATGGTATAAAGTTGATACAGAGGTGACAATGAAGTTTTTCCGTTCCATGATGTCAGACCGCCTTGTTGCATGGTATTGTATGTTCTGTAGTTGTTAGGTTTTGTGGTTGTGGTTGTGTTATGTTGTGTAAAATTACTGTTGGTATTTCATATGTTGTGGTGTTTTCAATTTAAAAATTGTTGATTAAAAATTAGATTAAATTGTATTTAAAATATTTAAATGTTTAGTTATTTGAAAAGCCATGTATTTTATTTAATGTTAAATGGTGGTTTTGTCAATGTAAATAAATTGCCAGGTGGAAGTTAATAATAAAAAAATAAATTAAATTAAATTTTGTGCATGAGCAAGGCTAGCAAAAAATGGAGTTTTTAAAATAATAATAATAATAATAATATGGACAAATGGAAAAATCTGGTGTGGGCAGAAAATGCAAGGCTATTAATAGAAAATGGTTGCTGGGTTGCATGGAGGAAAAATGAAATATAGTGAGTTTTTGAAAAGGTTTTGAGGGGGAATTCTTTTGCTGGAAAAGTTTAGGGCAGTATTTCAGAAATTTATTTTTGAAATTAGGGAGAGAGTGCTGGAAGGTTTGGTGGGGAGAATCTGTCAAAAAGAAGAGGAAAGGAAGAAGAAGGGGAAGTTGGAAACGAGGTACGGAGGAAGGAGCGAAAGCTGTTCGAGGGGCTAATTGGAGCAAGATCTTCATCACATCTCAATAAACAGCAGTCCAGGTTTCACAAAAATCCCTTTTCTTTAATTGTTTAAAAATTTCAATTAAAATCATATTGTTTGGAACAATTTGGAAAGTTTGGGTTTCAATTAAAAACAAGGAAAATTTCTGGGTTTCAATTTGAATTAGGGAAAATCTGGTTTATTTGCAAAAATCTGGGTTTCAATTTGTTTTAGGAAAAAATCTGGTTTATTTACAAAAATTGGGGTTTCAAATGGATATAGGAAAAATCTGGTATTTACAAAAAAAAAACCTGGGAAAATCTGCTGTCTTGAAGGGATGGGGAAATATCTATTATTTGCTTCAAATTTTATTGTCCTAAAGAAATTTTATTTCTTCTCTGTGAATTTGTATTTTTCTGTATAAATTTATTGATGGAATTATATTTCTTCATTGGAATTTCTAGTTTATACAATGCCCTGGTTATCTAGTGATATATATATATATGTATATATATATTATATGTAATGTAAATTTCAATTCATTTTTTCCAGTTGTGTTATAGTTCTGGAAACTGGTTTTATTTTTATTTATTTTTATTTTAGGGCCGAACTGGTCAGCGTCCGTCCCTGTTAAGGACAGAATTGTTATTTTAAAAACAAAATGAAAATTTTTAAAAAAATTGCATATATTAAAAATGTATATATAAAATTTTTATTAAACAAAAAAAAAATTAAAAGGGGCTGGACGCCGACCTCCGCATCTCGCGGCGTTAGCTGGCTGCCGCACAATAGTCTTTAAGACTGCTGTGCGCGGCAGCCTCGGCTGCCGTGCACAGCAGTCCTAAGGACTGCTGTGCGCAGTCCTTGCTTGGACTGCCGTGCGCAGTCCATGCAAGGACTGCGACGGCAGTAGCTTTATTTTAATTGTTTTGTTTTTTATTGTTTATTTAGTTAGTTTATATTTTAAATTAAAATTATAAAACTTTACACATATGTTTATTCCGTTTTTTATTTATTAATTTTAGTTTAAATTTAAGTTGTATAAATTGATATATTTATATATATATATATGTTTATTTGTTTAATTTATATATATAAAATATAGGATGAATTATATTGTATTTATTTGCAATGCAATAAATAGATGGTAAATTAAATGGTTCTTTCATAGAAATATAATTGTTTTGGAAATAGAATGTTAATGAACTTAATTGATCATCGCTTTTTACAGAATTAATAATTGATCATGAGAAAATCGTAATGCTCCTTGTCTTATCTGCTTGAGTAGAGATGTCATAGTGTTTTGAGTTCATCGAATTATGCGTAGTTTCATTCTGCTTTTGTGTTGGCTTTAATGTCGATGTGGGAACCCGGTTGTTGGCTTGAAACCTTTGTTCCAGAGGCTGGTTTATTTTTGGGATGTTATTCTCGTTTTGAATTTATCTTTGGAGTTGAAAGCTTATGGTTCATGTTTGGAAGGGTTGAACGGTATTGTTAAGTCTTTCGGTTATGAGTTTTGTGAGAGGGTTAGTGCCTCGCTTGTTCTTGCTTTGGTATCATGCTTATTTGTGGAGGTTCAACCCTTGTCTTGTTTCAATTTAATGTTAGGGGTCTTAGGGAGCGGTGCCTCGGTGGGGGGCTCCTACGCCTGCTAAGAGGCGTGCAGAGAACTCACTGGCAGTGAGTTAAACGTATGATGACCAAAAATAGAATTTAGGGATGGGTGAAATCCACTCATGATAAAAGAAACTGGATTCCCTCATCTATATTTAGGGCTTATCATGACGCTTTAACATATTCTGAGAAGCAATGAGCTGGCAAAGTCGCTAACTGTCCTCATGGAGAGGGTTATCACCCCTACACCCTTACAGAAATGGCTATGTAGTGTTATTTCTGTATATCCATGTAGGATGGGTGCTTGACCAAGTTGGAGTGAAGGAGATCCCATGGTAGCCTAGCTTACATTCTCCCACCAGACTCCCTCATGGCCTCGTTGTTTTCAGCCTCCCGGCGGCTTCTGGGACTGGGATGCTGTACTCAGCCTGAAGCCTAATTCTGGCTGCTGATTCCATTCCTTTGCAAGCCCCCATTTACATATGTTCTCGGGTGATTTCGATATTGTCACTACTAAAATTTGATGTACTCTCTCGACTCTAGGGATGAGTTGTACCTTGTTGTCATGGAGTCAGTTTGACAATCATGGTCGAGTTAACTTCATTGGCACCTCTGAGCACGGGGGGTGAGTTATCTTTAATTCACATGGTTGGGTGGAACGTGCTCCGCACCCGTTGGGTTCCCCATCAGCATCCTTTGTTCGCAGCTTTTCTACAGTTGGAGTTGCACCAGTGTTCACCTTGTTATTCAGCATTCATTGTAAATTGTATTATCCCAATTGTTTGGGAATTTCATTGTAATTATTATATCAAAGATTGTAATGTAACATTATAGCAATGATGTAATAGTTAGGATTCAATGTAATTATTTGATGAGACTCATTTGATTGTATTATGCGGTACCTTAATATTAATGCTCTTGGTTTATGGAAGCACATTTATTCATGGTTATTATATTGTAAATGGTTATTTGGTTTATCATTATCTTTAATTTCCATTTGTGGTTGCAATGTAACCTCGCGTGCCCCAGAGAACTCAGTGTGTTAATGTGATGTATTATGTTATGTGATTATAGTTAATGTATTATAAGTTTAAGTTAATTGCTTTAAACAAAAAAAAATTATTGCCTTTTGGGTTCTCTGGGGTTTGCACGGCGGGCGTTACATCATATTCTTGTTTTTTTTGCCTTTTCCCCAATTTGACAACTTTGCAATTTTTGCAATTTTTGCATTTTTCATCATTTTGACCACCTAGATATCTATTAGGGACCTAAATACATTGTAATTGATCTCAACATGACTCTTTTACATGATTTTACATTTGAAAACTCAAAATTACATTTTTTCCTTTTGAAGGCATTCAGTGACCAAGGTGCTCCTACACCAAAAACCTGTCACTTTCTACCTACCCACACTCTGCCATTGATCAAAATTTTCTAAAATGGTTTTTGGGTTTGGTGTGCCTCATTTTTGTCTTTTTGGATCATTTTTAAATTCTTGATTTTGTTATCATATGAGAAAGTTATGGTCGGTTTATTGAGATTGGGTCTCATAATTATGACCCAAACATCCAACAACATGGAAAGCTTGTGGTCAACATGCAAATGCATGCAAAGAAAGCAATTGAACATGTAATAACATGCATGCCATGTGGTACCACCTAGAAATTAGATTCCCAAATAGAATATTCCACCATTTATGCCTTTGAAACATTTACTAGAACATAATTCCTCAAAATTACATTTACAATTTTTGCCACAAGGATTATTACTAAGTTGCAAATCAAAATATTTATTCTCCTAATCCCATAGCCCTTATTGAAAATAAACTAAATTAAAAGAACATTTTTTTTTCGTGATGCAAGATTTCTAGTACCCCTAAATGCTCCTGCATCACTCTACTCTCTTAATATTATTATTATTATGACTCATTCATACAACTATATCGAGGATCTTAAGAAGTTTTGTGTTGTGTATAGAAAGTTATCAATGCTAGAGTTCAACTATGTATGCTATAGTTGTTTCTATATTTAGTATATGGGTATGTGTAGGATCATGGTGGGCCAAAAAGTGGTGATATGATGGGTATGTGTAGGGTATGTGGCTAATGAATTTTTTCTTACCCAAAATTGATGAAACAAAAATGGTTTTTAAAGGAGATTCTCATCTTTCCACCAATATAAATTATGCTTTACTTTGAATTTAATAATTAATTATTATTCATTTTCTATTTGAATTACAACTAAAGTCTTGATTGATAGGTTGATTGAAAAACATCTATAGCTTTCAAATGGTATCACATTTTTTGAATCTGAAACATGTGTCACATTCTATGCTTCACATACTATAGGATTAAAAATAAAAATTGAACTTCATGAAGTTTTGACCAAGTTAAGGTGGTCGGACATATGAGTTTTTATATTTTTAAAAGTTGTAATAAAAATAAATTAATTATTTACTTGGAAAAAATTACAAAAAATATGCATCACATTGAGACATGAGTCCTTTACTTATATCCAAAATATTATAAAAATATATTATCATATTATTGCGGTTAGGGTGGTCAGATAGACACCTACTTCTTATTTTTTCCCTGAAATTTAAGTACTACTACATTGAAATTTCAAATTTTCACCAAATAGATTTTTTTAAAAATAAACCTAGTAGTTTGGAAACTACATTCAATTTGCTACAGATTCTATTCTTACATATTTTTGAAATAATATAGATAACTTATTCAAATTTTTATGCCAAGTTGCCTAACTCTGATTTTTCTAATTTTTTTGCCACTTAAGGGCCTATTTTTTCCATGATGATCCTACACATACCCATATAAGTGTGGGAGACTCCACATTTTCTTAAGAGAACATCTTGATGATGTGGTTCTAATGGTAGTCTCTCTAATGTTAATGTGATGAGAAACTGAAGTAATATCACATCTAGAAGATGTTTACTTTGAGAAGTGTGTGTTGGTTTGGAGTTTTTGTGTTCAGGTCCTATTCTTGGTCAACCTAATATATGACATGTATTACGAAGATTAATTATAATTTTTGGATGATAGTTAGATCCCTTATAGATCTAAGCCGACTTGAAATGATGCACCACATGGATAAAAAGAGGTTTTAAATTTTATATGGTGCTAATAAGAGCTATTTTTTTATTGGTTTGTTTACATCTAATTAGGCCGACCTAATTGATGTATGAGACATACTTTTGTATATATATATATATGAGATTTTTTGGAATAGAAAGAGCATGTAGAATGAGTGAGTGAGAGATGTGTATGATGTGAAGAAATGTGACCTTAATGATTTATCAGATGCAAATAATGTATTGTGGGAGAAGTCAAGGATCAAAGCAAAATTGTTATGTGACTGCTAAGCAAAGCAATACTTCACATTTAGAGCCTCGTTGGAACTAAACTAAGCACATAGAAGGTGTATTCCATCAGTTCATACTTTTGGCAGTGAGCCATATCTTTTTCTATCTTGTTGGTTAGCCATTTCAAATTGTATTCTACTTGTGAGCCTTTTAAGGACAATAATTCCTGGCAATGAGCCCTATAATATACTGTATCTGGATATATTATATTGTGAGCTAATCCTCATCGTGGTTTTTCCCATAGTTGGTTTTCCATGTAAAAATATGGTGTTGATGTGTTTTGTGGAGTCACGTTCATTTCAATTTCTTCATTCTTGTTTGCAGTTATATGTGATTTAATAATTGGGTGGTTTACAGCTATATAGTTTAATAGAATAATGATTCAACCCCCCTCTCAATTTTCTAGACAATCAATAGGAAATTAGTAAGAGAATAAAATAGAAGAAAGAGATCATTACATTCTACCACATACATTTGAATTTGTAGGTCTTTAAGCTTATTTTTAGATTTTTTCAAGCCTTATTTCATGATTGAAGATTTATGCCAATAGAAGAGCATGATAGATTCTAGGTTTGGGAGATGGATTTGGCCATTTCCTTCAACCTAATGACTTGTTTCCTATTTTTTCTCATCTTCAAGCTTCATCCTATTTGTAGCCTAAAGCAAGGTATCATTATGTTTTAGATTTCCTAAGGGTGTTTTGAATTTCTCTTAGGTAGATTTTGTCATTTTCATATAGTAATCCTTCTCTAACACACTTGAGTAAGGTTTTATGCATTTTTAGCTCATAACCTTAGATACACTTAAGGTTAGGGAACAAACACTATTATCAATCCATTTTATTGGTTATTATGGAGGTAGAAATACCAAAATAGGGGTTTTTGGTGAGGAAAAATCCTATATAGCCACCCCCATCTCTTTTGTATATTTATTGTAGGTCAAGGTCCAAAGACAAAGGTTTACAGGGAATACATCATAGAGTAGATAGAGAGCTACAAGATCAAATTTGAATTTTTAGAAAAGGCCTACAAGGACCCATACACCCTGGGGTGTCTTTGTCCTCCATTTCATGCCAGATCCAACTTTTTGTGATAGGTAGACATCACTCATCACTTCCCAGATCTACTTGCAAGTTTTTGTTTCAATTTTTAAATCATTGGAATATTTTAATTTTTTATATTGGGATACATAGTTGAATTAGGTTAATCATAGAAAATCAATTTCAGTCCATTTATAAGGCTCAAAAGGATCAAATCCGAGTATGATTGAATCACCCTCATGGTTGAAATTCAATACAAACACCTTATTTATTTGCATCCTAATGTACCTTTGAAAAGGAGAAAAATCAATCCTAGTTTTTATGCACTAAAATTAGGTTTTCATTTTTCTTATGTTACAAAGATTTTAGAGTCACAAAGAAATATGTTTCTCCACATTACCAACACAACAAATATTTATTTAATCATAATAATAATGGATTACACATCCTTATTTAGATTAAAAAAATGTATGACATTATATATCTCTATTTGATAGAGGTAACTATTCAAGTTCTTCCTCTCTCAGAGTCTAACAAAACAAACTTGGAAGGGGGATCTAGACATAATTACTCATTAAATTTCTTTCCTAGAACAAGCATGTTATGAGCACACCCAAAGTTCCAACCATGAACCATAAATAGTTTCTTATGTTTAAATTAGCTTTCAGGAATGGTATTTTATTGTTTCACTCACTTCCCTTTTTCTATCTTGATGCACTCAAGGGCATCAAAAATAGTTTCAAAGTTAGAGATCCATACTTCTCCTTCATAAATCATAGTTTTCTCAATTTTATTTTTAGTTTTCTTTGGCTTCCTATCCTTTCCATTTTTCTTCTAAGCCTTTGATTTTCTCATTTTTTCATTCAAGGAAAACATAACATTATATTATTGATAACTTGTGCTTGGAAAGAAATATTTTATTTTATTTATCTTGTTGATAACTTCAACACAATATGCTCATAGGTCCTCATATTTAAACCATTCTCTAATAACATGTGAAAAAACCCAACTAGCTCATTGAATGAACACACCAATTTATTTTTAAATAACATAATTGAAAACATCACATTAAGATAGAATTTTCCTAAAAATCAATTTCACACTTCATGCAATATTATATTAGAGTTGAAATGTGTTGGAACTATGGGAAACACTGAGAGGGGGGTGAATCATTGTTTCAATAATCAACTTCAAATTTAATTGTTTTTCAAAGCACAAAATTTCTTTATAATCATGAAAATTTCAATTTTAAGAATGTGCTCAAATGTGATAGCCAAAATCAGATCTTTTAAACCACATGAAGAACTCAAAAGATGCATAACACAAAAGAACCATAACACAGTATTTTCATGAGTGGAAAACCCTCATAGGGATAAAAAAACCACTCGAGAAAATGCCTCACTGGCTTAACAAAATTTCCTTGATTACAAAGCCTCACTGGCTACTTTTTAAGCCTCACTAGCAAAGCCTCACTGGCTACATAAAATGCCTCACCAGCTACACAACTATCTCACTGGAAAACACAATTTCCTCACTAGAGAAACACAACTGCCTCACTGGAAAAACATAGCTTCACTGGATTTTTCATGTTACTACAGCCTCACTAACATTCATGGTAGCCTCACTAACTTCCATGGTAGTAATTTCCTCACTGGAAAGATACAACCTCGTTGGAAAAAGGTCAATCTTTATCTCACTAACATGACCTTACAACATTCTATAGATTTTGAAACAATAAAAGATAGAGGGTTTCTCTGTTTCACTACAAAGCATTTCTTGATTATCTCATTTTCATTTGAGACTCAAGAGTCTAAATGTATAAACAATTACAATTTGCACTTAAAGTGCCTTCTTATTGCTCATCACAAACTTCTTCATCAAATGCTTCAACATGATTATAAAAGTAAATGCAATTCATATAGCATGGCTATGTGATATCAACATGATAACCAACCAACTGTAGTATAGGGTTTCAAAAGAAACCTCTCTTTATAGAACAAAGTAATCATAACATCTAAAACAAAAAAATTCTAGCAATCTAAATCTCCAACTCACAATGTAATAGCATTTTCAAATGCCCATTTTCATGAAACTAAGGTTTTGAGAGAAACCTCTACATTCAAAGCATAATGAGCATAAAACAGTTGAACATTGTTTCTTACTATCTCAAAATTTTCAATGCACTCTCTCACCATAAGTCATTCTCAAACATCTGAAATATATAGCAATGAAGAACCCACCAAAATTCGATAACACCATAACTCAGTTTAGAACAGAATGTAACTAAAAATTTAAACTACACAAACCACTGTATCTTCAAACTGTACATGGCCACGTTGTCAAAGAAATCTTGGTTAGTTTGTTGTCCTCTAAACTTCTTCCAAGCCCTAATTTGGTTGTGAACAAATGATGCCTTGTATTTGCAAAAACAATGACATTTAGGAACAACTATGTCAATATACCTTTTCCAATGAAACTCTCACAACCACTAATCATTATGTCACTCACATTTTATTTACATGAGAGTAATAAAATACTTCAACCTTTATGCCTCATAATCACCAATGCACAAAAACTATATGTCATTCAAACTATAATATGCCAATTAACCAAGTTCACTATAATCATTTCTTTGGCCAATGTAATGAAACCTTTTAAACCACCTTATCAATAGTCAATGAAACCATGATAAAGTTCCCTTTTCACAAATATGCATTGTGTCTTCAAAGGTATTAAATATTAAGACAAGTCTCATGTAATAGTGTTGTCCCAAGGCCCCTAAATAAATGTTACCTCAACATCTAAAACAAGTGTAGAGGTTAGTCACCAGGTATCAAATCAAAGATGCACAAATGTATCAATGTGTCCAAAGAACTATAAGCACATAAAGTATTTCTACCTCAATAAATTTTCATTGCTTATTCAAAGTCAACCAAACCAAGCTATCTTGCATAAATGAATAAATGATGAACCATAAGCAGTATGAAGCATGAACACTTTGCCACTATAGTGATCAACACTGAAATGCCTTCTCTAAGATCTTCCTTGAAGCAATGAACACTTTTGAACCTTTGACATCAATGAAAAACTATGACAAAGCCAAAAAAATGAATAATCACATTTATTCCATTTTTATTTCAATTGTGCATATAAGATTACAATGTTTACAATAATCTAGATAAAGTTACTAATCTATAGTAAGTATCCTAAATACAATTACATATGTCATCATCACTTGATGAGAGAATTATAATACAAAAATAATACATCAATAAGAACCACAAAGTCTATCTCAAATAATCCATGTCTTTGGAATTTGACTAAAACAAAGATAGCATAACCTAATTGATTTACCTCCAACCATGGACCAATGGTCTCCTACACACCTTCCTTTTGGAAGTGACCCTACTTTTCGTGAGGATAGTAGATCCTGGTAAAATTTTGGTTGTCATTCCATCCGAGATCTTGCGTTGTATTTTTAAGGCATCTAATCTATCAAGAAATCCTCTAAATTTCCTCTAGTCATGGATGATATTTATTATTTTAGTGCAAACACTATGAACGAACAAAGAAAACAAAAATTTTACATTACTTTTGCCAATTTTTTCATATATAATATACGTAAAACTTATGTAGTTGTATGTTCACATATACCACTATCTCAAACAAGATATTGACAAAATATTTTACATTCATCTATAAACTTAAAATGAAAATAAGACTCGTTTGAAGTTTCACTATTCAAATATATTTTTCAAGCCAAGAATTTAATTACAATTCCCCTCAAAGAAAGCAAAATTTATAGTTTCATTTTAAAACTAACTTATTATCTTACAAAAATATTTACTTTATCCCATAAGTTTATTCTTTTCCAAAATTGATTCATATCTCTAAGCCCAAGGAAGTCACTATAGAATTTTTCATTTACATTATATTATATATATATATATATATATATATTCAAACTTGCAAAACTACTAATAATTAAACAAAAAATTTAATTTTGACCATTATATCTAGAAAAGAAAAATTTGCAAGCCAATCATTTTTTTAAAAACATATTCACAAATAAATTCAACTAATACAGGAAATTTACTACTTACAAGGCAGAATTAACTAAGTTTTCCATCCAAATCTGTGTTCAACAATTGGTCGATAAGGCTTAGAAATTTATCATCACGCTGCTTAAAAAAAAAAGTTGAAAAGGCCATAGTTTAATACAAATCTCTCCTCATAGATATAGGCCATAGACCATAGATTTTTAGTACTTAAATATGTTTGTAGAGATAGGTTGAAGGATTTTATTATATACTCATCTTTGTTCACAGAGATAGGCTAATAAGGCATAGGTTTTTTAATATAACATTGTTAAATGAGTAAGACAATAAGGATTAATTTTTTAAACTATAACATTCTTAAATTAGTAGGCTGATAAGAATATGAATACAAACTATAACACAGTTTAATAAATAGGAAAATAAGGTCGTGAATACAAACTAGAACAAATTTCAATGAACTAGTTGATAAGGCCATGAATACAAACTATAGCACAGTTCAATGAATTGGTCGATAGGCTTAAGATTTAACATAATGTCATTCACATGGATAGGCCAATAGTATTAGGTTTTAAACACAATGCTATTCACATGGAAAGGTCGATAGGTTTTCATTTTAAACATAATCTTATTCCCATGGATGAGCCAAAATCTATAAATTTTTAATACTCATCTCTATTCATACAAATAGGTTGAAGGCCATAGCTTTTTAATACTCAACTTTGTTTATAGAGACAGTTTCAATGGCCTTTAATATACGTCTAAAAATTTGTTCATAATGAAATATTTATAAAGGATTAAGATAAATTTCCTTTTTCTACTCACATTTTCAATACCCTAGTGAGTTAGTCCATTACTTGTGCACCACATAAGGCTAACTTCAAAATTCTAAACCATAAATTTAAATATTAAGGTAAACATCATTTCAAACATCACTTAAGTCAACACTACTCTATAATCATAGATATATAATCAAATTCATATAATTACTTTAAAACCTAAACAATTAAGAATTTAGGAATGATCCATAGAGCACATAGAAAAACCCAAATACAAATTCTCAATAATACATAGCAATTGTGGTGTGCATTCTCAGATGCTCACCCTAGACTTCCTCCACTCTCCCTTCTTCCTTCACTTAATTCGTGTATTCTCCTCGTTCCATCAATCTCTCCAATAGTTTTTATATGTCCCTCTGTACCATGTTTCTCTCCCCTCTTTTCTCACTATGTCATGGGTCATGAAGACCCGTATTCTGTTGGAAATATGTGCCTCAAACAATATAGGCTGAAACCTCCATTAGAGCCAAGTCGGTGTGACATCTTCATTGTCTAGCCGACTAGTAGTTTGATTCATTCTATTTTGAACAGGTCGTTGTGACCTTGTTACTATCTTGCCAAAAGGTTACACTTTGGAGCTATCACTGTGACAAGGAGTGTTCATTATAACCTCTTAGTGCTCGGGAGACCTCTGGCCCAAAGGCCATTCAATCGTGTATCGGGGAGACTCTTGGCGACCATGGTCTTTGGGATAACTAAGGGTTCTCGCTAAGAAGTCTCAGCGAAGTGTTAATGTCTTGCCAACAGGAATACTGCTAGTGTCTTTGCCATAACAAATAGATCTCGGTGTGAGGTCTTAGCGAACAATGGAAGTCTTGCCGACGGGGACACATCCAAGTGTTCTTCAGAGTAACTCAAAGTGGTCAAAGAAACATCTTAGCGACTGAAGGATGTCTTGCCGATAGCCGATGGCTATCAGGGTAACTCAAGGTCCCAGGAAGACGTCTCAGTGAACGTTGAAGGTCTCACCGACAGAAACACCTTTTGAAGTCTTCGGTGTAGCTCTTGGCGAATGTTGGTCATCGGTGGAACACGGTGGTTTCGGTAAGCAGTCCTAGCGACTTTGATGAGTCTTTCCAATGATGAAGAGTCTTTGAAATAGCTTAGAGATCTCAGAGTAAAGTCTTAGCGAAGGGTGATGTCTTGGCAACAGATGAACACTTCGGGGTAAGTCTTGGAGTTCGGTATGAACTCTCGGCAAAGGTGTTAAGTCTTGTTGACTATTCTATGGAGCTCGGTATGTCTGGGGACTTCGGTATAACCTTTGGTGACTCACTATGATCTCCTAGTGAAAGCGGTAGGTATGGGTGATTGCTTGATGACTCGGTGTAACTCATGGAGCTCAATAGAACGTCTTGGCGACTACGGTGACTCTTGGTGACATCAATATGAAGGTTATGTGGCATCAGCAAGACACTGTTAGTGTCTCACTGAGATGCCAACATAGTGAGAATTTTGTTGACTGAGTAAGACCGTCCTATGTGGAGTCTCATGGACCAATAGGAGAAGTTGAATCTGAATAGTTGGAAGACAATCGGTTGTGATGGTTCTGTGAGGAAGTTCGACAGACAGGGAACACCATGGATATACTCTGAGATTGCAGATTGTGATCGGGTTGGATTATCGATTGGTTCGAAGTTGGGTTGCATCGATGGATTGCTATGTAATTGTATGATCAGAGTGATTTCTATTCTGTGAAGTTTGTAACGTAAAGGTTCCTGTGCAAGTTTGTTAATGGTGAATGCTGTTGTAAACAGACACTAGAAAGATAAGTTTGATAATTGTATGTAATCCTTATTACTGCAATACAAAGTGATTTCTTTTGGTGTGGTGGGTTTTTCTCCCGTAAGGGTTTTCCCATGTATATCTGGTGTTCTTGTGTGATTTTCAAATACTATGTTTCTGTTATCTGTTTCATAGTGCATCTTAATTGGACTGTAGTTGTAAAAAAAATTAAGTGTATCTGCATTCTTCCCTGAGGTATTGACGTTAGGAGAATTGTTTCCGCATCTAATTTTCCTTACATATTCCTCCATTTTCTTGAAGTAAAGATCATTAGTTATTTTGTTTACTTCTCATTAATACTCCAATCCTACAAAGTTCTTTTCCATTTAATGCATGGTGGTTCATGGCTTTGGCCATAAATTTTAAATAAGATGCAATGCAATAAAATTTCATAACAATAGTCAAATATCTGTATATGAATATATTAACTATTTGTTATGTGATTGTATATAAAATAAGCATGGTATTCATATATATTTATGAACACATATTGACTACCAAAACAATTCTATCTATTTCTTAATAAAACATCCTATTTGGAAAAACAAAGAGAATAAATATAATGTTAAGATCATTTCCAATGTTCACAATGTTAACATATAAAATTATTTTTATAATAACAATGGATAATCAACAATGTCATTTTCTTGCCAAATTTTGGAACATATTTTTAAAAACCTATTTAGATTAAACCAAATGTTAGAATAGAGTCATAATAATCACATTCATGCAAGATAAAAAGAAATAAGATCAATGCATAAGTGTGTGTGTACATGTGTGTGATCTTAGATTCTTTGATAACCAATTTTTTTCTCTTAGATCTATCATCCTCTCTTTGATGATACTCTCCCTCTCATATTGGAGGAGAAATATTATTTTTCCTTCATCCAACTCATCAATCCGAAATAAAAAAGTAGTAGGTTTGACATTATACTAATAATAATAATGTAAACATAATAAACTTATAATATAATTTGAAATCATATTTATAATACCATGAGTTTATTAAAGCATCTTTTCATAGAAATATATTTTTTAGAAGGAAAGTGGTGCATTCACGGTAGGAGGGTTCCAAAAGGAACAGTTTAAACCGTGCAGCAATGAGTCAACATAGTGCAAATAACACAACAAAATGATATGCAAACATGAAAATTTATTAAATTGATAATATTACCTTCAACACAGGCCTCAAGGGTGAATATCCAAGACTCCTAGGCCTACCAAAAGGGCATTCAACAATACAACTGGCCAACTAGCCTTATTACATGCCCTCGAAGGGTTTGTGCAAAAATATGATGAATCTATCTAATCCTAAACAACTAACTGATGATCTACAATGAATTGAATGATCTTAAATATGCTTCTCGAGCTCCAACAAAGGTATGCATTGGCCACAAGGGTTCATAAACCTGATGAATGATCATACATGAAGGTTGGCCTTAAGATAACTCCACGCAAAAAGAAACAACTTGTGAATCTCCAAGATAGGTCCCAATGAACCAAAGATGCTTGTATGATGTCCCATTTGGCTTTGCACGATCTGGAATAACTTTGCACTAAGAAACTGGACCAGGTTGGCTCCAAATTCTCTGACTTGTAAACATAATGAAATTTTGAGATTGATAAATTTTGGTAGGCAATTGAAAATGATGTAAAATATAGATATGTGATAGATGTTGATATCTAGATGATCTATCCTATTCCACGAGCTGAGAAAATTTGATACTATAAAATACATAATTAAATACTAAAACTGTTATTGAATGCAATGCAAGAAAAGAACTATTTTTGTTGGTTGATATATGATTTCTTTTACAACCATAGATGCTCTTGCATAAAAAACAAACCCTAAATTATGTTTTCTCATTTAATTTTTTATGATCATATTTTAAATGCATGATTAAGTAACATAATAAAAATGGGTGATATAATATTGGGTGTGACATAATTCAACTAAATGAAACATGATTTTGGGTATGGATAAAGGATGTACATTTTCATAGTAACTTCACATACAAGGAGCAACATTTTATTTTCTTGTAGAAATTATTATTATGCACCATAATATAATGGATCATGATGATAATGTGTCCTATGCATATATAATAACACACAAATAAATAAGTTACAAATAGTATAGTTATCTAATAGACACTTTTTCTTTGGTATGTCATGATATTAAGGATGAAAGAGACCGTGATGATGTGATGGACAAATCACTAGGCATATATAAAAATTAAGCACAAAATCATATAGATAAGCAATCAAAAACATGTCAAAAACAAAACTTGGTATCTGATGCCATGCTAAAGAAAAGGTTGTATGGGAAGATGGGTTGGGGAATGGATTTGGTTGATGAGGATCTAACTATTCGTGATAAGAATTAAATTATATTTTTCCCTTAATCAAGCTATGAGTTGATTGATTGATTGATGATGATGATGATGAAAACAATGTTGATGTGGGAATAATGCATCTCAAAAATAACATAATGATTAGGAAACACATATCCTGATGATGATTGATTAGATTGGTTTTAGATTAAACATAAATTTTAGCAAGATAAGGAAAATATTTCATGGAAATTTTTTGATGGATGCGAGATTCTGAGTGGGGTGTCCTTGGATTTAAGGGACTCACCTTGGATAAAATGTTTTGGTATCATGCTTCTTTATTTAGAGTACGTTAAAATAAACTTTTTTCTTGTTTTTTATTTTTATGGTGGAGCCAATTACAAGGGATAAGACAACCTTAGAGACAACTATAAATATGATTTGGATGGAATGCTTGGTGGGTTGGATGGGTTGGAGGGGATATAGATTTAATTAAGTGATTTAAGGGGAGATGTTCAAGGACTAAATTACATAGGACTAATATGTCTTTCATCCTAGACAAGCTATTTGGTAGTGCTATGTATAAATTGAATAGATGATAGATGGTGTCTGGCCAAAGGATCACTATATCAATATTTTTCAAAAGTATGCATTAAGTGTGTGCCCCTAATCCTTGTTAAGATAAATTTACATAGGAAAGATGGATGGAACATGACTATATGGGCATTGTGAATGGGTATGTGTTGCAAGAATGGAAATATTGAAGGTGTTGTCATTTTTTTCAACTGGTCAGCTAGTTATCAACTAGTTGTTGTTGGTTGTATATGTCAAGGATATTGAGAAAATTGTAATGAAAATATGTTGCGGGTATTCAATGGTTGCTCTGGGTTTTGATTTGGATATTCTCCTACATTTGTGTGGTTCAGATATGTTGATCATGGTTGTTAGAAGATGCTATATGCATATTTTTTATTGTTGATTTGTTGTACAGTGCAAATTGTGTTCACTAGTTGTGAACTATGGTTTTTTGTGTTTCTAATTGAGGTTCGGGAGAAATGTTGTTGGTCTGTATTTCTCTTTGATAAAGTCTTATGACTTGTAGTTCTAGAGTTCAGTTGCCCTAATTATATTCAAGATATTTTTGGAATCTAGAAAATTTGTGCTTAATGGTTCTATGTGTTTTACATTGGTTTGGCTAACCTTGTGTGAAATACTACTTTCAAGGTTGATGAAGCATGTTGGATCTTTTTGGGTCCCTTAAAGTGTGTGTTTGGGTCACCCTAATTCTAATTCCACCATAGGATGTTTTGGCACCAACCTAATTTGGATGGATGACTTTGGATATGTTCCAAAGTTGAAGATGGTATAAATACAAGATGAGTTAGTGGTGAAGAAGAAGAGTGATAAGAGAAAACAGAAAGTGAAATTAGATGTGACATTGATTCTATTCAGTGAGTGTGTGTGATGCGAGTGTGGTAGATCAGTGTGAAGCTTAATGTTGAACTTCTAGATGTAGTGAGAAGAAGGTGAACTCTATCATTCATGCACGTATGTGAGTGATTGTGGTGGAATCCTTTGTTGCATTGAGATTGTATTCTCTCTATAACAAGTATTCTTTTTATTCTTTGTATCTCTATGGTAGTAAGCCCTTCGGGTTGTTAGCCCTATTGGACAGTGAGTCCTTGTTCTGGATAGTGAATCTTTGTTTTGGTAGTGAGCCTCTTGTAATCAGTTTTGATATTCTCTATAGTGTGATTTAATCCTCACCATGGTTTTTCCCTTATAGGGTTTTCCACGTAAATCTAGTGTTATTGTGTTTATGTGTTGGATTTGAGTTTCTGCATTGGCATTTGATGATTAATCATTTAAGCAGTATTAAGAATTACTTTTGGTGATTGAATTAAAGGTTTAATTCTATAACAACTAATTCAACCACCGCTTAGTTGTCCTATTCAACAATTGGTATCAGATTTTGGTTCCTTGGTGAAGAGGTTAACTGCTTGAGGAAGGTCCAGGATGGCTAGCAAAATGGTTTATGATTATCCGAGGTTCTATGGAACTAATTATGGTATCTAGAAAGTATTAATGGAAGAATATTTGGAGTATTGCAGATATGATGTGGAGAAATCTTACAAGAATCCTTACACTCCTGCTAATGGTCTGAGTATGTGTGATGAGATCAAAGCAAATGAAGCGAACAATAAGGAAAAGTACATCTTGAAGAATAGTCTAGTAAATTTTGAGTTGATTAAGGTTCAAAATTTGAAGACTACTAAGGAAGTATAGGATGTCTTGGAAAGAGAAAGTGATGGTGATGAAAGAGTTAAAGAAGAAAAATTACAAAACTTAGAGACACAATTTGATCTTCTACATATGTCTGAAGATGAGAATGTTAAAGCTTATGTATAGAGATTGGATGAGATAGTGGCCAAAATGCGAGGACTTGGTGCTACTATAGATGAAACTAGGATTGTAAAGAAGATTCTTAGAACTCTTTCTAAAGCTTTTAGTGAGAAGATGAGTTATATTGAGAATACTATAGATTATAAGACCTGTACTAAGGATATGTTGTTAGGATTTTTGACATCTTATGAGATGAGGAAGCCAAGTCTGAGGAATGGATGCAAATCAGAGACTACTTTTAAAGCTACAAAAGCTAAAGATCTAGATGAAGAAAACTTTGTAGGAGGATGAGCAAAGGCTCTGGTAAGTATGAAGGTAAAAGTCCCTTTAAATTCTTTAGTTTTGGAGAAATAGGTCTTTATGCTACAAAGTGTCTAAAAAGAGCTAAAAGGAATAAACAAAGATATGAGAAAGAAAAGAAAGGAAATAAGATTAACAGAGCTTACTATGTGAATGAGAATGCTAGTATATCTAATGAGGATTTAGAATATGAAGATCCACATGAAAATGAATGTTTGTTCTTGGTGATTAAGGATGAACCTACTTCTGCTAATTATAAAAAATAGGTAAAGGAAAGCCCTCCAGAGAAGGAGAAAAATGAAGGTACAGTTATCTCTACCCTACACAAAAAATAAGAGAAAAACTATTGGGTAGTTGATAGTGGTTGTTCACATCACATGACTAGTGATAAGAGTAAGTTTGTTAAGATTTAAAAATATGATGGAGGCTTGGTTATGGTTGGAGATGATATTGGTGCTATAATTTGTGGGACAGATTCAGTGAGTTTTGATGGAAAGCATCATACTGACGATGTCTACTATGTTAAGGGTTTAAGGCATAGTCTATTGAATGTTGGTTAGATGTGAAAAAAATGATATGATCTTGTGTTTAAGGATGAGATATGTGAGATCTGAAAAGGATCCCAAAAAATTGATTGCTACAGGAAAGAAATCTAAAGGGAATATCTATCGACTTAAGGGTGTTGATGGACGATGCTTTATGAATCAGATTAATGACAATTGGTTATGAAATAGGAGAATGTGTCACATGATTTTTGTTAATTTGACAAGGATTAGTGTTGTTCAGGGCATGAGAGATTTACTGAGAATTACAAGGCCTGTTAATGCTATGTGTAGAAATTGTCAGTTTGGAAAGCAAGCAAGAAATCATTACAGATCAAAGGAATAGTCTACTACCAGACTATTGAATTTAGTTCAAACAAATATTTTTGGTCCTACAAGAGTGAGAATTATACTTGGTGAAAATTAATTTATGTTTTCAATTGATGATTATTCCAAATATACATGGGTTACATTTCTTAGAGAGAAATCAAATGCATTAGCTAGATTCAAGACATTCAAAGCTATGGCTAAAAATGAAGTAAACTTGAAGATAAAATGATTAAGGTATGACAGAGGTGGAGAATTCACCTCCCATGAGTTTAAAATTGTTTTGTGAAGTGCATGGAATAAAGAGATAATTATTTGCTTTGAGAACTCCTCAACAAAATGGAGTTGTTGAAAGGAAGAACATAATGGTTCAAGAAGTTGCTAGATCAATGATTACTGAGGTTGGTTTACCAGAGGTCTACTAGAAAGAAGCTATTCATACTGTTGCTTATGTATTCAATCAAGTTCAAGCAAGAGTAAATAGTACAAAGACTCCCTAGAGCTATTGCATGGAAGAAATCCTACTGTTAAATATTTTAAGGTATTTAGAAGCAAATATTATATTAGAAGAGATGAAGAAACTTTGGGTAAGTTTGAAGCAAGAAGTGATGAGCACATTTTTCTTCGATATTCTACTAATAGCAAGGCATACAAATGTTTCAATAAAAGATTGAGAAAGATTGTAGAGGGTTTAAATGTCAAGGTTGATGAGACAGTGAAGAATTCTATTGATATTGATGGATATGAATTTGATGAGCCTGATCACGTAAGAATTGAAGAGATTGTGGAAGAACATGAAAAAGGATGAGCCAAAAGAGAAGAATGAACATAATGAAAGAGAAGAAGATGCTCTGATTAAGTTCCCTAAGACACCTAGATATGTACAAAAGAATCATTCAAAAAATTAGATCATTGGTGACAAGTTAAAAGGTGTATTAACTAGAAGCAGGGTTGTTGCTTAAGTGAATTTGTGTTTACTTTCTAAGATTGAACCGAATATTGTAAGTGAAGCTTGTGAATATGAACATTGGATGAAAGCAATGAAAGAAGAACTGATGCAGATTGAGAAGAATCGAACTTGGGAATTGGTCCCAAGACTGGAAAACAAAATCATCATTGGATTGAAGTGAGTATTTAGAAATAAGCTGAATGAGAATGGAGAAGTTGTTAGAAACAAAGCAAGGCTTGTGTGTAAAGGTTACTCACAAGTAGAAGGCATAGATTTTAAGGAAAAAAATTCTCTAGTAGCAAGAATGGAAGCTATAATGATGTTCTTGGCATTTGCTACTTGTTGATGATGATGTCACTTGGAGCAATAGTGTAGATAAAGTCCTCACAAGAAAACCACAAAGAACCTGTCTTTCTTGCTAGACTTAACAAGGCAACTTGAGGGTAGTCTGTATTATAGGAAAAAGGTTGACTCAGCACAATCCCAAGTCTCTGGTAGTCAGGTCTTGACCATACTACGTTCACTTCAGGGTATGACGTGATATTGATATTAATCTCAAAGGGAATATGATTTTATTTAATTTCATTAAGAATCATAAGCATCAAATATAGGATTTCCAGTTCAATGATAAAATAATCTCATGAAATTGAAAGATTTACAATAATATTTCATAAACATCAACAAATTTTCTATCACTTAAGCAGATTTAGCTTTAAGAATTCAACAACTTCATAAGAAATGAAATATTTTCAATAAATTTCCATCCATTCACTTATTTTTTGAATTTTTTTCAAGAATTTAAACATCTAATCTAAAATAAAGCATAAAAATACTAAAAATTAAAATTTCTCCCAGTTATTCTCCACGCATGCCCCAAGAGTTAATAAAATCAAAGCAAACCGCTTTATACTTCACCAGATTGCTTCACAACTACATATAAAATAGTGTGATCTTTTAAAGAAGGGGTTTTAGTTTGGACACCAAGTAGGTTCTACATGCACCCTTAAATGGCGCATCACATAGTCTTGTTCTATTGAACTAACAAAACCAACTACAAAAATATAGAGATATGTAGCTATCAAATTGGCTTTGATGTTGATTAAATTCTATGTGCATACAAGTTTTTAGTCAAGAATGATTTAGAAAACAAGAAAAAATAACAAAACTTCAAAGAGTTTTGGCTCTTTCAACATCCACAAATACTAAACTTAAAATAAAAATAAATCAATAAATGACCTTTTATAGGAACAAGGCCTCAAGAGTTCCAACTAAAATTCTTATCAAGAGAATCAAAAATATCAAATCAAAATTTAGCACATGGAAGACACCAACTGTCATCAAAATCTTCTAGAAAAAGTCAAAGCTTTGACTTATTCAACAACAACACTCCATCTTTATCTCCAGTGCACAATACTCTGCATAAATTAAGGCTATCAACATTCTTTTAGAACACTGGACATGAAACTTTCACTAGGACCGGGAACAACCTGCAAAAATAAAATTCAATAACATGCTTTTATGACACTTCCAATATTCGATACTCGGTGCTTCATCTATCACTCATAGCTTAGGTTCCAGGATCCTTTCTTCACTTTTCTTCAATTGATATTCTCAAAAAGCATTCAATATCTGGTGCATACACTCTTTTGAAATTCCTTGTATCACCTTCCAACTAAACTTGAGCCTAGTGTAATCCTCTGATATCTGGAGTTTATTGACATTCCTCTACGCCTTTTCTGTCTCATATCTAACTATACTATTTCTTAAATGTGTGATCTCATCAATGACTTCCCAGGTCAACAACTAAATAGGATCTTTATGTATTCTCTAGATCCATTCCTTGAAAGCTCTTGCTTCCTTACCCTCTTGTCCTAGTTTTTGGGGATCACAATCTTAACATGCTAACACTTCAATAAAATCCTGATCTTTGTCAAGTAACTTACTGCATTTCTCAATGACCTTTTCAAATCCTTCTATACATTGTGTTAATGTGTCACCTTCCCATTTCCACTGTTTCTTCCATTTTTTAGGCAATGGAAATTTTTGTTCTAAAATTTCTTTTTCTATTATCAATTCTTGGACATCTTTTTGCATGAGATTTTCTACATTTCACCTTTCAGTATTAACTTGTTCTTGGAAAAACCTGCATTCTCCTTCAAATATTTTGGATTTCTCAGACCAACGATATGCTTCCTTGTATTTCTCTATTGCATTTGTAATAAATTCTTCCCCTTGCCTAATCCAATACTCAATCCATTCTTCAAATACATTCATTCTATGGTGAACTGTTGCAATTGCATCCACCTTTTCTTGTGAAATAAGTACTGGATTTTGGGGCAATTCATTATGTGCTTGACTAGATAGAGTTAATGACTTTATAAAATTTTCTAAACTAGCAATCCGTTCTTTCAACTCTCTTTTCTTATGTTTATTCTTTGGCACCCTAGCAATAGTTGCATCCAAATTCATCTTTATTTCTTCTAATTCTTGTGTCCAAGATGAGTTTCCAACATTGATACTTGTTATTTTATACTCCTTAGGCATGATCTCATGTCTATTTTTATCAACTACTAGGATAGCTATATAGATTTTTCTACCTCCATCTACATTTTTTTGTATGACATGCCTCATTTTAGCTCTGCACCTAGGCTTCAAAGTCTCCATTTAAGATATAGAGGTACCAATTTTATTTCCATTGGAGAAGTCAATTCTCTTATCAACCACTCAGGTGCATCTTCATCATGCTTTAACTCTACAACATTTCTTCGTTCCTGGCTTCCATTCAGTTCATGAACTTCTTCTCTTACTTCTTCAACTTTATCTGTTATGTCCTCTACAGTAGGAACCTCTTCAATAATCTTTTGCATAGATTCTAGATTACCAGGATTTGACACTATCTCTTTAGTTTCAAGACCTATATTTTCCTGTCTAGCCAAGTGTTTAGCATCATCTTTTGAGGAAATGTCCCATTTTGGACCACTGAAGGAAAAACATTAGGAGTCATGAGAATGATTTAAATGAATTCCATTTACACTCAGGACATGATAATTATTCAGTCCATTTCCACCATTTATAGATGATCCATTTCCAAGGTGTTTCATTTCTAAGGTTACACTTATGACTTCAACATAGGCTTTAGGTAAAGTAGTAGGAGGATTTTCCCTTCACTTTACAAACATAGCAGTTAAAGGATCTACAACTATATAATAAACTACAATAGCAGACAAATTATCCACTACATAAGGTGCTTGTAACTTAGAATAAGCCTTCTGGAAGCTGTCATTAAAAGCAGTTATCGGTTTTCCCTTGAACCTCATGATTTGAGAAAATTGATGATACAACAAAGAAGGGTTAATTGGTGTTCTAAATCTAGCCAAAATTTGGATTTCCATGTCTTGCCATGATCTAATTGAATTATGAGGCAGGTTGATATACCACTGGTAAACTTCATCGCTTAAGGTATATGAGAACAACCTACATACGACATCTTCAAGTTGAATCCTTGCTCTAAAGAACGTATCCTTGAAGATACTGATATGTTCTGCATTTTTATGTGGATAGTATTTAGGACACAACTTATCAGTATTTTTCAGTAAATCATTATACACGGAAAATTGAATTGGTGACTCTATGTTGAAGAAAGCCATCACTATAGGAGGAAATGGTGGTGTTACAATAGTTGGATTTTGTGAATTCCCACTTACACTTCCATACTTTTGAGCTCTAGATGATGTTCGAACACTAAGCTCAACTAAAGTCGCATGAGGATCACCAGACCGAGATCTAGTGACTCTACAAAAATCTAGTTTCAAACTTAACAAAACCAAAAGAACAACAATAAGCCCCTCCTTCTAGCACCAGTTCCTATTGATGATGATGTCACTCACAACAATAGTGCAGATAAATTCCTCACAAGTAGACCGTGAAGAACCTATCTTTCTTGAAAGACTTAACCAAGGCAACCTTAGGGTAGTCCATGTTATAGGAAAAAGGTTGACTCAGCTCAATCCCAAGTCTCTGGCAGTCAATTCTTGACCATACTAGGTTCACTTCAGGGTATGATGTGATATTGTTGTTAATATCAAAGGGAATACGGTTGTCTTTAATTTCATTAAGAATCATAAGCATCAAATATAGGATTTCCAGTTTAATCATAAAATAATCTCATGAAATCTAAAGACTTACAATAATATTTCATGAAGATCAACAAATTTTCTATCACTTAAGTAGATTTAGCTTTAAGCATTCAACAATTTCATAAGAAATGAAAGATTTTAAATAAGTTTTCATCCATTCATCTATTTTTTGAAAAAAATTCAAGAATTTGAACATCTAATCTAAAATAAAGCATAAAAATACTGAAAAATTAAAATTTCTCCTTGTTATTCTCCACACATTCCCTAAGAGTTAATCAAATCAAAGAAAATTGCTCTATACTTCACCAGATTGCTTCACAACTACATATAAAGTGTGAGCTTTTAAAGAAGGGGTTTTAGTTTGGACACCAAGTAGATTATGCATGCACCCTTAAACAACACAACACACAGTCTTATTCAACTAAATTAACAAAACCAGTTACAAAAATAGTTAGATAGGTAGCTATCAAATTTCCTTCAATATTGATTAAATTATATGTGCATGCCAGTTTTTAGTCTAAAATGATTCAGAAAATAGGGAAAAAGAACAAAACTTAAAAAAAAATTGTCTCTTCCGACATCCAAAAATTTTGAACTTAAAATAAAAATAAAGCAGTAAACAGACTTTTATAGGAACAAGGCCTCAAGAGTTCCAACTTAAAATATTATCAAGAGAATTAGAAATATCAAATCAAAATGTAGCACATCACAGATGCCAACTATCATTAGAATCTTCTAGATGAAGTAAAATCTTTGACTTCTTCAGTAGCAACACTCTCCATCTTTAAACTCCAGTGCACAATACTTTGCATAAAAAAAGGCTATTGATATTTCTCAATGACCTATTCAAATAATTCTATACATTGTCTTAACGTGTCAACTTCCCATTTCAATTGTTTCTTCCATTTTTCAGGCAATGGAGCTTCTTGTTCTGAAATTATTTTTTCTCTTATCAATTCTTGGACATCTGTTTGCATGAGAGTTTGTACATTTCATAGTTCAGCATTAACCTATTCCTAGCGAAACCTACATTCTTCTTCAAATCTTTTGGATTTCTTAGACCAATCATATGCTTCTTTGTATTTCCCTAATACATCTGTAATAAATTATTTCCCTTGCCTAACCCAATACTTAATCCATTCTTCAAATACATTCATTCTATGGTGAACTACTACAATTGCATCCACCTGTTCTTGTGACATAAGTACTAGATTTTGGGTCAATTCAATCTATGCTTGACCAAATAGGGTTAATGAATTTATAAAAAAAATTAAACTAGCAACCCATTCTTTGAACTCTCTTTTCTTCTTTTTATTCTTTTGCATCCAGGCAATAGTTGCATCCAAATTCATCTTTATTTCTTCTAATTCTTGTGTCTAGGATGAGTGTCCAAAATTGATACTTGTTATTTTATACTCCTTAGGCATTATCTCATGTCTATTTTTATCAACCACTAGGGTAGTTATATGGATTTTTCTTCCTCCATATACATTTTTCTAAATGGCATTCTTCATTTCAGTTATGCGCCTATGCTTAGGAGTCTCCTCTTCTTATATAAAAATTTTAAGATCCAAAGGTACCAATTCTATTTCCATTGGAGAAGTCAATTCTCTGATCAACCACTCAGTTGCATCGTCATCATGCTCTACCTCTACAACATTTCTTTGTTCTTGGCTTCCATTCAGTTTAGGAATTTTTTCTCTTACTTCTTCCAATTTATCTATTATGTCCTCTATAGTAGGGACCTCTTCAATAATCTTTGGCATAGATTCTATATTACCAAGATTTGTCATTGTCTCTTTAGTTTCAAAACCTATATTTTCCTGTCTAGCCAAGTGTTCAACATCAACTTCTAGGATGTCATCTTCTTTATATCCTATCACATCAGGATCTTCATTTCTAACCTTACTACCTAAAACTTATGAAGGTTCTTCACTCTCAACTTCAACTTGGCCTTCCTTTTATTTTTCAAAGACTTGTGGTGTTCACTATCATTTTGAATATTCCATGGTGAAGGATGAGAATCAAAAGTATCTTCAATACCCATTTCATTGGTAGGATTATGTCCTATAATATACCTTGTTTCCATTTCAAGAACATTAGGGTTCCCCGCTTCTGCAGTGAGTGTTCCTTTTATGAATTCTTCTTCTTCAATATTTATTGGAATGGACCCTATATCCAAAATTTCTTCTACCATTGGTTGTGCCATGGGTTTATCATTAAACTTATTTTCTTTTACCTTTTCCTACATGGAACCCCACTTATCCATCTGTTCCTTAATCTTGGCTTCATCAGCCTTAGAAACTTCATCCAAAACCACAAGAGTTTTCCCTAGTACCTATTTTACACTAGCCATATTAACTAAAGGAGGGGAAGTGAATAATGCTACAAGTCTTTGAGATGCATACCTTGTCTGTGCACCAATATTTTCCATCAATCCTACTTCTTCATCAGTGGTAGAATTGGTCCTTGGTTTTTTTGTGGAAGAAGATGCCACTTTTGGTTTTAATTTTGAATTAACTTTTCCTGACTTGACATCTCTATGTTTATCGACTGGCTCTAGTGAAACTACTTGGCTTGGAGACTCATCGGTCCTGTCTTCAATGTGTATTCCAGGAATTGCTTTACCATCTTTCCTTTTCTTCTTAGCAGGTTCCCCACACTCAAACTCATCTTCATCTCTTTGTTTCTTTCATTTTCCTTGCAAGTATGTGGGTTGAATTCCTTTTTCTCTTACAAGTTTGCAAAAATCATATATCTAGTGTTGAGTATGTGTTAGGAAAGGTTCAGGGAATTCTTAATTTTTTCACCTTCATAATCTAGGCCCAAAATAGGTTCATTATATACTTTGTCTTCATTGTAAGCCTTACTCAACACTTCACCATCATATTTCTCCAATTGATCTGGAATATCATGAATTTTGAGTATCCATGCATATTTTAGTGACAATCTTTCATATTTTCTTGTTCTTACTCTATGCTCTTCACAATTTAGCCAATAATATTCAAGGTGTTGGACATGAACATGAAAACCAGCTATGTTCTTGGAAATATTCTCTTCAAGGTCACAATACTTCCTTTGGATTGGAAAGTATTCCAAATTATAAGTTTTCAATTCCTCCTCACACAATTCAAATACTCTGATTGCATTGCATTTGTAGTTCCTTATCACAATAGGAAACTTGAAGATATCCTTCTTACAAGCTTTGTTGTAAAGAGCTTGGGGATGCTTTAACTATCTTACCAATTCTAATAGCACTATTTTATCTGTAGGATATCTGGGTAGCATGAAAGGATGTCCATTAAACCCTTTCGCTCTAATATAAGAGAAAGTGGGAAACTAAATGTAACAACCTCCAAACGATCTAATGACACTATATGCTTCCAAAGATAATCTTTTGGATTTCTCACCCTCCATTGTTCTAACTAGTTTCATGGAAAACACATCATTCACCCTTCGGTAATGCTCCTTGTATCCATGTATAGTGATTTGGGGTAAATGAGCATATATTAAACGGTTTCCTACTTGTCTACCAAGAGTACCAATCCTTTTCAAACCTTGTTTATTTTCCCTTCAAGCGCAAGAAAAAATCACATACGGTGACATATAGAAACATCTAGTATGTGGAAATGCTTTTATCTATTTGTGCAATTTGTCACTAATAAACATTCCCCAATGTATTTTTACAGGATTTTCCCATGATCTGGATATAACCACAAACATTCATGGTTTGAATTAACTAGCATCTCGCAGCCCAACTATCCTGCTTAGCATAGTTATAGCATCTTGAACATCTTGGTCGAACATAGAACTTAGAATTGGGTTTTTCTATTTTGTAATATGCTCTTGACACCATTGAGTGTTCATAATTTTGATGTTTTTCTCTTCAACAATATGGTAGATTTTGGCTTTCCCCTTCATATCAATCTGATACAGTTGAGTAAATGTGGGAAGCTCAAATGTGTAGATAATTCATTTCTCAAAAAGATCTGCATAAATTCTTCCTTGTCTCAATGACTCTTTCGACTAGGTCATAGTGGTTTAAACATTCCATAACTAACTCAGGGGCCTCCATTGCTGGCAGAAACCCTCCTACTAAAAGTAACCCACTTGCTATAATATTCCTTGTACATTGAGAAGTGTTTTCTTATCATGCCCTTGTGCGTTTGACATCATTGCACCAATAGGTATAGCTTGTGAATTGTAGTACTTGAATTCATCTTTTTGTTATGCTCTAGAAGTACTCATTTTTGTTGGTGTGTTATGTGCCTTGTGTGTGAGTTAGGGTTAGATTTAACCAATTTTATAACAATTTATAAAACTTTCAATTCACCTTTTAGTTAAATTCAAATCAAAATAATCAACATTTCAGTTTTTTAAAGAAAATACCATCTTTTCAAGGCTTTCTTGCATGAAAATGATAAAAAAAAATTATGGTATTTGAAACATACCTTGTTTTGGCCAATGAAAACAATCTTTATATAATGCAACCTTGAAACCTATGGTAGTTGTGTTCTCAGTTTTTCTAAATTTACCTTTCCTTGCATGCCACAATATTATTTTCATTCATTCATTGTCCTTTGCAAATTTGTAGAATGATGTGAAGTAGAGTGTTGTAAAAACAATTGCATGCTTGAGGTGATGCCAAGTACATGGGTTGTTCACCACCTTCATTAATTACTTGTTACAATGCATTAATTTCTTGAATAAAGGTGCAATCATTATGGATTATAGTTCAAATTATGAACACCTAGGTTTCTACATGGACTCGCTGATAAAGAAAAAGATGATACAAAAAGCTTATGTGGAACTCTTGTGTAACTTTTATTTTTGAGAGGAAAAAGCCTTTAAGATACATGATCAATTATGATCACCAAGATTGACAACTTCTGGTACCAAATCTTGGAAAGATTACTGGGAACTAGGGCACTTACCTCCAAGTTTTAAAGAAAAATGGAACAAAAGAAGCACCAAGAACTAGGTTGAAGAGATATCAAAAGTGATTTAAACATTTCATAACAGAACCTCCAGTTTTTGAATTCTAACTAAAGAAAATGAAAAGCAACTATCAGACTCCAATACAATAAAGTAGGACCACTAGGATTAACAACTACCAAGTGAGAACTTACTAGGTGGGACTAGGATCAACTGAAGATACAACATCCTTGAAGCGACCACAACCATTCTGAGATTCTGGTTTCCAATAAACTAATTAAACTTCATGAAAATATTGAAACATTGAATCAAGGAAAGAACAAAGGACTAAAGCAAAGACCAAGGAAATTTAAAATGAAACTTTCATTTTACCAACCCCCAAAACAAGGAGAATTGAAGTGAAAGTGAGAGGAGAAAAAAGAAAAAGGGGGTCCAAATTTTTCCAAGGGAAAAAATGGGGTGTGTTGTGAGACCACACAACAACTAGCAACCAACAAAACTAAACAAAATAATAGAAATTCAATTATGGATCTAATAACCATGTTTCAACTATTTTTAGTCTTCTAATAATAAACAGTTGGATCCTTATTCCAACATTCCAAATTCACTTCATCTATCATACAAAATTAAGTATTACTAAGCTCAAGTGTGTGCAATTAATTATTTCCACTACAACAAACTTAAAGCATAGCAATTATTTGCATTGACCTACATAATTTGACAATTCCTTTTAAGCCAACCATGGATAGATCCTTTCTGCCAGTCAAGTGTCTATAGCCCCAACAAGGTTATCTTTTTAATTCCCTCAAACATAGCTTTACTGCCAGCCAAGCATCTATAGCCCTAGTAGAGATATTTGGATAGCCTAAAGAGTTGATTTCTCTTTTTTTCTTTTGATATTTCTTTGATATCTCATTTTCAACTTGCAATCAATGAATCCCATGATTATGTTGGGAATTATAATGGTAGCAAAGGTAGCCTTTTTATTTTTCACTCAATGCAAATAGCTGTTATCCCATTTTTTTGTACAATTATGTAAAATGTGTGTGTTTGTATCTCAACATCAACTAAATGATTTATGCTAACTAGAGTAACAAGAAAGAACAATTCACCAACTATTTATAAGTAAAGCACTATTTATGGTCAAAACATAGATCACATTTCTAGAATTGGCATTCTATTACCGTGTTCACCTTCAAAAGTTGTCAACCATTGTAGAGTCTAATGACACGACACTCAAAAGAAAACAAAACAAAAGCAACAAACAATTATTTACAAAACAACAACAAAAAACTAACTACAAAAGAAAAAACTATTTACAAAAACTATTTACAAGGAAAAAAACTATTTACAAAACTAGGACTAGAAATAATGCTTTAGAAACTACCCATTGACAGGCAATGGGACATCTTCACCTGTCAAAGACTTCATCCTATAGGTGCTATCACCTATAATTTCAGAAATTTGATAAGGACTTGTCCAAAGCTTTTCAAACTTACCATGATCACCTTTTCACTCATGTGCTTTGTTTCAATATAGGACTAAGTCTGATATTCTAAGTTTTTTTAATCTATCCCTTTTGTCGAACCATCATTTTACCACAAATTGATGTCTAGAAAAATGATCTATAGCTTGGGTACGTTTTTCACATAAATGCATTAATTGCAATAACCAAGCTTCAGTTTGATCATCTAATCCAATGTATTCCTGGGAAAATTTCCAAGTAGGGATTTTCAAATTTATTGGCAATATAAGACATACCCCATAAACTAAGTGGTAAGGAGAATTTCCCAATGTGGATTTCATCCTAGTGTGATCTACCCAAAGGGTGAATTTTAATAAAGAATGCCATTCTTTGGGATTCTTTTTGACCAATTTTGTAATTATATCCAATAGATTTTTGTTTGATGATTCTACTAATCCATTTCCTTGCAAATAATAATTAGATGAAAATTTCAATGTTATACCGTACTCAAATGCCCAATTGGAAAACTTTAAGGAATAAAAAGTAGGGCCATTATCACATACCAAGACATACAGTGCTCCAAACCTAGTAATAAGATTTTCTTCTAAGAATTTGATTACCAACTTTGTGGTGCATTGTTTGCTAGACCATACATCGGTCCATCTAGTGTAGTAATTTGTAGCAGTTAATATAAACTTGTGACCTACAGACAATAGAGGATTGATAGTTCCAATGAAATCTAGTCCCCATTATGAAAAAGGACGCATCTCCATCACTAGTTTTAATGGATGAGCATTGAATCTTCCTTTATCTTCTATAGTTTGACATCTATAGCAGTGTTTCACATTTTTGTATGTATCTTTAAAAATTATTGGCCAGTAATAACTGGCTCTAAAAATGAGGTGTGCAGTAGCTAAAGGTGTTCCATGAACTATTCCAAAATTTTCATGCAATTCCTACAACACTTTGTTCACTTCTATTCTATTTAAACATCTCAAATAGATTCCTTCGTGATTTCTTTTGAATAGAGCTCCTCCTTTGATCATGTAACTTTGTGATTTTATATTAAGAGCTCTCCTTTTATTTCTTTGCATATGATCGGGGCAAGTATGGATGACTAGATAATTCCATATGTCTAAATACCAATATTCTTGATCTTGTACATCCAAAGTGTATTGTTGACTAGAGATTTGTGGATCTATTTATGCAATATATTTGACCAAATCCTATCCCCAAACAAGTTTCATGGGTATAATTTCCAAATCAAATTCTTACAAAATCATAACCCATTTGGATCTCTTTTCTCCAAGCTCGCTCTATGTTAGCAAAATTTTAACTATAGAATCTAGAACAATAACTTTGGCTATACTCCTAAGGATGTAATGCCTGAATTTTCTTACCACTTTGACCAAAGAAAAGGCTTTCTTTTTAAATTTTATGTATCTTAGCGTTGCTTCTTTAAATGGAGCACTCATAAAAGCAATCATCTTTTCTTTTTTGTTCTCACCATTATGTGTTAGTACTAATGCACAAGTATAACCAGAAGAAAAAGAGTAAATGTAGAAAGGTTTAGTATAATCTGGACTTACTAGTACCGGTGCTTCTATAATTGCATTTTTTTATGTTTTCAAAGGTGAGTTTAGCTTCATTCATCCACTCTATTTTTGTACCTTACTTTAACATATAATTGAGTAGTTTCACTATTTCAAAAAATCCAATGATAAATTTTTGGATGAAGTTGATCTTACCGAAATGTGATTTCAATTCTTTCTTACTTCTTGGGGGTTGTATCTTGAGTAATGCACTCACTCTGTCTAGGTCTATCAAAATACCTCTTTCATAAATAATGTGTCCCAACAGTTTACCTTCAGTCACCCCAAAAAATACATTTCTTAGGATTTAGTGAAACTCCATAAGTTTCACACTTTTGTAATATTGCTCTGAGATCTCGAACATGATCTCATCTATTCTTTGAAAATACTATGAGGTCATCCATGTAAATGATAATGCATTATCCTAGCAACTCTCGAAAAGCATCATCCATCGATCTTTGAAATGTAGCTCCAACATTTATCAATCCAAATGGCATCCTTCTATAAGCAAAATTTCCCCACTTTGTGGTGAATGTTGTCTTCATGCGATCTTCCTTTGCTACCATTAATTGATTATATCCAGAGAATCCATCTAGAAAGGAAATCATCTACGAACCATTGACTATTTGTAACACTTCTTCTAGTGAAGGTATTGAATAATTATATTTTTCAGATGCCTTATTAAGATTTTAGAAATCTACACACAACTGTATCTTCCCATTCTTCTTCCTCATGGCCACCAAATTTTCCACCCAAGTAGAATTTCTGATAGGAAATATTATTTTAGCTGATAAAATATTTTGGACTTCCTTTTGAATTAGTGGTTCTAAAACTTCATTTATTGGTTGTTGTTTATGTTAGAAATTCTTTGCATCAAGCTTCAATGGTATTGTATGTGTGATGATGAAAGTATCATAATTTTTCAAATCTTCGTATGTCCATGCTATGACCTTCCAATAATCTTTGAGTGCCTGAGCAATATTTTTCTTCTCTTCTTCAGTACAAACCTTATTAGAAGAATGGAGAAGTTTGTCTATATGTTGTCATTGATGTCACCATGTTGGAAGTTTGGTCTAATACCCTAAAACGGTGTGCACAACTGGTTTATCTCCTCTAGTGGTGGATCCAGTATTTTTGGTGTAATCTCTAGTATTTTAGTCCACATTCCTCTATAGTTGATAGTTATTGGTTGCAGTTTTGGGAGATTGTTTATGATTATTGAAGGCATGCATGATCAGATTATTATGTGCTCTGGTTCTCGTATGGCGTAGTGGTATTATTCTATTGGTTTCCTTTTTTTCTTTGAATTCTATTCCTGGTCGACTTCTTGAGTTAATTGTGATATGGTATGTGGACATATGTATGACCTATTTTTGGTCTATGCTGACATGATGTAATGTGCTAAAGGTTTGAATTATTTTTGGAAATATTTTGTGAATAAGAAGTGCATCTAATTAGGCTAACCTAATTGATGATTGCAGTGAAGATCAGGAATATATATATATTGAACAATTTAGAAGAAAATAAGAGACAAATGATCGAGTTCTGAATGCTAAATTGAAGAAGTGAGAAAAAGATGAAATGTGTTAAGTCTATATATTGAGCATCATCATAAATGCATCAACACTTGATAGGTGCATTTTTTTAGTTCATTCTAGTTGTATAGCCTAACTTGTTATGTAAATTTTTCTGTAGGTAGTGAACCTTCCTATTGGATAGTGAGTCCTTTCTATAGGAAATGAGCCTTTGTACTTGGACAGTGAGTCCTCTTCTGGGTAGTGAACCCTTGGCAATGAGCCTTTGTATTAAGTTTTATAATCTTTTTATATTGTGAGTTAACCCTCACCATGGTTTTTCCCTTAATGGGTTTTCCATGTAAAAATATGGTGTTCATTGTGTTGATTTACTTTCTGTTATTTGTGTTTCATGCTCTTACTTAATAACATAATATTGTGGTTGTGGAATTGATAAGTGTTGAAGTCTTAAGTTTGAATTTTGTGACAACTAATTCACCCCCCCTCTCACTTGTCCTACACCTATTTAACAATAGGTATGAGAGTGTTGGTTCCTTGGTGTAGAGATTAATCGCTTAAGGAGGATCCTGAAGGTTGGTTAAATGGATGATAAAGGAGAGCTTTAGACTACTCTTGAGGATCTTGATAAAGTGGAAAGAGAAAACAAAGATCTGAAAGAGAATATGGATGATGCAAATGAATGTGTCCAGAAACTGAAAGAACAATTGAAGAAATTCAAGGAAAGACACAAAGAAGTGAGTGAATAGTTGAAACAAGAGATAATTGGACTAAAATTTACAGTAGAAGAGAAGAAGAGGATTGAAGAATGTCTAAATACAATGGTACAACACAAGTCTGATGAATGCTCTAGACTTGAACAAGAGATAGTAAACTTAAGAGTGGAACTAGAGAAGGAAAAAAATTGTGAGAATAATTTCAAATCTAGCTCTGGTAAACTTGAAGAATTACTTATAGGAAAGAAACCAAGTAAAGACAAAGGTGGCTTGGGAATTGATAGAGGTGAAAGTTCTAAAGATGTGAAGAATATAATGAACAATCAAAAGAGTCAAGATAAAGGAAAGCAAAAAATAAATTCAAGGAATTTTTCAAGGAGACTGCCTGTGAGACAACCTAATATACAAAGGTATCCATCTTTCAATGGTGTTTTTTTTTCTTGTAACAAATATGGTTAGAGAAACAAAATGCAGGAGCAGGAAGAACCAATTTTCTGGTCCCTTTACCAAACAATGTTTTGAATGTTAGAGGCTAGCACAAGGTTGAAATGTGAAGAATGAAAATTATTTTTGTTTCATGATCTTACTTAATAATAGAATAGTGTGGTTGTGGAAATTATAAGTGTTGAAGTCTTAAGTTTGAATTTGGTGACAACTAATTTACCCCCCCTCTCAATTGTCCTACACCTATTTAAAAAACCTTTCCTATAAGAACGTTCTTAGGATCTTCTTTAGTATGTGAATTGTCTAACTCAAATTGTCCCTCATCAATTTGAGGAAAATCTTTTTGTTGAACTATCAGATCAATGTCAAATAGTCATTCAAACTCAATTATCCCTTTCAAAATATTATTATCTCTAGCTTGAGCTAATTCTTCTTCTTGAATCTCACCATCAGGTTGATCTATTTCCTCAATTATTTGTGCTTTGAAAATATCAGAGTTAGTGATGAATTCCAATATATGTCGATCATCTTCAAACACCTACAAATTTGTAACATTATCAAGAACCGAAGGTAACTATACTAGCTCAACTATGAATCTCCTAAAATTTGAGGTATCTAAAGGTTCTAAAGTACTGGTGGGTATGTGCAAGATCATGATGAGCCAAAAAATGGCGATATGATGGGTATGTGGCTGATGAATTTTTTTTAACCCAAAATTGATGAAACAAAAAGGATTTTTAAAGGAGATTCTTAGCTTTCAACCAATATAAATTATGCTTTACTTTGAATTTAATAAATGATTATTATTCATTTTCTATTTGAATTACGACTAAAGTCCTGATTGATAGGTTAATTGAAAAAAAAAACTTTCAAACGGTATCACAGTTTTTCAATCTAAAGCATGTGTCACATTCTATATTTCGCATACTATAGGATTAAAAAAATAAAATTGAATTTCATGAAGTTTTGACCAAGTTAAGGTGGTCAAACATACAAGTTTTTTATATATTTTAAAAGTTGTAATAAAAAAATCATAATTAATTATTTACTTGGAAAAAAATTACGAAAAAATATGCATCACATCGAGACATGAGTCCTCTACTTATATATAAAATATTATAAAAGAAAATTATCATTTTATTGTGGTTAGGGTGGTTAGATAGATAACTACTTATTTTTTCCTTGAAATTTAATTACTACTGCATTGAAATTTCAAATTTTCACCAAATAGATTTTTTATTTTTTAAATAAACCTAGTAGTTTAGAAACTACATTCAATTTTCTATAGATTGTATTCTTACATATTTTTTAAATAATATAGATAACTTATTCAAATTTTTATGTCAAGATGCATAACTCTAATTTTTCTAAATTTTTCACCACTTAAGGGCCTATTTTTTCCATGAAGATCTTGCACACACCCTGGTAGCAATAGCCAAAGAATCAAATATTTGATTTTTCAACTTGCATAATTACCAATTCAGAATCACCAAACATTTTGAGAATTTTGACTTTCTTCTTGATCGTGAGGATCAAGCCATGTATAAGGGTTTCATATTCTACCACATTGTTAGTACATTGAAATTGCAATCGATAAGAAGCAAGAAAGAATTTACCTTGTGGGCTGATGAGTTCAAGTCTGATTCCAATCCCTTGTTTTGATTTGGATCCATAAAAATTAAGAATCCAAGCTTGGTCATTTGTAAACTTATCATTCTTAGGTATCGTCAAATTAGATTTTTCAGTCTGTGTAGCTTGAATTATGTCTTCATGTATTTCTAGTTTAGACCTTTTGATCTTATCATGTTCTAGACAATACTACTTTTTTATTCTATGAATTATTTCCAAGCACATCATGTGATTGTCTTCTAAATGTGTAGAATCATGTAATCTGTACCAATCTTGCAATAACAAATTTTTTAGTGAGATTTCAATTTTACCACTCTTTCAAGTTTTTGTAACAATATTCTTCCAAAATTCATTATAATGCTTATTTTATTCTTTGGAAGAATCACAATTTGATTCAATTAAAAAAATTGTTCCATGAGTCATTTGATTATGTTTTTTAGCACTACAAATAAATACTTCTTCTATTTTAACTCCTAAATTTCGTATTTTATAAACTCATGGTTCTACATCAATGTATAGAACTTCAGTCTTTTAATCATAATAAGTGATCATATATTTCATATGTTGTTCTCTCTTGATTCTAATTTGGTTAGGAAATCCTTTCCATGGTAACCACATATGTGAGAAATTTGTAGCCATGTATCCATTCAAATTTTTTGACTAATCCCTGCTTAATAACATACCATAAGTATCAGGTATTTCAATGACTTGAATACCTATAATATTAAATCCTAGGATCCGACACTAGTTGCATATAAATGTTTGTTAACTCTCTGACCACATTTACTTCAATTTTGTCAAGTTGAGTAACTTTATTTAAAGAAATTGTTGTAGTTAACCCTAGCATTTGACATATGGACAAAGGCATCACGTTAGTAGATGCTCTAGAGTGTCCTAAAAAAATATGAAGATTTTTACCAAATATTCTTAATGAGAGTAAAAATGGCGGGGATTCTAGTTTTCCTTTGTAAAAGGCTACTTGCACATCTACAATGGGAACAATGTTCTTTTCTTTTACCTTAATGCAATTATCCTTCACCTGAGATTCCTTAAATTTTCCTTCCTTTTGTAGATCTCGTAAATTATTCAAGAAAGCTTTTTTGATAATAGGTGTTTTGAGTATTTCTAATAAAGAAAGGATGATTTTTACCTTTTTGATTTCTTTCTCTAAATAAAAAGTCAAGTTGTTCTGATCAATTGAATCTACCTTTTCACTTTGTGAAACATTTGATGAATTATAATGAGAGGTTATCTTAGGTAACCCTAGAGTATTACTTGATTTATCATCAGGTGGAGTACTAAAGTTGTTGGGTGGAATTGACATGGTCAATGGCTTGTTGAATTTACTTCCACCATTTGTGTTACTCCTCGGGTTGTAATTATGACCTTTCTAATATTGTTGAAAAGCATGAATTTCATCAATTTCTTCCTGAGGTTCATTTTCATCTTGATAAGGAAATGCATATGTCTCTAAAGTCACAGTTGAATTGTATCCTTCATGTTTATGAGTATAAATCTTAATGACAATAGGTGATTTGATGCATTCATAGCTTTCAAGAACCAAAGAAAAATCATATCCTACTGGAACCAACTCATTTCCATTAGCAGGAGGATGGGAGTCACACTATTCATTGTAATGTGTATCAGCTAGAAAAATATCTGAAGCAATTTTAAACTATGGACAATCCACTTCAGCATGAGCATTTGTATTACACCAATTGTTCATCGCAAGATCAGCTAAATTCACCTTTGGTGTGGATCTATCATCAAAAGGATTAATTTTATCTAAAGGCATGGATATCCCTCCACTATTTGGTCATGTGCTCCAAGGTCTAGGTGGTTTAGGAGTGTTATACACTTGATTTTGCAAATTTTGGTTGTTACTTTGAGAATAAAAGTTTTGATTTTTTAATTGTGTAACCTTTGTGGTTAACCTTTTGAGTTGAGCTATAATTTCTCTAATTTCTTCCTTGTTGTTTGGAATTTTATCATTCTAATTTTCTTGAGTTTGTGAGAAGAAATAATTTCCATTAGGATGTAGCTCTATAATAGTTGAACCAAAGTGAGGGACTAAAGCTTGACTATTTCCTAGTTGAAAGAAAGTATTATGATGAAATGTCCCATTCTAGACCACTAAAGGAAAATCATTAGGAGTCATGGGATGATTTAAATGAACTCCATTTACACTCAGGACGGGATAATCATTCAATCCCTCTCTACCATTTACAAATGATCCATTTTTGAGGTGTTTCATTTCTAATTTTATGCTTACGACTTCAGCATAGGCTTCAAGTAAAGTGGTAGGAGGATTTTCCCTTCGCTTTACAAACATAGCAGTTAAAGGATCTATTGTTGTATAATAAACTACAATAGTAGACAAATTATCCACTACATAAGGTGCCTATAACCTAGAATAAGCCTTCTGGAAGTTGTCATTAAAATAAGTTATAGGTTCTCCCTCGAACCTCTTGATTTGAGAAAATTGATGATACAACAAAGAAGGGTCAATCGGTGTTCTAAATCTAGCCAAAAATTAGCTTTCCATGTCTTTCCATGATCTAATTGAATTACGAGGTAGGTTGATAAACCACTGGTAAACTTCATCACTTAAGGTATATGAGAACAACCTACATATGACATCTTCATGTTGAATCCTTTCTCTAAAGCACATATCCTTGAAGATACTGATATGTTCTTTTGCATCTTTATGAGGATAGTATTTAGGACACAACTTATCAGGATTTTTCAATAAATCATTGTACACCGAAAATTTAATTGGCGACACTACGTTGAAGAAAGCCATCACTATAGGAGGCAATGGTGGTGTTACAATAGTTGGATTTTGTGAATTTGCACTTACACTTGCATACTTTTGAGGTCTAGACGATATTTGAACACCAATCTCGACTAAAGTTGCATGAGGATCACTAGAACGAGATCTAGTGACTACAAAAATCTAGTTTCAAACCTAACAAAACCAAAAAAACAACAATAAGCCCCTCCTAGTGCTAGTTCTTGTTGACAATGATGTCACTTGCAACAACAGTGCAGATAAATTCCTCATAGTTAGACCATGAAGAACCTATCTTTCTTGAAAGACTTAACCAAGGCAACCTCATGGTAATCCGTGTTATAGGAAAAAGGTTGACTCAACTCAATCCCAAGTCTCTGATAGTCAGGTCTTGACCATAGTAGGTTCACTTCAGGGTATGATGTGATATTTTTGTTAATATCAAAGGGAATATGGTTGTCTTTAATTTCATTAAGAATCATAAGCATCAAATATAGGATTTCTAGTTCAATCATAAAATAATCTAATGAAATCAAAAGATTTATAATAATATTTCATGAACATCAACAAATTTTTTATCACTTAAGTAGATTTAGCTTTAAGCATTCAACAATTTCATAAGAAATGAAATATTTTAAATAAATTTTCATCCATTCATCTATTTTTTGAAACATTTTCAAGAATTTAAACATCTAATCTAAAATAAAGCATAAAAAATACTGAAAATTAAAATTTCTCCCTGTTATTCTCCACACATGCTCCAACAGTTAATCGAATCAAAGAAAACTGCTCTATACTTCACCAGATTGCTTCATAGCTACATATAAAATGGTGCAAGCTCTTAAACAAGGGATTTTAGTTTGGACACCAAGTAGGTTTTCCATGCACCCTTAAACAACATGACAAACAATCTTGTTCAGCTGAAATATCAAAACCAGCTATAAAAATATTGAGATAGGTAGTTATCAAATTGGCTTCGATATAGATTAAATTCTATGTGCATACAAGTTTTTAGTCTGGAATGATTCAAAAAATACAAAAAAAAAGAAAAAAACTTAAAAAAGTTTTGGCTCTTTCGACATCCAAAAATTCTGAACTTAAAATAAAAATAAAGCAGTAAATAGACTTTTGTAGGAACAAGGCTTCAAGAGTGCCAACTTAAAATCTTATCAAGAGAATCATAAATATAAAATCAAAATGTAGCATGTGGAAAACACTAATTTTCATCAGAATCTTCTAGAAAAAGTCAAAGCTTTTACTTCTTCAGCAACAACACTCACCATCTTTAAACTCCAGTGCACAATACTCTGCATAAAGTAACGCTATCAACATTGTTTTAGAATACTAGAAATGAAACTTTCACTGGGACTAGGAACAACCTACAAAAATAAAATTCAACAAAATGCTTTTATGACACTTCTGATATTTGATATCTAGTGCTTCATCTTTCACTCATAGCTCGGGTTTCAAGATCCTTTCTTCACTTTTCTTCAACTGATATTCTCAAAAAGCATTTAATATCTGGTGCATACACTCTTTTGAAATTCCTTGTATTTGCTTCCAACTGAACTAGAGCCTTGTGTAATCCTCTGATATCTAGAGTATATTGGCATTCCTCTATGCCTTTTCTATCTCATATCTAACTATAGTGTTTCTACAATGTATGATCTCATCAATGACTTCCCGAGTCAGCAATTGCATAAGATCTTTATTTATTGTCTTGATCCATTCCTTGAAAGCTCTTTCTTCCTTACCCTCCTATCCTAGTTTCTGGGGATCAAAATCTTGACGTTCTAACACTTCAATAAAATCTTGATCTTTGTCAAGCAACTTACTGCATTTCTCAGTGACCTTTTCAAATCCTTCTATACATTGTGTTAATGTGTCACCTTCCCATTTCAACTGTTTCTTCCATTTTTTAGTCAATGGAACTTCTTGTTTTGAAATTATTTTTTCTCTTATCAATTCTTGGACATCTATCTACATGAGAGTTTCTACATTTCTCCTTTTAGCATTAACCTATTCCTGGTGAAACCTGCATTCTCCTTCAAATCTTTTGGATTTCTCAGACCAATGGTATTCTTCCTTGTATTTCCCTATTGCATCTATAATAAATTCTTCCCCTTTCCTAACCCAATACTCAATCCATTCTTCAAATACATTCATTCTATGGTGAATTGATGCAATTACATCCACCTGTTCTTGTGACATAAGTACTAGATTCTAGGCCAATTCATTCTATGCTTGACCAGATAGGGTTAATGACTTTAAAAAAAAATTCTAAACTAGCAACCCGGTCTTTCAACTCTCTTTTCTTTTGTTTATTCTTTTGCATCCTGGCAACAGTTGCATCCAAATTCATCTTTATTTCTCCTACTTCTTGTGTCTAGGATGAGTGTCCAACATTGATACTTGATATTTTATACTCCTTAGGCATTATCTCATGTCCATTTTTATCATCTACTAGGGTAGCTATGTGGATTGTTCTACCTCCATACGCATTTTTATATATGACATGCTTTTTTCTAGCTATGCACCTACGCTTAGGAGTCTCCACTTCTTGTATAAAACTTTTAAGATATAGAGGTACCAATTCTATTTCCATTGGAGAATTCAATTCTTTGATCAACCACTCAGGTGCATCTTCATCATGCTCTACCTCTGCAACATTTATTTGTTCCTGGATTCCAATCAGTTTAGGAATTTCTTCTATTACTTCTTCAACTTTATCTGTTACATCCTCTATAGTTGGAACCTCTTCAATAATCTCTGGCATAGATTCTGGATTACCGAGATTTGACACTATCTCTTCAGTTTCAAGACCTATATTTTCTTGTCTAGCTAGCTATTCAACATCAACTTCTAGGACATCATCTTCTTTATATCTTGTCACATAAGGAGCTTCATTTGTACCCTTATTACCTAAAACTTGTGAAGGTTCTTCAGTCTCAACTTCAACCTTGCCTTCCTTTTATTTTTGGAAGACTTGTGATTGTTCTCTATCATTTTAACTATTCCCTGGCGAAGGCTAGTAATCAAAGGTATCTTCAATAACCATTTCATCAATAGGATTTTTTCCTCTAGTCTCCCTTGTTTCCATTTCAAGAACATAAAGGTTCCCCACTTCTAAAGCGAGTGTTCCTTTTATGAATTCTTCTTCTTCAATATTTATTGGAATAGACCATGTGTCCAAAATTTCTTCTACCAATGGCTATACCATGGGTTTATCTTTAAACTTCTTTTCTTTTAACTTTTCCCACATGGAGCCACACTTATCCATCTATTCCTTAATCTTGGCTTCATCAACCTTAGAAACTTTATCCAAAACCATAGGATTTTTCCCTAGTGCTTTTTTTACACTAGCCATATTAACTAAAGGTGGGGAAGTGAATAATGTTATAGCTCTTTGAGATGTAGACCTTGTATGTGCACCAGTATTTTCTATCACTCCTATTTCTTCATCAGTGGTAGGCTTGGTCCTTGGTTTTGCTATGGAAGAATATGCCACTTTTTTTTTTACTTTTGATTTAACTTTGTCTGACTTGACATCTCCATGTTTATCGGTTGGCTCTAATGAAACTCCCTGGCTTGGAGCCTTAGGGGTGCTCTCTTCAATGTGTATGCCAGGAGTTGCTTTACTAATTTTCCTTTTCTTCTTAGCAGGTTCCCCACACTCAGACTCATCTTCATCTCTTTGTTTCTTTCGTTGTCTTTCATTTTAGACTATTTTATCTATAGGATATCTAGGCAACATGAGAGGATGTACATTAAACTCTTCTGCTTTGATATAAGAGAAAGTGGGAAACTGAATGTAACAGCCTCCAGATAGTCTAATGACACTTTGTGCTCCCAAAGATAATCTTTTTGTTTTGTCGCCCTCCATTGTTCTAACCAGCTTCATGGAAAAAACATAATTAACCATTCGTTAATGCTTCGTGTATCCATGGATAGTGATTTGGTGTAAATGAGCATATATTAAATGGTTTCCTACTTCTCTACCCATAGTACCAATCCTTTTCAACACTTGTTTATTTGTAGTTAAAGAACAAGAATAAATCACATACAATGACATATAGAAACATCTAGTCTATGGAAATTCCTTTATCTGTTTGTGCAATTTGTCACTAATAAACATTCCCCAATGCATTTGCATGAGATTTTCCCTCAATATGGATATAATCACAAACATCCATGGTTCAAGTTTACTAGCATCTCATAGCCCAACTATCCTACTTAGCATTGTTATAACATCTTGAACATCTTGGTTGAACATAGACCTTAGAATTGGTTTTGTCTATTTTGTAATTTGGTCTTGACACCATTGAGTGTTCATAATTTCTATGTTGTGCTCTTTGGCACTGTGGTAGGTTTTGGCTTTCTCCTTCATATCAATCTAATACATCTTAGTAAATATGGGAAGCCCAAAATGTGTATATAATTCCTTTCTCAGAGAGATCTGCATAAATTCTTCCCTCTGTCTCAATGACTCTTTTAATTGGGTCATAGTGGTTTAAGCATTCCATAACTAACTAAAGGGCCTCCATTGATGGCAAAAACCCTCCTACTAAAAGTAACCCACTTGCTATAATATCCCTCCTACACTGAGAAGCATTTTCTTGTCATGCCCTTGTGTGGAATTCAACATGAAAAGTACATCACACATGAGTATCAATAGCTATTGCACCAATGGGTATAGCTTATGAATTGGAATACTTGAATTCATCTTCTAGTTGTGCTTCAGAAGTACTCAATTTTTTTGGTGTATTCTACATTTTCAAATATGTGCCTTGTATGCAAGTTAGGTTAAATATAACCAATTTTCTAACAATTTATAAAACTTTCAATTTACATTTAAGTTAAATTCAAATCAAAGTAATCAACATTTCATTTTTTTAAAGGAAATACCGTCTTTTTGACACTTTCTTGCATGAAAATGATCAAAAAAATGTATGTTATTCGAAACATACCTGGTTTTGGCTGATGATGAAAATATTTACAAAATGAAACCTTGAAACCTTTGGTAGCTTTGTTCTTAGTCTCTCAAAATTTACCTTTCCTTGTGTGCCATAGTATTATTTTCGTTCCTTCAATTTCCTTTGCAAATTTGCAGAATGATGCAAAGTAGAATGTTGTAAAAGCAACTACATGCTTGAGGTGATGCCCAGTACATGAGTAGTTTTCCACCTTCATTAATTACATGTTACAATGCATTAATTTCTCAAATAAATGTGCAATCATTATGGATTAGGGTTCAAATTACGAACACCTAAGTTTCTACGTGGGCTCGTTGATAAAGAAAAATATGGCACAAAAATATTACATGGCACTCTTGTGTCAATTTGATTTTTGCAAAAAAAATCCTTTAAGATACGTGATCAATTACGATCACCAGGATTGACAACTTTCGGTACCATGGAAAGATTACCGGGATCCGGAGCACTTACCTCCAAGATTTAAAGAAAACCAGAACAAATGAAGGACCGAGAACTGGGTTAAAGAGATATCAAAAGTGATTTAAACATTTCATAATAAAACCTCTGGTTTCTAAATTTCAACTAAAGAAAATGAAAAGAAACTATTGGAATTCAATATAATAAAGTGGGACTACCAGGATTAACAACTACTAGGTGAGAACTTACTGGGTGGGACTAGGATCCACTGAAGATACAACATCCTTGAAGTGACCGCAACCATTTCAGGATTCTAGTTTCTAGTAAACTAATAAAACTTCATGAAAAGAACAAAACACCAAATTTGGGAAAGAACAAAGGACTAAAGCAAATACCAAGAAAATTGAAAATGAAACTTGCATTTTACTAACCCCTAGAACAACACTGAAGCAAGCAAAAGTGAGAGGAGAAAAAATAAAAAAGGGGGTCCACATTTTTCCAAGAGGAAAAATGGGGCTTGTTGTGAGACCACATAACACTACTCATAAAGACTTTAAGGTCTATCAGATGGATGTCAAGTCAACATTTTTCAATGGTGAGCTAGAAGAAGAAATCTATATGGAACAACCAGAAGGATTTTTTAGTTGACAAATCAACTGGATATGGTGTGCAGATTGAAGAAAGCTTTATATGGATTAAAGCAAGCTCCTAGAGCTTCGTATGTGAGATTGGACAAGTATTTGATTCAGAAAGGTTTCAAAAAGGTATGATAGATAGTAATCTATACTTTAAGATTGAAAATGATAAAATATTGATTGTAGTTGAGTATGTTGATGACATTATCTTTGGAGGAAATGAAAATATGTGCAAGATTTTTTTAGAAGAGATGAAAAAAGAATTTGAAATTTCTATGTTTGGGAAGATGAATTTATTTCTTGGGCTACAGATCAATCAAAAAAAGAAAGGAATTTTCATTCCACACTCTAAGTATGTGAGAGAAATGTTGAATAGATTTGGGATGGATTGTTCCAAATTGATAAGTACTCCTATTGTGACTAGTTGCAAATTGTGTAAAGATGATGATTCACCTAAGGCCGACCAGAGCAAGTATAGATCTATGATCGATGGACTATTGTATTTGACTACTACTAGATCGGATATCATGCATCTTGTTTGTCTTGTGACTAGATTTTAATATCCTAAGGAAACACATGTTGTTAAAAGAATATTCAGATATTTGAATGGCACTCCAGATTATGGATTGTGGTATCCTAAAGATACTAATTTTACACTTAGTGCCTATACAAATGTAGATTGGGTTGGATGTGTAGATGATAGAAAAATTACAAGTGGTGGTGCATTCTTTCTTGGAGGCAAACTGGTGGCATGGTCAAGTAAAAAACAAGATTTAGTATCCTTGTCTACTATTGGAGCTATGCATATTGTTGTTGGATCTGGTTGTACACAAGTTCTATGGATGAAACAAACATTGAAAGAAATCATAGTGGTATATGATGATCCCATTTCTATTTTTTATGATAATACAAGTGAAATTAATATTTCAAAGAATCCTATAATGCACTCAAAGATGAAGCATATCTATTAGGTATCATCTCTTGAGAGAGAAGGTCATCGAGAATGAAGTAAAGATTGAGTATGTTTTGACAAAGGATTACATTACTGATATTTTCATGAAGGCTCTTCATAAAGATACTTTTGAGTATCTTTGAGAGAAGTTAGGGGTTATTTCCCCTCCTTTTTTGAACTAGATGCATATGGAGATGCATAATTCCAATGGATCTATGGATCTATATTTCTTCTAGGTTGATGTTTTGGTGGCTACCTCTTAGGGGGAGTAGGTAGTATCAGGTGTGGTCATTGTGAATATTTTGTTTTTATGCCAAAGGAAAAATCAATGTAAAATATTCTTTTTCCTTTGTCATTGATTTTAAAGGGGGAGAGGAAGCATGTGAATAAAAAGAGAAAAATAAAAAGAGAGAGAGAGAGAGAGATAAAGAAAGGAAAGGAAGCATATAAGAGATTATCTACTAAAGGGGAGAAACAAAAAAGTGTATTTAGAACTAGTATGTTGTCTTTGATGGTTTTTCACATCATGTGTTGCCATCAATGACAAATGGGGAGATTTATACAAGAATGGGAAGATTGAAGGTGTTGTCATTGATGCCAATTGTTCAAGTGGTTATCAACTAGTTGTTGTTGGTTGTATATGTCGAGGATATTGAGAAAATTTTAATGAAGATATGTTGCAGTTATTTAATGGTTGCTTTAGGTTTTTGCCTATACTTGATCATATGTTTGTGTTGCTCAAATATGTTGATCATGGTTGTTAGAAGATGTTATATCCAGATTTTTTATTGTTGATTTGTTGTGTAATGCAAGTTGTTATCACTAGTTGTGAACTGTGGTTTTTTTTTGTTTCTGGTTGAGGTCCGGGAGAAATGTTGTTGGTCTGTATTTCTCTTTGATGAAGTATTATGTCTTGTGGTTCCAAAGTTGAGTTGCCTTGATTCTATTGAAGATAGTTTCAGCATCTGGAAGGTTCGTGCTTAATTGTTCTACGTGTTTTACACTATTTGTTTGACCTTGTGTGAAATACTACTTTCGAGGTTGATGAAGCGTGTTGGATATTTTTGGGTCCCTTGAAGCATGTGTTTTAGTTTCCCTCATTTTGATTCCACCCTAGGATGTTTTTTCACCAACCTAATTTAAATTTGAATTTGGATGGCCGAATATGGATATATTTCAAAGTTGAAGATGGTATAAATACAAGATTAGTTAGTGGTGAATAAATATACAAGCTTGAAGAAGAAGAGTGATAAGAGAAAAAAGAAAGTGCAGTTAGATGCGGCATTGATTCTATTTAGTGAGTGTGTGTGATGCAAGTGTGGAAAATCAGTGTGAAGCTTAATGCTAAGTTTCTGGATGTAGTGAGAAAAAGGTGAACTCTATCATTCATGCATGTATGCAAGTGATTGTGGTGGAATCCTTTGTTGTATTGGGGTTTTAGTCTCTCTATGACAAGTCTTCTTTGTATTCTTTGTACCTCTATGGCAGTGAGCCCTCGAGGTTGTTATCCCTATTGGATAGTGAGTCCTTGTTTTGGAAGTGAGCCTTATTTCAAGTGTGATCCTCTTGTAATTGATTTTGATATTCTCTATAGTTTGAGTTAATGCTCATCGTAGTTTTTCCCTTATTGGATTTTCCACATAAATCTGTTGTTATTGTGTAAATGTGTTGGATTTGAGTTTTTGCATTAGCATTTGATGATTAATCATTTAAGCAGTATTAAGAATTAGTTCTGGTGATTGAATTAAAGGTTTAATTTTGTGACAATTGATTCAAGCCCCCCTCATCTCAGTTGCCCTATTCAACATTATGATGGAATGATATGATAGGATGGATTAGGTACGGTGGAATACATGGAATGACATAATAGGATGGATATGTATGGAAAATTAGATGAAACAAATTTCCCCTAATTGCAAGGTTCACATAGCTACTTGTTTTACACATGATACCCATGAATGAGTTTTGGCCAAGATACCATAAGAAGCGGTTTTCACCATTGTATACATTATTTCTCTTTACTATTTTTTTTTATTTTTTTGAAATTTTGGTTGTTCTTTTTTTGAAGTTTTGGAATTTTTTGGGTAACTCTTGAAATATTTTTCTTTAGGTATCATGTTCATGGACATATTATGTAGTTGAACTAGATGCTTCAATCATGACATTCCAATCGTATCTTTCCTTATAGAGGTTTTTTTCTATGATATTTTCACTAGAATACAATTCGCAACTATGATGATGTACTTTGATAGTTATGTTGGCCTTGTCAAAAGATAAAAATATCGATAGAGATCCATCATAAATATTAAGGTAAGTTATTGCTAGAAGGATATGAAGGATTCTAGGTTTTGGGTTGGATTTAGGGTGAGGGTGTAAAGATTTAGATGTTGGAACTGAGGATGTGATTTGGATTGTTTATTTGATAACCAAATTTATGGATTTGAGGTTTCAATTGGAATAAGTGAAGTTGGGAATGGCTGGTAATTTTTTTTTTAGAATTGGGACTAGTATTAGTATGTGACCAATAGTATTTTTGGATTTTAAATTTTTTCATGATAATTGTGAATGTGGTGCCATTGTATGTAATATGTGATTTTTTAGTAATGGATTTATTTTTATGACTTTTTTATGGGATTATTAAATTTATTTTTCTTTGGGATCCATATTTATTTTTTTCTCTTCTTTTATGTTTGGACACATGTCTCATTTTAGATTCATTTTGATTTTATTCTTGACTTGGAGTTTACATTTTTTCTTTGGTACTTAATTGTGATCTTTCTCTTCATGGGAATGATTCACTTTGTATGATGGATGGTGTTGTTAGTCCTAGTCTAGTGGTTTAGGATTTTGTAGATGTAGGTTAAAAGTCTGGATGGAGCAAGTAGGGAAAATATTGGTGGAATAATGATTCTTAGAAAATTTATGGATGGCCTCTATGTTGATTCTTTTATTAGATGAGTTTTTCCCAACTACCTTTGAGTTTTCACTGCTAGATTTCTTGCCAAGAGATGTATAGACAAGACCTTGATACCCATATGTTAATATAATAATAATAGTTTTACAATTCCTTTTTCATGAAGGCCTAACCCTTTACCATTTTAGCCCATGATTTGACAATTTTTGTTTGGCCACAAAATATTTGTTACTTTTAAAACATGATGCAAATCCATCATTAAGAAGTCATGACTTAGTAGAGAGGTCTATTTTATTTTGTGAAAAATACAAATTGTACAAAGGTGGTTGAACCTAACTTAAAATATAATTATTTTTTATCCATGTTTGCAACTATGGTATCTTTATCAATAATATTTTCAATGTGATCAATCTTGTAATGTGAATCCTCATCCATGGTAAGATCCAAATAATTTGGAACTTTTCTACCAATATTATCATTATTAATTTCTATGTGTTTAAGATGGTAAAGTGTTTAATAATATTAAGGATAAGTGGGTTTATGATAGATACTATTATCTTTAGTTTCATGTTCTTAGAGTCTTATGATAGGATGGATGGAACAAACTTTAATTCCTTGATCTTGATTTGGTTGGGAGAATTTTTTATCATGCTTTAGGGAATGCTCTTGAAATAGCTTTAATTTATTTTAGAAATGGTTGATATACATTTTGTTGCTTGTATATCCCCTATATTGATTATCCTTTTTATATATATCTCTAACATCACATTTAATAACATGCTTTGGCTAGTGGGATATATTTAGACCATATAATACTTATGGGATTTTGAACTTATGATTTTTATGGATCTCATGAAATGTTTATGCTTAAATTCATATGTGGGTTAACTCATGAAGATAGTAATTATTGTTTTTATTTAATCTATGATACCTGCATAGTAGAGGGAGACTCATTGATAGTAATTTTGGACATGAATTTCTTAGATTTTGTGTTTTGTTTCTTATCCCATGTAAGTAGTAATTGGAAAAAGTACTTATTAGATGGATGGGACCAATAAATATTCCATGAATGAGTGGAATTTATATTTTTTTGGTTGGAGGACATGGGTGAGAGTGATATGGAACCTATAGAGGATTTGGGGATTCAAAATACTTGGGTGAGGATGATCTAGAGGAGATAGATGCAAATGATTTGGAAGATATAGAGGATATTGTTTACTAAAAAGAGTTGGGTGAAGAGGATTAAAATCACATGGATTGGGGTGATGGAGGATATTATTCTAGGATTGTGTTTCCCTTTCCAAAGGCTAGATAGGGATAAGTCATGGAAATTTGACATTGGTTCATGAGGTAGCTAATTTAAGGAATTCCTAGCTTTGAGGGATGTGAGAATTGATGGTGGATGCATGAAATCTATGGCAAGAATTTCTATAAGGGTATTATTGATGGTGTCTTGGTCAATGGTATTTTAATGAAATAACTTGCATAATATAGGAATATAATATGAAATATGTTATCAATACATGATAATAACTAAGAATAAAAAGTCACTTTGAGGGAGAAAACCTCCAAATATCTCTAATGAGAACAAAATTCATAATCTAATTATCAAATAAGACTCACTAACTCATATATATACCCTACTTATGTATAGGATATCACCCAAGCTAACTTAAATAGCCTTATATAATCCTTAGATCAACCTACTTAACTAGATAACAATATAATAATGATAAAATGACTCAATTAAGAGTTAGGATAGCCACAAGTTGACTATACATAACCCTAAAAACTCTAATATTAAGGGAATAACATGTCTCCTAATTATGTATAGGATATCACCCAGGCTGGCTTAAATAGCCTTATATAAGCCTTAGATCAACCTACTTAACTAGATAACAATATAATAATGATAAAATGGCTTAATTAAGAGCTAAGATAGCCACAAGCCAACTATGCATAACCCTAAATACTCTAATATTAAGGGAATAACATGTCTCCTCTCTTTAGAGAAACATTATCCTCAATGTTAATCAAGTGTGGATGCTTTTAAATGAATCCCTTATTCTCCCATATGGCATCTTTAACTCGTAAATTCTTCTATTGGATGAGATACTCAGTGAGTATTCTAGTTATCTTATTTATGTGTGTTTAATGAATGAAATTTTTTTCCAATATGTTTCTTCCTTCTTCATCACAATATGATAATGTTTTTTGTATCCATATTATACCCAATTAGCATCTTCAAATAAGAAACATGAAAATTGGATTTGTTTTTGTTGTTGGTGAAAATTCAACCTTGTAGGAAAACCTACCTATCTTTTGCATGATTTGGTATGGGCCATAATATTTAGGAGACAATGTGTTCTTTTTCTATCACTTTAGTGAAATTTTCTTGTAAGGATTCAATCTAAAGAATACCCAATCCACAAATTCAACATTTCTTTCACTATGGTGTTTGTCTACTTGTTGCTTCATATGATTTTGTGTCATGGCTAGATTATCCTTGAGTCTAAAAAGTACCTATTGTTGATAAATCAAGTGGTTTTCCACTACCTAAGATCTTCATGACACCTTCAATGATGATGTGATGGAAGGAGGTTGATATCCATATAGTGCCATAAATGGAGACATTTTTTATGGATTATGAAAGAAGTGTTATACCACCATTTTTCTAGTGGTGTCTAATCTACCATTGAGACTATCTACAATAAGTGAAACAATGTAGATATCATTCCAAACACTTATTAACAACCTTATTTTAACCATAATATTGAGGGTGGTATAAAGAAATATGAAAGAAGAGTGCCCAAACATGAGAATAAATTTACCCAAAAGTGATCAGTAAAGATAGGATCATGGTCACTTACAATAACCTTAGGTGTACCATGTAGTTGTTGTATACTCTCAAAAAAGGATTTTTCCACTATAATTATTGTTAAAGGATGTGATAATGCAATGAAATGTGCACATTTAGTGAGGAAATCTACTATGAGAAAGATGTTATTATCAATTTTAGATCTAGGAATCCCTATGATAAAGTCCATGGGTAACTTTCTTGATGCAGATTCAGGGTGGGGACCAACTTCTAAATGGAAAATATAAGATTAGCAACCCAACTTTAAAGCAATTTCAAGAGAACTCCACAAATTCCACCTGTCAGGCATGCATTTCTTAGTAGTATTGCCAACCCAGTTCAAGGGACTTTTCACCCAAAATTTCCAAATGACTTTCCAAATAAAAGATGGTTTTAGATAGCCTTTTCAATATTTAATGACATATGAAAGTATTAATAGCAACTCCTTTGGACCATGACCTTCAATACACTCACCATGGGAAAACCTAGTGAAATAGGTCAAATTTTCAAAGGAAGTACCCTCTAGACTACTCCAAAACCCCTGAAACCTTGGGGAAGCAAATAAAATGTTCTAAAACCATAGATTCCACAGTCAGATTCCCATTGTATGGACATATTCTCTCCAAACTTAAAAACCCTCCTTTACAAATAAAATAACAAGGGTTTTGTTGAAATCTTCATTCCAAGGCTTGAATAAAAAATAAAATAGTCCAAAAACCTTCCATTAGTTCTTCCTTAATATTTTACATTCCTAAAAACTCAACTTTATCAATATTTCATTGAAAAGCATCACAAAACCATCACTTTTTAAGGAAAAAAATGCTCTTTTAGCCCTAGGGAATCACACAATCACCACATAGATGATTCACCTTGACATAAAATTCATTGATACATCTAATATAATAAATTTTTCACCAATACACTGAGGTACAGGAAAAAAATAGTGGGTGGATTGGTCAAAAACACAATATTTTGCTTTCAAACCCTTTAGCCTAGGGAAAACAAGGTACTCACTGTAATTTTTTAATTTCTCTTACAAAAATAATTAGAACTCAAAATCAAAGGGAAATAAAAGTAGACACATATACTCACAACCTTTGAATATTTTAAAGAATGATGTGATAGTACGGTTCCGTACAACAGTAAACAATTTTTTGGAAAATAGTGAAAAAACATAGATTTTGGACCAAAAACGTGATATTTTGAGTTGTATCTAATTGTTACACCTTCATAAATCCATGATTCAAGCCTGAGAATTATTTTTAAATAATTCCAAACCATAACCACCATCTACCAATTCCTATAACCACCTTGCACCTAATTACCCTTTAAATGACTCAAAACTTGCAATTTGACAAATTGCCATTGACAATATTTGCAACATTTTGCATTTTTGCAACTAATGAACTCAAAAGACCCCTAACACCTCTAGAAACCTATAATATGACCATATAGACCTTATTTAAGACCTTATTCATTACTCAAAACTCAAAGCATCAAAATACCTTTCCATTACCCTTGTTAACAACTTTGACAATATTTCAAGTTTACACATATTTTGTAATTTTCTCATTTCACAAAGATGAAAACACCTTCAATTGACCTTTTGATTCTTTGGAACTCCTTTCATTGAAACCAAAAGGTGTTGGTGACCCTTCACCATACACCCCACCAAGGAAAAGACCCTTGTCCCAAGTGGTACAAGGTGCTCCAAGCCTTAACCCTGCTACTCCATGCTTCTTCAGGCCTAATTTTTGCCTCCTCGGCCTTGGATCAGACTTTGATGCTACTCTAGACCTCTGAACTACACAAAAATAGTCATTAGCAATAAACACCCTAGCACTTTCCTTGTTTTAATTGATGTTCCTACAATTTCCTTGCCTACTATGCATGTTATGCCCTATGATTAGTTTTGTATCTCTTGAATGATTGTACATACTTCTCACTGTCCTTAGACCTTTCATGTCCCAATCATCATATTCCCAAGCATTAGCAACTATATTTACCTTCACATCAGAAAATCCCACTTGCTTTGTAACATGACACTCAATAATAGGACACACTATGGTCCCAACAAGGATTCCTTCTTGCTCTACAAACTTTCCCTTAGACATCTGACCTTGTTTCTCATACTGCCTTCCAGATGGTTCACCATTTACCTTACTCAAATCAGACCTAACCATGAGTTTCATGTTTTTCTTTTGAAAAAACATATTGTTCACTATCCTAACACCATTCAAAGGTGTCTTACTTATTGTCCTACAACTATAACTCTACTTCAAATCAGAAATTAGATTATGTTTACCGTCCTCAAGCCTCAAAGGCTCATTTTTACCAAACATAATTACTTTAGACTTACCTTTGTTCTACCCTCTTTCCTACAAAGGATTTAGTTTGTAGCTTTGTTCATCCTTCCAAATGGTGTAAGTGTATTCCCAACCATCATACATAGACTTCCTATAAAATTGCCATGGCCTTCCCAAGAGCAGATGTCAACAATCCATTGGCAATACATCACATAGGACTCTATCCTTGTACTCCCCAATCTGAAAATCCACATAGGCTTTCTCATTCACCACTAAACTTTGACTATCATTCACCCAAGAAACTTTGTATGGTGCTACATGAGGTATCTTTTCTAGACTCAACTTCTCTACCATCTCCCTAGACACCATATTATCTCGAGAACCAAAATCAATTACAACTTGACACACTTTACCTTTGCATTTACATGAGGTTCTAAATATGCTTCTCCTTTGGCTTAAATTTTCTTCTTTTTGTCCTTGAAATGAGGTCCTTCTTATCATGAGAGCTTCACCTACTTCTAGTTCTGCAGGTCTGCTTGATGAACTCACACTCTCTTCTTCATCTCCTTGCACATATTGGACTCTTTTATCACCTTTTCTTTCACTTCCACTTGCAGCAAAACTAAACTTGTTAGGACACTTAAAAGAAAGGTGACCAAACTCACCACATTTATAGCATCTTCCTACAAATTCATTTGAATCTATTCCTCTATAATTTTTTCTTCCACCTCTCCATCCACCTCGAAACTCAGTCCCTTGCTCTTTAATTTTCCTAGGATCTTCTTGGACTTCTTTGGATTTTTTTTGTGTTGGAAAGGTACCTCTACCCCTAGATGTACCTCCTCTACCTCTTACTTCCTTCTCTTGTCTCCTCTTCAATTTTTCTTCTACTCTCATAGCCATTTGAAAGCACTATTCAACTAATTTAGGTGCCAAAATGCCAATCTCATCCTAGATGTTTTACCTCAAACCATTCAAGTACCTAGTAACCATTTCATCTTCATCTTCCTCATGCTTAGTTCTTATGCTTAACTTATAAAAAAATTTAGTATATGTTTGTACATCCAAATCTTTTTGTCTAAGATTTTGCAACTTCTTAAGCAATTGAACATTGTAATCATCAAGGAGAAATTTACCTTTCAATTTGGCCTTCATCCTCTCCCAAGAAGTGATCTTGTTTTTTCCTTGTCTCTCCCTTTCTTCTTGCAAAAAATTCCACCATACCAAAGCATGTCCTTTTAGTCTTGTTTTGGCTTTCTTCACCTTAAGTCCATCAACATATTCACTATCAAAATAGTTTTCCATAGCCCCAATCCAATCCAGGAGCTCTTCACTATCAGTTTTTCCTCCATACATAGGAACATCTATTTTTCCATGTCCTTCCTTCTTCACAGCCTTCAAAAGCTTCATTGTTCTTGCATCATCAGGATCCATCTCCTCTTCTTCACTAGGAGCTTCTTCTTCCTCTTCAGTTTCACTTACATCCTCTTCCACTCTATTCTTTTCCTTCCAAGCAGCCATCTCTCTTTTCAAGGCTTCTATCTCCCTGTCATGAATTTCCATCTTCCTTGCAACTACACTTCCTTTGGGTGGCATTTTCACAATCCTTTCTGCACCTACCTACAAATCCAATTCAAAACAACAACACAAGATCTACTACCAGGCTCTGATACGACTCTGATGCATACCCAAAGTGGGGACCAACTTCTAAATGGAAAATATAAGATTAACAACCCAACTTTAAAGCAATTTCAAGAGAACTCCACAAATTCCACCTGTCAGGCATGCACTTCTCAATAGTTTTGCCAACCCGGTTCAAGGGACTTTTCATCCAAAATTTCCAAATGATTTTCCAAATAAAATATGGCTTTAGATAGCCTTTTCAATATTGAATGACATATGAAAGTATTAATAGCAACTCCTTTGGACCAGTATTGACCTACAATACACTCACCATGGGAAAACCTAGTGAAATAGGTCAAATTTTCAAAGGAAGTACCCTCTAGAATACTCCAAACCCCCTGAAACCTTGGGGAATAAAATAAAATGTTCCAAAACCACATATTCCACAGTCAAATTCCCATTGTACGAACAAATTCTCTCCAAACATAAAAACCCTCCTTTACAAAGAAAATAACAAGGGTTTTATTGAAATATTCATTCCAAGGCTTGAATAAAAAATCCAATGGTCCAAACACCTTACATTAGGTCTTCCCTAACATTTGAAATGCCTAAAAATTCAAATCCATCAGTATTTCATTGAAAATAATCACAAAGCCATCACTTTTTAAGGAAAAAAATGCTCTTTCAGCCCTAGGGCATCACACAATCACCACATAGATGATTCACCTTGACATAAAATGGATTGAGACATATAATATAGTACATTTTTCACCAATCCACTGATTTACAAGAAAAAAATAGTGGGTGGATTTGTCAAAAACATATTATTTTGCTTTCAAACCCTTTAGCCCAGGGAAAACAAGGTACTCACTGTAATTTTTTAATTTCTCTTACAAAACAAAGAATTATAACTCAAAATCAAAGGAAAATAAAATTAGGCACATATACTCACAATCTCTAAAGATTTTAGAGCATGATGTGACTCTACGGGTTCGTACAACAGTAAACAATTTCTGGAAAACAATGAAAAAACATAGATTTTGGACCAAAAATGTGGTATTTTGAGTTGTATATAATTGTTACACCTTCATCAATCCATGATTCAAGCCTGAGAAGGATTTTTAAATAATTTCAAACCATAACCACCATATACCAATGCCTATAGCCACCTTGCACCTAATTACCCTTTAAATGACTCAAAACTTGCAATTTGACAAATTGCCATTGACAACATTTGCAACATTTTGCATTTTTGCAACTAATGAACTCAAAAGACCCCTAACACCTCTAGAAACCTATAATATGATCATATAGATATTATTTAAGACCTTATTCATGACTCAAAACTCAAAGCATCAAAACACCCTGCCATTACCCCTGTTGACAACTTTGACAATATTTCAAATTTTTACATATTTTGCAATTTTCTCATTGCACAAAGATGAAAACACCTTCAAATGACCTTTTGATCCTTTGGAACCCATTTCATTGACACCACAAGGTGTTAGTTCCCTTGCACCATTTCCCCAATTTTGGTTCAAAATAACTAAAGGCTGCAAGAGACCCAATGTCTTAATTTTCTCCCCTATATTTCTTTGAAAAACTAAACATTTAGTCACAATGAACATCAACTTTAGCCCTTCTAAAAAATTTATTTCTTGACTCAATGATATGACTTCAAAAAATTTAATGAGAAAAAACTAGAGACTTATGAAGCTATGTGAGAATATTTTGTTTAAGAGTGAAATTATTGAAGAGATACAATCAATCTTTACAACATAAAGCATATCCCTTCCAATAAAAATTATCTAAACTAATAAGATCACTCTCTAACTATTGAATGAGATTACTTGTAGAAACATATTTTTTCCACTCTAATTTGGATTCTACTACCCAATCTACATGTAATATTGAAATGGAATACAATAAAGCTTCATCCTTCTAATCCTTCCTAGAAAGTGCATTTTCCACAACAATTTAATTCCATTTGTTATATGCATTCTCAAAGTCATATTTGACCATCTTATTGAGCCATTTTTTTCTCTTCAAGAGATAATCTTTGTTCCAATTTTTTTTTGTCTTTCATGATTTTTATTAACCTTGAAGTGTCTACCCATTATATAAGGCCTCCATTGTTTTACTACATGAAGAATAACTAGCATTTCCTTCTCATAAAGAGGTTTGAGTTGATCCTTAACCTTCATTGATGACTCTCAAAAGAAAATTTCTAACTCTCCTTAATGAGAACTAGTCCTGTACCATTTCTTGAAACATCACATTCCACAATAAAACCCTTGGTGAAGTCAAGAATGGAAAGCAATGGAGTTGTAAATATAGCCATTTTCAATCTCTCAAATGTTGAATTAGAAAACTCATTCCAATGAAAAATACTTCTTCAATAATGTTATGAGGGGTGCTAATCTATGGCCAAAATTCTTTACAAATTTTCTATCATATCCACTCAATCCGAAGATACCTCTCAATTTTTGAATGGTTTTTGGAATAGGCCATTTCATGATAGCCTTAATTTTGTTAGGATCCACCTTTACTCTTTCATGAAAAAATATGTGTCCTAAGTACTCCACCTCATTGAGACCAAAAGAACACCTAGATGGCTTATAATAGAGTTTATTATCTTTGAGAACTTATAATTCTTGATTTACATGCCACAAGTATTCTTCCCATGTCTTGCTAAAAATTAATTTATCAACAAAGAACACTAATCAAAAATTCCTCAAGAATTTATTTAAGATGGAGTTCATCAAACTTTTAAAATAGATGGTGCATTCATAAGACCAAATGGAATCACCAAAACCTCATAATGACCCTCATGAGTCCTAAATTTTGTCTTAAAAATATCTTCTTCCTTAATTCAAATTTGGTGATAACGTGATATAAGATCTAATTTTTTAAAATTCATAGATCCATTAAATTCATCTGGAAAATCATCAATGACTAGAATAGGAATTTTATCTTTAATAGTTTACATGTTGAGCAATTTATATTCTAAACAATTGCATCAAATTTCATCCTTCTTACTCACCATCATCATGGTGGAGGAGTAAGAACTTTGGCTATGCATGATAATTCCTATGTAATGCCCTGTCGTGTGAACCCCAAAGGACAAAGAAATACCACACTATTTTATTTTATTTTGAAAGTGAAACATTAGATAAGGTGAATATGTACAAACCTTATAAATATGGTTAAAATATATCTTACGTGATAAGACCTAACTAGTCCCATGGGGTTACAGGGTTGCATTACACATAAATGTCCTAGCCAAAACATCATTAAAGATAATGCCCAAAAGTTATCAATAGAAGCATACATTCACAAGATAGCATAAGCATACAACCATCCATGATCAATCGAAATGAAAAGATACATCCATCATTCTATTACATTTCAATTCATGGTTTAATATTACAATTGTGGAGCATATTGCCACATATACAACACATCTTGAATGCATTAATGCATTACATAATGCTTCCGTTATAGCAATGAGAAGAGTATATCAAGTACAAGAATAATTGAATCAATGAAGAATAAGGTACAAGGCGAAGATCAATCTTCAACTAAGAGAAGCTCTGGTAACTTTGCATCTACTTTCACAACACGAACGCAAACTGGGAACCCAATGGGGTGCATAGCACGTTCCACCCGACTGCGTGGATGTGAAGGTCCACCCCCCATGCTAGGAGATGACAAGAAATGACCCACGACCAAGACAGACAAGCAGAATGATCACAAAACCAAACCACAAGGTCAACCAAAACATAACATACAACAATCTCAATTACCGCTCACAAGGTGACTGCTTCTGGAGGCAAACGAAGGAAAAACAAGGGATGTATCAAGCATAATAATCACAAACAAATGCATGTGAAAGGCATGAACCATCTCACTTAAAAGTAGACAAAATAAATAGCTATCTACATGTTCAAGATAAATTATAAATGTCCATTCACTTCAAAGTAGACACAATCCAACCCTACTAAAGATAATGTAGAGAATTTTTACATAATTAACTATAATTAAATGTATTTCCACCATAAAATATTTGAATTAAATAAGCACTATGAAACCCTACATTAGGTAAACCTTTAGATTTCTCTTAATTAAAGATTCCTAACGTATACCTTTATTTACTTCAAAATAATTAACATTAAAGTGAAACATATATATATTTTATTTCAAAATAATAAATTTAAATAAAGTGTAGTATATTGGTTTACTTCATATAAATAAATTTAATCAAAATATAGCACTTGCATTTTTTGACTTTAAACTAAATAAATTTAATTCAAATCTAACATAGACAATTTATACACAATCACAATCTAGTAAGGAATTTGTAAATAACTTTAACTTAAGTAACATGTACATTTATTTCAAAATAATATATGCAATTCATAAATTTAATATATTAGAGGAATTGTAAATAAATTTAATTTTAAATGGACTTGTAATTAAAACTAATTAAAACAATGCTAATAGATGGAGTTCCCATGTTGTGCGAGCTATGCTAGGGCGCCTGTGCCCTAGCTCATTTTTCTGTCCTTCGAGCTGTGCGTTGTGGGGGGGGTTTCATCGTCTGTTGGGGTTGCCTTTTTGGTCGTTGGTCGGCCTTGCTGCAGGCTCTAGGGTGGTCTATGGTGCCTTTGGTGGCGTTGTTTGCTGAAGGCGGGGGCATTTTCGGCTAAGGGAGGTGGTGTTTGGTCTTGGGGACTGCGGTGGGGTGGGCAGGGTGGCTCTTGGCACCCACCTTTTCTTGGCATGGTCTGCGGGTTAGGGTTTAGGGTGTCGTGGGGTGTTAGAGCTGGGGGTGTTGGTTTTCGTGGTTGGTGTAGGGTGGTGCTGCGGGGGTTTTTTCTTGTGTGTCGCTCCTTGTTGGTGGGGGTGTGTGGGGTGCTTACCCTGGTGAGGGGTTTAATGCCCCTAAGTATTTTTGGGGGTTTGGTTCTGTAGCATAGTATCTATTCTTTTCTTCAATGGAGAATGGGGAGTCATCGGGGTTTGGAGCCAAGTTGAATTTTCGAAGTGCTTTTGGCTTGAAACCCTTGCCACATGGGTCATGCCTTTATGATAATAATTTATTTTCTCAGAACTTGGAAAAGAATGAGATGGGACCAATAGGAGGGTTTTGGTTTCTGAAGATTAACGGTTTCCTAGAAAGGTGCAAGGAGAGGCCGAATGTTGTGATCCCAATGGAGATGCTCGCGGAAGATATTGAGTACTACTCACGTCACTCGTTGTATTGTAAATTTTTGGGATTGAAGATTTTGTTGCAATTTTTGGAGGCCTGGGCCTAGAAGACTTGGCTACCAGAGGGAGAGATGGAGATTAAGCTCCTGGAAAATAACTATTTTATGGTTTCATTTGACTGCATGGCAGATAGGATCAAGGTTTTTGAAGGAGGTCCTTATTTTTACAATCAGGTGGGCTTGTTTATCAAGCCATGGCATGCGGGCTTCAATCTGGCCGAGGAGATTCCTAGTCGAGTTCTAGTCTAGGTTCGACTACCGAGGCTTCCGGTCGAGTGCTGGCGTGATGATGTTTTGCATTTACTAGCTTCTTTGCTGGGTAAACCTGTGGGTTCTTCGCAGCAGACACAGTTCAAAAAGGTAATGACATTTGCCCGGTTCTGTGTGGAAATTGATTTAAGTAAACCTTTTCCAGAGTCTTTAGAGGTGTGTGCAGGTTCTTACTCATGGGTTCAACAACTTGACTATGAGACCTTACCTTTTAGATGTCGTTTGTGTCATGAGTATGGCCACTTACAGCGTAGATTCCCAAGGGCTAAGCCTTTGGAGACTAACTCTTCTCAGCCTCCCGACAATCCACCTAGGGTGGATAAGGGCAAGGGTCCTATTCAGGGTGGTGGTACCGGGGAGGATGGCTATATTCCCGTCAAGGATGGCTATATTCCCATCGGATCTCGGAACAGAAATAAGGGGCAAGAAAGGACTATGAAAGAGAGGCGGGCTGAGGATACTTTTAATAGATTTGAGGTTTTGGAGGGTCTTAGCCAGTAGGAAGTAAATACTGGTTTGGTTGATTTGGATAATGGTATTTTGGATTCTGATCAGTTGCAGCAAGAGGTTGAGTTGGAGCAAGCTTCCCAGCAGGTGGTGGGTTTAGGCTTATAGGGAGTTGAGCTAGATGGGGGAGGCTATGGACAAGACAAGATCAGCCCCAAGGTCTCTCCTACTCTAAAGGAGGATGGAACCTTGCATTTGGAATCAGCTCTACAGATGGAGGCTCAGAAAGTATTAGGAGGAGTAGTGGTGAAGGATAGTGAGGCTTTGTCTCATCCTGTGCGAAGATTAGGTTTGGAGGGGGGAAAAAACAATAAGCCATCTCCTCATTTGGGTATCTTGCAAAAAGATCTTAAGAAAGGAGGGGCAAAGAAAGTTGCTAAGCTGGGTAGGAAAAAGGATTTGGAGAAGATTAAATTGATAGGGGAAAATTTGGTGGAGTCAGGGTCAGTCAAGACTTTGGATTCTCACTTCTCAACCCCTTTGAAATGATTGTTCTATCATGGAATGTTAGGGGCTTGAACAGTGGCCCTAGACAAAAAGTTGTTCAAAATTTGGTTAGATGACAGTCTCCTGATATTCTTTTTTTGTAGGAGACCAAGCTTTCTGTGGATGGTATGATGGGTATAATGCCCAAGCTATGGAGGGATGGTGAATGCCAATGCATTGGTGCTCAGGGGTCCTCTAGAGGGGTGGCTTGCTTATGGAACCCTCAGAAAATTTTCCCTAAGTGGTGGATGTCCTTCAAGTCCTCTATCTCTTTGGTGGCCTCTTGTTATGATTTGGGGGAGTCGGTTCTTTTTTCCAACATTTATGCGCCTGTGGATATGCAGGGCAAGCATCTATTGTGGTCGAATATTCGTTATGTATGAAGTATGGATCCTTACCTTTCGTGGATTATTGGGGGTGACTTCAATGCTATCATGGAGATTGCTGAGAAGCGGGGTGGTACCATAAGATTGGAAGCCTTGGCTCTCCTATTCTAGGAAAATATTTTTGTTTTGAATCTTGTTGATATCAAGCCTGGCAATGGTCTATTTACTTGGAACAATCAGAGGACTGGTGAAAACTGCATCACAGAGCGGCTGGATCGGTTTATGGTTTCTTGCTTTTGGGTGGGTGATAGGTGGTCCTCTAGCTCAGAGATTCTGGACTAGAGGGGCTTAGACCATTGGCCTATAAACCTTTCTGTCATCTCGGCTGGCCGGCCCTACAAGCCCTCCTTCAAATTCTAGCTTATGTGGTTACGGGATCCAGATCTCCATGATTATGTGGCTCAATGGTGGAGGGAGGGTACACCAGCCTTTGGCAGGGCAATGTATAATTTTACTAAGCTGCTTCAGTTTGTCAAGTACAAGCTTAAGCGTTGGAATAAGCAATGTTTTGGGAATGTCTTTAAAGCTAAGGTTGATGCACAAGCTAAGTTGGATGGTATTACTAGGGTGATGAGGGAGAATGGGGTGACTGAGCCTTTGATGCAAGAGGAATCTAGGGCTTTGAAGGTTTTGGAGGAATGGGAATTGCGGGAGGAGATCTTTTGGAAACAAAAAGCCCGAATTGATTGGCTTCGGGAAGGGGATAAAATTTTTGCTTTCTTCTTTAATTTGGTAAAGGCGTGAAGGCATGGTAATTCTATTCTTGTTTTGATCACGGATAGGGGAGAGAATCTGAACTCCTTTCAGAGTATTTCCGATGAGGCTGTTCATTATTTTTTTTCCCTTTTCAGGGAGGGATTTGTAGGGGAACTCGGTGGAGGAAGCTCAGGTCCTCTCGTGCATCCCTCAGCTAGTGTCTAGGGAGATGAGGGAGGATCTTATGGGTGAGATCACTTTGGAAGAGTTGGAGGGGACGGTGTTTCAGATGAAGAAAGGAAAAGCCCCTGGCCCTAATGGTTTCTAGGTTGAATTCTTCCAAGAGTTTTGGGAGATCATCAAACTTGATTTATTAGAGGTGGTCAAAGAGTCGCAACGAAATAAGAAAATGTTAAAGGCCATGAATTCCACCTTTCTGGCGCTTATTCCCAAGTGTGAGTGGGGCAGATAGGCTGAGCCAATTTAGGCCTATATCCCTTTGCAATGTGGTGTATAAGATTATTTCAAAGCTAATTGCTAATAGGTTGAAGAAGTGGTTGCAATTACTCATTTCAGAGGAGCAAAGTGGTTTTCTGGAGGGTAGACAAATTCTGGATGGTATTGTTATAGCTACAGAGACCATCCATTCTATGGCCATTTCTAGAGAAAAGGCTATGTTTATCAAGTTGGATATGGCAAAGGCATATGACAGAGTCCGATGGTCTTTTCTTTAGAAGGTCCTGGCCACTTTTGGATTTGGTGATGATTGGATTCAATGGGTCATGAGTTGCATCACGTCAGTTTCTTTTTCTATTCTTACTAATGGGGAGCATTCTGAGTTGTTTGAAGCCTCTCAGCGGATAAGGCAAGGTGACCCTCTTTCCCCTTACCTATTTATTCTGCTGGTGGAAGGTTTGGGATGCCTTCTGAGATGTTAGGTGGAGTTGGGCCTTATTCAGGGGTGGCAGTGGGGAGGTGATTTACCCCCTCATTCTCACTTGCAATTTTTGGATGATACTGCCTTGATGGGAGTGGCTACTATTCGTGAGGCAACGAATATTCGCAAGGTGTTGGATATGTATCTGGAGGCTTCATGTCAATCAATTAATGAGGACAAGTCTTCCATCTATTTCTTTAATACTCTAGATCCTATCCAGAGGAGAATTGCGCAGCTTCTTTGTTTTCAGATTGGAACTCTCCCTCTATCTTACCTTGGGGTTCCTATCGTAGTGGGAAAATTAATGGAGTCATGGCTACCTATCTTGGATAAATTGCGTTTGAAGGTTACTCACTGGACTAACCGATGGTTGTCCTTTGTTGGGCGGGTTTAGCTGCTGAAGTCCATGGTCCAAGCTCTTCCTATTTATTGATGTATGCTTTAGGTGGCCCCGAAAGGCTTTGTTATGGAATTGGACTTTTTGGCGAGACAGTTTTTATGGGCTGGTAGTTTGTTGTCTTCCAAGTGGAGTCTAGTTAGATGGGATACTGCTTTTTGTCCTAAGTAGCTTGGTGGTTTGGGGTTGAGGCATTCCTCACTGGCAGGGATGGCTTTGGCGGCGAAACTTTATTGGAGATGGTGCACAAAGAAGGATAGGAGTTGGGCTAGGACCCTTTCCTATAAGTACTTTCAAGGTATTTCTGGGGAAGATATCCCTCGCTACCCCTTGTTGGGTAAGGGTTTGGCTATTTGGGCTACTCTCAAGAAGGGAGCTGTGCTTGTCAAGGATGGCTTATTTTGGATTTGTAGGAGTGGGACGGAGGTTCAGTTTTGGTATGACTCTTGCAATGGTCATCCTTCCATCCTCACTCAGTTCCCTGACTTGGTGGCCCTGAGTAGGAGTTTCAGTGATGCTAGTTGGATGAGGGTAAGTGATTTTAAGGTGCTTTCTTTTTAGGGTCAGCTTGTGGGTGCTAGGTGGAAGACTCCTGAGGAGTGGCCGGTGAATGGTTTGGTGGGGGAATGTAGGATTCTGCATAATATTCTCTTGGGCAGACAATGCCCCCTCTGGGACAGGGATATCCTTGCTTGGTCTCCTAATCCAAAGGGTCACTACACGGTGGCGTTGGGTTATCGGAGGTTGTTTTCTCAAAGGTTTGTGGGGGAGTAAGTTCCTTGGTGGAAGAAGGTTTGGAATAAGTTTTCTTAGCCGAAGTGTAACTGCTTTGCCTAGATTTTGGCTTGGAACAAGTGTTTGACCTGGGATAATATCCAAAAGCACGGATTCCAGGGCCTGTCTAAGTGTGTGTTGTGTGGGAAAGGTGAAGAGGACTCTTCACATCTTTTCTTTCGGTGTCCTTTTGATGTGCAGCTCTAGCATTCTTGGTGGAGTGTTTGGAACAGTCCCTGTGTTCATGCTTCCTCCTTAGTGGATTTTTGGTCTAGCTTGGGCAGACCTCCCTCGAGGGTCTCTTTTTTGCAGGATGCTTGGCAGGTGGAACCTATTTTCTTGTTGTGGCAGATTTGGCTGGAAAGGAATAGGAGGATTTTCAGAGGGGAATTGTTGCAGGTTCAACAGGTGTGGTTTAGAGTTCTTGGGATGATTCAGGAGACTATTCAAGTCAAGGGGGATGTGGAGCTGCCACTGGAGAAGAAAGATGCGGAGTTGGTGGCCCGACTGGGCATCCAAGGATTAACCCCTTTCGTGCCTTATGGCTAGAAAGGTAGGTAGGTGGGGCAGCGTGTCTAGCGGTAGGGGAACTGGCTTCTTCCCCCTGTGGGAATATTGAAGGTTAATACTGATGGTTCTTCTAGGGGAAATCCTGGCCCCGCTGGAGTTGGTGGGGTCGGCAGGGATTCTTTTGACTCAGTGGTTTTCCTCTTTTCCATTCATAAGGGGACGCAGACTATCAACCTTATGGAAGGCTGGGTGATTCTGTATGCCTTGGAGAAGGCCTATGAGCTAGGGTGGCGTAGGGTTATTTGTGAATCTGATTCACAGGTTCTAATTAATTTACTCAATCAAGGGAGGACGTCATATGTGAATTGGTAGTTGGCTATTCTTGTGCAACAGATTTTGCAGATTGGTAATCTTATGGAAAGGCTGTCCTTTGTCCACATTCCGCGTGAATGGAACGAGATTGCTGATTGTCTGGACAAGTGGGCTTTTGAGCGTTTGGAGAATTGGAAGATTGATGATTGGGCTCAGATCCCTCAAGAGCTTAGGCCGGATTTGGAGAGGGCTCTCACTGAGGATAGTGGGGGTGTTGAATGAGTTAGTTATTGGTTTTTTGTCTATGTTCTTTTCGGGCTTCTGCCCTTTCCTTGGTTGTAATGCTGGTTTCTGATATTCAATAAAGTTTTTACCCTTTTTATTAAAAAAAAAAAATTAAAACTAATTTAAATGCACTTTTCTCCATATCTATGATGACAAATAACCTAATTAAGTAAAAGCCTGTATTCTTTATATGATGATATAGATTCACGAAACAATTAACTCTACTATTTACCACCTATTTTTGCATGTTATATATACCTTGATTATTATAAACTAAATAAATTTACTTAAACTCTAACATAAACGATTTATCAGCAACTCATTAATCTTAGTATTAAAAGAATTTGCAAATAAATTTTAATTTTAAGTAACTTGTAAATTAAATATAATTTTAAATACATATTGAAAATAAATAAAAAATTTATATGCATTTGAGAATAAATATGATTTTAAATGCGTTTTGAAAATAAACCTAATTTTAAATGTATTTCAACACAAATCTAATTTCATAGCCAAAATAGTAAATTATAAGAGCACAAAAAATAAAAATAAAAAAAATTACCTTTTACCTATTCATTCATGAAGAGATCATTTAAAAATTAATTAAAGGACTGGATTATTGCCCTTCTAAAACAAATACCTATTTACTCCACTTTAACACGAACAAATTACCTTAAAATATAAAATATAAAAGAAACTTATCATTAAGTATAAATATAAAAGAACACATTGCTAGAAGGTGGAACCATGTAAATGTAACTAATCTGTGTAACACCCTAAATTTACACTAGGACAAAACACTACTAATTTTACCATGCTCTTTATATATTAAATAATAATTAAAGTATATATTAACTTTATAATTTTTATTCTATGTTACTACTATTATTATTATTATTTTACTTAAAATTAATACAATGGATTGTTAACAGTAGATAGTTTTATGATTTATAATAAAAATTAGCATATCATTTAAATATTTAAATAAATAAGATACCAAGGAAAAGAAATATAATTTCCCACTTAGTATCAAATCCTTAATAAAATCTTTTAATATTAAAATTTAAATAAAAGTAGCCAATTATTAAAATAAAATAATGTCTCCATGTTTACTTTCTAACTTCCTTGAAGGTGATCACACAATAGTGGTTTACAATTTTTGGCCAAACTGGACATTGAAATAATTTTTTTAACTAAATCTTCACGTTTGGGCACCTATAGCGGCTAAACCATGAGGAATTTAAAGATGATGCAAACTAGAATTTTGTGAAATTTTGTCTATATATTCTAAATATATTTTTTTCAAAATTTTTGGAATCAGATTGCACTTCTTTTTCCATCTCCCTCAAAAACTAGTTTTTTTCAAAAAACAATATTTTTAAAAAGTGACGCTCACCGTATAACGCATAATTTTTTTTCCATGAATGGTAAAAATATAATTCTTTCAAATTTAGATTTTTAACTCCGATATCTAGTGCTTCCACTTGGTTAGATAGTTTTTTATCAAATATTTTTTCTTTAATCAAGTTTCGAAGTCAAACCAATTACAATTCAGACATAGTGCGATCGTATTACACGTAATTTTTTTTGTATTTATCGAAATTCAATTTTTCTTTTTTTTTGGATCAAGGAATTCAATATCTGGTGCACTCATATTTTTCAGTTTTTTTTTTTATAATTTTCTATTTTTCCACATGTGCAGGACAAAGAGCTTGATTTTGGGAGAAAAACCTACATTCATAAGAAATAAAAAATAAATATAATAATTAAATTAAATTTATTTAAAATTATACTTTTTGGAAAGCTTATAATAAGGAATACATACTTAAAAAATAATAATTTTAAATAAATTCATTTGATACCCCAAAAGGTAAATCAAAAGTGGTTTTTTATCAGCATTTTGATCGGTGTAAAGGAGACTTTGTTATAGGTATGGTTTAAAACTAGCAGGATTATATCCAAGGGGGTTTGATATATTGTAGTTTGATCAAACCCTCTTCAATTGGAATTCTTTAAATGAAACTTTTTAAGGCTTAAATCATTATATTTTCTAAAAATATGCGATTTTAGCAAAAATCAGAATCTCCCAAAAATTGTAAACCAGCTTTGTGGGATCACCCTTGACTTTCTAAATTAGAAAAAGTATAAGGTAATTATTTTTTTTCTTTTAATTTTTTTTCTTTCCTTCTTTAAAGATCCCTTAGGAATACGTGGAGCCTCCTTTTATTTTTTCCTTGCATAACATTATTTATTTATATATAAATAATCATGAAATCATTTTATGTTTACTTCCCCTAGATAATAATTGTTAATAATTCTATTATTTCAGACTACAATTCACATTTGTCAATAAAATGCAGCAGCTCCATAATATTTTAAGCATCCTCTCTCATCTAAAAACCTTAAAGGTGCAATCTATAATGAAATAGATCTAGATTAGTGATTTAAAAAGAGGAAGAAATCTATATCCATTATTCTAAGGACCTTCCTTATTATCTTTGAGATTTTGTAAATATTTTTCAAAATTAACTATTTAAAGATTATTTGAAAATTATTTCCTTACCAAAATAATAATAATAATGTCAGTATTGGCATGGTGTGATGGCTTATAGGTGGATTTTTTGTTCTTGCCACAAAGGTTCAAACGCCATTGGGGTGGTATTGTTGAATGGTTGTATTCCGGTTCATAACTCTAGTCAAAAGCATTTACCCCTTGGATAAATAATAATAATAATAATAATAATAATAATAATAATAATAATAATAATAGAAATGCACAAAATGGATTGTTGAAAAGACTTAAGAAATTTTAATCAAATGAAATTGACATTGTCATGATGGTTGAAATACTTCAAAATGGATTTGCTAAAAAAGATTTAGAGAATTTCAAGCAAATGCATAATTGTTTTTTATTTTCATGTTAAAAAAATGCAAATCAACATAATATATTGACAATGTAAAATAAAACCACCAACCTGAAGGTCTTCTTGTGGCAACGAAAATTTGTGAGCACATTACAAAATTTCTTCAACTGTAATTCTCTTTTCTCCGTTTTACATCCTCCATTCCCCAAATCTCTCTGCTGAAATTCTTTTTACCTTACAGAGTAAGTTATTTTTTTGTTGGAACTCCTATATATCCTTTGTAAAAATTCTCCATGTCTCCTTTTACCCCATTCACCCCAAAATAAATTAAAGAATACTTTCAAGGGGACAGGTGGCAATTTCATGAATTCCAATACCAACACCCGACAATTACGTTTTACCTCGTTTAACCACTTGGAGAAAAAAATCTCTTCATTTAAGAAAATTTAGAAACCTACACCCACCAAGGCTTTAAACCTCCACTTAGGCTTTAAATTTAATAATTTTCAATCACCAACATTAATTTTCACCTTTGGTTTAATATTGTATTGGGTAGAATAATGTTACCATATTTAAATTAAATCAACTCAAGAGTACTCTCTCAAATGTATATATTTATATATATATTTTAAATTTACCCCTTCTTAATTATAATAATTAGCAAAATATTTATTTATTCATTCATTCATTTATTTATTTTTGAATAAATCCTTAACAACAATTAAATAAATAATATTATTTAATTCAATAAACAATATTATGTAATGCGGGGGCCCTAGCTCAGTTGGCTAAGTCTTTCCTATTGCAGGAGGCTGGTCACGAGTTCTAGTCTCCCCTATCCCGTGGTACCGAAGGGCATGTCGCGCTAGCCCCACCGGTCACGTTAAAAAGTTTACCAGGTGCGCTGCAGTTTATAGGGAGCCGTGCTATACAAACCTGATTTCTAAGCCTAAAAAAAAAACAATATTATGTAATTGATAATTGAAAATTTACAAACCTACAATTAAGATATTATTCTTTTAATTTTACAAAAATAATTTTAAATTTTCAAACTAATTTAATATTTAATTAAATCCTTGGTAATTTCACAAATCACCTTACTAATTAAGTTTGATGCTTAATTAAATTAATTTCAACAATCATCACTAAATAATGACAACGCTTTAGAATCAAACAATTAACATATTAAACTTAATGCTAAAAAAAGGAGCAAAATAAGACAAGATGATACCAGAAAAAATAGAATACTGAAGAACAACATCGTCAAACAACAAAATCACAAACATACACTTACTCAAACGCCTAAAAAGGCCAATACAGAGGGGCACTACATCTTATCTCTAGAATCTACTCAACAATATTTTCAATCTCGCCTTTTTGTATATGTGGGTACCTATAAGACTTGATATTGGGTGGTTGGTGTAGCATCAAAAATTGTCACCCTTGACAATTTCACACTAGGTTTAGTTTAGCTACCCCTATGTGCTTGGACCTAATTGTGCATTTAGCTACCCATTTAATGAGTATTTTTGAAAAATTAAAAGATGGGAATATAAATATTTAATATTTCCACTGATGTTTAAGGCCTTGATAAGGATGGGTTTGGACTAGGGAACCTAGTGCCCTTGTCTAGACATTCTTGGCCCTAATTTAAATATGTTAGTGTCAACATTTTCTCATTTGAAAATCCAATTTTATTTGTTGGCTATTGGTATTTGGCTTTTACGAAATTAGAAGAATTTCATTTAAAATAAAAGTCATTTTTATAATTTCAAGATCTAAGGAAGCCTAATAAGAATTATCATATTCATTGAGAAAAATTGAGAATCCTAAAAGCAATTAAGAGTAGTCAATGCTATAATTATTAGAATTATTACATTTATTTTAGTAAACAATCATGTTAGTCATATGTCATGTTTCTATGTAATTTTGTTCATGTTTTGTGTTCATTTGTTTTGTGAGTAATAACACTTGGAAGACTTCAAATCAAGCATCAATTTTCACTTGAAGGTGATGAGTACATGAATTTAGTCCATCATGGAATGTAGATCTAAGTGGTAAGTTGCAACAATTTATCAATTTATCACTTCTTATCATTTAGTGTCTTCCTAAATAAGGGTAAAATATATTTTATATCATTATATCCATTGTGGAGGTAGAAATACCAAAATAGGGTTTGAATTAGGAAAGCTCCTATATGACACAACCCCTCCCCCTCTTTCATGTGTGTAGGTTTTTCATATATGAGAAAAATTAGAGAAGGATTGAAGACTAATTTCTCATTTGTGCATTCAATCCCTACATGTCATCAAGTGAAGGAAAGTGGATTTTATAAGCAATAGATGAAGTTTCAAAAATGACCCTAGAAGAGGACTTATAAATCGGGAGCAACAAGAGTGTGAAGTTATGAATAGTAACCATCTATTCTAGGGTGCTTAGTCCCTGTCTAGATATTTATGCCCCAAATTTATATGCCAAGTTCCTCTATGTCTACCTTCTAATTTTTTGGAGTCTATTTCATTGTGTTTGTTCTTTATTCTTCTAAAATCTTAATAGTTTTCCATATTTTCATTACTAACCTAGGAAAACATTGCATCATATAACTTAGTCAATTAAAATTCAATTAATCACAACACATCATCTCCCCACAAAAGGATTAAAACCTTGATCCACAATTCTAGATATCCCATTGAGGTTTGTAGCCAAGTGGATATTGAGATCACTTTTAATCCTTATTGTCCTTGATTGGAATAAACTTTGTAATTTAAGACCTAGATCCTTTTTCCAATCAAATTTTTTGGTGAACCTAACTATTTTTACACTTTAAATCTTTTGAAATATCAAGCATATCATTTTAAAATATGAGTATAATCTTAGGTTTTTTTAATTCATCATTTATGCATATATAATTTTTATAAAAAGCATTGAAAAAGTCAAATTTTGTATAGCATATTATTCAAAGGACAAATAGGGTTAATTTCATTCATTGGATCTAGCTCACAATTGCATTGAAAAATATGCATTAGGTCATATTGGAATTTGAAAACAAATCTAAAAAATGTTTAAGTTATCATTTAGGCATATGTATATAGTAAGAAATGTGAAAAACAATATTGTGGATGTGGCAAAAGGATAAAAAAAAATCACATTTATAGATCTATCAACTCAGGATCAATCAATTATTATATTGTGAAATCTAAACATTACATTTTGAATTGTATTTATTGCTTGAAAATTATGAAAATTGCACGCATAATTGTATTACATATAGAAAAATTAGAATTTTGTACATTTCTATAAATTTTCTTATTCTTGGACCTAAACAATTATAGATTAGGACACTCAAATACTATACAACACATTCAAAATTTGAAATTAGTAAAAATAACCTACTAGTATAGGGTGCCTATAACCCTTGTCCAGTTAATTTTTCCTAAAAAATAAATCACAGTTTTATTTATGTGTTTCTTGTGTGGCTCTGGCTTTTGTGTTTATGAAATGTTTCGTTTGTTGTGACTATATTGTACTTTCATTTCATCATAGTTTTACTTAAGTTCTTTTGAATCTTATATGAGATTCATAACCTAGTTTCTTATCACTAATGCCCCTGTAAGATGTAGTTTCAGACTTATGGCCTCTCGTGCTATAGTCACAACTATTGTGGAGCCTGAGTACTATAACTCTTTCACATAATGTATTGCCTCTACCCAATGCATCTTAGATTTCCTTCCTAATCCTACATTTCGAATGAATTTGTTGCAACCTAATCTTCATGTGGACTTGGAGGCTACTATTTCCCATGTTCCTAAAGAGAAAATAAAACAATTAGACAATGATTTAGAAGGTCTTCAATACTATCTAAGAATTGATCCATTAGTTGGATAGATGGTGCCTATTGTGAACAACCTTAGAAAGTTAATAAATGATTCCCAAGGAATATAAGTGTTGCATATTCTAGATCACATAGTAGATGCCAACATACCTAAAAAAACTAGTTGCACCCAAGCATTTACCAATGCTAAGAACCATGTAGGAAAAATAATTTCCTCTCTTGTACCCTGAAGCTACTCACCATGTACTCTCTTAAGTTGAGATACAATTTTTTTGGATTTCTAGCAATAGCTTCTCAAGAAGTGAAAGAAGGTGTGCTCGTGCCATTTGTCAATGACCCTATGTCATAGGACATCTACTATCCGCCTTCATAGGAAAGGGTTTTGAAGCAATTCACTACCTAATATTTTTTAGTAGTTACCACTTAAATGAGAGGTGGGCCTACTTAAATTTACACACCTACTACTAAATTAGGTTGTAATTGTTTGGTTTTATTGATCAATTGGAGTCAGTTCTAATTGTTTTTGTTTGTTGTCCATATCACTGACTACCAAAAATAAACATTCAAACTTGAAAATCGCATCAAATTTCACCAAAACATTTAAGGAACATAGATACATACATAGAAATTGTATTTTCTAGAAAATAGAGTTGATTTTGCACAATCTATAACATTTTCCTTGCATTCTCTCACATTTTATTTACATCTGGAAACCTGTTCTTAGCATATTGCAACCTTTGTTAAACTTTTCACTTCTACAATAACTTTGTTTTGTCAAACCAAAACCTACATAGTATCACTTTTGGCTGCACTCTATCACGTTTGATTTTACATCCTATCGTGTTTTCTCTACATAACGTCACCTTTGCTCAATGCTTTACCATGTTTTCCAAAACTAGTAGTCATGATTTCTAGCTCGCTATCGTGTTTGTCTATAACCCAAACTCTCTCAAACTTGTAAAAAAAACTGAACTATAAACAGTCATAATTCTTGGTCTTTCCATCAAAAAATTTATCACAATGGACCCTTCACTTTTGCACAAGTAATTCATACCTTCAAACATCACAACTATCCTTCAATTATCTTTTCATAGGAAGAGTCAACATATCTCTTTTGGATTAAAAATATCAAATATTTTCAAATCTCAACAACCTTAGTCAACCTCAATCTTTTGATACCATCACTGCCATCCTTTTGGATCAAACATCAAACATCCTTTTTTGGACATAAACATATCAAACCTATCAACCTTTATAGTACCTTTCGATATCATCTTTCCATATCTTGTGAACTTTCCAACTTAGAAGAAGTATCTTTCTCCTAGATCTACAAATCATCATGATCATCCATCTTTGTTTGAATTCATGAGTCTAGTCCAAACAAAGACATCAACAACTTGAGATACTAGCATAAAAAAACTTTTTTATCCTTTTTGTCCAAAGGTGAACCATACAATCCAAAATCAACTTGAATGTAATTTCAATCCCATATCAACTTGAAAATAATTCTTTCGACCAAAATATTTATCTACACATCCTTTAAAATTTAACTTTGAATCAAAGAAAGCTAATAAATATTACACGCAATAGATCTTTCCATAACTTAATTCTATTATGACTTTTATGACTACAACAAGATCACAACATAGAAAGAAAATGGCAGCCAACATTAGCAACTCAAATGTTCCAAACACTACAAACGTTAACACAATAAATGTTCATACCACAAATGTTGAAACTACATCCAAAATTCCATTGGGGTACTCTACTCCTCAACCAACAAATGTAAACACCTCATTTCAACCAACAAACATAAATCCCTCATTTCAACCAATAAATGTAAATCCTTCATTGCAACCAACAAACATGAATCCTTCTTTTCATGAAAACATTAATCCTTCACAACCACCAAATTTCAATCCTTCATAGGAAGCTCTACATTGTATACATCATGCCTACATCACTCAAGATAGGAATCAACCAACTAGAGGACAAGATGGTTACATAGAAGGGGATTCTGATGAAGACCTTATCAAAGAAAAGATTTTATAAATAACAAAAAACCCAAAAATGTTGAAGGTCATGGATAAATTTCTTAGTTCCAATCCTAGCATATACTTTTATAGACTTGCACAACATGGTGCCAAGTTACCCTATGATTATAACTTTGAAAATCTCAAGGATACAACTCATATTTCTAGGGAAAAAGATACAGTAGTTAGATAAGTATTTAAACCTCCTATACCACCTGAGGTTCCAAGCTTTTTTACACAAAAAAGTGATCCTTCTCAATAAAAACAAGTAGAAAACCCATTGTATAGGAAACCATCCCAAATAGAATAAGTAATGGAAGATCAACAAAATCAACTTGACCCTAATATATTGGGAACACAAAACTTGCCACAAATCCTTTGACAACTCCTCTTGAAACTCACAACACTTCAACTAGTACCTGGAGGTCAAATGAATCAATAAATCTATATGCAACCTCTTGGCATAAAATGCACCTCCACAAGGTCAAAACTCTAACATATAAAACATGTCAAATCTTCATCCTAGACCACCACATACACCATTGCATGCTACCATGCCACCACAACCACAACACATGGTTTCACCTATTTAGACCATATTGAATCTAAATAATTCACCTATACATCACAAAACAACCACCCATATATCAACATGCACAAATCAATCCACAACAATAACAACAACCCATGTATCGATAACATAACACTCCTCAAGGCATGGTGCAATATAACACTCCCCAAGGTTTGGTTACACAACAACATGTTCACCAAAAAAATTCTAATCAAGACCCTTCACATTATACTCAATATCAACAAGGTTTAAACTTTCAAAATCAAGATCCTAATGTAGTGCTATATCAACATGGTCCTTGATATGCACAAACTCCTAAACAAAAGATCTTGTTCCACAACAAAAAAATGTGAATCCGTAATATCAAAAAAATATTGTTCCACAAAAAAATATGAATCTACAATATGAACATAATATTGCTCCTCAACAACAAAATATTTTTCCACAATGAAAAAATTATGGTCCTCAACATCAAAATGTTAATCCTCAATATACATACGTCAATCTACAAGATCTAAATGTTACTTCACAATATCAATACAATGCTCCCCAAGGACTAAATGTTTCATCACATACACATAATTTCCTTCAAGGAAAAATGCATAATCCAAACCCATCTTACAAGTCATCATTATTTGAATAGCCAATCTATAACCCACCTAATCCTCCACAAGACACACAAAGAAATGAGTTAGCATTACAAATTCATAACCTTAATCAAAAGATATAAGATATGCAACTTGGGAAGACCAAGAAAATTTATGCCTTGCAAGACATTTTTCCTTATCCTTATCCTTATGATCTAATCATATCCATGATTCACTTCCCTAAAAACTTTGAAATTCCAAAATTTGATAAGTACAAAGGAAGAGGAGATCCCATTGAACATACACATGAATTTTCTATAGCATGTATGGATGTGGCTAATAATGAATCTTAAACATTGGTGAGACTAATTCCAAGGATCTTTGGTGGGTAATCCATAGAATGGTTTTCTCTTTTACCTCTTGGACATAAAACATTCAATGAACTATTAGAAAAATCATCAATCACTTCTTGTAAAACATCGAACAAGATATCACTATACCTGAATTGTATAAAATAAAATAAACCAAGGAGAGTCTTTTGCTTCTTTCATGAAATGGTGATGACACAAAAAAAGTAAGTGTAAATGGCCCATCTTAGAAAAAACAACTTGTAGACATATTCATTGGAAATCTAAAAATTGACTTAAGCTTCCAATTAACCATGTTATGTCCAAACAAATTTGATGACATCATTGAAAAGGGAATAAAAATTGAAAGAGATCTTATTGCAAAAGGAGCTATCAAACTATACAATAATTGAGACCAACCTTCTAATTCAAATGATAAACCTCATTTGTGGGAAAAGATAAAAAACATCACTAATAATGGAGTAGTGGATACAAAATTCGTACAAACCACACAACCTCCACCTAATAATCTTCAACCCCATGTTCATAGCAACCAATAGAATAATCCTCCAAGAAATCAAATGAACAATGAAAATCAAAATCCCCTAAGAGGACCATCAAGACCCATACTCCTTTGGTAGAACCCATTGAAGTGTTCTTACAAAAATTGCTACAGTCAAACCTTATCAAACTACCCAAACAAAGAAACTATGAGGAAAAAAAATTTAAACCCCATTGGTACAAAGAGAATGACCATTTTTAATTCCATATAACCAAGGTACATAAGAAAAATAACTGCATGAAACTAAAGAACCTTATACAAGATATAATTGATAAGGGAGAGGTTAATATTAAGCATCATCCTATAACTTCCAATAACAAGGACTTGGGAATCTACCAGGATCCAATCCTAGATCATAATAAAGGAAATGAACAAGGTAAGTGAAGGAATTACAATAAAGTTGTGTACAACTATGACCATATAGTGGGAGCTACATTTGAAGCCAATCACTATATTGTAGTTGTGATTATAGTTGGTAAAAATATTGAGTGTAACATAACTACACGAAGAGGGAAGATTAAAATCCAAGGAGCCACACCAGAATCCAAAACTTTTCGTAAACCTCCACAAGGAAACTATAACCTTTTTGATCAGCTTAAAAGGACTCTTGCACAGATTTTCATCCTCAAACTTCTCAAGATATGTCCAACCCATAAAGAAGTTCTAGATAAATTCCTTCTAGACTCATCTGTGCCAAATGATATAAAAACTTATCAATTTCAAGCCATGGTGGGGCACATTACTTCTACTCACCACATCATATTTTTTGAAAAGGATCTTCCATTACACACCTATCATAGCTAAGCTTTATACCTTGAAGTTTGTATCTATAAGCACAAAATAAAGATAGTATTGATAGGTGGTGGCACAAGCCTAAACATTTGTACCTTGAAACTAGTAAAACAACTAGGATATTTTGATGAGGTTATAGAAAAGAAAAGGATTATTACAACTAGAGCTTATGATGACAATGAGAGAGACTTCAAAGGTACTATCAAATGTTGTGTACAAGTGGGTCTTACAATAGATGAAACAACCTATAAAGTATTGGATCATAACCTACCCTATAACCTTCTCTTAGGATCCCCTTAGATTCATGCAATGTAAGATATCCGCTCAATATACCATCAATTCTTGACATTACCCTACTATGATAAGGAGGCCACTATCTTTGTTGATCCAAAAACTTTTCATTATTGTAAGAACTTAATAGAGAAATATGCAAAAATCTTCCAAGTTCCTAGCAATGATATCTCCTTTCATTCATTTGACTATGTTGATCCTACATCTCTAGCCTCATAATCCTTTGCTCCATCATGCTTAGTAGATCCAAATAAATCTAATCTCAAGATCCAAGTACTATATAATGGTTGTGGGGATTATTAAAAAAAATCTCTTTGAGTGGGAAAAATCCCATTATCACCAAGATCTAATGGAAAGCCATAGGAAATCAAGGAAGCACATACTACAACTATTAACTTCAAACCCATGGTATTCTCTAAATGGGGATATTTCAGTAAAGAGTCATAGAAAAATATGTTTCTACCTAGTTGTACAAGGAAGAATAAGAGAATGAGATAGAACCTATCCCCTTTGATCACAACAATAAGGGTTTTAAATTGGTTAAGAGCATGGGATTCATAGGAAAAGGTGGCCTTGGCATACATGAGCAAGGTATGAGAGAACCTCTTATCCTAGAGAAACATAAGAAGAATTTAGGACTAGGATATGGTTCATTTGACAAAGCAACCCCTAGCACTAAAATAATCATTTGTGAGGAAGTTTCTTCCTCCCTTATGGTTAAGACATCTTATGATGATGATTCTATCAAGGACATATCTATGTATATCACTAACCTAGTTGAGAATTCCTTTATCAATACCATAACTACCCAATCCTTTGATCAACCATCTAAGAAACATGAACTTCAACTCATTTACACTCAACTAATAGACTCACTACTGAATTTGGCTCAATTTTCTAATGAACGTTCGTCGGTCGTTTGAAAAATATTTGTTGGAAAAGCAACGAAATGACGAAAACAATTTTGTCGCTATTTTTTCATCAAAATTCAGATGACGCATTAAACGTTGAAATAACGGCACAATTTCGTTGGTCATTGGCATCATAAAATGACTCGGATGTTCATTGGAATATCAAAAAAAATTTCATCTCCATTTTGATGAAATGGGCAAGGATTTACGATGAAGCCCTCGTTGTAGCTAAGCAACTTCGTCGGACCTTTTTTGTGATTCGTCAGTGTCCTTCGTCGAAATTGCGATGAAATGGGTAAGGTGTTACGATGAAGCCTTCGTCGGACCTTTTTTGTGATTCGTCAGTGTCCTTCGTCGAAATTGCGATGAAATGGGTAAGGTGTTACGATGAAGCCTTCGTCGGACCTTTTATGTGATTCGTCAGTGGACTTCGTTGAAATTGTGACAAATCGGGCAAGGAGTTATGACGAAGCCTTCATCGTAGCTATAGCAACTTTGTCGGACCTTTTTGGTGATTTGTCGGTGGTTTTCGGCAAAATTGTGATGAAACAATGATATTTTTTTTTAAAAAAAATATTCGTTGAAATGTACCATCACAGAGACTCTTGGTGATGACCACCGAAGCCAACTCATCGGTGAGAGATCAAGCATCGACACAGGATAGAAAAATCACTCTAATAGTCCATGTCTTGTCGATGACTTCCATCAGTAAGACAAATCCAATGTCACACCGATCTCATCAAGAGAATAGAACTTGTAGAACATATTCTTGACCTAATCAAGCTCTTTAACAACTTAAACAAAATTAAAATACTAACACATACATGAGACATGTAATGAACTTCCAATATCTGCTATCTTTTTTTTTTGTATTGAAAATAGTTTAAGGTCTATTACATATCATGATAATTTCTATCTGACATTAGGATTAGTACAACATCAAAGCATTTCCATAATAGGAAATATACTGTATTAGTAATTTATACAGCAAGAAATAAACCAAAAAGCACCAGTTGTTTTCAAAACCAGCATAGACAATACAAATTATTGTTAACAGCACCATAGGTTGTTGCTATTCAAATCAACGTAAACAATACATAGTGTTGATTACATTCTCCTCATTGCTGACTTCTTCAATATCAAGGTTCGCCATTGTTTCTCCTTGGGGGTCCAACTGCTAGGGGCCGCGCTATCTTTATGGGCTTGCAGCTTCATCAATTGCTCTCTAAATCTCATCAAATGTCTACTGGAACAACACAGTCTCTTCCAAGCTCAACCTATAGGTGGGTCCACTTCTCAGATCCTCTCTGGTATTGTTAGTAGCACCTTCAGCTATTGACTTCAAGAAATTCTCCATTGAGATCTCCACAAGAGTTGAAACCTACAGAGCAACAGAGTAGAAAGTGAGTCTCTTGCAAGACTCAGTAAATACCCTCTTGATACCCTTAAATTTATCATCATTTCTCGCCTTCCACAAATGCCACATGATCTCATTGGATAAGAAATACCAAAATAGCTTACAATCAAATTTGAGCTTGAAACTACAAAAAAGAATATCATGCCAATTAATTTTACCATTGTTATTCCAGACCTTCAACTTATGGCAGAATAAGTACCAAATTTCCTAAGCATAAAAACATTCAAAAAGAATATGTTTGATAGTTTCCAGAGTCCTGCAGATACTATAGATTTCAACACTTTCATGGTTAGATTTATAGGGATCTATCTTTTTCATTAATGTAGAGGTAGGTAACGGAGAAATAATTATAATTGTAACACTATTCATAGTCCAGTAAATTATGTTCATAATTTGTGTTCAATGGACCTCAGTTTTATCATTATATTTCCCATCTAATACCATATTTTAATCCAGGGTTCAACTATCTTAGATCTAAAGAAGCACCTTCAATTAACCATTTAAAGTACTATAAAATAAGGTAAAACTTTTACTTGAGAAAGATTGGGTACACTTGTAGGATTAAAGTTCTCACAATCATCAAGGATTTATTGGCACTGAGACACAACCTGCAACATATGAAGTAATGGATGACTACAAGTTAGTGAAATGGTCCTTAATATGTGAGTGGTTTGCAAATTGATTGGTAGAAAATAAGGTTACAAACAGATCTACATGAAAAATTATGAGGACAATCTACTGTAATCATTAAAATAGATGAAAAGTGCAAAGAAAAGAGCCACTACATCTCTAGAGCCTAAAAAAAACACATGCAAGAAACATAAAAAAAAGAACAAACCAGTTTTTGGATGAATACAAAATGGTGCCTTCAGCAAGTGATGCTTTCACATATTAAGAAGATTTTAGTCTTCCTCTATGAAATTAACTACTTACAGAATAAACCCATAAACCAATATTATATACCTCCATGTCTAGCCAATGGTAGGTATAAGAGAAAAAAATTTCTTCAATGCAATGCTGAAAAATATCAATGTGTGTGTAGGTTTGTATTACTCAAAATATCATTTCACTGCCTAAGGAAAAATACCAAAGTGATGTTTTAAATTTCAATCTTCACATAGGCTCCCTTATTGCTACACACGCATATACAAGCATTATTTGAGCTCTAAACTATTCAAATATTAAGGATTTAATTAGATATAAGATGGAAAGTTGTTATTTAGACATAATTCATCATCTTTTACATATCTTTATTCACTCCTAGCGCTTCAGATAAATTTGTGTAAATGAGACAAAAATGTGAATCTTTTATGACAAAGAAAATTATTAAAAGGAGGGGGGAGAGATCAAAGGGTAGGGGGAAAGAGAATGCTTGAATGTATAGAAAAGTATAACATTTTGATCATTATAACAATGAAATGAATCTTAAGTTTGAAGCATTAATATCATTTACAACATTTATGATCAAGAATGAATGTAAGTAGACAAACTTGTGCATACCTGCACATGGTACAAAATTTCATGGTTAAGTCAAAGCCTCCCATCAACAACAAGATCCAAATATCCGTGTATATATCTCAATCGAGCCTGTAAACCCTTCAGGGCTGTCAATTTTTCCACTAACCTGTTATGCACAAAAGTCAAATTTTAGAGTTTTGTCACCACTAAAAATAGAAGAAACAGAGCTTTGAAACCAAATCCACACACAACACAATGTGGTATTCATACAAATCCATACAAACAAACTAAAATTAGAACATTAGAATCGAAACAACTTCAAATTATGATGTAGAGCATGGATTCAGGGTTTAAAGAATCATTTTTCTACCACCAGAGTGAAAAGTTAGCACTTTCTTTCATCTTTGCATATTGGTTTGATGCTTCAAACGATGCATTTCTTATATTGAAAAGTGCATTACCTTATTGAGCTTCGCTTTGTTTTGAGAATAGTTTAATATTCTCTACTTAACAGGGCCAACCATGACGGTGGAAGCTCATTTGGCCCCTACCCCCCCCTCCCCCTAGCCCCTCACATCACTCTTAATTCCCCATACCCAATCATATAACATTAATCATTCATTCATCCACTAATAACATATAACATTCATTCATTCATCTATTAATAACATACAACATTCATTCATTAACATATAACGTTCATTAATTAACATATTCACATTCATTCATTAACATATAATATTCATTCTTTCAGTTTTTACATATTATCAAAAATATGGTTGTCATGATATGATTACAATCAATTTTTTTTTTGTTTCTTTTTAAAGATCAAAATCTGAAGTGGAGTATCATTTTCTAAATCATCTGTCCCCCTTTAGTTGTTCTGCCCTCTGCTTGGATTCAATGTATGCCTAGTCGTTTGCTCATGACATGGATGTTGCTGCAAGGGGGGTCTACTGCAATAACAAAGAAATGTTAAACTAATATGTTTTATTATTATTGTTACAAGTATCTCATTAATTAAAAGAACATTAGTTCTCTTTACCTGATGGGTCCACATCATGTTCCTAAACTTCTTCTACTCAAGGCTCATGCTCAACATCTTTGAACACCCTCTAAAATCGGTCTACTTGGTTAAAGAGCATGAAGGTTACATTAATTAATACGCAATTGAAATTAAATATGTTTAAAGAACGTAGAGTGGTCCTCTTTACCTAATGGGCACATCATGTTCTTGATCATCACTCAACTGCGTTGATCATGCTCTACATGCTCTAAAGAAGTTGAAACTGCGTAGGTTACATTAATTAATACACCAATTGCAATTAAATATGTTTAAAAGAACTTTAGAGTGGTCCTCTTTACCTGATGGGGCCACATCATGTTCTTGATATTCTCTAGCCTGATCATGCTCAACATGTTGATCACACTCTACATGCTCTAAAGTATTGGGATGCACACCATGACCTTCATCTACAAGTTGTGCTCCACCCTCACCAGGTTGCATTCCTATGTCATGTGCATTATTATCATTGCTTGAATGTTTAAAATAGGCATGTAATTACTTTATGGTGGAAATTAATATTGAATAAGATTTGCAACTGTAAATTTTAAATAAACTTTATTGAGTTTATTTACCTCATTGTCAGATGTAGTGGAAGGTTGTGTTTGCCCGATCCAAGACTCTTAGGCGTGCAGCCATGGCTCCATAGCCTTGCTGGGAAGGAGGAAATGTTGGAGTCATCTTAAATTTCTGTTGAATTGAGCCCTACATTTTGCATAAGATCATGAATTTTGCTTCTATGGTGTGATAAAACCAGGTGTTTCCAATTTATTATTTGGATATATTTCATTTTATTGATACCCCAATTAGTGCTGCTGAAGTAATTTCATATAACCACTGGGCAAGTTTGTGCTACTGTGTTTTCTAGATCTTGCCTTTGTTTCCTTCGATATGTGTCAGGAAGCCTATGAAAAGTTTGAAATACGTTAGATTATGTAAAAAGAGAGAGTGATCAGTATATAATTACATTGTTAATAGTATCACATACCTTCCTTGGCCTGGTGGTGTCTTTCCTTTTTTCTTTTCAGCCTTCACCTTTCCATCTGACACCAGGTCCTTCCATTCCCTCTCTGGAATCATGGGGGGATGCTCGTACTTTTTTTTCTTCTCTAAATGTGACCTATATTGGTCCCTCGCATACTTTAGATAGGTACTGGCTTTCTTAAGGACCTTGGTTCGGTTGAATGTTTTATCACTGAACAACACAACTAAACAGTTAATGAGCTCATCTTTTAAATCTTGATTTTGGGCATTCCACCATGTACATATGGTGGGCCCGAAAGAGCTCCAATGTAATATCACATAGATGTTTATAAAAACCATCATTTTCTACAAAATGATCATGGGATCAATAGTCTAAAAAGAGCGATCAATAAGTAAATTTCAATTGGATTATATATAATAATAATTAAAACATTTTAAAGTACTCAGGACCTTCTCTATCTTTATGGAACAAAATCCTCGGTCACCACAAATGTGACCAAAAATGTTCTCGTACTAGTAATACGGGAAGATCTAGGAAATGTTGCTAAAACATCACCAGTACTAGTGGCCTCTGCATCCCCAGGTACATGTCCTGACACATGTTCTGGCATGCGTTCGCTGCCAGAGGGTGCATTAATAGATGCCTGCATAGTATGTGTTTACGACATTTCAAATGACAATATAGGCACAGATGATGGGGTCAGATGATGTGATGTATGCACAGGAAGATCAGGATGGACACTTGTACCAACGCCTACTCCTCGGGAAGCACTTGCAGTACCCTGATCATGACCAAGAGCATCATGAGGAGGCAAATAATCCTGTAAAAACAACACATATTTTAGTTCATGACATAAAAGAGTACAAAATATAAAACCATGAATGAATTTATGTTATAATTAAAGACCTCATGACAGCTTACTTGCAAGTTTTGTGATCTCTCAGTCAATATTTTAACCCTCTCTCTTATCTCATCTATTTGAGGCACTATGAATATCAAGCAACAATTTCTTCATTGTATATTTTGGATCTTCCTTATCAAAAATATTATTTGCACCCTCACTATGGATGCTCTCATCTACTCTTTGGTGCCTTTCACGATCAATGTTGCAACGAGAATATTAAAAATATTATCAAAATTAACCCAATAAACTTATAAAAAAAACATAATAATAAAATGTTTTAATCGTATATAATTTGTACAATTACAATGAGGTAAACTTGTTGGGTAGAAGTGCCTGAAGATACATCCCAATCTATGCTTTGGGCCAGAGCCTTCTCCATACGATCAATGTCATTTGTGACAAAAATTAAATATAAAAAACATTACCGAAATGAAACCAATAGACTTATGAAAAAGAAAAGAATAAAATGGTATATTGGAGTCATTAATTGGAGTTGGAGTAAAATGGTACATAATGCATTACCACCCCCATAGTAATTGTGTTTGTAACTAAGCGATTAAAATTGTAATCAATTAGCAACTCTTCCCTTGCAGTTATTCATTTTATCGCACATACGAATACACGGTTTCCCTCATGCGCCTCGAATATGCAATTGGGTTGCTTATTTGTTGACCCAGGTCAAGTAATATTTATAAACCTTGCAATATTCCCCGATGCTTTTGGCCTTCCGTCAATGTACATAGCCACTCCTTTATTTTGATCCTTATCTTTTATTTGTATATAATTTGCTGACAATGCATACCTACACATACTTCGTGTATATAAAACTAGTTGCATCCAATATTTGTAACTATAATAGGGTCTAACATACTCCATCAATTCAATAACTTTGTCGTAATAAACCTTTATGTCATCCATGCAAAATAGGCCCAAACCATGTAATGACGATGGTGCTATGCGATATATCCTCTCGTTGACACAAAAATCAATGTTTATTGGAGGGAAGTTCCTTGGGTACCCATTGTTTCCATAGATGTTTGTACCTCAAAGGGCACCTCAGCGTTACCTATTCTCTCATCATCATATGAACGGCCCCTTGATGAAAAAAATTCCATGCGTTCTGAGAATTTTTCTTCCTAATCTTTTGACCTCTAGTTGATCTCCCTCTTTTAGACATACTGCATGTCTGGCTTTCCTCTTCTCTTCTTGAATTTCCCTCTCTCATGAAAGACAAGCACGAAAATACCTATTTGTTTTGCACTCCTTAAGGATGTTGGATGAAGTTCTTTCATGGTGATGTGATCCTAAGGTGACATTATGATTAATCTATCATTTCATCACTAGAATTTCACAGGTTACAAGGTAATCAAGTCTTGATAAATTGCAAGTTATTGTTACTACCGTCAAAATGTGTCCATCACAAATCAAATCTACTTAACGTTTTAACTCCCAAACTTTGTAACAAGTGTTAAATGTGACTATGGTCCACCAGTTACACAACAAGGCCTCAAATGTATTTTCTAATTGTAATCAAAGGACTTTCGCTCTTCATTCAAGTAAATAAACTTGAAGGGAAACACCACCAAGTGGTTTATTGGACACCTACATGACTAAAAATAGAAGCAAATCAACATTTAATTTCCATATGTCTAAGTGGTTAATGGGAGGGAGTGTGTACTAGGCACAGTTAAGTCATCTTAAATATTCCTATTTCTAATTGCTAGGAGACTTTTGGTATGTTTTAAGGTAGGATGATTGATGAAAGAGCCCAAAGAGGCTTTCTCCATGGTATCCAAGTACACATAGCAATAGTCTTCTCTTATACGGTTGGACATGATTTAAAGAACTTAACTAGGGTATTCATTTAACCTAAGGTTTTCTCATGAAATGCCATCATTGGAAAAGAATGATAATTCTTCTAGTGAAGAATTGGTCTATGTGCCTCTAGTAATCACTATAAATGTTTGTAAGGATAAAATGACTAATTGCATCAGGTAGGAGAGAATCAACTTTGAGTTCTTCAAAGATTATATTCCTCTATTCATAATTTTAAGGGTTGTGTGTGGAGGAGGTTATCACTACCAAGAAGGGAGGAGACCTTTCCTTGTATTCTTTTATAATTTTCATTATTCTTATTTATTTTACACCTACATTTACAAATACACATACATATGCATTTACTGTTTTCATTTATTTCTCATGTAGTTTAATAGTTTGATCGATTTCATATTATATGTGTTGAAGACTTTAGAACTTCAATTACATTAATTTATGGATATGTTGTATCTATAACACTACAAAACCATATGCTCTTTGCATTTACACTTGCATTTAGAAATACACATTTATATACATAAATATCAATTTCTTTAATGATATGTTGCATTTATTGTTCTAGGAGAGCATCTAGTAATTGCACTTAAATTTACATTTAAAAATAAATATACATCCATACATATATATATATATATGTCTGTGTGTGTGTGTGTGTATGTATATCATTTATATTCAGTGTTCAGAAACAACCCATTAGTTTTGCACATGGATACAAATTCATAAAATCAGATCTCCCATACTTGTTTTGTTGAAACCTAGGCTTGAACCTCTCATTTCACATGCTTTTCTTCACAAAACTATTGAGCAAATCAGCTATACCTTCTTTATTTCTCATCCTACGCTCTATTCATGCATCCTACAATTACAACAGTATCCATGGGGCCTCTTACACAAGCTACTGTAATCACAAAAAGTGTAAGAGCCTCTTTATATCATGTTTCGACTACAAAACCCTCAAAAATAGGGTAACTCAGATTATGATTTGTTGGTGAGCTGTATGGACAAAATCATTAGCACTAGCTCATTCTTGGAGTTTTTTGAAAGAGAAGAAAATCAGGTGGCAGTTAAGTACAAACCTTATAGTCTCAAGGTGAATGAGGTGATCAATTTTGATTGGCCAACTAATGAAGAGTACCAGAAATGGGTAAATGTATATTTAACTGAGGAAGAGTGAAAAGGAGTAGGATACTAATGGTTGACAAATCAGCTGTTGCAGTTACAACAGATTCTAGTTTTGTTTTTTGGTGATAGTCTAGGCACAAAATTCTTGAAGTTTTTTGTTGCTGCATCAACCATTCTCAACAAGCACAATGAACAAGAAGATTCTCTGGGGAGATTGCTGTTGTAACAAATCTTTGGAATATCACAAGGCAGTCCAATTGGCTGGTGACACGTGTGCTTTCTGGCCCAATGCTTTTTTGCTCCTTCTTTTTCTATAAGAAGGATTTCAAGGCCAGAAGTACGGGTAGCAAGTTAGATATTTTTGGTCGAGTCTAGATGAAGTTGTAGAGCAAATTGTAAAGTTTGATGGTTTTAGGGAAAATGCAATTTAGGTTTTGAGTCATTCTGTAGTAGGTTTTGAATTCATGGGGATTTGATGTTTTATGATAATTACTAGCATTTGAATTGATATGATTAATTTGAACTCATGTCTCTCCATTGTACAAGCATATCTAAATTTTGAATAAAATGATCAAGGTTTGTTTCATTCATCTCACTGTTGTGTTGTGTATGATTCTTGTTTTAGCTTTAATTTAAGGAATTAATTAAAATGCTTGAATGGGATTGTAGGTGGATATATTTTGTATAAGGATTTGATAAGTAGTATTGGGTTAGAATACATATTGATGAGATTGTAAAGCAATGCTATCAAGGATC